>CM019071.1:140786973-141379473 GCA_009667805.1 Leptobrachium leishanense
CTGATCTATCTATCTCTATCTATCTATCAATATCTATCTATCTGTGTATCTATCTCTGTATCTATCTATCTCTGTATCTATCTCTGTATCTATCTCTGTATCTATCTATCTCTGTATCTATCTCTGTATCAATCTATCTCTGTATCTATCTATCTATCTCTGTATCTATCTATCTATCTATCTATCTATATATATCTATCAATATCTATCTATCTCTGTATCTATCTCTGTATCTATCTATCTCTGTATCTATCTATCTCTGTATCTATCTATCTATCTATCTATCTATCTATTTATCTCTGTATCTATCTATCTCTGTATCTATCTATCTCTGTATCTGTCTATCTCTGTATTTAACTATCTATCAATATCTATCTATCTATCTCTGTATCTATCTATCTATAAATATCTATCTATCTCTGTATCTATCTGTCTCTGTATCTATCTATCTATCTATCTATCTATCAATATCTATCTATCTCTGTATCTATCTATCTATATCTATTTATCTCTGTTTCAATCTATATGTATCGTTATATCTATCCCTGTATGTATGTATCTGTATCTCTGTATCTCTGTATCTATCTATCTATCCTTGTATCTATCTACTAGAAAGTAGAAATCAAGTAACATCTCCACCAATTGGTACCCATGACAAGTCTAGAACATGTTGTGCCACAAATAGTTTGTCATTGTCTTCATGAGATGAGCCTTTTTACACACCGGGATAAAAGTCATCTTTTGTCATCTTTTGTAGAAAATGCCTGTCCTCACCACTGGAGCCTGGGATAGCCAGAAAACAGGACAGGCTTTACTGCGAATACAGTTTTTATCAGTCAAATGTTTGAGAATTCAGGAAACACTTTGTCTCCTGTGCACACACTGTCACAAGGCATAGCCGGGACATGATAGAAGCTGCAGTATCATGTGATTATCCAATAATCATCTGCGATGGAGCCATGGACCACTCCTTGCGCTTTGCAGCGCTCCATGCATCTACTGTATAAACCGGCACCTGCAGAATCAAAAAGCTGTATAAACCGGCACCTGCAGAATCAAAAAGCTGTATAAACCGGCACCTGCAGAATCAAAAAGCTGTATAAACCGGCACCTGCAGAATCAAAGAACTGCATAAACCGGCACCTGCAGAATCAAAAAGCTGTATAAACCGGCACCTGCAGAATTAAAAAAACTGTATAAACCGGCACCTGCAGAATCAAAAAGCTGTATAAACCGGCACCTGCAGAATCAAAAAGCTGTATAAACCGGCACCTGCAGAATCCAAAAACTGTATAAACCGGCACCTGCAGAATCAAAAAAACTGTATAAACCGGCACCTGCAGAATCAAAGAACTGTATAAACCGGCACCTGCAGAATCAAAAAGCTGTATAAACCGGCACCTGCAGAATCAAAAACTGTATAATCCGGCACCTGCAGAATCAAAGAACTGTATAAACCGGCACCTGCAGAATTAAAAAAACTGTATAAACCCGCACCTGCAGAATCAAAAAACTGTATAAACCGGCACCTGCAGAATTAAAAAAACTGTACAAGCCGGCACCTGCAGAATCAAAAAACTGTATAAACCGGCACCTGCAGAATCAGAAAACTGTATAAACCGGCACCTGCAGAATCAAAGAACTGTATAAACCGGCACCTGTAGAATCAAAAAGCTGTATAAACCGGCACCTGCAGAATCAAAAACTGTATAATCCGGCACCTGCAGAATCAAAGAACTGTATAAACCGGCACCTGCAGAATTAAAAAAACTGTATAAACCCGCACCTGCAGAATCAAAAAACTGTATAAACCGGCACCTGCAGAATTAAAAAAACTGTACAAGCCGGCACCTGCAGAATCAAAAAACTGTATAAACCGGCACCTGCAGAATCAGAAAACTGTATAAACCGGCACCTGCAGAATCAAAGAACTGTATAAACCGGCACCTGTAGAATCAAAAAGCTGTATAAACCGGCACCTGCAGAATCAAAAAGCTGTATAAACCGGCACCTGTAGAATCAAAAAACTGTATAAACCGGCACCTGCAGAATCAAAAAGCTGTATAAACCGGCACCTGCAGAATCAAAAAAATTTATAAACCGACACCTGCAGAATCAAAAAACTGTATAATCCGGCACCTGTAGAATCAAAGAACTGTATAAACCGGCACCTGCAGAATCAGAAAACTGTATAAACCCGCACCTGCAGAATCAAAAAACTGTATAAACCGGCACCTGCAGAATCAAAAAAACTGTATAAACCCGCACCTGCAGAATCAAAAAACTGTATAAACCCGCACCTGCAGAATCAAAAAACTGTATAAACCCGCACCTGCAGAATCAAAAAACTGTATAATCCGGCACCTGCAGAATTAAAAAAACTGTATAAACCCGCACCTGCAGAATCAAAAAACTGTATAAGCCGGCACCTGCAGAATCAAAAAAACTGTATAAACCGGCACCTGCAGAATCAAAAAACTGTATAATCCGGCACCTGCAGAATCAAAAAACTGTATAATCCGGCACCTGCAGAATCAAAAAACTGTATAATCCGGCACCTGCAGAATCAAAAAACTGTATAAACCGGCACCTGCAGAATCAAAAAAACTGTATAAACCGGCACCTGCAGAATCAAAAAACTGTATAATCCGGCACCTGCAGAATCAAAAAACTGTATAAACCGGCACCTGCAGAATCAAAAAACTGTATAAACCGGCACCTGCAGAATTAAAAAAACTGTGTAAACCGGCACCTGCAGAATTAAAAAAACTGTATAAACCGGCACCTGCAGAATTAAAAAAACTGTATAAACCGGCACCTGCAGAATCAGAAAACTGTATAAACCGGCACCTGCAGAATCAAAAAACTGTGTAAACCGGCACCTGCAGAATTAAAAAAACTGTATAAACCGGCACCTGCAGAATCAAAAAGCTGTATAAACCGGCACCTGCAGAATCAAAAAGCTGTATAAACCGGCACCTGCAGAATCAAAAAGCTGTATAAACTGGCACCTGTAGAATCAAAAAACTGTATAAACCGGCACCTGTAGAATCAAAAAGCTGTATAAACCGGCACCTGCAGAATCAAAAAACTGTATAAACCGGCACCTGCAGAATTAAAAAAACTGTATAAACCCGCACCTGCAGAATCAAAAAACTGTATAAACCGGCACCTGCAGAATCAAAAAGCTGTATAAACCGGCACCTGCAAAATCCAAGAACTGCATAAACCGGCACCTGTAGAATCAAAAAACTGTATAAACCGGCACCTACAGAATCAAAAAGCTGTATAAACCGGCACCTGCAGAATCAAAGAACTGTACAAGCTGGCACATGCAGAATCAGAAAACTGTATAAACCGGCACCTGCAGAATCAAAAAACTGTATAAACCGGCACCTGCAGAATCAAAAAACTGTATAAACCGGCACCTGCAAAAACAAAAAAAACTGTATAAACCGGCACCTGCAGAATCAAAAATGCTGGACTGTTCAATAAATATTTTTGGAATGTATAGGTTTTAGCTTTATGGTTTAATGTATAGAGTATTCTTTCCAATGCCTTTAATTCTCTATTGCAGGGATCACCAGCCTTGGCCTTCCAGATGTTTTGGAACTACATCTCCCATGATGTTCAGGCACTCCTTAGATTGGCTGAGCCTCGTAGGAAATGTAGTGCTGAACCATCTGTAGAGCCATAGTTTCTGCACTAACTTATTTATTACTTAACAAAACAGATATTGTGTAAGGAGAAGAACTCCAGCAGAACGACAGGCTCATCCCCTGCATCCTCCTGTTTGGTGTCCAAGTCTCTCTTGAGAACATGATGTCGGAGGCTCTTTGTATTCTTCATCTTGAATGAGCGCCCACCGCTGGTGCTCACAGCTGTCGGTATAGATGATCACCCTTTACTGAAAGTGGCCAATGCTTGCTCGTCCACCTTCGGCTTGAGTCGGTGGCCATCGCTGACACAGTTATCATAAAAAAGCAATAGAACAATAGAACCCAGACCACACAAGGTGAAAAGAAGCACTGCACACCATGTGTCACACTCTTATAACCGGTATGGAACACCACTTGTAGAATCCTCGGTACGCTCGTCCAAAGCACGCACAGTCAGAAATAAATAATACATAATAAACTGAGGAACTACGAAAGATACAAGAAATAAAACAAATAGCGTGACCTTGTCAATCGAAGAGAACACGATCTTTAAAAGATGTAAAGAAAAAAGCAAACACATATATAGTATACATAAAATAGTAAACACGGTCCCAACGTGTTTCATCCTTTTAATAATCAAATAGAACTTCCTGAGGGATCTATATATATATCAGGGATTGATCACCAAGGAAGTCCTGTTTGGTTACTATAAGGTCGAAATGTGTTATATAGTGTATAAAATAATAAACATGGTCCCAACGTGTTTCATCCTTTTAAATAGGACTTCCTCAGGGATCTATATAATCAGGGATTGATCACCGAGGAAGTCCTGTTTGGTTACTATAAGGTCGAAATGTGTTATATAGTGTATAAAATAATAAACATGGTCCCAACGTGTTTCATCCTTTTAAATAGGACTTCCGCAGGGATCTATATAATCAGGGATTGATCACCGAGGAAGTCCTGTTTGGTTACTATAAGGTCGAAATGCGTTATCTAGTGTATAAAATAATAAACATGGTCCCAATGTGTTTCATCCTTTTAAATAGGACTTCCTCAGGGATCTATATAATCAGGGATTGATCATTGAGGAAGTCCTATTTGATTACTATAAGGTCGAAACGCGTTGGGACCATATTTATTATTTTATGTGTTATATAGTACATAACATAATAAATATGGTCCTAATGCGTTTCGACCTTATAGTAATCAAATAGGACTTCCTCAGTGATCAATCCCTGATCTATATAGATCCCTGAGGAAGTCCTATTTAAAAGGATGAGACGCGTGGGGACCATGTTTATTATCTTATACACTATATAACGCGTTTCAGCCTTTTTGTAATCAAGCAGGACTTCCTCAGGGATCAATCCCTGATCTATATAGATCCCCGAGGAAGTTCTATTTTATTATTAATAGGATGAAACGCGTTGGGACCATGTTTATTATTTTATGTATACTATATATGTGTTTGATTTTACATCTATTAAAGATCGCGTTTTTATAAACCCTGGAGTGATCCTCAGTACAGTTGAACGTGTGGCGTCAGAAGCCCCTGGCGACGTTGCTGACAGGATCCTGAAAAAGCTGGTCCTGTGGAAGATCACTGTCAGATGAGCCGTTATATATTTTGTATTTGGTGCGCAGAACTCATATATGGGAGGGTGGAGAGCTCTCCTCGAGTGACAGAGTCACGCTGTTTGTATTATTTAATGTATCTTTTGTACAGCCTCAATTTATTGTGTATTATAACTTACAGTTATCAGCCTTCCTTCAGTCAGTCATTCCGTCAGGCTTCCTCAAGAGCCACTGCTTCGGATGAGAGACCCTTACTCGTTTCATTCCTTCACTCAAGCTTTTTCATCAGTCTTCATTTCAAACCAGTGAACAGGTCAGCCATCAAGGGGTGACAGCCCATGATATGTTCAAGGGCCCAATGGCTGCAGGGGGCCCCGGCCCTTACCAGGCCCTGTATCACCCAGGACAGACTCACCAAGATACTATTAAGCTTTCCGATGGGCCGCGTCATCTGTGGCTGGCTCTGACTCATCACTGAGGGAGCGATTGGTATGGTCTGCACCAGGTAGAGGTGCAGAACGAATGCTCTCCCACACTTTTTATCCCCATACTGGACCACCGGGGATTTACCCACTCCCTATAAAATAAGGTAAACAGGAGAGGAGGCAAAATGTTTTATTTTTAATCAGTTTGGTGAAATGGTCTGCTGAGTGAAGAGGGCCTCGACCAGTGGTCCAGTAGGGGCCTCATGAATTTTGATGGCAGCCCTTCAAGTGGCCTTCATCTTACATCTATCTTTGTCAAGGTTTTGGGAGTTGAAATGTTGTCTCGCTGCAAGATGTTATACCAATAAAGTTGCCTGGGTTCAGTGTCCAGAGTGCTCGTACCTTCTTCATGGACTACTTGGGAGTTGACTGGTCCTGGTATGCGTTGGCACCTTGCATTAAATCTCATGGAATATGTTGCCACTTATAGTGTACTATATATTCATGTAGTTTAACCCCTTGCCACCGCTGGTGGGTCTAAACACCGTAGGCTGGCACAGCCCGCCCTTTGCACCACCTTTGACCCGCCTCCTCTGTTATTGGCTGCCGCGGGGCTGCCAGAACTCAGGCGGTCCCGTGGCCGCCAAGGAGGCCTCGACCTGCCCGGATAAGAGATGGTACGAAGGAGGGTTTCAGAGCCTACGGGGCAGAGGGAGCTTGAAGGCTAATGGCCGAAGGGCACTGCTGCAAGCTCTGCGCCAGTGCTAGACAGGCAGATCATACAACCTTTACCTTAGTGCCTGCTCTTATATTAGCCCCCTCCTAACGGCTCCCTAGGCAACTGCCTAGTTAGCCTAATGGATGCACCAGTCCTCATTATACAGAGCTTGCGAATGACTGAAAGAAGCACATGTACATAATCGTGATCTCAGTGAATACCCTGCCCCATAAAACATGAAGGTATCTCTTTACACCCACGCGAGTCTTCGTAGCAAAACTTAAAAATCTGTTAAAAAACGGCATATCAAGAATAAACGTAAAAATAACAAAATGAGCTGCTCATTCAACAATTTTATTTTCCCCATCTACTCTTTGAGAATAAAGGACAAAAAATTATTTGAATCCTTCTCAAAATACTTTTTGTTTGTTGTAAAAATAATTTTAAAAAAATCGTAACTTAAATGTATCAAGAAATAAATAAAAAAAAATCAGCTGTTGTTGAATCGCAGAATGAGGCTCTGGGAGAGTTTGTGCTCGTTGTCTAATTGTCTAAATTATCAGCTTCAGGCAAATTGAAAAAAAGGAGGGAGAAACGAGAACGAGAGGGAGAAAAGGACGAGATGGTCTCCACCAAACCCACTGAATTTTCAGATAATTAGTTAAAGAAGGGAGGAGGGGTAAAAAAAATACATGAAAGAAAGATCTAAAGAACAGATGTAGCCCATTCCGTTATTCCCCCCCCCCTCGTCCGTCTTTTCGATAGCGGCTTTCTTTTGCATAGCAACACGGAGAGAAGGAGAAAATAAGGGTACAAGGTTTGCCTTTCAGCACGTCTGTCCCAGGACAAGCCGCTTAACAATTGGAGACAGCATCATTTTTCAAGTATCCCCTCTCCTTTGCCCCCTTTTATTTGAGGGCTGAGAGCCGCTGCCGCTGCCGCCATGTGTCCTCTTCTATGTGGAGAACACATGAGCGTTTTCACAAAAGAGACAATCTGGGTGTTTAGCATCTTCTTCACATCATCGTTACACAACAGACTAGAAATGGGATTGAGGTTCCTCAGGGAGACCCATTATCAGACTCGCTAAACTTCAAATGGTTACATCTGGCTTTGTATCTGGAGGAGGTTTGGCATCGCGATAATCCTTCCTTCGTGTACACGGTATGATTTAGAGGCTTGGTTGTCAGCATTCCCCGGCACAGAAGCCGACAGTGAGTCCACCAGGATGGAAGCTAACAAGGTTGGCGTTCGATGGATTGAGAAAGGGGTTAGGTTATATCTATCGATTTATTTAGGGGTCTGTTCACAAAACAACTTTGTATTTCGCCGATTCCGTTTCATCGAAAATTCCGTGCATTCACTACTTATCGAATGTTCATCGCATTTTGCCGAAAACTGAGTCCCCGAAGTGAACGTCGGAGAAAAGCGCCAAAGTTGCCTCGGCAAATTCCACCGCAGTAAAAACATAACGAGTCTCTTCTTCTCATTATAGGATCTAAAGCTAATAAAAATGTAGTAAGAATGTATATAAATAATAAAAAAGGGTCTTTTAAAAAAATAATAAAAAGGTCTGCTAATTTTTTTTTAAAATAAGCCTTTTAAAAAGTACAAAAAAACAAAAATCAGAAGACAGAAAAAAAACACAAGACACACTGATGAAGCTCTAGTAAGCGAAACGCGTTTGCGGTGTTATTACTTGTTTTAAATATTTTATTTCCTCATTTCATTATTTTGCCATTGCTTAATAAATAAATTTTAATATTACCAACAGCTATTTGTCTTGATTGGAGAAGCCACTACCGGGTTTGGGTCGAAATCCCTAAAACCAGTTTCTCTAATGCCAAAATCTCGATGGCCAACTTCCAGGCAGAACAAGTGCCGGACATACCAGGTTCCCTAGACAGACAATTCCCCGACGGCCAACTTCCAAACATTCAAAATCCCAGCGGCTAAACCTATCCCTACTCCCTAACCCCTAAACCTAGCCCTAACCCCCTAACCCTAACCCCCCCAAACCTAGCCCTAACCCTCCTCCTAAACCTAGCCCTAACCCTAACCCCCTAAACCTATCCCTAACCCCCTAAACCTAGCCCTAACCCTAAACCTAGCCCTAACCCCCTAAACTTAGCCCTATCCCCTAAACCTAGCCCTAACCCCCTAAACTTAGCCCTATCCCCCTAAACCTATCCCTAACCCCCCTAAATCTAGCCCTAACCCCTAAACTTAGCCCTATCCCCTAAACCTAGCCCTAACCCCCTAAACCTAGCCCTATCCCCTAAACCTAACCCTAACCCCCTAAACCTAGCCCTACCCCCCTAAACCTAGCCCTAACCCCCTAAACTTAGCCCTATCCCCCTAAACCTAGCCCTATCCCCCTAAACCTAGCCCTAACCCTAACCCCCCTAAACCTAGCCGTAACCCTCCTAAACCTAGCCCTAACCCTAACCCCCTAAACCAGGGGTCTGCAACCCATGGCTCTGGAGCAGCATGCGGCTCTTTCAATGCCCTACTGCGGCTCCTGGGTCGGTGCTCCCGCCAGGGCACAGCTGGCCCCTACCCAGGTTCCCCCAGACTCCACCGGGTGGCCACTGTCGGCTCTGTTCCCATCATCACGCTGCGCCTGCTCCTTGCTCTGGGCACAGCGTGATGGAAGATGTCGGCTCGCGGTAGGGGTCCAATAGAGCGTGAGGAGAGTGGGTGGTACCCCTCCCCCTCAGCATGATGGCCAGCCACCGCCCACCAGAAGTTGAAAAGGATGATGGAAGCGAGGTATAAGGGGAACTGGGGATTATTTATATATAGTGGGACCTGGGGATTAATAATTTATATATGGGGGGACCTGGGGATTATTTATAAATGGGGACCTGGGGATTATTAATTTATAAATGGGGGGAACCTGCGGATTATTTATATATGGGGGACCTGGGGAATATTTATATATGGGGGTCATGGTGATTATTAATTTATACATGGGGGACCTGGGGATGATTATATACGCGGGGAGAAGAAATATAATAATTATAAACGGCATCAATCATGGCATGGCTGGTATTAACCTCTGGACCAGGGTCCTCTCTCCTGCTGTTCTGTGTGTGTTTTGTGTATGTATATTTGTTATTCGTTCTCTCACATTGTACAGCGCTACGCAACGTTTTGGCACTTCATAAATGTTTGTAACTAATTATTTGAAATTATTTGTTATTTATATTAATGACATGGCAATTGCCTGCTTTACGTGGTCTTAAAATGATTGATTTTTTATTATTATTATTATTAAAAGTTTAAATTTAGATTACCCCTCCCCACCCCAGGGCAAATTGTTGTATTTGTTACTTTTTTTTACTTGCATAAAATACATATATTAATTTGCCTAATTTACTTGAAGTATAAATGTATGCAGGCAGCCCGCTTACATTTATTAATTTAAATTAATTAAAGTAATATGTGCATTTTGTGAAAAAGTAACAAATACAACAATAATATAAATAATAAATCACACTATAGTATGTTTTTTTATACATAGCATAAAGGGTAAAAACAATATACGCAGTGTTAACTACATTTTAGATGTCAAAAAGGGTTTGCGGCTCCCAGTGTTTTCTTTTTTGCGGGAAACGGGTCCAAATGGCTCTTTGGCTGTTTAAGGTTGCAGACCCCTGCCCTAAACCTATCCCTAACCCTAATCCCCTAAACCTATTCCCTAACCCTAACCCCCTAAACCTAGCCCTAACCCCCTAAACCTAACCCCTAACCTAGCCCTAACCCCCTAAATCTAACCATAACCCTAACCCCCTAAACCTAGCACTAACTCCTAAGCATAACCCCCTAAGCCTAACTCCCTAAGGGTTAGGGCGTTAGTAATAGGGTTAGCCGCTGGGATTTTGGATGTCTGGAAGTTGGCCGTGTAGGGAACTTGGTATGTCCGGCACTTGTTCTGTCTGGAAGTTGGCCGTCGGGATGTTGGCATTAGGGAACCTGGTTGTAGGGATTTTGTCCGGCACCCGGCCGCCACTACCATAATACCGCTCCTGAGGACCAAACAGCAAGAGAGGGGATACGGTGCCCCTTTGTTCCACCGGCTGACCTGTGTTTGGTGCCTCTTGAATCAAAAGGCACCACAAAATGTGAGTACCGTACATACTCGAGTATAGCGCAACCCGAATATAACGCAATGGATAAAGATTTATTATGGAAATGTGAGAATACTCAAGACTCGAATATAACGCGAGGAGCAAAATTATAGAAGTATACTGTACTGGGGAAAACATTAAAATCCTTCCAGGTTCTATTAACACAGTCAGGCTATCCTACAGGCCAGGGTGTTCTGCTCTAGAATGATTGTAGTTGTTACTAAGTATGAAGTCGCCGGCCACCCGTCGTCTTACTTGCGATAAGAAGGCCGGCGGAGCAAGATGACGCAGTGAATCATTCACCAATAGCCAGCACGCCGGGAGGTGTTGTTTTCTGATCTCTGGCTCCATCAGGCAGGCTCATCCAGGTCGTCGTCCGCCGATAGTCAGGGATACTTGGGATCCGTGAGGAACTCAAGTTGACACCCGATGCAGATGTCTCGAATATAACGCGACCCCTCCAATTTTAAGGTAAATTTTTGTCACCAGAATCTAGCGGTATACTCGAGTATCTACAGTAGTTCTTTATACTTTACTGTATACTGCTCATTATTAACAGTCTACAAATTGTATACATTTGTTTTTTTTTCGAGGGTTTTCCTACAAAGATATACTGCATTTAAGGTTCGGTAATACACGGACATACTACTAAAGGAACCTGACTGACAGTACGAGCGCTGGTATTCACATTTTCCTGCAAAAAAGCAAAAACCTCTTTCAAAAAATAAAAAATGGTCTTTTAAAAAAATAAAAAACAAAAAAAAGTTTTTTGTAAAAAATAAAAATAATAAATGGTCTTTAAAAAAGATATTCCATTTATTACGTTAAATCCTATTGGATTTGACCGTTTAAATGTGTCGAATTGAAATCACTGAAAATCGGGACATTATGATGAACTTTCGGTGCAATTCGGCATTCTGTGAATAGTCGAATCGATAGTTCTCAATGGGACAAATTTGGTGCTGCCGGACCCTGTCGAATTGTGGTGAAATGCACCGTATTTCGTGTCAATTCGTCTGTTTTTGGCTAATTAACAGCTAATTAACATACAAATTACCCTGAAATCTCACCTACGGCGAAATTCACCATTTGGTGCAATTCGGTGGCAAATTCGGACGTTAGTGAATAACCCTCCCAGTCTGGAACTGCTGAAGAATTTACATGGGAATTCCAAATTTTAAGGCAATATAACAATTTCTCAAACGTTTATTCATTAAAATGACACTTCTCTTTTTCGTCGTCTGTCATTTTCCGACCAGCCTCCCATTCATCATCAAACATAGAGACCGGTAATTTACGTCGAGATAACACGGTGGAATTATCATCAGACATCCTATTGCCGGATAAAATCAAACGTACAGCTAAATAAATAACAACAAAAACATGCAAAAAAAGCTAATTAAAAAATATCTGTTTTATTGTGTCGTTGACGTGTCTTGACTTTTTGAGTGGATTTTGAAGGGGCAAAACTTACAGTTTCTACTTGCCATTTCTGTAATTGCACATAATAATTTGCTGTGGAACAGAGAAGCATTGGGTTCCTAAGAATCCCTGCTGTGGATCTAACAAACACTATATCAGAAGTCGCTCTAATGTAAACCAAAGAAATGTAGAATTTATAAAATTCCCTGCTATGGGGCAAAGAACGTTTAGATTTACAAAATCATTGTACTTTTGTTTTTACCAAAGAAATGCCAGGATTAATACAATTTTCTGCTTTGGAACAGAGAAATACTGTAATAAAAGCTTCAGAGAAATACTAAGATTCCTAATATTGTCTGATGTAGATCCTGGTTGTAATTTTCTCCGTTTCAGAGTAAAAGATCAGATTTATTTAATTCTCTGCCGTGAAACCGAGAAGTGCTGTAACAGGTGTCTCAACAGTGGATCAAAGTAATATTTGAATCAATAAAATCTTTGCTGCGGATCAGAGATATACTTGATTTACAAAATTCACTCCATTCGGCCAGACAAACCATCGGAATTATAAAATGACTTGCTGAAGACAGAACCGAACAATGGCATTCTCTGCTGTGAAACAGAAAAACATGAGATTAGTAACATTTTCTGCTGTGGAACAAAAAAAATATCAGATTAGTCAAATTCTACATGTGGAAATGAAATAGTTTCGATGAGCAAAACGTTTCTGCCGTGGAACAGAAAAAATATCAGGGTAACAAATGTCTCTGCCGTGGAACTGAATACTATACGATAAGTAATCTTCTCTGCTGTGGCACTGAAAAATATCAGAATAGTAAAATTCATTGCTGTGGAACAGAAAAATATCATCTTAGTAAAATTCTACGTTAAAGAATTGAAAAATGTCAGATTAGTCAAATTCTTTGCTGTGGAACAGAAAAGTTTCAAATTAGAAATAATTTTCTGCTGTGGAACAAAGAACCTCAGATTAGTCAAATTCGTTGCTGCGGAAAAGGAAAATATCAGATTAGTACAATTCTACATTGTGGAACTGATTAAAAAAATAGTAAAATTCCTTGCTGTGGAACAGGATTAAAATCTGATTAGTTCAATTCTCTGCTGTGGAATTGAAAAAATATCAGATTAGTAAACTTCCTTGCTGTAGATCATAAAAATATCAGAATAGTACAATTCATTGCTGTGGAATATAAAATGTCAGATCAGTAAAATTCCTTGCTGTGGAACAGAAAAATTACAGATTAGAAAAAACTATCTGCTATGGAACTGAAATTTATTAGATTAGTAAAATTCTCTGCCATGGAACAGAAAAGTATCAGATTAGGGGAAAATTCTATGTTAAAGATTTGAAAAATGTCATATTAGTAAAATTCTTTGCTGTGGAACAGAAAATTTTCAAATTAAAAATCATTTTCTGCTGTGGAACAAAAAAATATCAGATTAGTCAAATTCTTTGCTGCGGAAAATGAAAATATCAGATTAGTACAATTCTACATAGTGGAAGTGATAAAAAAATTTGTAAAATTCCTTGCTGTGGAACAGAAAAAAAACTGATTAGTTCAATTCTATGCTGTGGAATTGAAAAAATATCAGATTAGTAAACTTCCCTGCTGTAGATCATAAAAATTTCAGAATAGTGCAATTCATTGCTGTGGAATATAAAATGTCTGATTAGTATATTCCTTGCTGTGGAACAGAAAAATGACAGATTAGAAAAAATGATCTGCTGTGGAATTGAAAAATGTTAGATTAGTAAAATTCTCTGCCGTGGAACAGAAGAATATCATATTAGGAAAAATTCTAAATTGTGGAACAGAAAAATAACAGATCAAAAAATCTCTGCCGTGGAACAGAAAAATATCAGATTAGGAAACATTCGATGTTGTGGAACAGAAATATAATAGATCAGTAAAATTCTCTGCCATGGAGCAGAAAAATATCAGATTTGTAAACTTTTCTGCTGTGGAACAAAAAATTTCAGATTAGTAAAATCCTTTGCCGTGGAACAGAAAAATATCAAATTAGGAAAAATTCTACGTTGTGGAACAGAAAAATAATAGATCAGTAAAATTCTCTGCCATGGAACAGAAAAATATCAGATTCGTAAACTTTTCTGCTGTGGAACAAAACAATTTAGATCAGTAAAATTCTGTGCCGTGGAACAGAAAAATATCAGATTAGGAAAAACTCTATGTTGTGGAACAGAAAAATAACAGATCAGTAAAATTCTCTGCTATTGAACAGAAAAAATATCAGATTCATAAACTTTTCTGCTGTGGAACAAAAAAATTTAGATTAGTAAAACTTTTTGCCGTAGATCAGAAAAATATGAGATTAGGAAAAATTCTACTTTGTGGAAATGAAAAATTGTAGATTAGTAAAATTCTCTGCTGTGGAAGAGAGAAAAAAAATCAGATTACTAATATTACCTGCTGTGGAGGAAATTTAAATTATTAGATTAATAAATTTTTCTGCAGTGGAAGGTAAAAAATTTTTTAAAAATTCTCTGCAGTGGACCAGAAATTCCATTAAAAAAATCCCTGTTTCATATGCAAGTAATGTATCAGAATAATAAAATTCTCCTGCAAATCAAGGAGATCTCAGATAAAGAAGGTTTTCTGTTGTGGATAAAGGTTGGCTCTTGACTTGTAGAGCAGCCAAGACTAAACATTTTACATGCAAATTTATTTCTGTAAAATAAAAAGTCAATCATTAACTTGAGTCCAGCATGAAAAGCGAGTGTCCCTCCTTGACTGGCGTTTTCTTTTTGGAACGGTTTCACCTTAAAAGATGGGGAGGTAAATAATTTCTTTATTTTTTTGTCCGCGTTTATTGTGTACAGTCGAACTCCTCGTAGTGAAATGGGGAATCTCCAGTAGAGAATTTAGGTGGTCACTAAGCATACGATAGTCGCCCAACACATGGACCCACAAGCTGAAGTGCGGAGGGAGTTGTTTTGTATACCCCCCTGTATGAAGGCTTTATACGTCAAGGGAGGCTCATTTGTTGTTGTCAGTGGAGGCCGCAAATAAAAAAAAGCTTTTGTCACTGTATTAGCTTGGTCAGCAAACTCACTTGGACCCCCTGGGTAAAAACCAAGTGCCTGGTGTAAGGACGGAAGGTGACCTGCCATTGGTCCTCCATGATGCTGCCTAGATGACCCAACTATGACCTGACACTACATCCCTTGGACTTTTTGCTCGCACGGAAAGAGGGTCGACGGATTCCCAATTGTATTTTTTTGCTATTTTTGGACCCAGGCTTGTAGAGAAAAATTAAAAACATTACCTGCGACAGATACAATGACGTCGTTATGAAGGCTCGGTAATGTCATCACAAACAACCTTTTCTATAAAATACTATGCAGAAAGATATTAAAATAATTGTATTTTTTTTCAAGGCTATGGGTGGGGACCTAAGGACAGGCCCTGTGTACAATGTAAGCAGGACGGCCATGGTCGTGGTTCGGGCAGCCCACAGGCTTTTCCCCCGTTTGCCAGGCCACGCCCGCGCTTTCTTGTCCCATCTGATTTTTAACAATTAGAAAAAAGTGTTATATTTAGCAAAATGCATCTATTTTTCAGAGAAAATAACAAAACGAGGAGCAGAAAAATTAAAGAAAACAAGGATATTCCTACGTTTCTACCAGTCGAAAAAAATTGTGAAAAATGAGATCACAATCATCTGCCCAAAAATACTTCGAAGGGTTAATTTATAAAGCAATAGCCGCCTTCTGTCTAAAGTAAACGCCTGTACATTTGTAAAATGTAGTTTTGTAGTCTGAGAAAATAACAAAACGAGGAGCAAAAGAATTAAAGAAAACAGAAAACATTATTCCTACATTTCAACCAGTCAAAAAACAGCTAAAAATTAGATCAAATCAAATCAAATCAAAATAAGCTTTATTGGCAGGACCAAATACATTTTAGCATTGCCAAAGCATATGGGGAGGAGGGGGGTAGTGGGACATATATATGGGGGGGGAATGGGCAAGTCCATGGACATTATCAGGGGTAAGGGATAATGTGAAGTGGGATCGGGGCGAGTCCGTGTTGGGGATTTATAAGTCCAGGATCTCTCATGTTCCTCTCAGTCTGTGACATTCTGCGACGTATTGGGCAGATATTTTCACCGCCGGCTCCTCTTCTCCCAGTATGATGTGGAGTTTCCTCGTCTCTTCTCCCAGTATGATGTGGAGTTTCCTCGTCTCTTCTCCCAGTATGATGTGGAGTTTCCTCGTCTCTTCTCCCAGTATGATGTGGAGTTTCCTCGTCTCTTCTATAGAGGTGAAGTCCGGGATGAGAGCGGAGAGTCTCTGGAAGTGAGTTTCCCTCAGTGCTGAGTACTTGGGGCACTGTAGGAGGAAGTGGACCTCATCTTCCAGGGCCTCCTGGTCACAATGCTGGCACAGTCTATTCTCCCTGGGCTTGTAGGTCTGTCTATGCCGCCCTGATTCAATTTCCAGGCTGTGGGCGCTCAGTCTGTACCGGCTCAGGATCTGTCTGTCCTTGGGGTCTTGTAGTACCTCCAGGTATGGGGCCAGTTTGTATTCCCTCTGTAAGGATTGGTAAATGGTGAGTATCTGGGAGTTTGCTATATCATGTCTCCATTCTCTGATATAGTTTTCCCTGGAATCGTTAATTAGGGCCTTTATTTGATATTTTGTCAGGTTGCCTTCATGGGGGCTTTGGATGATCAGGGTGGATATGAGTTGTTGCAGCCCACATGGTTTTGGATGGTCCTTGTTGGCCAGTAGAGCTTTATGGTGGTATGAGTTGAGGCTGCTGATGTTTAGATGGTCCCAGTATGATAGCACCCTCTTCTGTACTGCAAGAAGTAAGGTGAGTCTGCCCAGCTCGGCCCGGCAAGCATTGTTAGAGGTGCTCCGATGGACTTGAAGGAGGTGCTTGCAGAATTCCAGATGGAATATTTCTGTTGGGCTGGTGTCCCATTTGGGTTGGTCAGGGTAGGTGATGGGGCCCCATACTTCACTATCATTTGCTTTGAAGGGTTAATTTATAAAGCAATGACAGATTTCTGTCACAAAAAGTATGAAGAAATATAATTATATTTATTTTTTTGTGACCTTTAGGGACTCTCAGGTCACAGACATGAGGTAAACACAAGAAATCGAGAAGAGGAGCGAGGCTGCGCTAGGCCGCACCTCATCCGAGGACCGTCAGATATCCGAAGATCCGATGGACCATTCTGCTTCTTTTATGGGAGAGAAGGTGGTCTCCAAGGTAGGACGCCATGCTGGGCGTGGCGGCAGCCATCTTTAGACAGGAACATATATTCAGTCACACGACTGAAGGAAATTTCACCACAGGTTCTCCAAACACATAAAACTAAAGGGGTTATTCACAGAGCACTGAACTTGCCACTGAAGCGCACCGAACGGTAATTTCACGGGTAAGATGGAGAGGCCCACCACAGACCCGGACGGCCTTAACCCCTCCCACCAGGCACCACCCGCCTGGCGTTAAGGGGTTAAACACCTATGAGGAGAATAGGAGAATTTGGTTTTGTTTTTTTGCAGTTCGGAAAAAAAAACACCAATAAAACCCGCAGGTATTTGGCTGCAGAGATGACATTAATCACTAATTTAAGCTTTTTTAAGTGATAATATCATATATTCACCCCGCGAGCGCCAGAGAGGTCAGATAATAAACATACACAGGGAAGTCATTAATAATTTGAGGAACGGGGGATATCAGGAGCTTTTTGGATGTTTTCGTTGCTTTAGCTGCAAAATAAACAATTTTTCTGAGGGTTATTTTAACGATTCTTTTTGATGGCTGCTCCCCCTTCGCCTGAGGAACATTAAAGATCCAAACGGAGCCCGGGACGCTAACGGACAGGAATTAGCAATTTGCAGCGCACGGGCTGCTTGTAATTGCCGCAGATCACAGGCTGCGCAGTGCCTTGCCTGCGGCCTCCAAGCGATGGCGACTGCACCTGCGAGCGTCTCCCCGTTACTCCTCACATGAAAGGCGCAAACGTCGCCCTGTGCACTTTTTGGCTCCGGCGCAGAATACCAAACGACTCTCTGCACTTGAGGGGAGTCTGAAAACAGGCCCAATGCTTTACTTCCACTAATGATGTCACCAGCAGAAAAGATTCTTCATATTTTTTGTCATTTACTTATTTCAATAAAACTTATAATTTTGAACCAAATGACCCACGAACGCCCCACTCACACAGGGGAGAAATACACTGACTAGCTCACCAGCGCACCCAATAAGTATGCAG
Source organism: Leptobrachium leishanense (assembly GCA_009667805.1). Classification (NCBI taxonomy): domain Eukaryota; kingdom Metazoa; phylum Chordata; class Amphibia; order Anura; family Megophryidae; genus Leptobrachium; species Leptobrachium leishanense. The sequence continues at coordinate 140,805,176 of CM019071.1, forward strand.
GTCAGCTGTATCCTGCTACATTCATACGGCAGACTCGCACACTGATTGGCTGTATGACCAGAGCATGAGTAGCTGAATTTTAATAGAATAAAACAACAAGAAAGTGCTGATGCAGACCACGCATTACTGTGGGTTTTATTGCTGTGGAGCTCTGTGATACACTCATACACACCACGCATTACTGTGAGTTTAATTGCTGTGGGACTCTGTGATACTCTCATACATACGGCACATTACTGTGAGTTTTATTGCTGTGGAGCTCTGTGATACGCTCATACACACCGCACATTACTGTGAGTTTTACTGCTGTGGAGCTCTGTGATACTCTCTCATACACACTGCACATTACTGTGAGTTTAATTGCTGTGGGACTCTGTGATACTCTCATACATACGGCACATTACTGTGAGTTTTATTGCTGTGGAGCTCTGTGATACACTCATACACACCGCACATTACTGTGAGTTTTACTGCTGTGGAGCTCTGTGATACGCTTATAAACACTGCACATTACTGTGAGTTTTATTGCTGTGGAGCTCTGTGATACGCTCATACACACCGCACATTACTGTGAGTTTTACTGCTGTGGAGCTCTGTGATACGCTTATAAACACTGCACATTACTGTGAGTTTTATTGCTGTGGAGCTCTGTGATACTCTCTCATACACACTGCACATTACTGTGAGTTTTATTGCTGTGGAGCTCTGTGATACGCTCATACACACTGCACATTACTGTGAGTTTTATTGCTGTGGAGCTCTGTGATACGCTCATACACACTGCACATTACTGTGAGTTTTATTGCTGTGGAGCTCTGTGATACTATCTCATACACACTGCACATTACTGTGAGTTTTATTGCTGTGGAGCTCTGTGATACGCTCATAGACACTGCACATTACTGTGAGTTTTATTGTTCTTGAGTGCTGTGATACGCTCATACACACGGCACTTTACTGTGACTTTTTATTGCTACAGAGCTGTGAGATACACTTATACACTGAACATTACTGTGAGTTGTATTGCTGTGGAGCTCTGTGATACACTCATACACTGCACATTACTGTGAGTTGTATTGCTGTGGAGCTCTGTGATACACTCATACACTGCACATTACCGTGAGTTTTATTGCTGTGGAGCTCTGTGATACAGTCATTAACTCTGTTTTAAATGCCAGAGGACCTATCTCTGTTCTTTAGGAGAAAACCCTCAAGTAATGTAGAATAAAATGATCTCTTCATCTATACTTGAAAACTTCCATGTTTTTTTAAACACATCCTTATGCAGAGGAACATGACATTGTGTTTCAAATATGTGGCTATTACCATACAATCCTGCAGTTTCATTGTTGTTTTCCTGGAATTAATGTCTCCATATGACTGACTTTGAAAGTTTTATCTCCTGATCTTTCCTCGGTGACGAGATTTGCTTTAAGGATGAAAGGACAGTATGGTTTGAGTGTCCACGCTCTGTGGGCAGTAATTACAAAGTTGGTGCTAACTTAACCAGAGATGCTGCAAACTTAACGGGCCCTATCACTTGGCCCTCGTTAAAACTGGGATGCTATGGGGAAAAATTAGCGTTCGCACACATTGCGCGCACGCGTCACACACACTGCGTACAGGAACTGCAATCATCCAGGAAAGGAGGAGGAAATATATTGCATTTAGAGTTTGCTAAATAGAGAGGACAGAGATGACCCTGAATTATGGTGACTTACAAAGTCAAAAGATCATCAGTTATGCAAAATACACATTAAAGGGTTAAAGCACAATCACTGCCCCCTGTAGGGGGCATCCAGAATATGCCACCATGTTGAATGATGTGACCCATATATCTTCTTTTCTTCCTCCTATAATCCGGCCCCTGCAGTCTTTCTTCCTCTTTTCTGAATCTGGCCCCTGCAGTCTTTCTTCCTCCTTTTTGAATCCGGCCCATGCAGTCTTTCTTCCTCCTTTCTGAATCCGGCCCCTGCAGTCTCTCTTCCTCCTTTCTGAATCCGGCCCCTGCAGTCTCTCTTCCTCCTTTCTGAATCAGGCCCCTGCAGTCTCTCTTCCTCCTTTCTGAATCTGGCCCCTGCAGTCTCTCTTCCTCCTTTCTGAATCCAGCCCCTGCAGTCTTTCTTCCTCCTTTCTGAATCCGGCCCCTGCAGTCTCTCTTCCTCCTTTCTGAATCCAGCCCCTGCAGTCTTTCTTCCTCCTTTCTGAATCCGGCCCCTGCAGTCTTTCTTCCTCCTTTCTGAATCCGGCCCCTGCAGTCTTTCTTCCTCCTTTCTCAATCCGGCCCCTGCAGTATCTCTTCCTCCTTTCTGAATCCGGTCCCTGCAGTCTCTCTTCCTCCTCCTATAATCGGGCCCCTGCAGTCTCTCTTTGCCTTTCTGAATCCGGCCCCTGCAGTCTCTCTTCCTCCTTTCTGAATCCGGCCCCTGCAGTCTCTCTTCCTCCTTTCTGAATCCGGCCCCTGCAGTCTCTCTTTGCCTTTCTGAATCCGGCCCCTGCAGTCTCTCTTCCTCCTTTCTGAATCCAGCCCCTGCAGTCTCTCTTTGCCTTTCTGAATCCGGCCCCTGCAGTCTCTCTTTGCCTTTCTGAATCCAGCCCCTGCAGTCTCTCTTCCTCCTTTCTGAATCCGGCCCCTGCAGTCTCTCTTTGCCTTTTCTGAATCCAGCCCCTGCAGTCTCTCTTCCTCCTTTCTGAATCTGGCCCCTGCAGTCTCTCTTCCTCCTTTCTGAATCTGGCCCCTGCAGTCTCTCTTCCTCCTTTCTGAATCCGGCCCATGCAGTCTCTCTTCCTCCTTTCTGAATCTGGCCCCTGCAGTCTCTCTTCCTCCTTTCTGAATCCGGCCCCTGCAGTCTTTCTTCCTCCTTTCTGAATCCGGCCCCTGCAGTCTTTCTTCCTCCTCCTATAATCGGGCCCCTGCAGTCTCTCTTCCTCCTTTCTGAATCAGGCCCCTGCAGTCTCTCTTCCTCATTTCTGAATCCGGCCCCTGCAGTCTTTCTTCCTCCTTTCTGAATCTGGCCCCTGCAGTCTTTCTTCCTCCTTTCTGAATCAGGCCCCTGCAGTCGCTCTTCCTCCTTTCTGAATCCGGCCCCTGCAGTCTTTCTTCCTCCTTTCTGAATCTGGCCCCTGCAGTCTCTCTTCCTCCTTTCTGAATCTGGCCCCTGCAGTCTCTCTTCCTCCTTTCTGAATCCGGCCCCTGTAGTCTTTCTTCTTCCTTTCTGAATCCGGCCCCTGCAGTCTCTCTTCCTCTTTTATGAATCCGGCCCCTGCAGTCTCTCTTCCTCCTTTTTGAATCCGGCCCCTGCAGTCTCTCTTCCTCCTTTCTGAATCCGGCCCCTGCAGTCTCTCTTCCTCCTTTCTGAATCCGGCCCCTGCAGTCTTTCTTCCTCTTTTATGAATCCGGCCCCTGCAGTATCTCTTCCTCCTTTCTGAATCCGGCCCCTGCAGTCTCTCTTCCTCTTTTATGAATCAGGCCCCTGCAGTCTCTCTTCCTCCTTTCTGAATCCAGCCCCTGCAGTCTCTCTTCCTCCTTTCTGAATCCGGCCCCTGCAGTCTCTCTTCCTCTTTTATGAATCCGGCCCCTGCAGTCTCTCTTCCTCCTTTTTGAATCCGGCCCCTGCAGTCTCTCTTCCTCCTTTTTGAATCCGGCCCCTGCAGTCTCTCTTCCTTCTGTCAGATTGCAGCCCTTGTAATCTCTCTTTCTCCTTGCAAGGCTGGACAGCCTTTTGTGTATCTTATGTGTCATCTGTCGGCAATATCTCTTCATGACGCACATTATAATTACAAAACAATTTATATAATGATGATAAAAACAAAAGAGAAAAAGCATATATATATATATATATATATATATAAATATATATATAGACAATAACCCATCTCCAAAGCTATTGTCTCGCATTGTATTAACAGCGTCATTTTACTAATACAATAGACATAATATTCAAAATAATAATGTCATGGAAACAAATGAGAGCAGTTTAACATCCGCATAGAAATGCAAATCACTAGAACACACTTTCCTAACACTTTTTCGGCTTATTTGCTAAACCGGGAATCACAAACTTCCAGAACTTTCCAAAGAGGGCCCTGATATTTAGGGAAAATGGCTGGATGTTGCGGCAAAAGATGTGAATACACCCTGTCTAAAAAATGTCCTGACTTATTGGGGCCATTAATGTCAATAACAATGACACCTGCACACCCTGAATATATGGAGGAACCCCTAAAAACACCCACACACCCTGATTACATATGGAGGAGCCCCTAAAAAGACACCCGCACACCCTGAATATATGGAGGAGCCCCTAAAAAGACACCCGCACACCCTGAATATATGGAGGAACCCCTAAAAACACCCACACACCCTGAATATATGGAGGAACCCCTAAAAACACCCGCACACCCTGAATATATGGAGGAACCCCTAAAAACACCCACACACCCTGATTACATATGGAGGAGCCCCTAAAAAGACACCCGCACACCCTGAATATATGGAGGAGCCCCTAAACAAACATCCGCAAACCCTGAATATATGGAGGAGACCCTAAAAACACCCACACACCCTGAATATATGGAGGAACCCCTAAAAACACCCACACACCCTGAATATATGGAGGAACCCCTAAAAAGACACCCGCACACCCTGAATATATGGAGGAGCCCCTAAAAAGATACCCGCACACTCTGAATATATGGAGGAACCCCTAAAAAGACACCCACACACCCTGAATATATGGAGGAGCCCCTAAAAAGATACCCGCACACCCTGAATATATGGAGGAACCCCTAAAAACACCCACACACCCTGAATATATGGAGGAACCCCTAAAAAGACACCCGCACACCCTGAATATATGGAGGAGCCCCTAAAAAGATACCCGCACACCCTGAATATATGGAGGAGCCCCTAAAAAGATACCCGCACACTCTGAATATATGGAGGAACCCCTAAAAAGACACCCACACACCCAGAATATATGGAGGAACCCCTAAAAAGACACCCGCACACCCTGAATATATGGAGGAGCCCCTAAAAAGACACCGCACACTCTGAATATATGGAGGAACCCCTAAAAAGACACCCACACACCCTGAATATATGGAGGAACCCCTAAAAAGACACCCACACACCCTGAATATATGGAGGAGCCCCTAAAAAGACACCCACACACCCTGAATATATGGAGGAACCCCTAAAAACACCCATACACCCTGAATATATGGAGGAGCTCCTAAAAGACACCCGCACACCCTGAATATATGGAGGAGCCCCTAAAAAGACACCCACACACCCTGAATATATGGAGGAGCCCCTAAAAAGACACCCACACACCCTGACTATATGGAGGAGCCCCTAAAAAGACACCCGCACACCCTGAATATATGGAGGAGCTCCTAAAAGACACCCACACACTCTAAATATATGGAGGAGCCCCTAAAAAGACACCCGCACACCCTGAATATATGGAGGAACCCCTAAAAAGACACCCGCACACCCTGAATATATGGAGGAGCCCCTAAAAAGACCCGCACACCCTGAATATATGGAGGAACCCCTAAAAAGACACCCACACACCCTGAATATATGGAGGAGCACCTAAAAAGACACCCGCACACCCTGAATATATGGAGGAGCCCCTAAAAAGACACCCGCACACCCTGAATATATGAAGGAGCCCCTAAAAAGACACCCGCACACCCTGAATATATGGAGGAGCCCCTAAAAAGACACCAGGGTAGAATATTGCTTTGCAATATAAATAAAACGTTTCGGTCCTTCACTTGGGACTGTTGTCCAGCTGGATAAAGGTCCTTGAGGTGTGACTGAAACTTTGCTGTAAAGTCGTAAATCATTTCTGCTTTTATTTTCAGGAAAAAGAAAGACGCCAAAGGCGTGGGGTCTGCACACCTATATATTATACGTATGTTAAAATTAGAGATACACACTTATTTTAAAGCCGTACAAGGTGTGTACCCCCCCCCCTCCGACACACACACAGAAAAGCGCTTTTATCTATTTATACCACAAACGCTCTTTATGTGTCGAAACTCTGGTGCCCAGACATCCTCTGCTAATGCAGGAAACCTATTAAACATTAATTCTGCAGGGGCTGCAATAAAATGCTAACATGGCCCTGATTTCATTAAGCAGCTGCATCCTGCAATAAATGCATTAAAGGGGGGATAAAACAGAAAACAGAGAAAAAGAGTTAAATCACAGGTATCCGTGGAGAGAAGCCTCTGATCCCGGAGCGAACGAGCGACCGCTTAACGTTACGGGCGGAAATTGAGCAGAGTGAGATGGACCTTTACCTACAGCGAGACAGGAGTGGGTGGGCGACGCGGGGGATATTCACTAAACACGACTTAATGTTTTTATATGATAAATAAGACACATTTATTTGTGACTTATGATTTATATTACATAAAATGACCTCCCAAGTGTCCCTATTCAGGAAGGACAGTCTCTATTTTGAGCACAAATCGCTCAATCCGTGGTTTTACTCCGACATTTTCATTTCAATTTTTTTTTGTAGGAACTTCCCAAAATATGCTTAGGGTGTGCAAGGGTCTTATTTTAGGTGCTCCTCCATATATTCAGGGTGTGCGGGTGTTTTTTTAGGGGCTCCTCCATATATTCAGGGTGTGCGGGTGTTTTTTTAGGGGCTCCTCCATATATTCAGGGTGTGTGGGTGTCTTTTTAGGGGCTCCTCCATATATTCAGGGTGTGTGGGTGTCTTTTTAGGGGCTCCTCCATATATTCAGGGTGTGCGGGTGTTTTTTTAGGGGCTCCTCCATATATTCAGGGTGTGCGGGTGACTTTCTAGGGGCTCCTCCATATATTCAGGGTGTGTGGGTGTCTTTTTAGGGGCTCCTCCATATATTCAGGGTGTGCGGGTGTCTGTTTAGGGGTTCCTCCATATATTCAGGGTGTGCCGGTGTCTTTTTAGGGGCTCCTCCATATATTCAGGGTGTGCGGGTGTCTTTTTAGGGGCTCTTCCATATATTCAGGGTGTGTGGGTGTCTTTTTAGGGGCTCCTCCATATATTCAGGGTGTGCGGGTGTCTTTTTAGGGGCTCCTCCATATATTCAGGGTGTGTGGGTGTCTTTTTAGGGGCTCTTCCATATATTCAGGGTGTGCGGGTGTCTTTTTAGGGACTCCTCCATATATTCAGGGTGTGCGGGTGTCTTTTTAGGGGCTCCTTCATATATTCAGGGTGTGCGGGTGTCTTTTTAGGGGCTCTTCCATATATTCAGGGTGTGCGGGTGTCTTTTTAGGGACTCCTCCATATATTCAGGGTGTGCGGGTGTCTTTTTAGGGGCTCTTCCATATATTCAGGGTGTGTGGGTGTCTTTTTAGGAGCTCCTCCATATATTCAGGGTGTGCGGGTGTCTTTTTAGGGGCTCTTCCATATATTCAGGTTGTGCGGGTGTCTTTTTAGGGACTCTTCCATATATTAAGGGTGTGCGGGTGTCTTTTTAGGGGTTCCTCCATATATTCAGGGTGTGCGGGTGTCTTTTTAGGGGCTCTTCCATATATTCAGGGTGTGTGGGTGTCTTTTTAGGGGCTCCGCCATATATTCAGGGTGTGCGGGTGTCTTTTTAGGGGCTCCTCCATATATTCAGGGTGTGCGGGTGTGTTTTTAGGGGCTCCTCCACATATTCAGGGTGTGTGGGTGTCTTTTTAGGGGCTCTGCCATATATTCAGGGTGTGTGGATGTCTTTTTAGGGGCTCCTCCATATATTCAGGATGTGTGGGTGTCTTTTTAGGGGCTCCTCCATATATTCAGGGTGTGTGGGTGTCTTTTTAGGGACTCCTCCATATATTCAGGGTGTGTGGGTGTCTTTTTAGGGGCTCCTCCATATATTCAGGATGTGTGGGTGTCTTTTTAGGGACTCCTCCATATATTCAGGGTGTGTGGGTGTCTTTTTAGGTGCTCCTCCATATATTCAGGGTGTGCGGGTGTGTTTTTAGGGGCTCCTCTATATATTCAGGGTGTGCTGGTGTCTTTTTAGGGGCTCCTCTATATATTCAGGGTGTGCTGGTGTCTTTTTAGGGGCTCCTCTATATATTCGGGGTGAGCAGGGCTCTTTTTAGGGGCTCTTTTATATATTCAGGGTGTGTATAACAGAGCTGCACAGCAATAAAACTCAGCAATGAGTCTCTAAACCATAATAAATGTTTAGAGAATAATGTAAAAGCGAAACATAGGATAATGTTTTTTAAATCATTTGCTTTTGTTCTTGATGTTATTTCTAGGTTGTGAAGTGTTGGGAGATGTGTATGTAACCACTTCTTGTGAGCGCTCCCAGTGAATCATGGGATTTGTAGTTCAGCGGTGCTGGAAGTTGCTGTGGGTCACCTGTCCCCATACAGGGCGAGCTAAGAGGTCTTTACAGTGAGAACATGGCAGTAAATGCATTAGTGGTCAGGGCTTTGCTCTTGTCTACATATAAACACGTCTGTTGTGTAAACGTGTGTGTGTTCATACATATAACAGACAGGCTTTGTGTCTATACCTCGTATTTACAGTAAATAATAAAAACATGCATTTCCTATTATTCCAGACCTGCTAAGAAAGGCAGAATTAGGTCAGATCGAAGAGACCACTTTTTCTTGTTGGCATTACGGCTTATCACCTAAATGGTGAGCTGGTGGAGAATTTCAAGAGAATTACCCTTTTTAGGACAAAATAGCTGGATTTTTACATTTTTCCTAGTCTGGCATTCCTTCAGGTCCAGTTATCCATCTTAAAATTCCAGGGTTTCCCAAGTGCAATGAAGGGAAACCTAAATTTTAATAAAGACTCGGAGGCGAATATTATGAGAGAAGTAAAAGAAAGTTAAAGCATAATATGAGCCTCCGGTTTTGTAATAAAATTCACAATTCTCCATGAATTCGCCACTTAGCGAATACACTTAAAGGGATATTCCATTGAAAAATAGAGTTCCCTAATTTTCGCCCTTAAATAATTGGGCAGATCCTGCTGATAGCATCTGTCCAATTATTTTTTGTAATCTTTTTGGGGTGCATTCACTCACCTTTTGTCCCTCGCCAGGCGCTGCTCCTCCTCTTCAGCTCAGGGACTCCCAAACCAAGAAGTCCCTGAAGCTTTTCTGCCCAATTTGCGCTCCTACACAACTTGCGTAGTGTAAGTACCACAAACCGTGCACCGCTATGGACTTGTGCACTTCACGTAAGCAAGTTCCGTAGCGCCTGCACAGAGCGATGGACCGGAGCTGCACGCGCATGCACAAATCTGACCTATCGGCTGCCTCCCTGAGAACGCTCACTACAACGATTGGTCTCAGAGTGGCTCTTGGACCCGGCCACTAAAGACATTATATAAATGCCCCACTAAGTATTGGTTACCAGTTGATATACCACATTCCATTCTCTTGATTTTAGGCTAGGGTCAGACTAGCGCACTTTAAACGTGCGTTCTGGCGCACTTAATTACGGCCGCACTAGCAGCAGATGACGGGCAATGATGGCCAATATACGAAGTACGGTCACACGAAAGTCCGGCCGTGCAACGCAAGTGGCAAATGAACACATTTTGTCGAGAACGTGAAACCACTAGTACGGTCGTACAGAGTGCGCTGCGTCCGCTAGCGGCGTGTTTGCGTGATTTGGAGATGTCAGACGCTGCTAATGTTCGGCCAACATAACGTCCAGATGCAAAAGTGTTTTATTGATGATCCGTACAAAATCACGAATGCAAATGCGCATCGTATGACCGCTATTGCGTACTCCGTGAAAAAATGCGTCCATTCGTTCGAACGCACTTTTTCACAGACAACGCGAAAATGCGTTCGTCTGACCCTAGCCTTAGACTCACATCAAACTATCTTGGCTTTTCGTTGGTGTCAGAAGTGGGATTCAAAGAGCACAATGCACAGGAAAACACGCTCGCAGCAGTGTGAAGACAATGAATGCCATGTATGCCCCATGTAAGAGCATTTCCACCTTGACCGGAGCCGTCACAGCCCAAATTTGCAATCTGTTATGTCTGTGCATCGTAGCATGTGACAAATGGTCCATCATGCCCCATCTAACAACAGGTGCCATAAGCATTATCTGATATCTCATATTTTATGGAATATTGTCCCATTATTCCTTAATTTAGGAGACCTAATGCCTACAACGCTCAAAGCACGGCTGGCAAGGAGGGCATAACAGCACAAGAAAGGAAAGAAAACCCTGGTGGGGTCTCAGATAAGTTGTCCTCCCCAAACTTGGCAGTTATCTGCCCCCCTCGTCCGACGCCCATGCATACAAGCCTGTGCGGAAGTGAATTTGCACGCAAATCTTCTTAAAGGGCGCACCGTGACTTTAAGTTGTGCTTTCTTTTTCGAAATTTCCTTAATTTAAACCTGAAATGATGTCAGTATCCAAATATTTATAGATTTCCCTTTGCAGTACTTTGCAGGAATATTCTGTTACGCTCCTTTTTTTTCTTCTTCTTCTCCTCCTCCTCCTCATGTACCATGATCCGTTGAGGACATAAAATGAGAAACACATAAATCCCTGTAAGCCATAATTCATCAAAAATAGGAATCTTTGGGACTTTCCCGTTTCTGATCCTCACCATTTTTTCAAAATGTTTATGTGTGACCTGGCCACAGGCCTGACATTACTTTTTTTTTGCATTTGGGAGTTTTTCCATGCATTAGATTTATCTATCAATACTTTGGACCAACTAATGATCCCGTTGGACAAAACCCCCATCATCGCACCACCCAACTGTCCCGGATTCAGTGGCAAAGTCCTAATATCGGGATCCTGTACCACCATCTGGGGTTCACGTTCAACTTCCAGAGATACAACCATGTCCCATGGGACTTGGCCAGAGTGAATGTACCTCATTCAACAAATCCCCACCCATGTAGGGATGGAGACTTGATGGCACAAAGTTCCAGTCTCTTTTTATTACTGATCTGTCTTGGTGTAACTGAGTTTCTCCTAACAGTCTTAATTTTAGACTCCTATGACATCGAAGGCTTTTTGATTGGTGTCAGAAGTGGGATTCAAAGAGGAAAATGCACAGGAAAACAGGCTTCATCGTATCACCCAACTGTGCCAGATTCGGTGGCAAAGCCCCAATATTGGCATCCTGTACCACCATCTGGGTTTCACGTTCAACTTCCACCATGTCCCAATACCACCATGTCCCATGGGACTTGGCCAGAGTGAATGTACCTCCTTCAATAAATCCACACCCATGTAGGGAAGAAGGAGACTTGATGGCACGTGGACATGCAATGTTCCAGTTTCTTTTTATTACTGATCTGTCTTGCTGTAACCGAGATTCTCCTAACAGTCTTCATTTTAGACTAATATGAAATCGAAGGCTTTTTGGTGTTAGAAAGTGGGATTCAAAGAGCAAAATGCATAGGAAACCACGCTTCATCGTATCACCCAACTGAGCCGGATTCGGTGGCAAAGTCCCAATATTGGGATCCTCTACCACCATCTGGGTTTCGGTTGCAACTCCTCGAGGTACCACCATGTCCTAGGTGAAGATGACTCGGCTGGAGAGAACTTACTTCCTTAAAGAAACACCTACCCATGTAAAGAAGGAGACTTGATTCCATATTGACATAAAATGTTCCAGTCTCTTTTCATTACTGATCTGTCTTGGTGCAACCAAGTTTCTCCTAACAGTCTTGATTGTAGACTCATATGACATCAAAGGCTTTTTCATTGGTGTCAGATGTGGGATTTGAAGAGAAAAATGCATAGAACGCCCTTCATCACACCACCCAACTGTGCCGGATTCAGTGGGAAAGTCCCAATATTGGAATCCCGTACAACCATGCTGGGCTTTCCGTGCAACTTCCAGAGATATGGTCTTGGTGTAACTGAGTTTCTCCCAACAGTCTTGATTGTAGACTCATATGATATTGAAGGTTTTTTCGTTGGTGTCAGAAATGGGATTCAAAGAGCACAATGCATAGAAAAACATGCTTGCAGGAGTATGAAGACACTAAAGGCTTTCTCATTGGTGTCAGAAGTGGGATTCAAAAAATTAAATGTATAGGAGAACACGCTTCATCATACCACCCAACTGTGCTGGATTCGGAGGCAAAGTTCCAATATTGGGATACTGTACCACCATGCTGGGTTTCACGTGCAACTCCCTCGTCCCAGGGAACTCAGCTGGAGTGGACTTGCCTCTTTAAAGAAACCCCCCCACCTGTACAGGGAAGGAGACTTGGGGTATCTTCTTCACCCCATTTTTGTGACCAAACTACCCTGAATTGTTTTTTTTTTCTCCATCTCCAAGAAATCAAGGAGGAAAAACTATAGGGCCCTGACCCCAGGTACATTTCTAGTTTATTCCAGGAATATGTCCAGGAAGGCTATGAATCCTTTTAAGCAGCTACAATTCTTCAACATTGTTTATTAATAATTTTTGTAGAATGTACATGTCTGGGACATACAAAATATTCTTCAGTTAGTTTTTTTAATCAGCAAGCGACAAGAACACCCAAATTTCCTGTGTTATTTTATGAGATAATAAAATAACAATAATATACTATTAGAAATAATAAAAAAATCTATTATATAAATATTAACAAAGAAATATATTATTTCTAACCTGGCAATTTATCATGTAATTTTAATTCTAAAGTGTAGAATATATATTCTATACTTAATATTATTAATTAGAATATATTCTAATTAAAAATAGTAATAAAATAATAATAAAAACAATAAAATACAACAGTAATAATATTATAAATAACAAAAAGGGAATGTATAATTTATACCATGGTAAATTAAAATATAATTTGATCTATAAAGAGATATAAACCATCAAATCTGTTATTTTAAGGGATCGAACATATTAAAAATTAAAAATATAGTTATTAAAAATAATGCTGATAAAAAATATTATTATAAATCAATAGATTTTTTTTTTTTTTAACGCCCTGGCATATTAACATACAATTTGAATTATTGCTCCTTCGGTCTTTCCCAAACCTACCCAAACCTTCTTAAAGTGCCTGAATCATTTTCAGTAGGCTCGTGCACCGATTTTTTTTTTCGGTTCGATTCGGTTCGATTTTTCGGATTTTTAAACTTTTCGATTCGGCTCGTTTCGACCGATTTCTGTTTCGATTCGGTTCGGCTCGATTCGTTTTTCGTGTACTTTTTTTTTCCCCGGAATATCGACCATTTTTCGTATTTTCGTGTCACTTTGCTCGTTTTTTGTATCGACTTTTCGTAAGTTCGGAAATTTTCGTTTTTTCGGAAAGTCTGTTCTCCTCGTTTCAAAGCAATAAATTTCGATTTGACACATTTCAAGTCCATTCGAAAATTCCGAAAATATTTCGTTTCGGCTCGGAAAACTTTTCGGGTCTGCCATTTTCGGATCTAAAAATTTTCGGAAATTCGGCCGCATCCGAAAACACGAATCGGGAAATTTCGTGAAAATTCCGAAATTCCGAAACCCGAAACGCACATCCCTAATTTTCAGACTGCAAGTCACTTCACCAGTACCAGCAAGGCGAATAAACACTGGCCATAGATGTAAATGGATTTGACGGTCGGCTGTGAAACGCGTCGTTTTCTTCACAGGGCTTAATATTTCGTCCATTATAACATTCCTTCTCTAAAAGCCGGTATGACAAATTTCCACTTAGGCTTTAAAAAAAAAAAAAAATGTTTATGAAGTTTGTAACTTAACCGCCTGCAGTCTGACCGCAATAAAAATGGAAGTTTCGGTTAAAATCAATGTACCGTATATACTCGCGTATAAGCCGAGTTTTTTTACTCAGATTTTGAGTCAAAAAAACGCGATTCGGCTTATACGCGAGTCAAGGACAGGGCCGGACTGGCCTCCCAGCTACTTATCACGAGGCTGGAAACGGCCGCGGCTGTGTGCGACGCACGGTGATGTCATCATGCTGGAGGGGGCGGCGCCAGTGCAGCGTGCCGTTCCCAGCCTCGAGATATGTAGCTGGGAGGCATGCTACAGCAGCAGGCTGGACCTTCGTAATGGAGGACTAAGGAATCGGCGGCGGGCAGTGCATGCTTGGGTGACATGCATGGATGGCTGGGGCAAGGTGCCTGCAGCCCTTACACAGTCCGCCACCGCAAGCTAGATGCAGTCGCAGGCCAGGAGGACATGCTAGTCCTCCAGCGTTGTTACCGTGCGACAGTCGGTGCAGGGTTAAAAGGGGTGCGTGTCACTGCCTCTTAAAGATGACCCGTGCAGAGCCGAGGGGGATCCATGAACGTACTGACATGCACATTCACCTTTTAATCCCAAGTACAAAAAGCAGACTAGTCTCCCATTGGGCTGTCAGTTCCCCAGTGGGTCTTGGACGCACTGGCGTCGTAATGTGGGGGCGGGGGGTGCGGCTCGCACCAGGTTACACCCGCCTTTAGGGTGACACCGTCACCCTAAGGGCGGGTGTCTCACCCTCCGCCGCGTATTCGCTCCCTGCGAGCGTCCGAAGCATGCGGCTTCGGCGCTCGCCTGGAGGAAACACGTCACCAGCCAATCGCGGCTGGTCACGTGGCTCCCCCTGGCGAGCGCCCAAGCTGCGCGCCGCCGGATGCTCTGAGGGAGTGAAAAACGCGGCGGAGGTGAGCTGGGGCATATCCATGAGGAGCTGGGCCAGTATCCATCTGCTGGGGCATATCCATGAGCTGCTGGGGCATATCCATGAGGTGCTGGGGCAAATCCATGAGGTGCTGGGGCATATCCATGAGGTGCTGGGGCAGTATCCATGAGGTGCTGGGGCAAATCCATGAGGTGCTGGGGCAAATCCATGAGGTGCTGGGGCATATCCATGAGCTGCTGGGGCATATCCATGAGCTGCTGGGGCAGTATCCATGAGGTGCTGGGGCAAATCCATCAGGTGCTGGGGCATATCCATGAGGTGCTGGGGCAAATCCATGAGGTGCTGGGGCATATCTATGAGCTGCTGGGGCAAATCCATGAGCTGCTGGGGCAGTATCCATGAGGTGCTGGGGCAAATCCATGAGGTGCTGGGGCATATCCATGAGCTGCTGGGGCATATCCATGAGGTGCTGGGGCAGTATCCATGAGGTGCTGGGGCATATCCATGAGCTGCTGGGGCAAATCCATGAGGTGCTGGGGCATATCCATGAGCTGCTTTGGGCAAATCCATGAGGTGCTGGGGCATATCCATGAGCTGCTGGGGCATATCCATGAGCTGCTGGGGCAGTATCCATGAGGTGCTGGGGCAAATCCATCAGGTGCTGGGGCATATCCATGAGGTGCTGGGGCAAATCCATGAGGTGCTGGGGCATATCTATGAGCTGCTGGGGCAAATCCATGAGCTGCTGGGGCAGTATCCATGAGGTGCTGGGGCAAATCCATGAGGTGCTGGGGCATATCCATGAGCTGCTGGGGCATATCCATGAGGTGCTGGGGCAGTATCCATGAGGTGCTGGGGCATATCCATGAGCTGCTGGGGCAAATCCATGAGGTGCTGGGGCATATCCATGAGCTGCTTTGGGCAAATCCATGAGGTGCTGGGGCATATCCATGAGCTGCTTTGGGCATATCCATGAGGTGCTGGGGCAGTATCCATGAGGTGCTGGGGCAGTATCCATGAGCTGCTGGGGCAGTATCCATGAGGTGCTGGGGCAGTATCCATGAGCTGCTGGGGCAGTATCCATGAGCTGCTGGGGCAAATCCATGAGGTGCTGGGGCATATCCATGAGCTGCTGGGGCATATCCATGAGGTGCTGGGGCAGTATCCATGAGCTGCTGGGGCATATCCATGAGGTGCTGGGGCAGTATCCATCTGCTGGGGCATATCCATGAGGTGCTGGGGCAGTATCCATCTGCTGGGGCATATCAATGAGGAGCTGGGGCAGTATCCATCTGGTGCTGGGGCAGTATCCATCTGGTGCTGGGACAGTATTCATGAGGTGCTGGGGCAAATCCATGAGGTGCTGGGGCATATCCATGAGGTGCTGGGGCATATCCATGAGGTGCTGGGGCAGTATCCATGAGGTGCTGGGGCAGTATCCATCTGCTGGGGCATATCCATGAGGAGCTGGGGCATATCCATGAGGTTCTGGGGCATATCAACGAGCTGCTGGGGCAAATCCAAGAGGTGCTGGGGCATATCCATGTGCTGGGGCAATATCCATGAGCTGGGGCAATATCCATGAACTGGGGCAGTATCCATGAGCTGGGGCAGTATATCCATGAGCTGGGGCATATCCATGAGCTGGGGCAGTATATTCATGTGCTGGGGCATATCCATGAGCTGGGACATATCCATGAGCTGGGGCAAAATCCATGAGAGGAGCTGGGGCAAAATCCATGAGAGCAGCTGGGGCATTATCAATTAGAGCAGCTGGGGCAGTATATCCTTGAGCTGGGGCAGTATATCCTTGAGCTGGGGCAGTATATCCTTGAGCTGGGGTAGTATATCCATGAGCTGGGGCAGTATACAAGCTCCATGCTTCGGACGCTCGCAGGGAGCGAATACGCGGTGGAGGTGAGCTGGGGCATATCCATGAGGAGCTGGGGCAGTATCCAGCTGGTGCTGGGGCATTATCCATGAGGTGCTGGGACATATCCATTTGCTGGGGCAGTAATCCATCTGCTGGGGCATATCCATTTGCTGGGGCAGTATCCATGAGCTGCTGGGGCATATCCATGAGCTGCTGGGGCATATCCATGAGCTGCTGGGGCAAATCAATGAGGTGCTGGGGCATATCCATGAGCTGCTGGGGCATATCCATGAGCTGCTGGGGCATATCCATGAGGTGCTGGGGCAAATCCATGAGGTGCTGGGGCATATCCATGAGCTGCTGGGGCATATCCATGAGCTGGGGCAATATCCATGAGCTGGGGCAATATCCATGTGCTGGGGCAGTATATCCATGAGCTGGGGCAGTATATCCATGAGCTGGGGCAGTATATCCATGTGCTGGGGCATATCCATGAGCTGGGGCATATCCATGAGAGCAGCTGGGGCAGTATATCCATGAGAGGAGCTGGGGCAGTATATCCATGAGAGGAGCTGGGGCAATATCCATGAGAGGAGCTGGGGCAATATCCATGAGAGGAGCTGGGGCAATATCCATGAGAGGAGCTGGGGCATATCCATGTGTGCTGGGGGCAGTATCCATGAGAGCTGGGGCAATATCCATGTGTGAGCTGGTCTGGGGCAATATATCCATGTGTGAGCTGGTCTGGGGAAATATATCCATGTGTGAGCTGGTCTGGGGCAATATATCCATGTGTGAGCTGAGGCGCAATATATCCATATGTGAGCTGAGGAGCAGTATATCCATATGTGAGCTGGGGCAATATATATCCATGGGTGAGCTGCTGGGGGCAATATATAACTGTGAACTGGGGCAATATATCCATATGTGAGCTGGGGGCAATATATATCCATGGGTGAGCTGCTGGGGGCAATATATATCCAGAGCTGCTGGGGGCAATATATCCAGAGCTGCTGGGGGCAATATATATCCATGTGCTTTCACTGCCTTCGAACAGGCAACGTACTTGCTGGCAGCTGGCAAAAAGTTGTGTGAACATATGAGAGAGCTCCACAGCAATAAACCTCACAGTAATGTGCGCTGTGTGTATGAGCATTCAGTGTTATATGGGAGTACTGATTTAGGAGTAAGAGTAGTTAAAAAAAAATCGGTAAAACTCGGGGGGGGGGTGACACCATAAGTTACCGCACCGGGTGACACCAACCCTAGTGACGCCACTGCTTGGATGTGTATGTAAACATTAAAGGGGGTGTAATAAACTCAGAATTGGCCCAGAATTGCAATTTTCCAAATACAGACGAATTAACAGCAAAAAATCTCATATCGGAGGACAGGCAAGAGGCAGGACGACAGAGAGCACTCTCCGAGTGCCGAGTTGATGGTGCGTAACAGTTGCACTGAGGATTATATTTTGTTGCAGGACAGAATGGATCCCCCAAGGCCCCTCTCATTCTTTTAACCCACCCTAGCAGGTTTTTGGTATCTATTTTTATTTTTGAAATTTACCAGTGGCTGCTGCATTTCCCACTTAGGCTTATACGCGAGTCAATAAGTTTTCACAGGTTTTTTGGGAAAAAGTAGGGGGGGTCGGCTTATACACGGGTCGGCTTATACCCGAGTATATACGATATTCTCAATTTTTTCACATTAAAAAAGCAAAAAAAAAAAAAAAGATTCATGTTACACCGTAAAAAGGAAAGGGGATAAAAAAATGCGGCCGCGTTGGACCTGTACATCTGCTTCACGTTTTCATACGGATCTATTACAATAATTTAAAAGAATATTACATTGTTGAGGCTATAAATCTGTTTTATGTTAAAATCTTCGATTCCTGCACTTGTTCGTTCCACGCTGAAAAAGGTTTGAGGGGTCAGCGTGTGTTCACAGAGTAAAAACGTAAGGGCCTATTCACAAAGCACTGAAATTGTGTGCAATTTCAGTGCTTTGCTTTTTGCCGCGTTTACTACTTAGCGAACGTTCACCGTATTTCGCCGAAAATAGAGTCGCGGACACAGTTTTCGGGCATCGGCGAAAACCACCGAATTGCACCGATAACCGCCGGATTGCGCTGAATTGGCCTCGGCGCATTCCCCGAACTGAAGAAATTGAAACCTTCCTTAAAGAAGGTAAAATCAATAAAAAGTATTAAAAATGTGTCTAAATAATAAGAAAGTATTTTTAAAAATTAAATGAAAAAAGCTTTTTTGTAAAAAATTAAAAGAATGAACTTTTTTAAAAAATAAATAAATAAATAACTGCCAGATTGCACTGAATTGGCCTCGGCGCATTCCCCCGAACTGAAGAAATTGAAAAACTTCCTTAAAGAAGGTAAAATCAATAAAAAGTATTAAAAATGTGTCTAAATAATAAGAAAGGTCCTTTAAAAAAAATTATAAAAAATCTCTGAAAAGAAAAAAAAGTCTATTAAAAATTGAATAAGAAAAGGTTTCTGTAAAAAATGTAAAGAATGAACTTAAAGAAAAAAAAAACAACAACAAAAAAACACCAGATTGCACTAAATTGGCCTCGGCGCATTCTTCCGAACTGAAGAAATTATAAAAAAAACTTTCTAACAGGAAGTTAAATCAATAAAAAATATTAAAAATGTGTCTATATAGTAGGAATAGTCCTTTAAAAAAAAAAATCTCTAAAAAGAAAAAAAAACTTTTGAAAATTAAATGAAAAAAGCTTTCGGAAATTTTTTAAAGAATAAATGTTTTTTTTTTAAAAAAAAAATACAAATAATAATAACCGCCAGATTACACTGAATTGGCTTTGGTGCATTCTTCAGAACTAAAGAAATTTTAAAAACCTCCTAATAGGAGGTTAAATCACTAAAAACTATTAAAAATGTGTCTAAATAACCAAAAAAGTCCTTTAAAAAATAATTTGAATCTCTGGAAAGAAAAAAAAGTATTTAAAAATTAAAAAAAAAAACTTTTGTAAAAAATTTAAAAGAATGAACTTTACAAAAAATAAAAAATAAAAATAACGGCCAGATTGCACTGAATTGGCCTCGGCGCATTCTCCCGAACTGAAAAAATAAAAAAACTTCCTAAAAGGAGGTTAAATCGATACAAAGTATTAAAAATGTGTCTATATAGTAGGAATAGTCCTTTAAAAAAAATAATAAAATCTCTAAAAAGAAAAAAAACCTTTTGAAAATTAAATGAAAAAAGCTTTCGGAAATTTTTTAAAGAATAAATGTTTTTTTTTTAAAAAAAAATAAAAAATAATAATAACCGCCAGATTACACTGAATTGGCTTTGGTGCATTCTTCAGAACCAAAGAAATTTTAAATACCTCCTAATAGGAGGTTAAATCACTAAAAACTATTAAAAATGTGTCTAAATAACCAAAAAAGTCCTTTAAAAAATAATTTGAATCTCTGGAAAGAAAAAAAAGTATTTTAAAAATTAAAAAAAAAAACTTTTGTAAAAAATTTAAAAGAATGAACTTTAAAAAAAAATTAAAAAAAAAAATAACGGCCAGATTGCACTGAATTGGCCTCGGCGCATTCTCCCGAACTGAAAAAATAAAAAAACTTCCTAAAAGGAGGTTAAATCGATACAAAGTATTAAAAATTTGTCTAAATAATAGGAAAGGTCCTTTAAAAAATAATAGAAATTTCTGAAAGAGAAAAAAGCATTTTTAAAAATCAAATAAAAAAAGCTTTTTGTAAAAAATTAAAAGAATAAACTTTAAAAAAATATTAATAAAAAATATATACAAAAAGTTATTCAGTTTATTACATTGAATCCTACGGGACTGGCCTGTTTAAACCTTTCACACTGAAACACCAAAATCTGTTAATTTTTCCACAATTTTGGTGCAATTCGGCATTCTATGAATAGAAGACACGATTGTCTTCTATTGGACAATTTCGGTGCCACTGAATTCCGGGGAATTGCACCACATTTTGCAGACAATTCACCAGTATTTGGCAAATTGACAGCTTAGTGAAAAGACGGATTGCCGAGAAATTGTAGATACGGTAAAATTCACCGTTCGGCCCTATTGTGGAGCCAATTCGGAGATTAGTGAATTACCCCTTTAGCGTTTGCCAAGGGCGGCTAACTTGCAAAACCTGAGTTCAAGCTAGAACCTCTCAGGTGGTTCCAAGCCAGAACTAAATGACTTTGTTCGATAAAGTGCAAATTTTGGTGGAGAATTGGGAATTTTAAGTCAAAATTTGGCAATTTTTGAAGAAAAGTGATAATTATGCAGAATCTTCTGACTCTGGCTTTCCTGTAGGTCAAGCATTTGGGCCAAATGTTTTGACTTTATGGTCATCCTCCCAGAACTTAAGGCAAAAGATGGGATATTCGCTAGCCACCGTCGCTTCACCGAAACTCACCGTGGTGGCAAAAGCATGGTTCTTCCAACTACAGTGAACTTGGACTATCCTGAGAGGCAAAAATTCAGTTGTTGCCAACGACTACACCCCCGTTATTCTTCCGTAAAACGAGTAAGCTGCGGCTGTTCTCCATTCAGTATGATCAGCTGATGTTGGTAACAATGGGGGAATGTTTTTCGGTGATTATAAAGTGCCGATCTCCATCAAACTCTGATACAGACAACGGAAAAACAACTTTGATCGAAACTACGGTGAAATCTACAATGAACGAGTCCAGCAGAAGCTATACTGGAAAGAACGGTGAGAAGCATGGAAAACAATGGCAGACGTTCCATTGACAGCCAGTTAACCATAATATCACCGTACAAGTTGTGCCGACCTAACCTTTCTATCACTGTAGGAACCGTGCTAACTGGATAACTTCTAGAGTGGCTGAAAAAGTGGAGAATTTTGAGTTTTTAAGCCAAAATGGTCAAAGAAAGGACACTTTGACCATACTGTCCTCCAGTTTTCAACTGTCCCCATCATGGTTCTCCACCAAGTCAACCGCTTAGTAGACCTCTAAAGCACGGGGTTAGCAACCTTGGCCCTCAAGATATTTTAGTTCTACATATCCCATAAGTCTCTGCCAAGCTAACAAGTGACTGAGCATCATGGAAGATGTAGTACCAACATCTGGAGGGCCAAAGATGCCGAATACCTGCCCTACAGTCATTCTCCAGAGAGATTTTTTTTGGTTTTGTGCCGTATTTTCTTAAAAGCAATGGATGAATTTTCTGTAATTTCCACGTCGGCAGGTGATGCGATGCCGCGTGAAAGAAAGAGATTTAGAAGATAATAGCGTGGCAATTATTATTAATTTGGAACCAAAGTATTTATTCTTTCTTTATTCTCATTTAAATAAATTACGTCCGTGTTTCCCCCAGATGTTGAGAGAACACAGAAAAAAAAGAAAGCCGTCATTAAAAATGGCGATGGGTCACCTTCCTTAATACTCATTTGGGACGATTTAAAAAAAAAAAAAAAAAAGTTTAAATGTTTTAAATATTTAAAAAACTTGTGATAATATAAGTAATAATATTAATAATATAATAATAATATAACACTCAGTGATAGGCTGAGCAGACACTCAGTGATAGGGGGAGCAGACACTCAGTGATAGGGGGGAGCAGACACTCAGTGATAGGAGGAGCAGACACTCAGTGATAGGGGGAGCAGACACTCAGTGATAGGAGGAGCAGACACTCAGTGATAGGAGGAGCAGACACTCAGTGATAGGGGGGAGCAGACACTCAGTGATAGGGGGGAGCAGACACTCAGTGATAGGGGGGAGCAGACACTCAGTGATAGGAGGAGCAGACACTCAGTGATAGGGGGGAGCAGACACTCAGTGATAAGGGGGAGCAGACACTCAGTGATAGGGGGGAGCAGACACTCAGTGATAGGGTGGAGCAGACACTCAGTGATGGGGGAAGCAGACACTCAGTGATAGGAGGAGCAGACACTCAGTGATAGGAGGAGCAGACACTCAGTGATAGGGGGAGCAGACACTCAGTGATAGGGGGGAGCAGACACTCAGTGATAGGGGGGAGCAGACACTCAGTGATAGGGGGGAGCAGACACTCAGTGATAGGGGGGAGCAGACACTCAGTGATAGGAGGAGCAGACACTCAGTGATAGGGGGGAGCAGACACTCAGTGATAGGGGGGAGCAGACACTCAGTGATAGGGGGAGCAGACACTCAGTGATAGGGGGGAGCAGACACTCAGTGATAGGGGGGAGCAGACACTCAGTGATAGGAGGAGCAGACACTCAGTGATAGGGGGGAGCAGACACTCAGTGATAGGGGGAGCAGACACTCAGTGATAGGAGGAGCAGACACTCAGTGATAGGAGGAGCAGACACTCAGTGATAAGAGGAGCAGACACTCAGTGATAGGGGGGAGCAGACACTCAGTGATAGGGGGGAGCAGACACTCAGTGATAGGGGGGAGCAGACACTCAGTGATAGGAGGAGCAGACACTCAGTGATAGGGGGGAGCAGACACTTAGTGATAGGGGGGAGCAGACACTCAGTGATAGGGGGGGCAGACACTCAGTGATAGGGGGGAGCAGACACTCAGTGATAGGAGGAGCAGACACTCAGTGATAGGGGGGAGCAGACACTCAGTGATAGGGGGGAGCAGACACTCAGTGATAGGAGGAGCAGACACTCAGTGATAGGAGGAGCAGACACTCAGTGATAGGGGGAGCAGACACTCACACTCAGGGCTGGACTGAGACGAAAAATCAGGCCTGGACTTCATCCAGACCAGCCCACTTCATTATGCAAACACACACAAAAATAGTATATGAACCAACCAGATCACTCAACCAATCGCTCTACAGATACCAGAGCTGCTGCAGAGCGATTGGGTAAAGCAACGCAGTGACACTGAGGTTGAGTGCACACCAGAGGCGCGTTCAGTTCCTCAGCAGCTGCTGAATTGCTCCATTGCAGCAGTTCAGTTTGCTGCAGCCGTCTCACTGAACGCTTTGGCTGTGAATATGGAAGTGAAAGGCAGAGGATTGCTTGATGAAAGGTGCTGTTTCTGCAAAATCCACATTTGTCCATTTTATTAGCACTTTAGTGTTAATGTTTACCATGCTCCAATAAATATTTGGTGTTTTGCTCCAAGACCTTCAACCTGAACATTTCCTTATTGGATTATTTGCTGCGTGGAGGCGGCCATCTTTCCCAAGTCACACTCAGCTGCTCTGCAGCACCTCTCAACTGGGCTGCAAGTGATAAGTTAGCAGTGCTGAGCGCTGAACTGCAGAACGGCGCTCAGTGCCAAGTTGCTAACTTAGTACTTGCAGCAGCTGAGCAACTGGACGCACCTCATGTCTTAAGATGAGGTGGATGTGCAGCGGGTCTCACCGGCACGGTGGCCCCAATATGAGACTGCGGCAGACTGTTCTGTTTTACAGATGGTGAGGAAGTTCTCATCTCACCCATTAAGGGCAGTGCAAGCACTAGCGTCGCTGGGGGGGGGG
Organism: Leptobrachium leishanense; assembly: GCA_009667805.1. NCBI lineage: Eukaryota > Metazoa > Chordata > Amphibia > Anura > Megophryidae > Leptobrachium > Leptobrachium leishanense. The sequence goes on from CM019071.1 coordinate 140,829,084, forward strand.
GGGTGCGGCCGCACTGGGTGACACCACCCCCTAGGATGACACCCAAAAAAAAAAATTTTTTTTTTTTTTTTTTACACAAAACTATTTTACCAGGAAGGATACATTGAGAATTCTCTCATTTTCAGTATGTCCTGGGTGGGCGAGGCCTAGGCTGGCACTTTCCAGGGGGCAGCAAAAAAAACACCACTAAAGGGAATATTCACAGAGCACCGAAATGACGCAGACATTTCAGTGTTCTGTTGTTCCCCGCACTTTGGCGAATCAAATTTCCCTGGTGAATTCCCCGCAGGGTCCCTGAAGTGCAGGGAATCAGCCACCGAATACAGGGCCGGCGCTGGCGCTAGGCGAGCTAGCCGGGCACCCAGAGCGCAGTGCCCGCCTAGGACGCAGCCGGCCCTACCACTTAAAAAAAAAAAAAAATTGGCCGCGGGGCAGCCTGGGGTGGCTGCGTGCTGCAGCCAGCCCCAATACGTGCCGGCGTCACCGCCGACGTCAAGGAGACGGAGGCATGCTTCCAGCACCAAGTCCATGCCTCCGTCTCCTTGACGCCAACAGCTGACGCGGCGACGTCGGCACGTATTGGGACTGGCTACGAGGAGGTGCTGAGGGAGAGAGAGACGGAGCTGGAGCGGCAAATATACCCATATGTGAGCTGGGGCAGATATCCATGTGTGAGCTGGGGCAGTATATCCATGTGTGTGCTGGGGCAATATATCCATGTGTGAGCTGGGGGCAATATCTCCATATGTGAGCTGGGGGAAAATATACATGTGTGAGCTGGGGCAGGTATCCATGTGTGAGTCAGGGGGCAGATATCCATGTGTGAGCTGGGGCAGATATCCTTGTGTGTGCCCGGGCAGATATCCATGTGTTAGCTGGGGGCAAATATACCCATGTGAGAGCTGGGGCAATATAGCTATGTGTAAGCTGCGGGCAAATATACCCATGTGAGAGCTGGGGCAATATATCCATGTGTGAGCTGGGGGCAAATATATCCATGTGTGAGCTGGGGGAAAATATATTCATGTGTGAGCTGGGGGCAAATATATTCATGTGTGAGCTGGGGGCAAATATATCCATGTGTGAGCTGGGGCAAATATTTCCATGTGTGAGCTGGGGCAAATATATCCATGTGTGAGCTGGGGCAAATATATCCATTGTGTGAGCTGGGGCAAATATTTCCATGCGTGAGCTGGGGCAAATATATCCATTGTGTGAGCTGGGGCAAATATTTCCATGTGTGAGCTGGGGCAAATATATCCATGTGTGAGCTGGGGCAAATATACCCATGTGTGAGCTGGGGCAAATATTTCCATGTGTGAGCTGGGGCAAATATATCCATGTGTGAGCTGGGGCAAATATATCCATGTGTGAGCTGGGGCAAATATACCCATGTGTGAGCTGGGGCAAATATTTCCATGCGTGAGCTGGGGCAAATATATCCATGTGTGAGCTGGGGCAAATATACCCATGTGTGAGCTGGGGGCAAATATATTCATGTGTGAGCTGGGGGCAAATATTTCCATGTGTGAGCTGGGGGAAAATATTTCCACGTGTGAGCTGGAGCAAATATATCCATGTGTGAGCTGGGGCAAATATATCCATGTGTGAGCTGGGGTCAAATATATTCATGTGTGAGCTGGGGGCAAATATATTCATGTGTGAGCTGGGGGCAAATATATCCATGTGTGAGCTGGGGGCAAATATATTCATGTGTGAGCTGGGGGGCAAATATATCAAATTTCCCTGGTGAATTCCCCGCAGGGTCCCTGAAGTGCAGGGAATCAGTCACCGAATACAGGGCCGGCGCTGGCGCTAGGCGAGCTAGCCGGGCACCTAGAGCGCAGTGCCCGCCTAGGACGCAGCCGGCCCTACCACTTAAAAAAAAAAAAATTGGCCGCGGGGCAGCCTGGGGCGGCTGCGTGCTGCAGCCAGCCCCAATACGTGCCGGCGTCACCGCCGGCATCAAGGAGACGGAGGCGTGCTTCCAGCACCAAGTCCATGCCTCCATCTCCTTGACGCCAACAGCTGACGCGGCGACGCCGGCACGTATTGGGACTGGCTACGAGGAGGTGCGGAGGGAGAGAGAGACGGAGCTGGAGTGGCAAATATACCCATGTGTGAGCTGGGGGCAGATATCCATGTGTGAGCTGGGGCAATATATCCATGTGTGAACTGGGGCAATATATCCATGTGTGAGCTGGGGGCAAATATCCATGTGTGTGCTGGGGAAAAATATCCATGTGTGAGCTGGGGGCAATATCTCCATATGTGAGCTGGGGGCAAATATACATGTGTGAGCTGGGGCAATATATCCATGTGTGAGCTGGGGCAGATATCCATGTGTGAGTCAGGGGGCAGATATCCATGTGTGAGCTGGGGCAGATATCTGTGTGTGCTGGGGCAGATATCCATGTGTGTGCTGGGGCAGATATCCATGTGTTAGCTGGGGGCAAATATAGCCATGTGAGAGCTGGGGCAATATAGCCATGTGTAAGCTGGGGGGCAAATATACCCATGTGAGAGCTGGGGCAATATATCCATGTGTGAGCTGGGGGCAAATATACCCATGTGTGAGCTGGGGCAAATATATCCATGTGTGAGCTGGGGGCAAATATATCCATGTGTGAGCTGGGGGGAAATATATTCATGTGTGAGCTGGGGGCAAATATATTCATGTGTGAGCTGGGGGCAAATATATTCATGTGTGAGCTGGGGGCAAATATATCCATGTGTGAGCTGGGGGCAAATATTTCCATGTGTGAGCTGGGGCAAATATATCCATGTGTGAGCTGGGGCAAATATACCCATGTGTGAGCTGGGGCAAATATTTCCATGCGTGAGCTGGGGCAAATATATCCAAGTTTGAGCTGGGGCAAATATTTCCATGTGTGAGCTGGGGCAAATATATCCATGTGTGAGCTGGGGCAAATATTTCCATGCGTGAGCTGGGGCAAATATATCCATGTGTGAGCTGGGGGCAAATATATTCATGTGTGAGCTGGGGGCAAATATATCCATGTGTGAGCTGGGGGCAAATATTTCCATGTGTGAGCTGGGGCAGATATCCATGTGTGAGTCAGGGGGCAGATATCCATGTGTGAGCTGGGGCAGATATCTGTGTGTGCTGGGGCAGATATTCATGTGTGAGCTGGGGCAGATATCCATGTGTTAGCTGGGGGCAAATATACCCATGTGAGAGCTGGGGGCAAATATATCCATGTGTGAGCTGGGGGAAAATATATTCATGTGTGAGCTGGGGGCAAATATATTCATGTGTGAGCTGAGGGGCAAATATATCCATGTGTGAGCTGGGGGCAAATATATTCATGTGTGAGCTGGGGGGCAAATATATCCATGTGTGAGCTGGGGAAAATATTTCCATGTGTGAGCTGGAGCAAATATATCCATGTGTGAGCTGGGGCAATATATCCATGTGTGAGTTGGGGGCAAATATACCCATGTGTGAGCTGGGGGCAAATATATTCATGTGTGAGCTGGGGCAAATATATCCATGTGTGAGCTGGGGGAAAATATATTCATGTGTGAGCTGGGGGCAAATATATTCATGTGTGAGCTGGGGCAAATATATCCATGTGTGAGCTGGGGCAAATATTTCCATGTGTGAGCTGGGGCAAATATATCCATGTGTGAGCTGGGGCAAATATACCCATGTGTGAGCTGGGGCAAATATTTTCATGCGTGAGCTGGGGCAAATATATTCATGTGTGAGCTGGGGCAAATATTTCCAAGTGTGAGCTGGGGTAAATATATCCATGTGTGAGCTGGGGCAAATATACCCATGTGTGAGCTGGGGCAAATATTTCCATGCGTGAGTTGGGGCAAATATATCTATGTGTGAGCTGGGGCAAATATACCCATGTGTGAGCTGGGGGCAAATATATTCATGTGTGAGCTGGGGGCAAATATATCCAGTTGTGAGCTGGGGCAAATATTTCCATGTGTGAGCTGGGGCAGATATTCATGTGTTAGCTGGGGGCAAATATACCCATGTGAGAGCTGGGGGCAAATATATTCATGTGTGAGCTGGGGAAAATATATTCATGTGTGAGCTGGGAGCAAATATATTCATGTGTGAGCTGGGGGCAAATATATTCATGTGTGAGCTGAGGGGCAAATATATCCATGTGTGAGCTGGGGGCAAATATATTCATGTGTGAGCTGGGGGGCAAATACATCCATGTGTGAGCTGGGGGCAAATATTTCCATGTGTGAGCTGGGGGAAAATATTTCCATGTGTGAGCTGGAGCAAATATATCCATGTGTGAGCTGGGGCAAATATATCCATGTGTGAGCTGGGGGCAAATATACCCATGTGTGAGATAGGGGCAAATATTTCCATGTGTGAGCTGGGGCAGATATCCATGTGAGAGTCAGGGGGCAGATATCCATGTGTGAGCTGGGGCAGATATCTGTGTGTGCTGGGGCAGATATCCATGTGTGAGTTGGGGCAGATATCCATGTGTTAGCTGGGGGCAAATATACCCATGTGAGAGCTGGGGGCAAATATATCCATGTGTGAGCTGGGGGAAAATATATTCATGTGTGAGCTGGGAGCAAATATATTCATGTGTGAGCTGGGGGCAAATATATTCATGTGTGAGCTGAGGGGCAAATATATCCATGTGTGAGCTGGGGGCAAATATATTCATGTGTGAGCTGGGGGGCAAATATATCCATGTGTGAGCTGGGGGAAAATATTTCCACGTGTGAGCTGGAGCAAATATATCCATGTGTGAGCTGGGGCAATATATCCATGTGTGAGCTGGGGGCAAATATACCCATGTGTGAGCTGGGGGCAAATATATTCATGTGTGAGCTGGGGCAAATATATCCATGTGTGAGCTGGGGGAAAATATATTCATGTGTGAGCTGGGGGCAAATATATTCATGTGTGAGCTGGGGCAAATATTTCCATGTATGAGCTGGGGCAAATATATCCATGTGTGAGCTGGGGCAAATATATCCATGTGTGAGCTGGGGCAAATATACCCATGTGTGAGCTGGGGCAAATATACCCATGTGTGAGCTGGGGCAAATATATTCATGTGTGAGCTGGGGGCAAATATATCCATGTGTGAGCTGGGGGCAAATATTTCCATGTGTGAGCTGGGGGAAAATATTTCCATGTGTGAGCTGGAGCAAATATATCCATGTGTGAGCTGGGGCAAATATATCCATGTGTGAGCTGGGGGCAAATATATCCATGTGTGAGCTGGGGGCAAATATATTCATGTGTGAGCTGGGGGGCAAATATATCAAATTTCCCTGGTGAATTCCCCGCAGGGTCCCTGAAGTGCAGGGAATCAGTCACCGAATACAGGGCCGGCGCTGGCGCTAGGCGAGCTAGCCGGGCACCTAGAGCGCAGTGCCCGCCTAGGACGCAGCCGGCCCTACCACTTAAAAAAAAAAAATTGGCTGCGGGGCAGCCTGGGGCGGCTGCGTGCTGCAGCCAGCCCCAATACGTGCCGGCGTCACTGCCGGCGTCAAGGAGACGGAGGCGTGCTTCCAGCACCAAGTCCATGCCTCCGTCTCCTTGACGCCAACAGCTGACGCGGCGACGCCGGCACGTATTGGGACTGGCTACGAGGAGGTGCTGAGGGAGAGAGAGATGGAGCTGGAGTGGCAAATATACCCATGTGTGAGCTGGGGGCAGATATCCATGTGTGAGCTGGGGCAATATATCCATGTGTGAGCTGGGGGCAAATATCCATGTGTGTGCTGGGGAAATATATCCATGTGTGAGCTGGGGGCAATATCTCCATATGTGAGCTGGGGGCAAATATACATGTGTGAGCTGGGGCAATATATCCATGTGTGAGCTGGGGCAGATATCCATGTGTGAGTCAGGGGCAGATATCGATGTGTCAGCTGGGGCAGATATCTGTGTTTGCTGGGGCAGATATCCATGTGTGTGCTGGGGCAGATATCCAATTGTTAGCTGGGGGCAAATATACCCATGTGAGAGCTGGGGCAATATAGCCATGTGTAAGCTGGGGGCAAATATACCCATGTGAGAGCTGGGGCAATATATCCATGTGTGAGCTGGGGATATATACCCATGTGTGAGCTGGGGGCAAATATATTCATGTGTGAGCTGGGGCAAATATATCCATGTGTGAGCTGGGGCAAATATATCCATGTGTGAGCTGGGGGAAAATATATTCATGTGTGAGCTGGGGGCAAATATATTCATGTGTGAGCTGGGGGCAAATATATCCATGTGTGAGCTGGGGGCAAATATTTCCATGTGTGAGCTGGGGCAAATATATCCATGTGTGAGCTGGGGCAAATATACCCATGTGTGAGCTGGGGCAAATATTTCCATGCGAGAGCAGGGGCAAATATTTCCATGCGTGAGCTGGGGCAAATATATCCATGTGTGAGCTGGGGCAAATATTTCCATGTGTGAGCTGGGGCAAATATATCCATGTGTGAGCTGGGGCAAATATACCCATGTGTGAGCTGGGGCAAATATTTCCATGCGTGAGCTGGGGCAAATATATCCATGTGTGAGCTGGGGCAAATATACCCATGTGTGAGCTGGGGGCAAATATATTCATGTGTGAGCTGGGGGCAAATATTTCCATGTGTGAGCTGGGGCAGATATCCATGTGTGAGTCAGGGGGCAGATATCCATGTGTGAGCTGGGGCAGATATCTGTGTGTGCTGGGGCAGATATCCATGTGTGAGCTGGGGCAGATATCCATGTGTTAGCTGGGGGCAAATATACCCATGTGAGAGCTGGGGGCAAATATATCCATGTGTGAGCTGGGGGAAAATATATTCATGTGTGAGCTGGGGGCAAATATATTCATGTGTGAGCTGAGGGGCAAATATATCCATGTGTGAGCTGGGGGCAAATATATTCATGTGTGAGCTGGGGGGCAAATATATTCATGTGTGAGCTGGGGGGCAAAGGGCAAATATATCCATGTGTGAGCTGGGGCAAATATTTCCATGTGTGAGCTGCAGCAAATATATCCATGTGTGAGCTCAGGCAAATATATCCATGTGTGAGCTGGGGGCAAATATATCCATGTGAGCTTTCTTTTTTTTGGGGGGGGGGTGTAAGTAGCTGGTCTTGCCTAGGGCGCAAAATAGTCTAGCACCGGCCCTGACTGAATGCCACCGCAAACCCATCACCTCACCAGCTGTTTTCAAAAAAACTACTGAATGAAAATGTCTGAAATTTAGATATAAGATCCAATGAATGATAATAAAAAGGGCTGTTACAGAAGAAAAAATCACTATTAGAAAGAAAAAAAATTGGATTTTTTTGAAAAATGCCTAATAGATACTAAGAAAAACAAAATCAACAAATAAAGAGACTTTTTACTACAGATTAATGGAATAAACGTTTTATTAGATATTGGATAAAAACGGGAATATTTTTTAACATTGAAACCTATGCAGGGTTATTCAGAGAAGGGTGAAAACCTTGAGAATGACTGGAGAATTGAAAATTCTACGGCAAAATAGTCAAACCAGAAAAATTCTCCCATTTATCTCAGTTTCCAAATTGGCTATTTGGTCTAGAAATTGTTCATTCTCCTGGCAATTTTCAAGGTTTTCACCTGTCTCTGAATAGCCCTGATTGTGTTCGCCTGAATAAACTTGTCTAATGAAACCACTGAACATCAGGACATTTCTCTGCTGTTCGATGTCTCTGAACAGATTTACCATTGCTTCTCTATGGGGACTTTCACTGCCGTCGAACAGGCACCGTACTTGCTGGCAGTTTACCAAAATTTGTGTGTGAGTATATGAGAGCGCTGCACAGCAATAAAGCTCACAGTAATGTGCGCCGTGTATTATGTGCATTCAGTGTTATATGGGAGTACTGCTTTATGAGTAAGAGTAACCAAAAACTCAGGGGGGGGGTGACACCATGAGTTACCGCCCCGGGTGACAGCATGAGTTACCGCCCCGGGTGACACCATGAGTTACCGCCCCGGGTGACACCATGAGTTACCGCCCCGGGTGACACCAACCCTAGTGACGCCACTGAGTGCAGGCCACACTGAGCCATCGGCCCCCTGGGAATCTCCCTGTAGTCCCTATGGCCAGTACATGCCTGCTCACACTCAATGATATGGGGGAGCAGACACTCACACTCAGTGATGGGGGAGCAGTGATTTCCCCCATCACTGAGTGTGAGTGTCTGCTCCCCCCTGTGAGTGCAGGCTGTTAGGGTCCCTCAGTCCGTGCAGCCCCCCGTCTCTGTGAGCCCCCTCAGTCCGTGCAGCCCCCCCCGGTCTCTGTGAGCCCCTCAGTCCGTGCAGCCCCCCCGGTCTCTGTGAGCCCCCTCAGGCCATGCAGCCCCCCCGGTCTCTGTGAGCCCCCTCAGGCCGTGCAGCCCCCCGGTCTCTGTGAGCCCCCTTAGTCCGTGCAGCCCCCCGGTCTCTGTGAGCCCCCTCAGTCCGTGCAGCCCCCCCGGTCTCTGTGAGCCCCCTCAGTCCGTGCAGCCCCCTGGTCTCTGTGAGCCCCCTCAGTCCGTGCAGCCCCCCCCGGTCTCTGTGAGCCCCTCAGTCCGTGCAGCCCCCCCGGTCTCTGTGAGCCCCCTCAATCCGTGCAGCCCCCCCCGGTCTCTGTGAGCCCCCTCAGTCCGTGCAGCCCCCCGTCTCTGTGAGCCCCCTCAATCCGTGCAGCCCCCCGGTCTCTGTGAGCCCCCTCAGTCCGTGCAGCCCCCCCCGGTCTCTGTGAGCCCCCTCAGTCCGTGCAGCCCCCCGGTCTCTGTGAGCCCCCTCAGTCCGTGCAGCCCCCCCGGTCTCTGTGAGCCCCTCAGTCCGTGCAGCCCCCCCGTCTCTGTGAGCCCCCTCAGTCCGTGCAGCCCCCCGGTCTCTGTGAGCCCCCTCAGTCCGTGCAGCCCCCCCCGGTCTCTGTGAGCCCCCTCAGTCCGTGCAGCCCCCCGGTCTCTGTGAGCCCCTCAGTCCGTGCAGCCCCCCGGTCTCTGTGAGCCCCCTCAGTCCGTGCAGCCCCCCCCGGTCTCTGTGAGCCCCTCAGTCCGTGCAGCCCCCCGGTCTCTGTGAGCCCCCTCAGTCCGTGCAGCCCCCCCGTCTCTGTGAGCCCCCTCAGTCCGTGCAGCCCCCCGTTCTCTGTGAGCCCCTTCAGTCCGTGCAGCCCCCCCGTCTCTGTGAGCCCCCTCAGTCCGTGCAGCCCCCCGGTCTCTGTGAGCCCCCTCAGTCCGTGCAGCCCCCCCGTCTCTGTGAGCCCCCTCAGTCCGTGCAGCCCCCCCGGTCTCTGTGAGCCCCCTCAGTCCGTGCAGCCCCCCCCCGGTCTCTGTGAGCCCCCTCAGTCCGTGCAGCCCCCCCCCGGTCTCTGTGAGCCCCCTCAGTCCGTGCAGCCCCCCCCCGGTCTCTGTGAGCCCCCTCAGTCCGTGCAGCCCCCCCCGGTCTCTGTGAGCCCCCTCAATCCGTGCAGCCCCCCCGGTCTCTGTGAGCCCCCTCAGTCCGTGCAGCCCCCCCGGTCTCTGTGAGCCCCCTCAGTCCGTGCAGCCCCCCTGCCTCAGTCAGTCAGTGTGTGAGTGGTGCAGATCAGTGCTCTCCGTCGCCCCCTGGCGGTCGCTGCGTTCAGGCTCGGCCCTCGCTGCTCCCCTGGCGGGGCCCCTCTCCTCGCAGAGCGCTGGCGCTGGGGACGGACGCCAGGACTTTCCTTACATTGTTGGTGAGTTTGCAACAACTCCCCGAGCCTCGGCCTCCTCCGCGCTGGATCCTCCGCGCCCGGGGCCCCGTGCAGCCCTGCCCGGCCCATGCCCCGCTCCTCCTCCGCCCGCCCGCCCGGCCCGCAGCCTGGCATGAGCTAAGCAGCCATGGACACCAAGCATTTCCTGCCTCTGGGTGAGTACAGCCCGGATCCCTGCCTGCCTGGGGGGGGGTCATGTGTTTATACACCTCCACCTACACCCCGAAAATCTCCCCCCCCCTGAACTCAGCAGCCCCAGCCTGGCATCATGCACTTTGCCAATGCACCCCCTTTTACTATGCATTGTGGGGGGGGGGACATGCTGCACCCCATGAGTGAGACAGTATGGGGCAGGGCCTGGCGCCCCCCTGTACCCCTCTCCCCATCTCCCTTCTGCCCTCCCTGTACCCCTCTCCCTCCTGCCCTCCCTGTACCCCCCTCTCCCTTCTGCCCTCCCTGCACCCCTCTCCCTCCCTGTACCCCCTGCACCCCATCTCCCTCCCTGTACCCCCTCTCCCTTCTGCCCTCCCTGCACCCCTCTCCCTCCCTGTACCCCTCTCCTCCTGCCCTCCCTCCTGCCCTCCCTGTACCCCCTGCACCCCATCTCCCTCCCTGTACCCCCTCTCCCTCCTGCCCTCCCTGTACCCCATCTCCCTCCCTGTACCCCCTCTCCTCCTGTACCTCTCCTCCTGCCCTCCTGCACCCCTCTCCCTCCCTGTACCCCTCTCCTCCTGCCCTCCCTCCTGCCCTCCCTGTACCCCCTGCACCCCATCTCCCTCCCTGTACCCCTCTCCCTCCTGCCCTCCTGTACCCCCTCTCCTCCTGTACCCCCTCTCCCTCCTGTACCCTCTCTCCTGCCCTCCCTGCACCCCTCTCCTCCTGTACCCTCTCCTCCTGCCCTCCCTGTACCCCCTCTCCTCCTGTACCCCTCTCCCTCCTGCCCTCCCTGTACCCCCTCTCCCTCCTGTACCCCTCTCCTCCTGCCCTCCCTGTACCCCCTCTCCCTCCTGTACCCATCTCCTACCCTCCCTGTACCCCTGTACCCCTCCCCATCTCCCTCCTGTACCCCTCCTCCTGCCCTCCGTGTACCCCCTCCTGCCTCCGTGTACCCCCTCCTGCCCTCCGTGTACCCCCTCCTGCCCTCCCTGTACCCCTCCTGCCCTCCGTGTACCCCCTCCTGCCCTCCCTGTACCCCTCCTGCCCTCCCTGTACCCCTCCTGCCCTCCCTGTACCCCTCCTGCCCTCCCTGTACCCCTCCTGCCCTCCCTGTACCCCCCCTCCCTCCTGCCCTCCCTGTACCCCTCCTGCCCTCCCTGTACCCCTCCTGCCCTCCCTGTACCCCCTCTCCCTCCTGCCCTCCCTGTACCCCCTCTCCCCCCTGCCCTCCCTGTACCCCCTCTCCCCCCTGCCCTCCCTGTACCCCCTCTCCCCCCTGCCCTGGCAGCTTTGTGCAAGTTTTGCAAAGTCCAGGCTGGCTGTGATTTCCTCTGGTTTTCAGCGTGTTTGTGTTTTTTTTTTTTTTTGCCATTCTTGTGTTTTTTTTTGGGGGGGGGGTCTCTCTGGTAGCCCCCCCCCTATGGTTTGGGTAAAAGATCAAGTGCAGGTTAAATGTGGTGGAAGGTGAGGGGTTTACATTGACAGACTCTGCCAGGGATGTCTGGAAGCTCATAAAGGGGGAGGGGAGGGAGGGGGCAGATTGCTTCCGGGAGCCTTAGAATGCTATGGAGAAGAGCTGACATGCTGCAACGATACCCCGCGACCCCCGCAACGATACCCCGCGACCCCCGCAACGATACCCCGCGACCCCCGCAACGATACCCCGCGACCCCCGCAACGATACCCCGCGGCCCCCGCAACGATACCCCGCGACCCCCGCAACGATACCCCGCGACCCCCGCAACGATACCCCGCGACCCCCGCAACGATACCCCGCGACCCCCGCAACGATACCCCGCCGACCCCCGCAACGATACCCCGCGACCCCGCAACGATACCCGCGACCCCGCAACGATACCCCGCGACCCCCGCAACGATACCCCGCGGACCCCCGCAACGATACCCGCGACCCCCGCAACGATACCCCGCGACCCCGCAACGATACCCCGCGACCCCCGCAACGATACCCCGCGACCCCCGCAACGATACCCCGCGGCCCCCGCAACGATACCCCGCGGCCCCCGCAACGATACCCCGCGACCCCCGCAACGATAGCCCGCGGCCCCCGCAACGATACCCGCAGCCCCCGCAACGATACCCCGCGCCCCCGCAACGATACCCCGCGACCCCGCAACGATACCCCGCGCCCCCGCAACGATAGCCCGCGGCCCCCGCAACGATAGCCCGCGGCCCCCGCAACGATAGCCCGCGACCCCCGCAACGATAGCCCGCGACCCCCGCAACGATAGCCCGCGACCCCCGCAACGATAGCCCGCGACCCCCGCAACGATAGCCCGCGGCCCCCGCAACGATAGCCCGCGGCCCCCGCAACGATACACCCCAACGATATACCGCGACCCCGCCACGATATACAGCGTGCAGCAGCAATATACACTCACCTATAATCCACACTGACCCACAGCAAGCAGCAACAATATACACTGCCCCGTTATAATAACAATATACACTGCCCCGTTATAATAACAATCTACACTGCCCCGTTATAATAACAATATACACTGCCCCGTTATAATAACAATATACACTGCCCCGTTATAATAACAATATACACTGCCCCGTTATAATAACAATATACACTGCCCCGTTATAATAACAATATACACTGCCCCGTTATAATAACAATATACACTGCCCCGTTATAATAACAATATACACTGCCCCGTTATAATAACAATATACACTGCCCCGTTATAATAACAATCTACACTGCCCCGTTATAATAACAATATACACTGCCCCGTTATAATAACAATCTACACTGCCCCGTTATAATAACAATCTACACTGCCCCGTTATAATAACAATCTACACTGCCCCGTTATAATAACAATCTACACTGCCCCGTTATAATAACAATCTACACTGCCCCGTTATAATAACAATATACACTGCCCCGTTATAATAACAATATACACTGCCCCGTTATAATAACGATCTACACTGCCCCGTTATAATAACAATATACACTGCCCCGTTATAATAACGATCTACACTGCCCCGTTATAATAACGATCTACACCGCCCCGTTATAATAACGATCTACACCGCCCCGTTATAATAACGATCTACAGTGCCCCGTTATAATAACGATCTACACTGCCCCGTTATAATAACAATATACACTGCCCCGTTATAATAACAATATACACTGCCCCGTTATAATAACAATATACACTGCCCCGTTATAATAACAATATACACCGCCCCGTTATAATAACGATCTACAGTGCCCCGTTATAATAACGATCTACACTGCCCCGTTATAATAACAATATACACTGCCCCGTTATAATAACAATATACACCGCCCCGTTATAATAACGATCTACAGTGCCCCGTTATAATAACGATCTACACCGCCCCGTTATAATAACAATATACACTGCCCCGTTATAATAACAATATACACTCGGTCGTAGTGAGCAGTAACAATATACACTAACTTCACATTATTTGCTCACCTGCTGATTGTAGGTTTTGTCCTGATTTGGTGTTTTGTGATTTGTTTTGCTTCGTGCATTCTGCATGCTGCAGGGCAGCACTTTTCATGTGGAATGCATAGCAGCTCAGGAAGACACGATGAGGAGGGGGGGGTATGACCTCTTAACCTCACCATATAAATATGGACGGTTTTACTTTTTTCACTTTTCTGCCATGTCGCTCGTTGTTGTGTTTATATGCAGTGTGTGTGTATTGATACATTACATTTATTTCTGTGTTGTGTTGTGTTGGGTTTAACACGCCCCCCCCCCTATGATGTTACACAGAGGAGTAAATCCGTTTAATTGCAGCCCCCCTAATAAATATTACTCTTATTTGTATGTATGTGTTATTACATAGTGATTGGTGCTTCAGGCAATGAACGGGTTAACTCTTTGTGTGTGTATATTTATTTATATATATATGTGTTTTTATGTTGACATTGGGACTTTAAGCAACAACAGAGTTAAAAAAATTATAAAGAAGACTTCTTTTTTTTGTGTGTGTATATTTGTCACTGGTGCTTCTGGTAATGAGAGGGTTAACTCTTTGTGTATATATATATAATTGTGTGTTTTTACTCTGAGATTTGTGCTTTAGACAACAAGAGGGTTAATTATTTTACAAAAAAAAAAAAATATATATATATATATATATTTTATAAATAAATAAGACTGTGTATATATTTGTCATGTGTGCCCTTGGCAATGAGAGGGTTAACTATTTTATAAATAAATAAGATTCTTTTTGTGTATATATGTGTATGTGCTTTTATGTTGTGATTGGTGCTCCAGGCAATGATAGGGTTAACACTTTTATAAATATAGAAGACTCTTTATGTATATATTAGTGCCACTCAGGCAATGAGAGGGTTAACTATTTTATAAATAAATAAGATTCTTTTTGTGTATATATGTGTATGTGCTTTTATGTTGTGATTGGTGCTCCAGGCAATGATAGGGTTAACACTTTTATAAATATAGAAGACTCTTTATGTATATATTAGTGCCACTCAGGCAATGAGAGGGTTAACTATTTTATAAATAAATAAGATTCTTTTTGTGTATATATGTGTATGTGCTTTTATGTTGTGATTGGTGCTCCAGGCAATGATAGGGTTAACACTTTTATAACTATATAAGACTCTTTATGTGTGTATATATGTATATATTAGTGCCTCTCAGGCAATGAGAGGGTTAATTATTTTATAAATGAATGCTCTCATGGTGGTTGTGTACCCCTAAATATGACATGATCTGGGGGGTCCTCTCCAGGCTGGTCTGGCCTCTGGTTCCCAATCAGAGCCTCAACTCATACCCCCCCCCCCCCCAAAAAAAAGTGTCTCCTGTTCTGGTTTATTCCCTAATTAACTGGATTTAAAGCCCTGATAATCAGCGGGCAGAATCCGCAGGGTGCAGAGTTTAACCCCCCGACGCACCCTCTCCCTTATTTCCGCAGACGGTCGCTGGCGAGGTTACCGTATCAACGTGCTGCTGTGTGAATTCATTCGCAGGCTGAGCTTTGCACCTAGTGGAGTTCGTGGGTAGGGGGGTGGTTTTGGGGTAAGAAATTCACTTTTTAGCTTTAGTAAAAACGTTTTATTTAGCGTCTCGATCCGGATCCTCCTCCGCTTTAACCGTATAAATAATTTGTCAGAAAACATAAATATATCCCTTTTATTGTTTGTTTTGTTTATACGTTTGCTGTGAAAGTGGTTTTGTTCTTTTTACGTCATCGCTGCTGCCAGACTCTCGTGTTTTATGATACAAAAAAGTTCCAAAACGCCGCCTTTGATTGGCATGTAGTACTCGTATTGGTGGGGATGACTGCTTTAGAGTCCCCCCCCCCGCGTCCACGCAGACCCCTGCAAGCTGTGTATTGTATTACTGGGCGGTAATAAAAATCCCGCTAATATCCCCTTGGGTTTATAAAGTTTGCAGATATCTCGCGGCAGCGCGTGCAAGACCTCCATCCAAACTTTCTGATGAATATTTTTGTGTTGCGCCCATGCGCTTGCTGTATTACTATGTGGCTTTTGCATTTTTTATGATCTCCTTGAATGAAAGAACAGCGTGTGTATATTTATAAATAGGTGTGTGTGTGTGTGTGTATATATATATATATATATATTAGTGTGTAATCTACATATGTTTGTCTATATGTGTGTGTCTCTGTGTATATAGGCATATAAATGTGTTCGTATATGTTTCTGTATATGCGTTTGTGCGTGTATGTACACAGATTTTTCTGTGTGTATATAGGCATATTTGTGTTTGCGTGTATATATATATAGATGTGTCTTTCTGTTCATATATATAGGTACATGTGTGTTTTATGCATATACAGGTATATATGTGTGACTTGTTTTGTGCATATACAGGTAGTGTGTGTGTGTGTGCGCGCGCGCGCATATTAAGGCTGGACAAATCACTCTTGTGAGCCAGTTTGAAAACCTAGGAGCCAATAACTAAATTTTAGGAGCCAGTTTGTGTGTGTGTGTGTATATATTCTAGGGCGGCAGCTAATGATTATTTTCATAATCGATTAATTGGCCGATTTCATCGGATGATAAGAAAATAGTTTTGTTTTTGTAAAGGAATACTCAGCACAAATCAACCCCCTGCCTCCTTTCTTTCCACTCCTTTTTTCTTACGCAGTTTGCGTAGTGTACCTAACTTTCGTATGTACATACGCAAATTGCGTAACCTGTGTACTTTTCACACACAAGCTATGAAAGCCATTGATGCTGCGTGCGGCGCACAGCTCGAGCCCATGTATGCGTTTTCCACAAACTAATGCCTCTATGGCCGCTCAAACATGATGACGTCATAACGCAAAGCAAGGTGAGATTAGTGTGTGTGTGGGGGGGGGGTACTCCACGCAGCTGTAGCACTTTAATAAGCTAAAGTGGTCAGGGTGCAAAGAATGTCCCGTTAAAATGATTTCATGAACAAACTGAGTGGGGAGGGACCGGAGGTGGGAAGGAGTGCGTCTAGGCAAGGGACTGACCCAAGTGTGAGAGGGAGTTTGGGGGAAGGAACTGAAGTGAGAGTTGCCAGCTCCTGACTGAAGAGTGGGTGGCAGGCAGGGAGGGTGGAGTGGTGGCACAGGACTCAAGCCCCAAGTAAGGATAAAATACCAGTGGTACAACTCCTCCTCTCAATGACAGTACCTCAGGGTTCTGCTACTGTTGTAAACTATATAAAAACAAACTGGTTATGTCTAAACGTACAGCCGCTCCTGTACAGCTGTTTCGGGCATATCATGCCCTCATCAGCAGGAGATAGTCTATCTCCTGCTGATGAGGGAATAAGCCCAAAACAGCTGTACAGCAGTATCTGTATGTTTAGACATAACTAGTAACTGGTTGCTATTTGATGCTTTACCCCCTTTTTTTTAAATTTATTTTTATTTTAAAAAAAAAAAGCCATCTAGGATGGCATGACACCGGCAAGGAGGGATTCTCTGTTAAAACCAGACTCAGTCTAGATGCAAAAAAAGTGAGAAGTTGGGGACTTCATTTGCATGTCTTACCCAGAGTTCCTTGCTGCATATGGGGAATGTAGCACATGAGCTCTGTGAAGCGTTTCTCTGAATTGCTGGGATGTGTAACTGTTCTCTACAGCTATAAAATATATATATATATATATCCAAGCTTTCTTTTTCTTAATAAAGTTTGAAATTCATTTTTATACACACGCTTTCTTCTATTGAGCATTTTATAATGTGCAAAGCATCATTATTTGTATATAAAGTTTGTAGGGGCTTAATTGCACATTTGGGGTATATTTACTAAACTGGGAATTTAAAAAAAAAATCTAGGTGCCAGGCTTGGCTTTTTACCTCAGGCTCCAAAATTTCTGGCATAGTCCACACAGCTCTACATACGAGAGTTTTTCTTGGCTTACAGCAGGTTGGTGCTGGCCCCTAAGTTTTCTTCTCGGCTTCTATGTTTGATCTGAAGATGTTAAGCTCTTAAACTGGAAATTGTGTCGAAATTAGCCAGACAGCACCGTTAAACCATTAAATGAGCCGTTCCCGATCCCCTCGGCGTCTCTAATTGATAAAAATCGATGGACTGCTCTAAAATCCATCAAAAGTGATGATCTGCGCTCAATATAGAGGTTTTTATACGCAAATGTGGGTTATGTGAAGCGAAAGCAAATTTTGGCGCCCAAAATAACCGTGTTGGAAAAACGACTTGCCGAATGTTTTATTTTTGGACAGTTTGGCTACTTTGTCCTCCATATTTTTATATTTTTTTTAGGTAACTTTTTCCATTTCTCCACATATTCCAGTGTGTTTTTTTTTTAATTTTAAGCAGATATCCATCTATATTGGACACGGCAAAATGGCCGACCAAAGCCATTGTGTTGCATGGAATTAGGGGATTTGTTTACTTTTCCCAAGGCCACTGTCAGCCGAGCGTTTTTCAGAGCGGAAGGAGCGTCCGTGAGAGTGGATGTTTTTTCCACTCTGACGCCCGTCTGGCCACCTCGCTTAGCGCAGTTAGTGCACTCAGCGCTGCAAGCCGCGATCCTCCATAGTAGCGTTTCGACGGGGAGGCTTTCAGCACGCAATTTGTACGCACGCTACAGCGTGTAGCTGGCCCCATCGAAACGTCACAATGATGCGTCGGAAGGCACGTCAGTACGGGCGCACGTATTGCGCTCGTCTTACACTGGCCTTAGGCCCCGTTCTCACCTCAGCGTTTTACAGCGCGTTCCTGCGTGCTGTAAAACGCAGAGACACGGAAATCCCATGATTTCCTATGGGACCCGTTCACACCTGGGCGTTTTACAGCGCGCAGGAACGCGCTGTAAAATGTCCTACACCCAAAGAAGTACAGGAGCTTCTTTGGGGCGTATTGCAGCGCGTTCCCTCTGCAGTCTATGGCCGTGAACGCGCTGCAATACGCGTTTGCGCATTTTTTACGTTTGCGCGTTAAAGCGCCTAAAAAAAACTCGCAGGTGTGAACCCAGCCTTAGTGGGCCAAAGTCACACACCTGCCCTTAAAGATGGCGTTGGCGCAACGTGATGTATATTACGAGGAGTTTAGTCATAGTTTTGAGGTGTTGTTCATTACGAATTGTAAATAAAGTTTTTTCAAGGCCTAGAGTTAATGCTCAATTTACCTCATAATTCTGCTTTTTGATGGTTTATTCACTAAATAATGGGCGATGAGTAGGCAGAGGACTGTCGGTTACATTACATAGTATTAGTGGAGTTGGGTCATGGGGAACTCTCAAAATTAACCCCCCCCGGACAACATGGCTATCTTTGGCCTAGTTTTCCCCTTCACAAAATACAGAGTTTGTAGATAATTTATTTGGTTAATACTTTATGGTGCTAGGGTACGATTTAGCCAAGGATCCTAAAAGGGATCTAAATTTCTATAAAAAAAATCAATAACTGTGAATAAAATCAGTAAACAAATCAAAGATGGCTGCTTTTCTCACCCCGCCCCCTTTGGGAAGACATAGTATTATGTAATAAAAAGCATGAACAGATGAGTAGAAAACATGCCTCTCTGATCCTCTTGTATTATGTATGTCTGGCAGTTTAAGGGGGTTCTTGACAAACCTATGTTCAATTTAGGAGCCAACTGCATGTTTTTAGGAGCCAGGCAAAGCTTTGTACCTGTTTTTATCGCGTGACCTATGAACTTCAGAGACAGAGGGGTCTGTGTGGTCTTAACAAAGCGCGGCTTGACAAAGTTATATCACACTTAGTAGCCAGTCGGAAAACGTAGGAGCCAATGGCAAATTTTACTTTTTATTTTTTTAGGAGCCAGGCAAAAAAATAATTCATGATTTTAGCAGACAGAGGTAAAATTCTGCTAGCCTGTGGCTACCTGGCCTCTGAATTGGTCAAGCTGTGTTTTCATGATGAATTTTAGGGCATTGGGTCTTTAAAATGGTCGTCTCGCGTAGTCCCTGTTAACCCCAGTTGGGTAGTCCAACAGGCTTTTTTTGTGGTAGTCCGGTATGGAAATATTGCCTCTCTGGTTCCGTTGGGTGACACAACGCGCCGCAGGTAACCCGATCACCGCCCAGGCTTCTCAAGTGCCGGCTATTGAAAGTAACCTGAAGTCTCGGCGTAACGGTTTTAGCTCTCTCTCTGTGCATGTTTGCATTATTTAGTCCTGGCCGCCATTGCCAAGTTTTGGTTAACGGTAAGTGCGAAACGCCATCTGATAAGTCCCCCTTCGGTTCTGTGCCGGAGCCAGGTCCGCTGCGGCGCTTATCCGTCTCAACCCACTTTAAAGACTCTGTCACCAATTCGGAGAGATAAGGCCTTTCCAGGCTTCAATCAAACTCCTCGCGTGGATATCAAGTTGCTTTTTTTTTTTTTCGACAGCTCCGTATCCCGTTGCGCGTCAGTAGGATAAATAAACTATTAATGGTGTGTAATACCAGCGCGGTCTTACCGGGTTTTCAAAACGGACGGGCCACCTTGGCTGTATGTAACTATCCACAAACGCGTACGAGGGGGGGGGGGTTACAGCCTTTTCAGGCCACAAGAAGACAATAGACTTTTTTGGTAAATATGTACCTTTACACTAGGGATTGCGGAACATTTTAGGAATTTGGAGATAGAAAACCTGTTTAGGAGCCAAATTAGACCCACCCCCAAATTATAATGTATCTTGTACTGTGTATTTCAGGGCTTGAGAAATCTTTTTCAGACTTAGGAGCCAGGAAGACAACTTGGCACCCAGCAAAAGGTTTTTAGGAGCCATGCTGGATTTTTTTAATATATATATATTATATTATATTATATTATTATATTTATATTATATTATATTATATTTATATTATATTATATTATATATTATATTATATTATAATATATATTTATATTATATATTATATTATATTATATTATAATATATATTTATATTATATTATATTATATATATATTATATTATATTATAATATATATTTATATTATATTATAATATATATTTATATTATATTATAATATATATTTATATTCTATTATATTATAATATATATTTATATTATATTATAATATATATTATATATATTATATATATATATTTATATTATATTATAATATAAAATATATATATTTATATTATATTATAATATATATTTATATTTTATATTATAATATATATATTTATATAATAAATATAAAGGCCCCTTGATAAAGGCCCCTGTGAGGGCCGAAACGTCGGTTTGATGCACTTGGGCATCTTTTTTAATGCTTATTGAATAAAACATTGTTTTTATTATTTTTTCCTAAGTCCTGGTGTGTGTCCTTTTCCACTTGGTCTATATATTATAATATATATATATTATATAATATAATATAATATATATATATATATATATATATATATATATATATATATATATATATATTTCAGTCTAAGAAAATCAAAAATTCCTATGCCCGGGTGCTATCAAGAGAAAATTATATCAGGACAGCACAAGGAAGCATTCCAAGACATACAGGGTTATTCAGAGAGAGGTGAAAACCAGGAGAATGCCTGGAGAAGTGAAAACTCTAGGTCACAATAGCCGATTTGGAAAGTGAAATAAGGCTGGGGTCAGACGAACGCAGTGTGAACGCACGTGCAGCCGCACTTTATCACGGCCGTAGTAGCAGCAAATGACGGGCAATATACGAAGTACGGCCGCACGAAAGTACGGCTGGGCAACGCAAGTGGCAAACGAACGCATTTTTTTGAGAACGTAATACCGCCAGTACTGACGCACAGAGTGCGCTGCGTCCGCATAGCGGCGTGTGTGCGTGATTAGGAGACGTCGGACGCTGCTAATGTCCGGCCAAAATAACGTCCAGACGCAAAAAGTGTTTTATTGATGATCCGTACAAAATCACGGATGAAAATGCGCATCGTATGACCGCTATCGCGTATTCCGTGAAAAAATACATCCATTCGTTCGAACGCACTTTTTCACAGACGACGCGAAAAATGCATTCGTCTGACCCTAGCCTAAATGGGAGACTTTTTCTGGTTTGGCTATTTTGTCCTAGAATTTTCACTTCTCCAGTCATTCTGCTGGTTTTCACCGCTCTCTGAATAACCCTGTAAATATAAAAATCTATTAAATATGCGTTAAAAAAATCCGACGGTTCGGGTCCTGAGAGCCGTTATCAAGGAATGATAAATATATATATATGTGTGTGTGTTTTATTTTTATTTTTTTATTATGTGGAACAATACACAATAATTAGGAGGCAGCGACCACCTGGCCCTTGGATTTGTCAGGCCCCAGTGTATTTTATTTATTTTTTGTAATACATTTAGGCATGGGTACTGCAAAAATATTTTCCTGTATAGCGTTCTGAATAAGAATTATTATTTTCTTAAATTAATTTATAAACATTTTATATAAATATTTACCTTTGTGCATTTTTTTAATTATATTTTTTAACATCATATTTATTAAAATTAATGTTATTTTGCTATTTTTCATCACTTTTTCTTTGTCTCTTAAAATAAACGTCTGGTAAGACTCAGCGTAAGACATTCGTGTTTTTTTTCTTTTCTTGTGTTTTTTGGACATTTTGGCCCAAACCTAACTTTCCTATAATATTTTGACTATGACTGTCAATTTTAAGAGAGGGGGGGGGGGCAACGGCGGAAAGGTGTAGGACAAAAAAGAAAGCTTAAACGGTCTGGGTGGGCCGTGTCCGTTTTCATTTGTCTGCAGAATCTATATTTCTGCTTCGATTTACATAAATATTTGGGATTCTTTTTTTTTTTTATGGAATTTTGTGTGATTAACAGACTTCCTGTGAAAGTTCGAGACCCCCCCCCCTTTCGCGTCTCCTTACAGTTTTGTGGAAGGGTGACAAAGTCCTTAAACAAGCCTTGAGACATTTTTATCGAACCCGGGAGCCGTCTGCATGGTTTTAGGAGCCAGGAAAAGTTTTGTTTACGTATGAATTAGTGTTGGATATCCTTAAAACGTCGGAGCCAGAGTTTAAAATCTAGGAGGCCTTTGGATTAATCCTGCCTTAACGTTCAAGTGCTGTGTTTGCTGTTGGTGCTTTATGTGACATCGATCTGTGATGTGGTTTCAGGGCCCTTTAGCCAAACTTACTGGCATTGAGACGCAGAAGCCGGTTTCCCGGTGCTAACCGTGGAATGAATGAATGCCTGCTGTAAAGTAGGTCTTCTACAGTCCGGAGGTTACTTTTTTTGATGGTGTGTGTGATAAAGAGGTGTGTTTAAAGTAGAGATGCACCAATACCCATATTTTAAGATCGAGTACCGATACTTTTATTTAATGTCATGTGACGCTTTCCAATAACTATTTTAGGATTTTGCTGAAAGCCTTTCCAGTTTGTTAATACTGAAATGTATGGCCAGAAACCCCATTTACCCACTGCACACCCTGCACATACCCTGACCACACACAGACACCAGACCTCAGATACATGTATACCCAGACACGGACCTCAGACACACGTACACCCAGACACGGACCTCAGACACACGTACACCAAGACACGGACCTCAGACACACGTACACCAAGACACAGACCTCAGACACACGTACACCCAGACACGGACCTCAAACACACGTACACCCAGACACGGACCTCAGGCACACGTACACCCAGACACGGACCTCAGGCACACGTACACCCAGACACGGACCTCAGGCACACGTACACCCAGACACGGACCTCAGGCACACGTACACGGACCTCAGGCACACGTACACCCAGACACGGACCTCAGGCACACGTACACCCAGACACGGACCTCAGGCACACGTACACCCAGACACGGACCTCACTGCTAGCAGAATGCATTAAGAGCATGCTGCTAGCATTCCCCTCCGGCTGGCCGTGTGTTCCAAGTGGCGGCTGACCACGTCATGTGGTCCTCAAAGTGGCTGCTGGCATGTGCCGTGCTCTTGCGAGATCACGGCTGGAGGCCGTGTCACAGTCCGACGACCACTCGGAGGACTACATGATGCGGCCAGCCGGCGCTCGGGCAGCTGGAGGAGAATGTTAGTGGAATGCTCTTAGTGTATTCCGCTAGCAGCCCCATCCCCTTGGATACCGGCAAACTGGCCCAACACTGACTTCCGGTATTGGGGCATCTGTACGAGTGCCAAGTACTCGTGCAAATGCCAGTATCGGCACCGATACTGGTATCGGCACCGATACTGGTATCGGTGCATCTCTAATATAAAGAGAATTTTTCTTTTAAATTTTTTTTTTTTTTTTCTTTTCTTTTCTTTTCTTTTAAAAACCCATGGCACTTAACAGGGCAAATAGCCTTTTTTCTTTTCTTTTTTTACACCCTACTAGCAGTGGCTTCCTGGTACCTTTTTCTAGAGTCCATTCACCAAGCATCGAATGATCACCGATTGATCATTGAACAGACGTAGGTTTGGGTTATCTTTTTGGGCTCGGCCTGACTTGACAGTCCACCATAGCTAATCCATAACCAAACGAGTCGACTCTCAACCAAGTTATTGTTGACCTGGGTGGAATTGGCAGAACGTTTCTTCTACCGAGCGAGTCAGAGACCGAGGGAGTCCGACTCTGCTGCCTTTCCAGACTGACCCTACTCCTCCACAACTCTAGGTTTAGTCAATAGACCACTATGTGGACCAGTCCAGATCCTCAGTTTTGTAGTCTGCGGACTCCTATGACTACATGCGAAGTGATCAACTTGGCAATCAGGCTCATGTGACGCTGCAGTGTAATGGTATTTGGTAATTTTGGTAAATACCAGGTTTGACAGATTTTGTATTAAACTCAGGAGCCGGCGGCACTTCTTATCTTTTTGTATTCCAAGAATGCGAGTTGGGAGCCAGTGGCTACCAGACCCGTGTCTGTCAGGCTGTGTGAATGCTAGGGATGAATAATGGAAAGCTGCGGTCAGTACTTGTGTGGAAGTGTCCAGCTCCGGCGGTACTTTGGTAGAAAAAGGTCCATGCAGCAGCCACGCTAGTATGTATTGAGATCTGAGGTGACCATTTCCGCAAATGTTGGAGACCACCTCTTGACCTCAGGCATGGTGGGTGACATTGCGTGAATAAATGCAGGGGGTCAAGGAGACCTTTGCTTTGGGACATGGTGAGTCCAGGGTTCAGGCCCATCCTGCCTATTCAGCGGCATGGAACGGTGCTCAGAGATAACCCTTACCATGCTGGAGCATGGCCTGATTATATTGCACATTATTTTTTATTATATTACCACATTTTTATTATTGTTATTATTTCATGGCCTATTTTTATTATATTATAACCACACATTATTTATTATTTTCACTTATTATTGTTGCCACGTTATTTATTATCACTTATTAATATTACCACGTTATTTATTATTATTGTATTATTATTACCCCATTATTTATTATCACTTATTATTATTGTTACCACGTTATTTATTATTATTGTATTATTACCACCTATTATTATTATTGCCACATTATTTATTATCACTTATTATTTATTATTGTTACCACTTTATTTATTATTATTGTAGTATTACCACTTATTATTACCCCATTATTTATTATCCCTTAATATTATTGTTACCACGTTATTTATTATTATTGTATTATTACCACCTATTATTATTATTGCCACATTATTTATTATCACTTATTATTTATTATTGTTACCACTTTATTTATTATTATTGTATTATTACCACTTATTATTATTACCCCATTATTTATTATCCCTTAATATTATTGTTACCACGTTATTTATTATTATTGTATTATTACCACCTATTATTATTGCCACATTATTTATTATCACTTATTTATTATTTTTTACCATGTTATTTATTATTGTATTATTGCCGCCTATTATATTATTGTTGCCACATATTATTTTTTCTATTACATATTGCTTTTTTGATGATATTATCACATTCTTGTTTTTCTTATTACTTTTATATCATTAATATTTTATTACCACACATATTATTTTCAATTTATATAATTCTATTATTACCACAATATTATTTTTATTATTTTTGTTATCACCACATAATATTATTTATATATTTCCGTTTGTTGGCTTGTATGTACAAATGTGAATATTTTTTTTAATTTTTTTTAATTTTTTTATTTTTTACTCCTTTACGCTTTTTTTTCTGTAAATGTAGAAATCTAGAAAATAACTCCTAGAATTAATTTAAAAAAAGTTAAAAATCACAAAACAAAAAAAACCCTTTCCGGCAATCCCAAATGAAGAAAAATGCTGGATAAATCAGGAGCGACAGTGGTGGTCAACTCAACTCTCCCTGAGGGTGGGACTCCATCTCTGGTGATGCTTTGCCCCATAAAAAAACCACACACACACACGCACACACAAAATAAAGCCCCTATGTAGTTCCATGGAAACCGGACGGATGCGTTTTCATCCTTTCGACTTCTCGTAAAATCTCCTGGGGATAAGATTGAAGGAGAAGTGACAACATGTTCTCAGATTGTCATCCGTCAGTGCTGGAGCGGCTCTTCGGTCTAGTTTCTTTGCAAACGTGGTCTAATTTTTACTGTATTTTGCTTTTTTTCTTTTTCGGAATAAATATTGATACTTTTTATTTTTTTATAATTTTTTTTTTTTTTTTACTTATTGTGCCAAAACTCAATAATGTGAGAAAAATAATGTGCTACGTTTCCCAAGTGTGTAGTGCAGCAAAGCCCTCAGGATGCTTAATTTATGTGTGGACTACGTTTCCCATGATGCTCAACCAGCCGTCTTCACGCATATCTGAGGTGACAAGTTGAGCCATCACTCATCTAGGCCCAAACAGCCGGGACAATCCCTCCCATACCGTATTTTGGCCTAATTTTTGCCAATCAGCTGTCTTATGAGGGCAACTCTCTGTTTAGTGAATAATTCCCTGATATGCGTTGATTTTTTCTTTTTATTGGCAGTTTGAGAAACCGGATGAACCCTCGTACGTTCTGTATCTATGTTTCTCTGCTCATGGCCTGTCATGGCTGAGCCACTAATGGCAGAATTTGATGCCAGCTGTTATCAATGGCTGCCGAGTGAGCCGCCATGATGGACAAGGGCTGCGTCTGGCAGCATCTCCTGGGGTCCGTATCTCGCAGCGCCGGCAGAAGGACACAGTGAACTATTTGTTCTCCTTGTCCTGCCTGCTAGCGGCGAGGGGAGGCAGCGGATCGCGCCGTCATCGGGCCTGAGATGAGTGTTTGATTGTCTTAGTGCGGTTTTATTGTGTATTAAGTGATTTTTGTCAAAGTAAAATCACTTAAAACCAAATCTTGCAGCCCGGAAACGAGCGCAAAACAACTGAGCGCAAAAATAAGGAGGGACTTCTGGATCCACTCATTATTGTGTTAATTAATTTACGGTCAGCAGCCATAATAGCCCCGAGGCCAGGAAGGATTGAGGCTCGCCACGAACAGGGCGACCTAGTCCACCTCCTTTTTTTTTTTTTTTTTAGGAGCCAGGCAAACTTTATCACATAGATTTCTGCAGCGCGATCCAGAAATTGATATTTTGGAGCCAGGGAGAAAATTCAAGTGTGTCCCTGGATCTGTGTATCCCTGATGTAACGTTTCTTTTTAGTCCTGTTTACAGATGATGTTGGTGCTAAACACAAATAATAATAATAAAAATATATATATTTTACTCAAATTTTATTTAACCTTGTTAATAATGATTACTTTGTGTAGCACATAATCTCCAGCAGATTCAGAAGCGCTTGGGAAAGCAGTGGCAGGCATGCAAGATGTTCTGCAGCAGCCAAGCGCCTTTTACTATACAGATATCTAATGAATATATGATTTTATTTTGCGAATATTCCACTTCTTTCTTTGCCTAAATAAATATATTCCATAAATGCATGAATATATATTTTTTTCTCCACTTTTCTGTGGATTTTATTTTTTCTGTCTTCCCTGGGACGCCATGTGCATGTGTTGGCGCGGTAACGTTTAATGGTGGTGCGCACGGGAATGTGCATCTCACATGTCGAACGCAGTGTCTCAAAAACCCGTCTCGCTCATTCTGATTGTGTGCGCAGGCAGTGTTTTTTTTTTTTTTAAACTTTCTCCTTTCCATTTTGATCTTCGGCCACGACACAAACCATCAAAAAGCCCAAGACGCCGATTTGGGAAATCTCTGCCGAACCTGATTTTTGATTCGTTATTTATACTTTTTTTATTTTCCACGCCGTCTCCCCCCCCCCCCCCCATGCGTTCATCTTGTGATAGAGAGGGATTGCGAGTTAGTTGGGGGGGGGCCCGTGGTACTTTTTATTGATTTCAGGAATGAATGGATAAATGCAAAAAAACAAAGTATATATATTATTTCCTGCACTTACTCTGTGATAAAAAAAAACGCTGAGATGTTCAGCGATGGGGAGGGCGGTGCGGTTTAGTGGTTAAAGCAGAGTCTTATGACTCAAAATGCCGCGTTTCATGCGGAGGAGCTGTGTGTGTGCGTGTGCGTGTGTGTGCGTGTGTGTGCGTGTGTGTGTGTGTTTTTAAAGGCGCAGGGACTCTTTACATTTTTTTTGTAAACTGTTTTCTTAAAAACTTGTGCTCCTTCCCCTCTGGGACCTTGTGACCTGTGTCTTTTTGTGGGCAGGTTTGCAGAGTGACAGAAGGATGAGAAACTCCTATTGCCCTCAGCCAGAACGCGGCATCGCTGAGGTTAATGGTAGATCTTGTCGACCGCCCATTCACCCACCCCTCTCGCCTCTTTCAGGAAGTGATGCCCATAGGGTCGGATAGCCCTGACTTTTACCTATGAATAACTTAAACGGTTAAACCCCCCCCCCCCCCCCCCGTCACCCTCACCCGTCTAGTCGCTAAACGAAGATTACTTTCAGGGTTATTCAAAGAGAATCGAAAGTCACCGCACGTTCGGTGACTTTTTCGTTCTCTTCAATTCGGTTCGATTTGGCAATCCCATTTCGGCGACCCTGCGGTGTATTCAGCAAGCACCACAGGGCCGTCGTAGTGCAGGGAAAGGTCGCCGAAAACCCGCAAAACCATCTGGATTAACCCACCGAAAACGCCAGAGAAACCCGAGCAGGAGCCGATCACACGCAGAGCAGCCGTCGGAAAAAGACAACACCGCAGACGAAGGCAGTGAATAAATTAGGAAAACAGTTTGCTTGAATGTTTGAAAAGTGAAACGCTGTTTGCAAAGAAACTACTGAGCGAAAATGTCTGAAATTTACATATAAAATCCAATGAATGATAATAAAAAGGGCTGTTACAGAAAAAATAAGTAAACTTAAAAAAAAAACAAAAAAAAACATCGGAATTTTTTAAATAAAAATCGAGAAAAATGCTTAAAATATCCTAAAAAATCTATAAATAAAGAGACTCTTTGCTGCAGAATTTTATAATGAACGGTTTATTAGATATTGAATTAAAACGGGAATATTTTTAACATTGAAGCCTATGGGATTCGCCTGAATAAACCTGCCGAATTAAACCACCGAATGGCAGTGCAATTCGGGAACCTTTCACTGCTGGTTTGTGTTCTCTGAATAGCCGAAGCAGTGCTTTTTTATGGGGATTTCACTGCCCTCGAACAGGCACCGAACAGGCGGCGAATTAACGGTGTCCAGTTTTGTTGGTCTGTACAGTATATGTATGTATATATTTAACTTTTTTTGGTCATTCCTTCTGAAAAATATCCTCAACATCACTGTACATATTCGCATTCCTTTATAATCATGAATGGCGACGCGTTTCGCTCCCTCTCACTTGACGCGTTTGATCACCGTAATGCAGCATTCAACCTGCCTCTCGTTCTCCTTCTTTTTTAAATAACTATTATTTTTATTATTAGTTGCTGTCATTGACCAAGTGGTTTAATTCCTTCTGGGTGTCGGAAAACGCTATTCTCCTCAACGGCGACGAAATTACCTCCGCATGTGACAATGCAACTGGTAACTCTACCTGATGAAGGTTTACCGCGCCGCGCGGCCTTCGGTCAGTAAGTCGATTGACCGTGACTTCTTATAATCGCTCCTGCGTCTCGCTCTATTGTTTTTGCCTGTGGACGAATGGAACTTTGATTCGTCTGTGGCTGCTGCGACAGCATCCGAAACGCACCCGCCACCGGTCTGGTACCTGACGAGTCTCCGTCATCTCCAGGAGCCAATCTATAATGAATCTGTTTGAAAGCCAACCATACCTTTTCTAGGAGCCAGGCCGGATTCTCTACGTAGATTAATGTAGAATCATCCAGTAGGAGTTTAGGAGCCAGAGCGTAGATTCCAGGAGCAACTGGCTTCCTGGCCCCTGGATGGGACGCCATGGCCAAACAGTGGGCATTGCTTGGTCCTGCCCTTTGTTCCCATATGTCTCTTGGTCATTGCCAGGCCTTGGCAAACTTTTATACCAGTATCAGGAGCCGGTATGGAAACTATGGAGCCAACTTCTCGTTTTGAGGACCCAGACAAAGTGGGTTATTCACTAGCCACCGTTATTTCACTGAGAGAACGATGGTTTTACTCCGTGGAACTATGGTGGAACAAGTATGGTGAATCCATGGTGAAACCTCTATTTAGGGGCCTTCCATCATTATTTGCTGTACTTTTCACCATAGTTTCTGCTGACGTTGTTCGCTGTAGTTCTCCACGTAGGTTTCAGTGGGTTTTCTGCCGTAGTCATTCCGCTTAGACTTCACCGTAGTTTCCACCGCATTTCCGTTGATGCTGCTATTTTACCGTAGTTTACATGGGAGTCCTACGTAGACTTTAAAATCACCCTAGTACATTCCCGGTGTTACAAACAACGACGGAACAGCTGAATGGAGAATAGTCGCAGTCTACCCATTTTATGGAAGAAAACGGTGGTGGTGCTGGTCACCGTTGTTCACCGTTGGTCGCAGGATCTTCTCCTGCCGATGTTGGATTACCTTCTGTGGATGGAGTTCACCGTAATTCCAATGGTGGTGGACGTCTCCAACGGTGGTGGTGGACGTCTCCAACGGTGGTGGTGGACGTCTCCAACGGTGGTGGTGGACGTCTCCAACGGTGGTGGTGGACGTCTCCAACGGTGGTGGTGGACGTCTCCAACGGTGGTGGTGGACGTCTCCAACGGTGGTGGTGGACGTCTCCAACGGTGGTGGTGGACGTCTCCAACGGTGGTGGTGGACGTCTCCAACGGTGGTGGTGGACGTCTCCAACGGTGGTGGTGGTGGACGTCTCCAACGGTGGTGGTGGTGGACGTCTCCAACGGTGGTGGTGGTGGACGTCTCCAACGGTGGTGGTGGTGGACGTCTCCAACGGTGGTGGTGGTGGACGTCTCCAACGGTGGTGGTGGTGGACGTCTCCAACGGTGGTGGTGGTGGACGTCTCCAACGGTGGTGGTGGTGGACGTCTCTATTTAGTGAATTACCCCTAAAATTTAGCAGCCATAGGTAAACTTCTATGAGCCAGATACGTGGAGCTAGTGTCGGCGTCATCAGGATTTATGGGAAGTGTAATGTCAGTATCTCACCGTTGTTTATATAGTTGTTTTTTTTTAACTTCCTCCCGTCTGGACGGATTTCTCTTATAGGAAATAATACTTGCTTTTTTTTAAAGTGTTTTTTTTGTTGTTGTTGCCTGCCCAGGTTCGCGTCCTTGTATTTTCACGAGCTCAGCGCGAGGTGCGGCTTCTTATTTTTCTTTTCTATATTTTTAAGTGACTAATAAACACTAATCACTTTCCCAGGCCCTGGATTTACTCGGCTGCCGCGTCGCTCCCGTGCAAGATGGCGGCTTGCGGTTTAGACCTGTCCATTTTTTATTTTAGGCCTTAAGGCCTCAGCATTCATATGGCATATTTCTCATTTACCAGTGAAACCAAAGGAAAATTGGGAAGATATTGCTAAAACCAATAGCTTTTTTTTTTATTTTATATATTTTTTTATAAATTTTATATATATATATATATATATATATATGTTTTATATTTTACATTTTTAGTATCTTTTTTTATTATTTTCAAATGTCTGTTGTGTGCAGTTTATGGAAAGTCTGTTTTGGGTCATAATATGCCTTTCAGTGCAAGACGAATGCAATAATTTCGGCTTAAAGGGTCATTTTTAACCCTTTCACTGCTGAGGACGTGTGGGGAACGTCCTCATTGACTGCTAAGGAAAGATAGGGGTGGAGATGGGGGTTCCTTTGAACCCCGCTATCTCCCGACTGTTGGCAGCTCACAGGGTCATGTTTGGTATCATTAGAAAGGCCAGAGCATGGCCTTTCCAATGATACCAAACATGACCATGTTTAAAGTAAAGATAATAAATACAAAACAGATAAACGTGTTTTTTTAAGACGTAAAATGGCTCAGCAGTGAAGGGGTTAAAGGATACCTTAATAAAAATCATCTGGTGAAAGAAGAATTTTAGCAATTGACACATTTCCGCCTCCCTTAATTCTATGTATTCATCAGCCTTCAGCAAACTGGAGACTCTGTGATCCTTATCTTCCTTGTCCGCATCAGGGAGGTGGGAGTTTCTGCTGCTTTGTGCAGGAAGCGGATTGATATAGGGTTACAGAGTGAAGAGCTTGGCCGACGAAAAGCACAGCTGTAATATGCAAAAAAAAAAAAAAAAAGCTGTATAAGTAGCTCAATTTTTCACTTAAACAAAGGTGAAAATGCCGTCATTTTTCCAGCCCTTTGGAGAAAAGAATCGTGATGCGGTTCACTATCGGGATGTCCCTTTAAGAAGCGGACCTTGCAGCCTTCTCCACGGCCTCTGCGTAGGTTTTAATCTGGTCAGGACTTGATCTAATGGCGTCGAGTAGAGGCAGAGCAGGGCTGTCCCAATCAACAGCCTCCGCGATTAAAATTCTGTTACAGAGCGCCAACATATTCCGCAGCGTAGGAGAAAACAAAGGTAAAACGAAGCAATATGTTTGACGCAC
This sequence comes from Leptobrachium leishanense, assembly GCA_009667805.1. NCBI lineage: Eukaryota > Metazoa > Chordata > Amphibia > Anura > Megophryidae > Leptobrachium > Leptobrachium leishanense. The sequence continues at coordinate 140,861,344 of CM019071.1, forward strand.
CGAGAATGTCGTGAAAAGAGGAGCTGGCTCAAGAGCTTACGATCTAAGATATCACTGTAATAAGGTTTTGCGTCACCGGTCCTGGGGGTGCATGAGGCAGGACACCCCCCCCCCCCCCATTTGTTCCTGGAGGGCAGAGATGGAGGCAGTTACAAAGTAATTGTATAGCTGATTCAGTGTGACATGGTCCAGAACGAGACGTGATGAGCCGGGGCAGAACCAGGTGGAGGTTGCTAATGGCTTGCCATCGCCTAGTCTGGCCTTCTGGAATTAACCCCCTAGTTCAGTGACAGCGAGCCTCGGCACCCTGGATGTTTCTGAGCTACGTGTCAGACAGTGTTTATGTATGATGAAGCATCATGGGACTTGTAGTTTGAGAACATCTGGGGTGCACAGGTTTGCTATTGTAAGCAGCCCCGTGTTAGATTTGTTGAGCCTCATGGGAAATGTAGTTCCAGCACATCTGGAGGGCCAAGGTTGCTGACCTCAGGTCTAGTCATCACCTCTACCACTTGCTCGTGGGAGGCGCGTCCCTTGTTTTCACCGTGGTTTGGTCACAAGCAGGTCGTTCCTTCGACTCGCAGTATCTGGTTAATAGGATCGTAAGCCCAGAGGCGACTCAGGTTCTGCACGGCAGGCGAAACGCGTGTATACGGTTACTGATCGTTATATATATATATATATTTTTTTTTACCCATGCGCTGTGCTGTACTCAGAGCGCGCCTTCGCGCCTTTTCATGGTTTGCTTGTTACTAGTCCAAGGACCTCTCCAGGGCATCTTTGTTTTGTAGTTTTGGCACGGTCCAGTGTGCTTTTTGTGAAAGCCAGTGACCTCAGACGTGACCTTGGAAAGACCCCCATCCTCTCCAAAGCGGACCTTTACAATGGGGAGTCACTGGGGCGCCATATGTCACCGCTCTGGCACTTTAAAGACTGTAGCATTTTTATGTGTACTTTGGCGTTCCGGAGAATTCGATACAAACGCCCGATTGATCCGTGAGAAGGTATTCTGATCCCCGCGCCAGGTGCAGAGCCAATAAAATCCTTTATATCGGTGCCCCTCGCCCGCACGGATTATATAAACCCTCTGCTGGATTTCTACAGGATAAAGAGAAACTCCTCGTAGAAGCACAGCTATAAACCTAAATAGTGACCCTTATTATACAACACAGGCAGCATTAGCACATGTATATCTATATAACCGTATGCGTGTCTGTATGTATATACAGTGTGTGCATGTGTTTGTGGTGTGTGTGTGTGTATATAAATACGTGTATGTGCGTGGGTGTGTGTGTGCGCGATCGTGGGCGTGTGTGTGCGTGCGATCGTGGGCGTGTGTGCGCGCGATCGTGGGCGTGTGTGTGCGCGCGCGATGGTGGGCGTGTGTGTGTGCGCGCGGATCCGTGGGCGTTGTGTGCGCTGCGCGATCGTGGGCGTGTGTGCGCGCGCGATCGTGGGCCGTGTGTGCCGCGCGATCGTGGGCGTGTGCACACGCGCGGATCGTGGGCGTGTGCACGCGCGATCGTGGGCGTGTGTGCGCGCGATCGTGGGCGTGTGTGTGCGCGCGATCGTGGGCGTGTGTGCGCGCGCGATCGTGGGCGTGTGTGTGCGCGCGATCGTGGGCGTGTGTGCGCGCGCGATCGTGGGCGTGTGTGCGCGCGCGATCGGTGGGTGTGTGCGCGCGCGATCGTGGCGTGTGTGCAGCGCGCGATCGTGGGCGTGGTGTGCGCGCGCGATCGTGGGCGTGTGTGCGCGCGCGCGCGATCGTGGCGTGTGTGTGCGTGTGATCGTGCGCGTGGCGCGATCGTGGCGTGTGTGTGCGCGCGATCGTGGCGTGTGTGCGTGCGCGATTGTGGGCGTGTGCGCGCGATCGTGGGCGTGTGTGCGTGTGCGCGATTGTGGGTGTGTGTGCGCGCGATTGTGGGCGTGTGCGCGATTGTGGGCGTGTGCGCGATTGTGGGTGTGTGTGCGCGTGATCGTGTGTGTGTGCGCGCGCGATTGTGCGCGAGATCGTGCGCGTGCGAGATCGATGCATGTTTGAATGCGTGCTTATGCGTGTGTGAATGCATGTGTGTGAGTGCGCGTGTGTGTGAATGCATGTGTGTGAGTGCGCGTGTGTGTGAATGCATGTGTGTGAGTGCGCGCGCGTGTGTGAATGCATGTGTGTATCTCTTTAACTTTGTTACTTAGTTTATATTTAGTTTCAGTTGAGCGTGAACCACTACGTGACCTATGATCCTCAGCCAGCCACACCATATCATCCGATTCTTCCAGATTCGGCAGATTCCGGCTGGTCTTTCTCCGCGGAGGTGCCAGTGGATTTTACTTTAATATTCATTATATTATTTGTTTATTTTTACGCGCAGGTCGAGGGCTTCGGGTCGTGATGAATGCGGCGTCAGGGGGAGCATCACCGCCCCTTAATGGGTTACTAAAAGTCTTGAAGCGAATGTGTAAACCTTCTTGAAGGGAGAAGAAACAACAATCGAAAAAGATGCAACAATTAAATCAATTTATATGCAAATGTGGCGGCTCTTTCTGCCATCAGGGGTAAAGTCATTCCCATTGTTAATTAGACAATGGGCGTCTAGCGGGAGGAGCGGTGGGTTTGCTCCTCTCACAGGGCGCATCCCCGGGAGCTGCGTGTAATCTCATCACGCTAAGTACGGAGCAAAACAAAAACCCGATCTTGCCGAAAGGAAAGCGTTGTTTTGTTTTTATTTTATAGAGGGGGCAAGACCAAGTTGGGTGCAATGTCACTGCCAGGGTAACGTAACCTTTAACCCCCAGAATTGCAGTTTATTGCTCATCCCCTCCGTATCACAAAGGGTTATGGCTTCTTCTTCAAGCCGGCCTTTTGACCACTCGATTGTGTCGGTTTGGGTCCTCCAGAAAATATATGGCTTTTATACAATTTCATTATTATAATTTTTTTTTCTCTTTCCTTTTTTACACTATACCAAATCCTTTCCACAAACACAACCAGCTGGGAAGGACCTTTACCTGCGGCCAAGGACTCTGATTTCTTCCACAAACGGGTTTTAAGCCAGATGTTAAGTCTTCTGTAAGGACCCCGTCCCAAGGAATCTACTGTCCTCTGTATTTAAATGGATGTTTTGGGGTTTTTTGTCCCCCCCCCTTCCCCCTACTCTCAATGGAAGCAAGATCTTGTTTGGTCCATATGTATAAAACGGAGTACCCATAGATAGAAAAGGACGTTCCACTCATGTGAAAAGAAGGGGCAGAATCTGTTGCCTAAAAATTAAGCAAAAATGGGTCAGAAATGTTTGGGTTGGGGTTTAAAGTTAGGGCTAACCCTAAAATAAACTCAAATCGTAACCCTAAAATAAACTCAAATAGAAACCTAAACCTGAAATAAACTCAAATCGTAACCCTAACCCTAAAATAAACTCAAATAGAAACCTAACCCTAAAATAAACTCAAATCGTAACCCTAACCCTAAAATAAACTCAAATAGTAACCCTAAAATAAACTCAAATAGAAACCTAAACCTGAAATAAACTCAAATCGTAACCTAACCCTAAAATAAACTCAAATAGTAACCCTAAAATAAACTCAAATAGAAACCTAAACCTGAAATAAACTCAAATCGTAACCTAACCCTAAAAGAAACTCAAATAGTAACCCTAAAATAAACTCAAATAGAAACCTAAACCTGAAATAAACTCAAATCGTAACCCTAAAATAAACTCAAATAGTAACCCCTAAATAAACTCAAATCGTAACCTAACCCTAAAATAAACTCAAATAGTAACCCTAAAATAAACTCAAATAGAAACCTAAACCTGAAATAAACTCAAATCGTAACCCTAACCCTAAAATAAACTCAAATAGTAACCCTTAAATAAACTCAAATCGTAACCTAACCCTAAAATAAACTCAAATAGTAACCCTAAAATAAACTCAAATAGAAACCTAAACCTGAAATAAACTCAAATCGTAACCTAACCCTAAAATAAACTCAAATCGTAACCTAACCCTAAAATAAACTCAAATCGTAACCTAACCCTAAAATAAACTCAAATCGTAACCTAACCCTAAAATAAACTCAAATAGAAGCCTAAACCTGAAATAAACTCAAATAGAAACCTAAACCTGAAATAAACTCAAATCGTAACCTAACCCTAAAATAAACTCAAATCGTAACCTAACCCTAAAATAAACTCAAATCGTAACCTAACCCTAAAATAAACTCAAATCGTAACCTAACCCTAAAATAAACTCCAATAGTAACCCTAACCTTAAAATAAACTCAAATCGTAACCTAACCCTAAAATAAACTCAAATCGTAACCTAACCCTAAAATAAACTCAAATCGTAACCTAACCCTAAAATAAACTCCAATAGTAACCCTAACCTTAAAATAAACTCAAATAGTAACCCTAACCCTGAAATAAACTCCAAAAGTAACCTAACCCTAATTTTTCTCCCAAACAATTTCACCCTCATTTCTGTCCCTAACCCTAAATGCAAACCCTAGCTATGAAAAATGACTCTCCTTTTCGAGGTGGAGTGTTCTATTCGGCCACGATCAAATTTGAGGCCTCCAACATCAGAGGTGGCTGAATTAGAAAGGTATTGTTTCTTCAGTGACTAATCTGGATGATCATGGTTCTTGCAATCCCTAAACTGTCAGTACCACAGGCCATAAACATCTTGACCATGGTGGTCCAGAAGTTTACGGCCTGTGGCACTGACAGTTTAGGGACTTCTTGGGGTTTTCGACCAGTCGTAGTCAAGGTTTATCAGCTTTGTGACGATGGGTGTTCTCATCCAGTGAACAACAACATCCTTCCATACAATGTGGTCAATGTGACAGCCAGCCACATGGACACCTTGATGTGGATCAGCTACCCCAATCTTCCTCACCTCAGAGGCAACTGGCAGTGGGTATAACTCTCCCCGATTGATGTGTTATGAAAGTCACCTGTCCTCTTGACCGTTTTATGTGACTGTCCCTGCACTTCACGTGACGTAAACGCTTGAAAGTACACCGTTAAGAACTCAGGTAAATGTGAGATGGACATTGTGCAACGGATTTACCTCTATTAAGGGCTAGAATACTGTTTGTGTACAAGGTGGACAATGCTTTGTCGTATTGACCGCTGTCAAAATATATTAAAACCTTCGGATGAGAGAAGGTTCTTCAATCATTGGTCGACATTTCATCTAACGTGCAGGATCTGTAAAGCCAAGGTCTCTTGATAAAGGGTTTACTCCGGAGGAACATGGGTCGAAGGATCTCATTGCTTCAGTTGAGTCAACAGTGTTGAGTGATGGGTTGATGTGAAGAAGCCGCCTCCAAGTGAGGCAACAGAGTTCCTCTTTCATAAAAGAAATGGATGACTCCCATGGTCTAACTGATGTCGCTGTCGCACTGATGGAATAAGGAAATATTCAGAGACAGCTTGGTTTGAATTCTTGGTAAAACACGTGGGCAATCTAAATATTGTCTCGATTGAGCCCCGACCATCAATCTCCTATAAATCACCAACCATCGGAATTTCAATGATGATAGAGCTACGATTCCTGCAAAGAACGGTGCCACCGTTATTCCTCTGCAGGTATTTTCCATTCAGGGTTGTTCTGCTTTTGTTCATAACCCTGGTAGAGATACGTCACCGATTTTTAGAGTGGCCATCTCTGAACTCTGAAAGGAATCGGAAAAAACCCGCTAGAAAACCTGGACAGAAACACCAGCGAACTCCACGCTGAATCGCTTCGGCAGAATCCTCGTTGGAAACAACGGTGGGAAAGTCAGAGAACTACGCGGGACAACTTTGGTGGAAAGAACCGTAGAGAACTACAGTGGCAGTGTCCTACATGGCGAATTCACCATACTTGAACCATCGTCATTCCAATGAAAGCGCAGTGCATGGTGACTAAGCCACTACGTAGAGAAGACCACATGAAAAAGTCACTGTTCGACTCGGCACACAAGGGTCCGATGTCCCCAACGTTTGCCATATTTCTTTCTCTGGCTGTGCCTTCATAAACTTGTCAGAATACCCAACATGAACACCCACCCGGAGGATCGCAGCCACCACATCCGCGGCCCTTCGCATGGCCCTCGTAACATAGTATCGCCTCTCGGAATACGGCGGTGGGAACTGGATTACATTTAGGATTAGAGGTGGCTTTCAGACAGGTTGATTGATTAACTGGATTTAGTGAGACGGCCCTCCAATATCTTAATGGTCGGCGTTAGCCCTGTTACCTGATTGTGATACCTCCCAGCTGGCCGGAGATTTAGATGCCGTAACAGATACTGTAAGAGATTAGACCTGAGTCAATGAAATCTAAGACCTCCCGCGGCTCTCCTTTCCATTGTTTGCCAGGAAATTGTGTGTACCAACAAAGACACAAAAGCTATAGGCCTCACTCTTCATCAGTCGGAGAGGCAGCGGCATTGGAATGGGTCGCGGATAAGAGTCTCTCCAGGGTTACCTATATTTACCCACTTGAGAGTCCTCCTGGAAGTGGGGTGTGTGTGGGGGGGAGGTGTGTGTTCATAAAACACGCTGTTGCTTCTAATTTATTTTCTTCCTAGTCGAATTAAGGGGGAAAAAATATATTTTGGCTATTTATTATTATTTATTTATTAAGCGCCAACACATTCTGCAGCGCTGCAAAAAAGGTACAATGGGTAAAGACAAAACAATTCTACAATACATACATTTATTTATTTTTTATTCTTTTTTTTTTTTTTTTTTTTAGCCGACCTTCGCTTTGTCATTAAAGAAAATATAATGAATTCCAAAATATCATTTATATTCTTATTAATATTGTTTATGTTACACGAAGTGCATGGCCCCCCCCCCCAAGCAATCCAACTCAACAGCAGCTCCGTGCGAGTTGTCGGCTCGGAGAGTTCCAGCATCTCACTTCCTGCCGAACAAATGTTTTTATTAAATTAATTTTTATATATATATATATATTTCTTTTTTTTTTCTCTCTTTTACTTGCTTTTTTTTTTTTTTTTTGTACATGCGCTGTGTTTGCATTCTTGCGCAACAAAAATAACTTTTATTGGGTTAAAGTCTATCCCTAGCACGACAGCCTTGGACTTTCAACCCGCGCCACGTGTTTTGAAGAAACGCCGCCGCTCTGTGCTCGAAACGGCAAAAACAGGACTCACTGGGAAGTTTAAAAAAAAATTATTTTTTTTTCCCTTTTTTTTTCCCCCCTCGTGCTTTTTGCACCTTTTCATATAGTGTCATGATCTGTTAATATTTTATGCTGTACATTTCCTTTAAGACACTCTCCCTCTCTAATGGCTAACCTTTCACACTCGTAGTAGACGACGTTTCTCATGTTGTTCGGTTGGATGAGCCTCATGTGGGGGCACAGTCCGGCACGGCCGGTTTTGAGGAAGGCTGGCCGCTGCTGTTTTTTCCACGTTATAATGATTTAAAAAAATAAAAACACAATAAACTGACTCTGACTCATAGCAAGCCTATGGTGCCTTTCTATGGAAGTTTAAATAAAAAAAATATTATATTATGGAATTATTTTAATTTATAAAAAAAAAATATATTTTTTTAGTTTCTAGTTTTGAACTTCTGCCATCAGTTGTAGCAAACGATCACTAATTATCTCATGTTTTTTTTTTTTAATGTTATGATTACATGCGTTGCCTCCTTTTTTTATTTATATATATATATATATATATAATATATAATTATATTATAATAATAATTTCTTGTGTATTTTATTTATATATATATATATTATATATATATATATATATATATATATTAATATAACTGCTCTGGCACGAGAATGGTTAACCGTTCTCGTGCCAGAGCAGTTATATTAAAAAAAAAAAATTATATTGACAAAATATATATATATAAAAAAAAAATGGTTAACAGGTCGGCGTTCTAGTTCACGGTGCGGCAAAGCTTGAGCTTTTGGCTTTTGCCTCCTGTCTGTACAGCCCGACTCTGGTCCGTCTGCGCGCACCCTCTCTGCAAACCCCCCCCCCCCCCTTCACCATCCCCTTCCACTCCTTGTTTTCTTTTTTTTCTTAAAATGTTAATTCTTGAAACGTGAAAAAGTGTGAAAAGTGGAGAGGGGAGGAAAATGTCAGATTGGGCTCAGAATGCAGCCCCGGGGCGAGTTACGAGGACGGCAGGGATGCCGCGAAGACTGCTCCTCTCGTACAAGCTGAATCTTGTTCGCTTCCCTTATAAAAACGTCTCTTAGCGCGCCTTTTACCGGCCTGTTAACCCCGCCGTTACCGGCAGCGGGACACCGTTATCACTGCCAGGCTGAAGGCGACGTTACGGAAGAGATAATGCTGGTGTATTTCCCTCCGTATCGCTGCTGGCCGGTACGTTGTGTCCGGTACTCGCCAAATCGAGTGCTCCGCGTCGGGACGCTTGCCTCCACGACTATTTTGGAAAAACGTGTCACCATCCTGTAAAATTCCACACTTCCCATCATTTTATCCGGCCAGACTAATTTATGGGTCTTCGTCACGTGACGGCATAAAGGGCCGTGATAGGTTCGCTGCCTCAGATCTCACAGAAAGGTAGTTATTTTTTGAATCGTTTCTCTGCTTTGTTACATGGCTTATTATTACAGTGGATCTCCTCCAGTGATTGGCTGGCCTATGCTGCCGCAACCAGTGATTGGTAGGATCTCTCGCCCAATCCTGGGACTCTCTCGATTTTAAAGTAATGGTCAGAAATGCAAAGAGTTAAAAGCTGATTTTAGGGCTGAAACAACTAATCGATTAATCGACAACTAATCGATGATTAAAATAGTTGTCAACTATTTCCATTATCGATTAATCGGTGTCGATTAATCGTCCTGTTTAGAGTCAGACTGAGTTAAACGTAAATAACCTCAGCTTCGGAGTGGATTGGTGAAGACGCGCCGCTGCTTTACTCGCTATGATTTCGTTCTAGGGTTATGTCAGACACAATCAGTTTGTTTTTATTCCGCTCATACAGTAGCAGAACTAGAACACAAACAATAGGATACTGTCACTGGGTGAAGGCGCTGTATACCTGTGTTTAATCCTTAGTTGAAGCTGGAGTCCTGAGCCACCACCCCACTCTCCCTGCCACACCCTCTTTGGACGGGAACTGCCATTCCCTCCCTTTGATCTGGTCCCTTTCTTCAAACACACTCCCACACTCAGATCTGGTCTTTTGTTCATACCCACTCATTCGCTCACTCAGGTCAAGTCACTTTAGCAAAGTCACTCCCTTCCACCTCCAGTCCCTCCTCCCACTCAGTTTGTTCACGAAATTATTTAAAAGGGACTCTCTACGCACCCTGACCACTTTAGTTTATTAACCCCGATTTCATGCTGACATCATCTATGACCACGTGCTTGTAGCCGCGTTCATTTAAGAAAGCAAACATGGGCTTAAGCTGCGCATGCAGCATCAACCCATCCCTCTGACCAAGCACTCGCAGCATCAACCCATCCCTCTGACCAAGCACTCGCAGCATCAACCCATCCCTCTGACCAAGCACTCGCAGCATCAACCCATCCCTCTGACCAAGCACTCGCAGCATCAACCCATCCCTCTGACCAAGCACTCGCAGCATCAACCCATCCCTCTGACCAAGCACTCGCAGCATCAACCCATCCCTCTGACCAAGCGCTCGCAGCATCAACCCATCCCTCTGACCAAGCGCTCGCAGCATCAACCCATCCCTCTGACCAAGCGCTCGCAGCATCAACCCATCCCTCTGACCAAGCACTCGCAGCATCAACCCATCCCTCTGACCAAGCACTCGCAGCATCAACCCATCCCTCTGACCAAGCACTCGCAGCATCAACCCATCCCTCTGACCAAGCACTCGCATACCTTGTGTGAAAAGTACGCAACATACGCAATTTGTTGTGGTTATTTGTGTTTTTGTGTTTGTTTTTTTACAGAAAATTCCTTTTAAGTAAACAAATTATTTTCTATTTTTTTTTTTTTAACCGATGAATCGATTAATCGAAATAATAATCGGCCAACTAATTGATTATGAGAAAAATCGTTAGTTGCAGCCCTAGCTGATTTATATACATATATATATTTTTTATTTACAAATATCAGGAAAGTGATTTGTTTTTAGTTTTTCTGTTTTTATTTTGTATATATACAGTTTCTCGGTGTCTGCTTTGCACAGTTCTGATGATTTATTTTTGCTCTTGTTTTTGCGTTATTGATCGTCTTCCTTCCTCCTAGTCCCCTCCCCGCTCCGTGTCATTCGCTCTTTCTAGAAGTCGGGCTCCTCTGACTTCTTCATTGATTTGTTACTTGTTTTGTTTTCTAGTAAGAAAGCTTAAACAAGAGCAAAACATTTTAAACGCAGGGACAGGTACCTGCTCTACTGCCTTCAAACTGACTTCCGCCAATCAGGAGTGTGACGTCATCGCTGTGATGTAAGCATGCAGTCAGCCTCTCAAGCGCAACCTTACCGTTCGACGGCAGCTCTCGAGTTACTGCGTCATTGACTATACGTCCGTTTTATCATATTTTGATTGCTTCTCGTTATCTTGTACAGTGCTGCTTTTGTGTGTTGGTGTTTTTGAAACAAGAACGATAATTCTGACATGACACCCCCCCCCCCCCCCAAAAAAAAAGAAATCATGCTATTGGCATCCAGCCTATTACTCCTAAAATGTAAATTTTTTTGTGTAAAAATAAATAAATAAAATGAAAATAAAAAAATAATAATAATAATGCTATTGGCACCCTTCCCATTACTCCTAAAATGTTACTGTTTTGTGTAAAAATAAATAATTTTTTTATGTATTTATTTATTTATTATTTATTTTTTTACACAAAACAGTAATATTTTAGGAGTAATGGGAAGGGTGCCAATAGCATTAATTCTTATTTTTATCTTAATTTTTTTATGTATTTATTTATTTATTAAGATAAAAATAAGAATTAATGCTATTGGCACCCTTCCCATTACTCCTAAAATTTTACTTTTTTGTGTTAAAAAAAATAAAATAATAAAAATCACGCTATTGGCACCCAGCTTATTACTCCTAAAATTTTACTTTTTTTGTGTAAAAATAAATAAATAAATAAAAAAAAATTAAGATAAAAATAAGAATTAATGCTATTGGCACCCTTCCCATTGCTCCTAAAATTTTACTTTTTTTTGTGTTAAAAAAAAAACCACACGCTATTGGCATCCTACCCATTACTCCTAAAATTTAGCTTTTTTTTTGTGTAAAAAATAAGATAAAAATAATGCTATTGGCACCCTTCCCATTACTCCTAAAATGTTACTATTTTGTGTTAAAAAAAAATTATAAAAATCACGCTATTATTATTATTATTATTATTATTATTATTCTTTATTTATAAAGCGCCAGCATATTCCGCAGCGCTATTGGCACCGTACCTATTACTCCTAAAATGTTTCTCTTTTTGTGTAAAACAAATTAAAATAAAATAAGTAAAAATAATGCTATTGGCTCCCTTCCCATTACTTCGAAAATTTTACTATTTTTGTGTTTTTTTTTAAAAATCACGCTATTGGCATCGTACCTATTACTCTTAAAATGTTTCTCTTTTTGTGTAAAACAAATTAAAATAAAATAAGTAAAAATAATGCTATTGGCGCCCTTCCCATTACTTCTAAAATTTTACTATTTTTGTGGTTTTTTAAAAATCACGCTATTGGCATCCTACCTATTACTGCTAAAATTTTGCTTTTTTTTGTGTAAAAAAATAAGATAAAAATAAAAATAATGCTATTGGCACCCTTCCCATTAATACTAAAATGTTACTTTTTTTTGTGTTAAAAAAACCTCACAAAATTTACCCTGCTCCTAAAACTGTTTGGCTCTTAAGTTTGATATAAATTTGCAAAGCTCAGCATAAGGAAGATTGTTTGGTCTTGATTTATTATTATTAATTTTTTTTGCTGTAGTATTGCATGGATTAAATTAGGGGCTTGATTAATTAGTTAGTTTTGAACCTAGGAGAAAAAAGAATCCTTTGAGCCAACTGCACGGTTTTAGAAGCCAGGGTAGATTTTTGTAGAATAATAGAGATTTAGTAGCCAGAGGTAGAATTGTCGGAGCCGGTAAGTAAGAAAACATACAGGGTTATTCACAAAGAGCCGAAATGGCACCGAACAGTGAATTTCCTTGTATGGTGACATTTCGGGCCATTCGGCTATTCAGAAAGCAGGCAGTTTGCCAAATTTTGGCGAATTGCCAGCAAATACAGTGCCTGTTCGATGGCAGTGAAATCCCCCATAGAGCAGCAATGGTTAATCTATTCAGACACCGAACAGCAGAGAAAAGTTGCTGAAATGCCCTGCTTTCATACGGCAGGTTTATTCAGGCGAATCCCATAGGCTTCAATGTTAAAAATATTCCTGTTTTCATCCAATATCTAATAAACCGTTTATTATTTTAATCTGCAGCAAAAAGTCTCTATTGCTTTTTTTTTCTTTTTCTAGGATCTTTTAGGCATTTTTTGGGATTTTTTTTTTTTCAGCAGAATTTTTCTCCCCGAATAGGGTTTTTTTTTTTTTATTTATTTATTTTTATTCTGTAACAGACCTTTTATATTATCATCCATAGGACCTTTTTTTTCTTTCAGCGTTTAAATTTTGACCCTTTCAATAGTTTTATTTGTCCGGCTGCGTGTCTGCTTTGTTCTGCGGCTGGTTGGCGCTGTGTGCGGCTGGTTGGCGCTGTGTGCGGCTGGTTGGCGCTGTGTGCGGCTGGTTGGCGCTGTGTGCGGCTGGTCGGCGCTGTGTGTGGCGGCTCGTCGGATGAGTTTTGCGGCCATCCGGCGGGTTTGCGGCGGTTTATAGGATGACATTTAAAAAAAAAAAAAAAAAAGGAAACGGCACAGACTCGCCGAAATGATCAGATAGGTTTTGCAGCTTTTTTTCCCCCTTCTTTTGGCGGCTTTACCCCGCTCTCTGGGGACCCTGCGGCGAATGCAGAATTTACCTCAGGGTGAGGAAATGTGATTCAATGCATATAATGTGGGTCGTTGTATAGGCCTACCCGCCCATATAACGACCCACACACGCGACACCAAGAGCTGTGTGCTCTGAACCACGTGCGTGCATTGGATGCCCACCTGTCCTAGAGAATTTGGTATGTGGTATTGCACCATATTCTTCCTTCTTCTTGTCTGAGGTAATTCTGGTTCTCCACCTACCAGAGGACTTTTCCAGTCACCACGGATTCTTACCACGCTCTTCATACAGGACACGTGGCGCTGTACCGGTATTTTGTTTGAAGCCGGTATTTTGTTTGAAGGAATAATTGAGGTTCTAAGTAAAATTAAAGGTGCCGGGGGGCTTCCTGGTCCCCTCGGATCTGCTGAGCTTTGTTTCAATGTCTATAAAACCCAAATTACTTTAAAACAGATAATTAATAACCGTAGCCCGTAGCTAGCAGGCCCCTGGATTTGCCGGCCCCGCAGTGAACGTTCCTACTGGTTGAGCGTCGAGGAATGCGTTTGGCGTCTTTATAAATCGTGATAATAGTATTACTTGACTCGAGAGGCCCATCTCGACCCACGCGTTTGTGGTGCTAATTATGGGAACGCGAGTTCCCGCAGTGACCAGAATCTCTAAAAGGATTCCCTGCCGCCGCTCTCAGGCCTCTGTGTCTCCGGCCTGTATTGAGAGGACCTCTGGGGGGGTTTGGGGGTGATGGATTGCCCGGCAGGTCCTGCCCCTCCATCGGCGCTCTGCTTCACACCTTCCGTGCCGGTGGCAGGATCCGAGGAAACCGGCAGACAGGGCATTTACCATGAGCTCTGCTCTCGCCCCAGCCGGCGAGATCAGAGCGCGCGTTCCTCCTCCACTACCGTGCAATCGTTTTTATTCTTCACCAGCATTAAAATAAATAAAAAAAGTGAATCCTTAAGATAAGAGGCCTAGGAGAGCCCAGGCGCCCGGCCAGGTCCCGCTGAAATCCTCCTTCCAAGCTGTCAGCGCCGCTTTCCTGCTTTTCAGCACTAGACGACACATTGCAGAACCAGAGTTTGGTGTGTGTGTGTGTGTGTGTGTGTGAGTGTGTGAGTGTGTGAGTGTGTGCGTGCGTGCGTGCGTGCGTGCGTGCGTGCGCGCGCGTGCGTCGTTTTATTTTCATGGGGAAATTTGTAAAGTTTCTGGGGGTGAAGAAAGCGATTCCCAGGATTCTGGTGGCAATATCTTAAAAGCGGAGCATTTTATCGTTTCCATAGAGCCTTCTCCACTCCTGGAACGCAGAGCCTGTCCCGTGCGTAATGTTCCTTTCATGTGCGTCGGTGCCTGGCGTTGCTATCTAGTATACTTATTTAATTCCCATTAAGCACTGTCCCTTTTTCTTCTTCTAACGGTCCTATTTTTAGGGTCTCCTCCCCCATATATTCACGGTTTGCGGGTGTCTTTTTAGGGGCTCCTTCATATATTCATTGTGTACGGGTGTGTTTTTAGTGGCTCCTCCATTTAATATATATTCATGGTGTGCGGGTGTGTTTTTGGGGTACCTCCATATAATGTATATTCAGGGTGTGCGGGTGTGTTTTTGGGGTACCTCCATATAATGTATATTAGAAACATAGAAAAAAAAAATGTCGGCAGATAAGAACCTTTCGGCCCATCTAGTCGCCCAATTACATGGATACTTTACCTGGATTTATCTTTTGTTTAGGATAGCCTTATGCCTATCCCATGCCTGCTTAAATTCAATTACTGTTTTGGCCTCTACCACTTCTACTGGAAGGCTGATCCATGTATCCACCACCCTCTCAGTAAAATAATGCTTCCTGATGTTACTTTTTAACCTTTGCCCCTCTAATCTAAGACTATGTCCTCTTGTTTTGCTACTTTGTTTCCGTTTAAATATACTCCCCCTTCCTCTACCTTGTGGATTCTCTTTACGTATTTAAATGTTTCTATCATATCTCCTCTGTCTCGTCTTTTTTCCAAGCTGTACATGTTAAGATCATTAAGCCTTTCCTGGTAACTTTTCTCCTTCAAGCCGTACACCATTTTAGTAGCCCTTCTCTGAACTCTCTCTAAGATGTCTATATCCTTCTGGAGATACGGTCTCCAGTACTGCACACAGTACTCCAAGTGAGGTCTCACCAGTGCTCTGTACAGTGGCATGAGCACTTCCCTTTTCCTACTGCTAATACCTCTCCCTACACAACCAAGCATTCTGCCAGCATTTCCAAGCATTCTGCCAGCATTTCCTGCTGCTCTATTACATTGACTACTTACCTTTAGATCCTCTGAAATAATAACCCCTAAATCCCAACCCTCAGATGTTGAGGTTATGACTGTATCAAATATTCTATATTCAGCCCTTGGGTTTTTACGTCCCAGGTGCATTATCTTGCACTTATCCACATTAAAACTCAATTGCCACAACTCCGATATTCAGGGTGTGTTTTTGGGGTACCTCCAAATAATGTATATTTAGGATGTGCGGGTGTGTTTTTGGGGGTACCTCCATATAATATATATTCAGGGTGTGCGGGTGTGTTTTTGGGGTACCTCCATATAATATATATTCAAGGTGTGCGGGTGTGTTTTTGGGGTACCTCCATATAAAATATATTCAAGGTGTGCGGGTGTGTTTTTGGGGTACCTCCATATAATATATATTCAAGGTGTGCGGGTGTGTTTTTGGGGTACCTCCATATAATATATATTCAAGGTGTGCGGGTGTGTTTTTGGGGTACCTCCATATAATATATATTCAGGGTGTGCGTGTGTGTTTTTTGGGGTACCTCCATATAATATATATTCAGGGTGTGCGGGTGTGTTTTTGGGGTACTTCATATAATATATATTCAGGGTGTGTGGGTGCGTTTTTGGGGTACTTCATATAATATATATTCAGGGTGTGCGGGTGTGTTTTTGGGGTACTTCATATAATATATATTCAGGGTGTGTGGGTGTGTTTTTGGGGTACCTCCATATAATACATATATTCAGGTTGTGTGGGTGTGTTTTTGGGGTACCTCCATATAATACATATATTCAGGGTGTGCGTGTGTGTTTTTGGGGTACCTCCATATAATACATATATTCAGGGTGTGTGGGTGTGTTTTTGGGGTACCTCCATATAATATATATTCAGGGTGTGCGTGTGTGTTTTTGGGGTACCTCCATATAATACATATATTCAGGGTGTGTGGGTGTGTTTTTGGGGTACCTCCATATAATATATATGCAGGGTGTACAAGTGTATAACATATTTCTCAAATGACATTTTTATGTGACAGCGTTGTTCCTGGCCCCGCCTCCAGCGCCATTCCTTAAATGCAGGCTTTGGCCATTTAGAACATGTGGCCTAGACTCCTACTTCTAGTGGATTAAGTGGGATGCGTCCCACAGCGTCCAGATGTAGATATGCAAAGGGCGATGGCAATAATGGAAAAGAAAGTATTCGGCTATGTCTGTGACGGCTGAAGCCTGGGCTTGTGCATTGCGGGAAATGCAGTCCTCAAACATTCGGCGAGCCAGTCCGAGCCGTCATTGACGTAGGTGCTACCGTGTGCAATACAGGCCCTTTCGTTGGCTGCTTAGGGCTTGTTATCATGTGACCGGACAAGACCGCCCCCGGCGCTGCCTGGAACTTGGCGATCGCAAGCCGGATTGTTTCCATGGCCTGCAGCGCCATATGGAGCCGGAGTCTGTGTCTGATGCATTTGCATATGTGCTGCTGCATATACATACCGAAAAACAAAAACCCAGCCATGTAACGATGATCCCGGAATATGCGGATTTTACAGAAAACCGCCACTTTTTCAATATTAACGAAACGAGAACATTCTGTATAAATTCTTTCCAAACATACACAATACAGGGAGTCTGGGATTCACTGATATGTCTGCGATACACAGAGGACACAATACAGGGAGTCTGGGATTTATTGATATGGCTACATTAAACATAATACAGAGAGGACACAATACAGGAAGTCTGGGATTCACTGATATGTCTGTGTTACATACATTACACAGAGAGGACACAATACAGGGAGTCTGGGATTCACTGAAAGGTTTGCGTTACACATTATAGACAGAAAGGACACAATACAGGGAGTCTGGGACTTTCAGTGGTAATACACTTTTTTGGATTTCTTTTTGTAGCACAGCTGTAAAGTTTGGGTTTTGATTTGTGTATACCCCCCCCCCCCATCACAAGACTCCTTGAAATAAGAACTAGCCCTCCTTTGTCCGCAGTTTACATCACTGCTGCTTTCAAACCTATAAAACTCTTTTATATTTAAACATAAGGGACACCTGTCTGCCTCGTCCTATGCATTTATATGTATGAGCGCCGCTGGGTTTCATTTACCCGTCGAGCCTTTGATTAAACAGTAATTCTAACCCGAGCAGCTGCAGCTCAAATCCAGAGGCCGTGTGTTAAAAGGACAGCCTGATTGGCAAATTATGAAGGTTTTGTCACGCGCCGGCATATATGGATGGGTTTCCCCGAAAAGACCAGCCAGATGGTTCTGCGAGACATGGCGATAAGGGATATAGGATGGGGCTGCATTATTTCGGTGCTTTGGTGATGGGGAGGAAAGGGTGAATTCGGATTTTCTTCCCACCATGTCATACTATTACTGAAAAAATCCCAGACTCCCTGGATTGTGTCCTCTCTGTGTAACGCAGAAATATCAGTGAATCCCAGACTCCCCTGTATTGTGTCCTCTCTGTGTACTATGTGTAACGCAGACATGTCTGTGAATCCCAGGCTCCCTGCATTGTGTCCTCTGTCTATTATCTCATGCATGCGCATGGTGTCAGTACATGAGAAAATACACTCGTCTAGTACCTGCTGGGTCAGTTGTTGGAAGAGTGACGCTAACCAATTATCCACTTAAAGATGGCGGCTCCCATGGCGTAAAGAGTAGCCATGATTTTGGGCGGGATGGCTTTTTTCCAACTCTCTCTTTTTGAGAGTGTCTGGTGGGTTTAAAGGGTTAATGATCTTCCCCTTTAACTGGTATTTAAGGCATTTGTCAACAATATGATCTTAAAGAATTTCAGTTTGAAGACGTTAAATTACCACAGCGTTAAAAAATACCAACTTTGTTTTAATATATTTTTTAAAGATCCCTCTAAATCTGAATATATGTCCAGCTTGTGTGTGTGTGTCTGTGTATGTACAGAGAGAATAATCTCCGTAAAATGTGTGTGTATAAAATGTGTGTACACACACACACAGTCACTCCCTTCCTTTATGAAGTCCTCCAATGCGCGCCTGTCATGAATATTTGCCGTGTCTGCCCTTTTAAACCTTGCACTATGAGGCTATATTCGCTGCGACAGCCAAATTGCGAGCAGATGCCGGGATCAGACAATATCACCGTTTAACGTCTTTATCGCTAAAGTCTTCGTGGCGTTGGTGAAGAGCTCCGGATGACTACCGTGCATCAACAGCGGTACATGTGTATTTATGCTGGGTAAAAAATAAAATATGAATACTTTAAAATCTATTTTCAATGTAATATAATGGTTAATACAGTGTTAAGCCCCGCCCACGAGGATCCAATAATCCAGAGCAGCTTTTTTTTATTGTCCCTCTCATTTTTTCTCCCATTAGCCCCTTGTTGCCTCCTCCATTGTTCTTTAATTTTTGTCCATCCTCCCCCTAAGACTTTTCTCTGCATTATCCCCTTTTGTTGCCCCCTCCACCAAGCTGTTACCTCATACTGTTTTATCCCCACTTGTTGCCCCTCTCCCCCAAGCTCTTACCTCATACTCTTCCCCCCTCTTGTTGCCCCTGTCCTAGCTCTTACCTCATACTCTTTCCCCCCCTCTTGTTGCCCCTCTCCAAGCTCTTACCTCATACTCTTTCCCCCCTCTTGTTGCCCCTCTCCAAGCTCTTACCTCATACTCTCCCCCCCTCTTGTTGCCCCTCTCCCCAAACTCTTACCTCATACTCTTTCCCCCCTCTTGTTGCCCCTCTCCTAGCTCTTACCTCATACTCCCCCCCCCTCTTGTTGCCCTCTCCAAGCTCTTACCTCATACTCTTTCCCCCCTCTTGTTGCCCCTCTCCTAGCTCTTACCTCATACTCTTTCCCCCCTCTTGTTGCCCCTCTCCTAGCTCTTACCTCATACTCCCCCCCTCTTGTTGCCCCTCTCCTAGCTCTTACCTCATACTCTTCCCCCCTCTTGTTGCCCCTCTCCTAGCTCTTACCTCATACTCCCCCCCTCTTGTTGCCCCTCTCCTAGCTCTTACCTCATACCCCCCCCTCTTGTTGCCCCTCTCCTAGCTCTTACCTCATACTCTCCCCCCCTCTTGTTGCCCCTCTCCTAGCTCTTACCTCATACTCCCCCCCTCTTGTTGCCCCTCTCCTAGCTCTTACCTCATACCCCCTCCTCTTGTTGCCCCTCTCCTAGCTCTTACCTCATACTCTCCCCCCCCTCTTGTTGCCCCTCTCCTAGCTCTTACCTCATACTCTCCCCCTCTTGTTGCCCCTCTCCAAGCTCTTACCTCATACCCCCTCCTCTTGTTGCCCCTCTCCCCAAGCTCTTACCTCATACTCTTCCCCCCTCTTGTTGCCCCTCTCCCCAAGCTCTTACCTCATACTCTTCCCCCCTCTTGTTGCCCCTCTCCCCAAGCTCTTACCGCATACTCTTTCCCCCCTCTTGTTGCCCCTCTCCTAGCTCTTACCTCATACTCTTTCCCCTCTCATGTTGCCCCTCTCCCCAAGCTCTTACCTCATACTCTTCCCCCCTCTTGTTGCCCCTCTCCCCAAGCTCTTACCGCATACTCTTTCCCCCCCCTCTTGTTGCCCCTCTCCTAGCTCTTACCTCATACTCTTTCCCCTCTCATGTTGCCCCTCTCCCCCAAGCTCTTACCTCATACGCTTTTTTCCCCTCTTGTTGCCCCTCTCCCCCAAGCGCTTACCACTCTTTTCCCCACTTGTTGCCCCCCTCCTTTCTCCCCGTGTTTCTCTCACTCCCCGTCATCTTCCCGTCTCGCTGTTCTGTAGATTTGAAGACAAGCACAATATATAAACTGGAAATTTCCTTCATCTCCGAGCTCAGCTGTTCTTGGCCATAAAACCGGCATCGCACTTCACCGCCGGCTCCCTGGATGCTATTTAACGGGAATCCGCGCCTTCGCCGGTTCTGTGTTCGCCAGGAAAGCGACCTGCGGAAAATAAAGAAAAAAGATAAAAATAACACCAAAAGTAAACAAAAATTATAAATTGCTTTTAATCCCTGGCATGGCAAACCCAGGAGCCAGGTAGCCACTGACTTCTAGAGAATGGACCCTGGTTCCTAAATGTCTGGATAATGCGGTTTAAGGGACACTACCACTAACATGAGCTGTAACTAGATTACTTGCGCATTACAAACAAAACCACATTATAAAACACATTATAGAACAAATGCTGCTGTTTTTTTATTTGTATGAAGTAATTGCATGTAAAAAGGAAAATTTAGTTTTTTTTTATCCCAGGTTTCCCTTTTGTGGATTTTTCCCATGATGCAACATTTACATAAATAATGTACAAACGTTTTACTTTTCTCCTATGGTTTATGTAGTCTACAGTATTTAACATTCAATGAGAGGAAGAGGGAATGTTTAGATAGGACTGCAGGGGGTCTGTTGTGATGTCCAGGCTACTTAAGAGATGGCAGCTGAGATAAGAGTGGTCAGCTGAATGAGATAAGACAGAGTTTAAAAGATTTCTAGTCTACCCCCTGGTGATGTCCTTTGAATACATCCCACAGAATGCAATGATGTGAGTCGGTGACTGACCCATTCACTCCATTCTACTGTATATCCAAAGCCACACAGTGAGGAGCAAGTGATGGAAAGATACAACACAAAATATCACACAATGGATCAGGGCTGTGGAGTCGGTAGATAAATGTTCCGACTCCGACTCCTCAGTTTTTTGTACTTCCGACTCCGACTCCCCGACTCCGACTCCTCTGTATTAATATGCGAAAGTATTTTATACATTCCTTGAAGGAAAGAAAGGCAACATACATGTCATTACCACAGGACTACTGACTGGGAAGCCAACAGTCTACTGTATTGAACAGTTTAAGCAAAAGACCAACACAATGAAAACAACAAGGTTTTATTAATTTTTTTTTTATTAATCAAGTGGCTGGATAGTAGCAGCAGCCGCATAAACATCAGGAACAGGAACTTTACCAGATCAAAAATACAAACCACATTATTTGGTTGTTTTAGAACAAAAACAAAGCTTATCTATATGAACAAAAAACAAAATCTGTAAAAGCTAGAAATGGTTTATATTAATCTTGAAATGTAGTTCTAGGCTTAGCAAATGCAAATCAATTCAATGTAGAGTTTTCTAAGGAAGAGAATTGCCTCTGCCAGATCCGCTTTCATAGAGGCTCTTAAATCAGACTTTATTATTTTTAGGGCTGAAAATAATCTTTCGACACTGACTTGGGCGGGTGGCATTGCAGTAACTATTCTGGCCACATCACTAACGATAATAGTTCATATAATACGATAATGGTTCAATAGTCAATAATAGTTCAGTCTTGAACTATTGACCCTCCATTCCCTTCACTTATACAAGTGTCTCTTGTCCTGCAAAAAATATATTTACTTAATCCCTTATCAGCGAGAAGCTAGGTTACCCATGGGCGCTGCGTTCCCTGTAACAGCAGAACACAACACTATGGAAAGTATAAGTATTGCCGCTCCTAATTGTGCGTTGCGTGCCATATAGTGAAGCACGTGAAAAGCATGCTTCTTCACGGTCACTTAACGTGTTCGTTTTGCGGTTACGTGGGGCACTGCATGCATTGGTCTTTATTCTTACAGTAGAGAAGTCATTAATTATAACTTTTTGTGAATTGGGACATTGATTTAAACTTGCTTTTTTTTTTAAATTCCAATCTAAATTTAGTAGGAGTCGGAGTCTGTGCATTGTTTGCCGACTCCGACTCCAGGTAACCAAAATTGGCTCCTACTCCGACTCCACAGCCCTGCAATCGATGCGCCCAGTGACACATATAGAGGAAAATATCACCCTATATGTGTCATTGGATGCATCCATTGTGTGATATTTTCCTCTATATGTGTCACTGGGCGCATCCATTGTGTGATATTTTCCTCTATATGTGTCACTGGGTGCATCCATTGTGTGATATTTTCCTCTATATGTGTCACTGGGCACATCCATTGTGTGATATTTTCCTCTATATGTGTCACTGGGCGCATCCATTATGTGATATTTTCCTCTATGTGTCATTGGATGCAGCCATTGAGGAAAATATCACACAATGGATGCACCCAGCGACACAGCGAGAGGAAAATATTTTCTAAACATACAAGAGAAAAACAAAACACATGTAAGATATCAGCAACATCAAATAAACACAATAAGGACATTGCATTTTTTGGTGGTACTGGCCCTTTAAATATTCCGATCAGTTTATAATTGTTTGTTATATCCTTTTTTATCATATACGTATAATAACAGAATCTGTAAATATGTGTGTGTGTGTTGTAAATATACACAGACACTCGTACGACTCTCCGTAACGCTTTGTCTTAGTTGTCGTTCTTCGTGCTTTAACCGAGTTGAAGCCTCCACGTCCAATCACTAATGATACAGAAGAGGTCACACGACAGAAAGTGAAGAGGTTAAACGCCTCGAAATTTCCATCCTCCCGTCTATGAAAACACCCTCCGGCGTAATGACATTTTTATCTTTGCAAATCCTTATTCGTTGCGAAAAGATAAAGTGTGACGGGCAGCGATGAGTCCGCCGCGGGGAGCTAACCGAACAGGAGGTGGAGAAGATGCACGGTATTCTACAGCTTGTTTTCTGTATCTCCGTCTTTCTTGCTCCCTCTGCATAAGGAATATTATCTTTCGGTATCCCCTATGTTGATTTTTCCTCTCGTTGTTTCCACAACTTCGTCCCTCCTGTACTTCTTCGTTTATCATTTGAATTTTCCCTCCTGATTTTCTTACTCCTTCCTCTTTGGTTTTGTTTGATATTTGGGGCAACCTGTGGGGGGGTCCAGCGTAATGGAAGCACAATCTTCTCAAAAACACTGACCACCTATTTTGGTGAGTTGAGTAACTTGGGGTGCCGTATCATGATGGTCGGACGGGCTTGATAGGAACCACACGTAAAAAAAATAAGACCTCATTATCCCTGTTGATTGTGTTGACACTGCATCCAAGACCTGCTGCGCCGTGTGGACATTCACTGTCCAACAGTAGGAAGACGCCATCTGCATTAGATTTGGATATTTTGGCGCAGCTGAGTAAGTGGTTGGATAATCCTTTTTTTTGGCCAAGTTGTCATTGGTTCCAGCTCCTCTGTAAATTGTATGTAGAACCTCCATTGGTTCCTTGGCTTCCTTTATGATAGATCCTGTAGCCAATACTCCTTTCCGAAGAGTAAGGTCCTACAGAAACAGTTTTCTCCAATAGTCTCCAACGATGTTATTGGCTGTCTGGTCTATTCAAGAAAGGTGAAACTCAGGAGAATGACTGGAGAAGTGAAAATTCTAGGTCAAAATAGCAAAACCAGACAAATTCTCCCATTTATCTCACTTTCTAATTCGGTTATTTGGTCTAGATTGTTCTCTTCTCGTGCCAGTTGTTCTGATTTACGCCTTTCTTTGAATAGACCTGTATATTTCAGGACAGCCGTAGACCTTCTTGATTGTTAGATTAATTACTTTTTTTGTTGAAACAGATACCTCTTTCATTTGTAGATGAGCCACTACTGTTTTGTTGACACCGTAATGACACCGTCCCATGATGTGCTCGTCTTCCATGGCTTCTATCAATATCCCACACTTTGAAGGATTCCTTTGAGGTTGTCCTCCACTAGGTTGTTTCTGTCAAGAGGCTTTACCCCAACTTTTGGTTTCTAGACTAGCTTTCCTTTTCCTCAGAAGATGCTTACTCAATACATTGCTTTGATAAAGTCCCCAAAAACCCACATTGACCACATCCTTCCATGTCAACCAATAGGATAATCCTTCATTTTGTTTAAAAGTTGATATTGGAGTTTTGTCCTAAGTAGAGGTCATTGACCATTCGTATATTATATAAACCATTTCTAAAAATGTTGGAGTCAGAGGTAAAATTCTGCAAGCCTGGAATTTGGTGGCTTCTGGGTTTGTCAAGGCCTACCAGTGTAGGCTCATGGGGTTATGGTCTTAAGGTGTTGAATAGGAGTCCAACGTTGACTAACGAACCACCAGTTTTCTGTTGTTCCGACTGACTTGCCACCACCCCTCCCCGACTCCTCCAATTAACTCAATTTAGGTTTTCTTCTCTAATTAAACCAGTCGGGTTCGGGATACGACCGTTTGTTATCGGATGGACTCGACATGACATTCGACTCGTTGAGATCTAAAGAAATCTGTCGATCGGATTCTAAATCCATGGTTTCCTCTCAATTTTTTTATTCTCCACCTGGCAGTTTAAGTGAAATATTTTTAATTTATTTACAGGTTTGCTTTTCTTGGAACTTTTGCTGCTCTCCGGCTTTTCTCAAGGCTCTGTTTGCCGCCGGACCTCCCGTCGTTTCCCCTCGCAATGGGCATCGTTGCGGCCATTTGTCTGGGAAATGCCGCACTCGAGGACGAGATGAAAGTTTTAGTGCCGATATATATGGACAGTTTCATAAAGACTATTGTCTCTCTCTCGATTTCTCTTTTTTCATTTCGTTTTATAGCGGTCCAGAATAGCCTCCGCTATGCCACATAAAATCCCTTAGCCGGATAATGCGATTGGCTAAAGGCATCCCGGACCTGTCAATGGCCCACAATGTGCCGTAAATTTTGCCGCTTGTTGTAAATAGGATTGGTGCCTCGAGTTTTGCCATCTCCCCTTTCTTTCTTGTTTCCTTTTCTATGTGTTTTTTTTTTTTTTTTTCTTTTTCCCCTGTAGCATCGCCGAACATAACCCGATGTCAGTCTCCTCTGTCTACAAATAAAAAGGACTCGGACGTGATTTAAGCAGGCAGGCCCTCCGAGGGTGAAAGCGAACTAACGGCGCTGGCATGTTTAATAGGTTAAATGGCGGTGATTGGCGTGCATTTCTAAAAAATCAGACAGGCAGAAATATTTTTGAAAAATTCTTTTTTTAATTTTTTTTTTTTTTATTGGATTTCAAAAACAGGGTTGTATGACCGTCCTTTTCTATTTTTCTTATATTTTTTTCCTCCTCCCAACTCCCTTTTTCAGCAGAGGCTGGTTAAATATTTTTTAGTCACACGGGCTGACAAGATGCACGTATGTTAAAAAATATATATATATAAAAAATACTAGAGCAAATCGATGGCAGATAAGGACGCCCTACCTAGAATGTGTAATTGTTTTTCCCTTTCTTGTTTTACTCGTTTATGTCATATGTTTACTGCAGACAAGATGGAATTTAGACGCTGATATGCTCCCTGACGCGTTTCGACTCTGAGGGGAAATGTAGCTTTAAAGAGACCAGACTAACCCATCTTGACCACTTTATGTGAGGAGTTGCTCCTCTGATCTGGTAGAAATTGCGGGGTGAAGCAGAAGAGTTTCCTACACTCCACCCAGCATCACCAGCAGCCGGATTTTTGAATTTCTCGGCTGCCGGTCACTAATGATGTCACACACAGAGAGCAGCTGACGTCACCCTCTGAGACCAATCGATGTAGCGAAAGTTCTCTGTGAGGCAGGCGATGAATCCGATCTGGGCATGCGCGTGCAACTCCGATCCGTCGCTCTGCGCAGGCGCACTTAAAGTCCGCAGCGTTGCACAGTTTGCGGCTCTTATGCTACGCAATTGCGAAGAAAAGCTGAAGGGACTTCCAGGTTAGGGAGACTCTGATTCAAAGAGGAGGAGGAGGAGCAGCGTGCGTTGAGGGGGGGGGGGAAAGGTGAGTAAAATGAGCAAAAATAGAAAATTTAATTTGTTTTTAAAAATAAATCGGGCATAGGCTTTCAGCAGGATCAGCCCAATATAAGGGCGAAAAAAATAAAGGAAGTGAAAACTCTATTTTTAATATAATATCCCTTTAAATGAAAAATAAAAATCTTACTCCGGTGCCAGGTAGTCGCCGGCTGCTTATATTTATTATCCGGGTCCTAAATCTCTATGATTCTACGTTAAATCTACACATGAAACGTTAGCCCGGCCCCTGCGTTTTATTTACATTTGTCAAGCCTCACGGTGGGTGAATAAAATTTGGATTTTTCAAAGGTGTAATGGCGGTGGGCTGTACACCCATCGTTCTGAGGTAAATGGGGAGGGGCTGCTACAGTGCCGCCATCTTTCCTAAAGAGAGTCGTGAACTAGAGTGGCATCCCACCGAAGCACCGGCTAACAAGATGGTGCCAGGTCGCTAGAGATGATCCCCCTACTAAAGTTTACTCTGTGCGTTGGGAACCATCTTGGATTTAAAAATAAATAAATAAAAAGCGGCAAAACTTTCTGCTGGTTTTTTTCTTTTAATATACCTCACGTGGCGTTTCTCTGCCCCTTTCACACCGACCTGATTGAATTCCAGTCCGTGGGCACAAAAAGCGTCTCTTTTGCATAGCCGCACAGTGAGTGATAGAGAAACGCGCTTGACGGATATATTGTTCGTGCGCTTTTGTTCTGTCGCATTGGTGACTAGCGTGTTTTCTTGAAAGACGGACTCAGAGGGACTATAAATCTTTTTTTTTTTTTTTCTTGTATTCACGATGACTTTGTGTCTTCCCGTTTTGAGTGCTATTCCCAGGCATTTCACAGCGATGCAAACCTACCGTACTTACTGTTACTACGCAACCCTCACACAAGCCAAACGCACTCTTAAAGGGACAGGTGGCACATTTGGTGTTTTTTAGTCTCCACGCGCACTTACGAGACAAACTTTTTGATCTGCGCTTTGTTTTTTTCGTTATGGCGCCTCATGGAAATTTCCGAAGGGCCTTTCATGTCACCCAGGCTGCCATGTTTTCATTATTGGCTGAACCGAAAGCAGAGGTGTGGAGGAACCCAGCTTATTTCATACATAAGACAAAAATGGCTCCTCTAGGGAGGGGAGAAACAAGGTAAGACCAAGCCCATGCACTGCATGACCACGCCCACTGTGAGGGAGGTTCTAATGGCTGCCATGCTAGCTCTGCACTTTCAAGATGGCAGCCATCACCACATTTCTAAGAGCCAAAACGGGACCCTTGTATTTTAGGGAATGTCGCTGTAGGTGGTGCTGGAAGCAAGGGCACGCCCAGACTTTTTATATGATGCCACAACCTATTGGGACCCATCAATGGGTCTATTGACTATGATAAATGTTCAAAAACGTTTGGTGTAAATAAAGCACCTTTCTCTTGTTGCAATTTTTTTTTTTTTACATTAATGGGTCCCTATAGGCTCTGTTTACACCCGCACAACCTATTTAGAGGAGCCCCTAAAAAGACACCCGCACACCCTGAATATATGGAGGAACCCCTAAAAACACACCCTGAATATATGGAGGAACCCCTAAAAAGACACCCGCACACCCTGAATATGTGGGGGAGTCCCTAAAAAGACACCCGCACACCCTGAATATATGGAGGAACCCCTAAAAAGACACCCGCACACCCTGAATATATGGAGGAACCCCTAAAAACACACCACACACACCCTGAATATATGGAGGAACCCCTAAAAAGACACCCGCACACCCTGAATATATGGAGGAACCCCTAAAAACACACCCCACACACCCTGAATATATGGAGGAACCCCTAAAAAGACACCCGCACACCCTGAATATATGGAGGAACCCCTAAAAAGACACCCGCACACCCTGAATATATGGAGGAACCCCTAAAAAGACACCCGCACACCCTGAATATATGGAGGAGCCCCTAAAAACACCCGCACACCCTGAATACACGGAGAGCCCCTAAAAAGACACCCGTATGCCCTGAATATGTGGAGGAGCCCCTTTAAAGACACCCGCACACCCTGAATATATGCGGAGCCCCAAATAAGCGGGACAGAGGGATGTAGACGGAAGAGGGACTGTCCATGTAAAATGGGGTGCTTGGAAGGTGTGGCCTGGGGGAATGCACTCATTATAATCTATATTTTCTGTCTGATGAGGTTCTGTCGCTAAAAGCGCAATTTTTTTTAGATTTTTTTTTTTGTTATTTATGTGTTTCTGCCCTTTTTTTAAAATACAAAAAATCGGTGAGTATCGCGTATTTCCAGGGGGGCCCGGACACATCTGAGCCGACCTAATTCCAAGCAATTTCCAGCGCCTTTCCTTCCCAACCGGAGGCCGTTAACGCCACTTACCTCTAGAAATATTATCCCTTTTCTGCACGGCTGAATATTTCATGGGCAAAATTAAAAATTTACGGGCGAGGCCCGCTGTCATCGCGGAGAGAGAAAGGCAAGTGTGTCAAGTTGCGCGGATGTTCGTTCCCTTTGTAATGAAGCCATGTCATTTACGAAATGACACGACTCTTTAAAACGCCGTTCCATGGACCTCTTTAATTAAGGCAGAGACATAATGCCAATCTGCTCCCATTAATGAATTTTTAACAGCCGCGGAGAGAGTTGCGTGACGCAGGGGGCAGCTTTCGCTCGTACCATTTAATATCGTGAGTACTTAACTCTTTCTCCGCGAGGGTTGGCTGCGTTCCACGCACCGCCGTCAATCGCCACGCAGAGCTGGAAGGGAACGCTTCGCTCTCGTTGATACGCTGGCTGCAGGAAAACGCACAATTAATCACTTCCGAGACGCCTCTGCGGTCGCCTGCATTACACGTCCATACGCACACCTTTCATTGATAGACTTCAAGCCGTTATTAGGTTTTTATGTGGCACCAACATACTCTGCTGAGGTTTACAATGGGGAAGAAACTCTGTGGTGCGGCCAAATTTGTCCGTGAATAGCTGGGAAAATGTTTTATCTGCTCTGTTTATATTTATAATAGTGGTGCACCAAAATGAAAATTTCGGCCGATAACGAAACTGAAAATGTAGACCGAGATCGGTCGAAAATCAGTCATCCAAACCTGGCCCAGAGGCCCAGCCGACTCAGCCGGGTCTCCAGGCCCAGTTTGGGATGACTGATTTTTCTTTTTTTTGGCTGGTTTTCCCTTGCGGCCGAAAGCACCATTTTCCACCGATATTTTCGGAGGCCGAAATTTCGGTGCATCCTTAATTTATAATATGATCCACAAGTGGTGAAGTTTATTACCTTAAAGGGCCAGTACCTCAAAAAAAAAATGCCATGTCCTTGTTGTATTTATTTGATGTTGCTGATATCTTACATGTGTTTGTTTTTCTCTTGTTTGTTTAGTTTAGAAAATATTTTCCTCTATATGTGTCACTGGGCGCATCCATTGTGTGATATTTTCCTCTATATGTGTCACTGGGTGCATCCATTGTGTGATATTTTCCTCTCTGTCACTCGGTGCATCCATTGTGTGATATTTTCCTCTGTGTCACTGGGCGCATCCCTTGTGTGATATTTTCCTCTATATGTGTCACTGGGCGCATCCATTGTGTGATATTTTCCTCTATATGTGTCACTGGGTGCATCCATTGTGTGATATTTTCCTCTCTGTCACTCGGTGCATCCATTGTGTGATATTTTCCTCTGTGTCACTGGGCGCATCCCTTGTGTGATATTTTCCTCTATATGTGTCACTGGGCGCATCCATTGTGTGATATTTTCCTCTGTATGTGTCACTGGGTGCATCCATTGTGTGATATTTTCCTCTCTTTCACTCGGTGCATCCATTGTGTGATATTTTCCTCTGTGTCACTGGGTGCATTCATTGTGTGATATTTTCCTCTGTATGTGTCACTGGGTGCATCCATTGTGTGATATTTTCCTCTCTGTCACTCGGTGCATCCATTGTGTGATATTTTCCTCTGTGTCACTGGGCGCATCCATTGTGTGATATTTTTCTATATGTGTCACTGGGTGCATTCATTGTGTGATATTTTTCTATATGTGTCACTGGGTGCATCCATTGTGTGATATTTTCCTCTATATTTTATTATGTATACGACACAGCTATAGGCTACTCTGCCATTAAAGAGCACCTGTTGTACTTTCTTACAGGGCGCCGCCATCGTACCGATAGCATTGGTGGCGCAGTCGGAGTTGGTGTTGTTCACCAGTCGGTAGAGCCAACCTATAGGAGACAGGCAATGGCAACGCCCAGCTGGTGCGCCTAATGGTGCTCTTTAAAGGTTGGATTTTTATTCCATAACAGAACATTTCGGGTTAATGTGGTTAATACAGTATAAGAACCACTTGTTGATCAGCAATCTGATTGGTTTCACAGGAAAGAATGTTGACATGTTTTTTGTCCATGGCACAGGTAGACGTTGCTTCAGCATGGGCTTCCCTCTACCCCTCTTTCGGGTCATTCTTGGTACCATAGACAGGACGATGGACCTGTTGGTTATGACCTTACTTTCCATAATGGAACTGCTTCAGGAAAAAGTGAAGGTTGGGTTGACCCAGCTGTGGATAATGACCTTCAGTTGGAGCTTCTACCCACCATAGTGGTTTTACTATAGGGCATCTGGAAGTTCTTGGTTCGTCCGATTCCCACGATTCAGTATCGAACAAGTGGGCAGAGGTTTTGTTGTAGCCGCAGGCCGAGAAACGTTACAAACTCTGTCTTTGGAGAGGGTTGGCCGACACACCTTATCTGTCCCGATGACTTTTTATGGTCGGCTGTAAAACCATTACCTGTGAAGGATATCACAGCCAGAAAGAGTCTTTATGGCACTCAGGTCCTAGACTGGGAAAGTTGGTAGAGGGGAGGAGCGGATCCGCTCTAGAGTTTGCACAATGTCTCCATCCAACCCCGTGTCCTCACGCGAGCTCTGCTATTCTAGTACATTGAACCGTACTCCTGATCCTAATCGCCCGCCCCGTATCCTAGCACGATTGCTGCTCCTCTATCACCTGCTATTAAGGTACTTGCTGGGGCGCAGGAGGAATTCAGGAACAATTACCTCATATCTTGGCTCAAAGTCCTTCCTACGAGAGCTTTCGAGATTAATCGTTGGGCTGCGAAACGCGTTTTCGATCTGTAGATCACCATAAAATCACACTTATCGCCGTAATAACGTTTCTTTGATCTCGTTCCTCCTGGAGCTCGACATAACGGCTCACTTCGTGGTCATGTCAAGAGCAGACGTTTCGGTATCTTGCACGATACCGGCGGAATGCGTGTTCCATCTTGTCTTCTGTGAACCATTCTTCTCTCCTGCGGACCACAGGCCTCTCCCCCCCCCCCCAAATACATGAGTTCTTTGGGATGCGACCGGATAAATTCAAGTAAAATAAATTAGAAAAAAGAGTGTTTTTATTGCCCGGTCGGTGTGATGTCTGATGATGCAATAGCAGAATAAATGTTGAGTGTCGTGATGATGTCATCATTCATTTGGCCAGTAAATTAAAGGAAACACCATTGTCGTAAAGGGTGTGTAGTTTTCTTGCCTGTAAAACATGGCTATTTCTGTTTTGTGTGCTCTTTCTTAAGGAAAAATTGGGGTAAATGACGCCTCCCCCCTCCTCGATTGCATCATTTCGGTCGATCTGGACGTGCGCGACGATACTTTGTGTCAACCGGTTCTGTGAATTGCTTTCTTTATGGGGATTTCTCCCCCCCACACTCTTTGTGTGCGTTTTTAAAGGGGGGGGGTTGTGTCCCCCTTTTTCTTTTATTCGTTACACCCTCCCTTCTTGAGCCCCCCTCCCTCCCCGCCTTAGCAGTAACTCGCGCTATGGCTTCCAATGGTCTATAGGCAGACTTTGGCCTAGGTTCAAGAATTCCAAATTATCTCCGGCCAATCTCAGCTTCCAGTGAGCATGGAACAAGCCTGCTTCTGTCTCCCACATCTGGAAAATGTTATAGCGGGGCGTGCTGGCTGTCGTCACACGCGGAGTCGGACAAACCCCCCCCCCCCCCCAAAAAAAAGCAAAAAAATATAAGATCTTAACCGATTCACTGTAAGAACCCGTGCACAAAGGAGTAGTGCGTCCTGATCCGCCGCTTTCACTTTCCGTCGCTCCCCGAGATAAACCTTTCACCTTTAATCTGTGCCGAGCCCTTTTCTTGTGTTTGCGCTCTTTTTTTTCCTTTTTTTTCTTTTCTTGTTTAGCTTTTTTTCTTTACTTTTCTTTTTTTCCCCCCTCCTTTTTCAGCTTTGATTTTTCGCATAAACACGTTTTGCGCTTTTTAATTTTTCTTTTTTTTTCCCCGCCGGATAATGTATGCTTTGTTTCCATCGTGTTGTTATCTTGCCCAGGCGTCTTTTATACAGAGATTCCTGCAGAATTAAACACACAGTCGCTATATAACGTATCAATAAAATGTCGTATTGCTCTTCCTTTGAGTCTCGCTTTCTGCCGAGTTCCTTTCTTCTCGCTTCATCTGTTTCCCGAGCCAGTTTGTGCCCAAGTTCTTTCTGCTAAGTCTTCTGTTTTTTCTTCTTCTGAGTTCTCCGGTGCAGAGTCTGTCTCTTGTCTCTCCACTTGAGTCCACTTCAACCACAGAGGCCACTTTCTGCTTTTCTTAATGTCCACCAGTCCTGTTTAGCCTTTGAGCTCCCCAGCAGCTCGATCCCTTAGTGCTATCCTCTCTGCAGAGTCCCCTTCCCTCCTCATACCCAGAGCCTGTAATGCAGAGTACTTTATTACTACACCCCCTGAGACATACGTGCAGAGTCCCTTACATTACACCCTGTACCTCCCCTGCAGAGTCCTTCTTACGCAACACAATATACCTCCCCTGCAGAGTCCCTTCTTACATTACACACTGTACCTCCCCTGCAGGGTCCCTTCTTACATTACACACTGTACCTCCCCTGCAGGTCCCTTCTTAGATTACACACTGTACCTCCTCTGCAGGTCCCTTCTTACATTACACACTGTACCTCCCCTGCAGAGTCCCTTCTTACACAACACACTATACCTCCCCTGCAGAGTCCCTTCTTACATTACACACTGTACCTCCCCTGCAGGGTCCCTTCTTACATTACACACTGTACCTCCCCTGCAGAGTCCCTTCTTACGCAACACACTATACCTCCCCTGCAGAGTCCCTTCTTACATTACACACTGTACCTCCCCTGCAGAGTCCCTTCTTACGCAACACACTATACCTCCCCTGCAGAGTCCCTTCTTACATTACACACTGTACCTCCCCTGCAGGGTCCCTTCTTACATTACACACTGTACCTCCCCTGCAGGGTCCCTTCTTACATTACACACTGTACCTCCTCTGCAGGGTCCCTTCTTACATTACACACTGTACCTCCCCTGCAGAGTCCCTTCTTACACAACACACACTATACCTCCCCTGCAGAGTCCCTTCTTACATTACACACTGTACCTCCCCTGCAGGGTCCCTTCTTACATTACACACTGTACCTCCCCTGCAGAGTCCCTTCTTACACAACACACTATACCTCCCCTGCAGAGTCCCTTCTTACACTACACACTGTACCTCCCCTGCAGGGTCCCTTCTTACATTACACACTGTACCTCCCCTGCAGAGTCCCTTCTTACGCAACACACTATACCTCCCCTGCAGAGTCCCTTCTTACGCAACACACTATACCTCCCCTGCAGAGTCCCTTCTTACACAACACACTATACCTCCCCTGCAGAGTCCCATCTTACGCAACACACTGTACCTCCCCTGCAGAGTCCCTTCTTACACAACACACTATACCGCCCCTGCAGAGTCCCTTCTTACATTACACACTGTACCTCCCCTGCAGGGTCCCTTCTTACATTACACACTGTACCTCCCCTGCAGGGTCCCTTCTTACATTACACACTGTACCTCCTCTGCAGGGTCCCTTCTTACATTACACACTGTACCTCCCCTGCAGGGTCCCTTCTTACATTACACACTGTACCTCCTCTGCAGGGTCCCTTCTTACATTACACACTGTACCTCCCCTGCAGGTCCCTTCTTACATTACACACTGTACCTCCTCTGCAGGGTCCCTTCTTACATTACACACTGTACCTCCCCTGCAGGGTCCCTTCTTACATTACACACTGTACCTCCTCTGCAGGGTCCCTTCTTACATTACACACTGTACCTCCCCTGCAGAGCCCCTTCTTACATCACACCCTCTACCTCCCCTGCAGAGTCCCTTTTTACCCAACACCCTGTACCTCCCCTGCAGAGTCCCTTCTTACATCACACCCTGTACCTCCCCTGCAGAGTCCCTTCTTACATCACACACTGTACCTCCCCTGCTGTCCCTTCTTACATCACACCCTGTACCTCCCCTGCAGAGTCCCTTCTTACATTACACGCTGTACCTCCATTGCAGAGTCCCTTCTTATGAGCACACTCTGAATGCAGTGACGCAGCTCCTCCGGTGATGAGCGCTGTAACCAGGGCTGACAAAGTTTTATCAAACTTTGTAGCCAGTAATGAAACTCAGGAGCCCAATGCATATTGTAAGTCTTGTTCATGGATCTGCTTAGTATATCCCAAAAGCTCCGTTCACACCTGGGTGCTTTACAACGCGTAGGAATGCACTGTAAAACGTCCTACGCCCAAAGAAGTACAGGAGCTTCTTTGGGACGTAGTGCAGTGCGTTCGCAGCCTATATACTGCAGCTGAACGCACTGCAATGCGCGTTTTTTACGTTTTCGCGATACTTGCGTCAAAAAACGCACAGGTGTGAACTTAAGCTAAGGAGCCCTGCAACGCCTCCCCTGGACCTGTCCATCCCTGGTCTTCAGAGGTTCCACTGGCAACGTTGCGTTCTATAAATGGCGGCGCTTGAGATACAATGCTGCTTGAACCGTAGCATAGTTGGGACGCTTCCCTGCTCGCGCGGCGTCTTGGGACAGGCTATTTTGGTAGGAAGCGGAGAGGTAGCCAATGTTTTTGTAAGCAGGATGCTCTTACACAAACGAGCGCGTTTAAATGGGAAGGAACAGGACCCAGAGATCAGGCCTCGGCTGCGGAGGATGTCCTTAAAATAGACCCTCTGGAGGAAGCAAATCGGGAGCGATTTGCCGGAGGCGAAGCGCAGCGCTGCGCAGGGGAGCCCAGACGCGCCGCGTCTCTTGGAAAGTGATTCTGACGTCCGCGGACATGCCGGCTTCTGTTCGCGTGAGAGCCGGCTCGCTCGGAAATAAACAAACCAGGTCCGTTCTGGAGGACACAGCCCGGGAGCAGGATGTGTTCGCTGGGCCTGAGATTTACAGAAAAACTCTGCGCTTGGAATTTGGCCACAAATAAAAACATTAAAAAATGATTCTTTCCCAAAGTCGCTTTGGGCCAAGTTATTTGTCTTCGCTGAGGTTTATTTAGCGAGAATCGTTGAGAGGTGGAGAGTGAATAGAAAATAGATTTATTATATCATTTTTTTTTGAAGGACATAACGGCTGATCTGGAAACGTAGGCGAGTGGGAGATTTTCTTCCTCTTGTTATTTATTCTTTTGTATTAATTATTTTGGCTTAATTTTTTTTTTTTAATATTCTTTTTCATTTTTGTTCTTGCTCCCCTGATCACAATTTAGCGAATAAGCACCACTGTATTTTAAAGGTAAATACAATAATAAATGACGATAAAATAATTAAGAGTTTTTATATATTTGAGCGTGATGAGAATTTGTATTTTATTTTTCTTTATCACTACTGTGAACACTATATATATATATATATATATATATATATATATAATCTTCTGCAATAATAAACCATTTATATCCTATCTCAGGTAGCCTGCAGAACACAACACACACCTTGCTGCCTTTATCTAAACATTCCACCTCATTAACTGTTAAATACTGTAGATTTGATAAACCGCAGCAGTAAAGAAAAACATTTTTCTTAGTATTTTGTACACGTTGCATCATGTGGAAAGATCCACAAAATGAAAACCGGAGATAAAAATTGCTTTTTATTTTTCCTTTTTACATGCAATTACTGCTAACAAAGAAAAAAACCAGCAGCGTGTGTTTTGTAAGGTGTGTTTGTTTGTAGTGCACATGTAATGTAGTTACAGCTCCTGTTAGTGGTCGTGTCCCTTTAATCGAGGGGATTCATGGAACATTTTGGTGGCTGTTTTTCATTGTAAGGATACACATACAGGGTTATCCAAAGAGATTCGAAAAGTCACCGCACGTTCGGTGACTTTTCGTTCTCTTCAATTCGGTTCCTTTTGCCGATTGCATTTCGGTGACCCTGCGGTGTATTCAGCAAAGAGCACAGGGTCCCCGAATTGCAGGGAAAAGCTGCCGAAAACCTGACGAAAACTAACCGAATGCACGCTGAAAACAAGCAAAAACATCTGGATTAACCTTCGAAAAAGCCGAACAGGAGCCGAACAGGAGCCGAACAGGAGCCGAACAGGAGCCGAATCACACAGAGCCGAAGCAGCTGTGACGTAGAGGAGGCAGTGAATAAATTAGAAAAACCATTTGTATGAATCTGGGAAAAAGAAACGCTGTTTGCAAAGAAACTACTGAGCGAAAATGTCTGAAATTTTCACAGGAGGTCCAGGGAATGATAATAAAGAGGGCTGTTACAAAAAAAATAAGCA
The DNA here is from genome assembly GCA_009667805.1 of Leptobrachium leishanense. Classification (NCBI taxonomy): domain Eukaryota; kingdom Metazoa; phylum Chordata; class Amphibia; order Anura; family Megophryidae; genus Leptobrachium; species Leptobrachium leishanense. The sequence goes on from CM019071.1 coordinate 140,897,870, forward strand.
AACTGAAAAAAAAAAAAAAAAAAAAATCGGACTTTTACATTTTTTTTTAAAAAATTAAGAAAAATGCTTAAAGTATCCTAAAAAATCTATAAATAAAGAGACTTTTTGCTTCAGAATTTTATAATGAACGGTTTATTAGATATTGAATTAAAACGGAATATTTTTAACATTGAAGCCTATGGGATTCTCCTGAATAAATTTGCCGAATTAAACCACCGAATGGCAGGGCATTAGGGGAACCTTTCACTGCTGGTTTGTTCTCTGAATAACCGAAGCAGTGCTTCTCTATGGGGATTTCACTGCCCTCGAACAGGGACCGAACAGGCACCGTATGTGCAGGCAATTCGCCAGGATTTGGCGAATTGCCTGCTCTCTGAATAGCCGAATGGCCAGGAAAGGTAACCGAACACTGATTTTCAGCGTTCGGTTACCTTTCTCAAGCAATTCGGATCTCTTTGGATAACCCTGATAGTGCAGCACATACGGTGTATATTCAGCACGGAGCGGCGAGTTGGCGTCTTTAGCTCTGCAGATTTTGGATCATTTTCTCTGTTTTATTGAAATGCGGGCGTTTATAATAAAATGAGTGTTTGTTATTTTTTGTTTTGAGGAAGCGGTGAAGGTTTGAACGTGATGCGCTGCCTGGTGACTGAGCTTCACACAAAAGCTGCCGTCCCTGATACGGCGTTATCTTTAGGCCTTGTACTTCCAAAATGTGTCAGATGGGCACTTTGTTTTGTGCCTCCACCTATCTGCTGCTTGTGCGCGCTTCCATTGTGCGTGACACAAAGCCGCTGATTGGATCCAATCTATTTTTTTTGTTAAACTTTTTATTTTTTCAAGTAGTTTTTTGTCATCGTTAATAAATAACAGAATGTCTGCGTCATTTATCTCTGTCTGGCTGATCTTCTATCCATCCCTCTAATTTTTCATTTGTCTCTCTGTGTATCTGTCCATCCTCCTGTCTGTCCGTCAGTCCATTTACCTGTTTGTCTTTTTTTTAACCCTCTGTCTGTCTTCCTATTCTTCTCGTCTTTTACTGACTTTATATATTTTTGTCTTTCTGTCCTGTCATTCTACCCTTCTGTCTGTCTGTCTGGCTGAGTCCGTCCCCCTGTCTGGCTGGCAGTCCGTCCCCCTGTCTGGCTGGCAGTCCGTCCCCCTGTCTGGCTGGCAGTCCGTCCCCCTGTCTGGCTGGCAGTCCGTCCCCCTGTCTGGCTGGCAGTCCGTCCCCCTGTCTGGCTGGCAGTCCGTCCCCCTGTCTGGCTGGCAGTCCGTCCCCCTGTCTGGCTGGCAGTCCGTCCCCCTGTCTGGCTGGCAGTCGTCCCCCTGTCTGGCTGCAGTCCGTCCCCCTGTCTGGCTGGCATTCCGTCCCCCTGTCTGGCTGGCAGTCCGTCCCCCTGTCTGGCTGGCAGTCCGTCCCCCTGTCTGGCTGGCAGTCCGTCCCCCTGTCTGGCTGGCAGTCCGTCCCCCTGTCTGGCTGGCAGTCCGTCCCCCTGTCTGGCTGGCAGTCCGTCCCCCTGTCTGGCTGGCAGTCCGTCCCCCTGTCTGGCTGGCAGTCCGTCCCCCTGTCTGGCTGGCAGTCCGTCCCCCTGTCTGGCTGGCAGTCCGTCCCCCTGTCTGGCTGGCAGTCCGTCCCCCTGTCTGGCTGGCAGTCCATCCCCCTGTCTGGCTGGCAGTCCGTCCCTCTGTCTGGCTGGCACTCCGTCCCTCTGTCTGGCTGGCAGTCCGTCCCTCTGTCTGGCTGGCAGTCCGTCCGTCCCTCTGTCTGGCTGGCAGTCCGTCCCTCTGTCTGGCTGGCAGTCCGTCCGTCCCTCTGTCTGGCTGGCAGTCCGTCCCTCTGTCTGGCTGGCAGTCCGTCCCTCTGTCTGGCTGGCAGTCCGTCCCTTTGTCTGGCTGGCAGTCCGTCCCTTTGTCTGGCTGGCAGTCCGTCCTTTGTCTGGCTGGCAGTCCGTCCCTTTGTCTGGCTGGCAGTCCATCCCTTTGTCTGGCTGGCAGTCCTTCCTTCCTTCCTTCCGTCTGGCTGTCTATCCATCCTTCCGTCTGGCTGTCTATCCATCCCTCCGTCTGGCTGGCTGTCTATCCATCCTTCCGTCTGGCTGGCTGTTTATCCATCCTTCCTTCCTTCCGTCTGGCTGGCTGTCTATCCTTCCTTCCTTCCGTCTGGCTTGCTGTTTATCCATCCTCCCGTCTGGCTGGCTGTCTATCCATCCTCCCGTCTGGCTGGCTGTCTATCCATCCTCCCGTCTGGCTGGCTGTCTATCCATCCTCCCGTCTGGCTGGCTGTCTATCCATCCTCCCGTCTGGCTGGCTGTCTATCCATCCTCCCGTCTGGCTGGCTGTCTATCCATCCTCCCGTCTGGCTGGCTGTCTATCCATCCTCCCGTCTGGCTGGCTGTCTATCCATCCTCCCGTCTGGCTGGCTGTCTATCCATCCTCCCGTCTGGCTGGCTGTCTATCCATCCTTCCGTCTGGCTGGCTGTCTATCCATCCTTCCGTCTGGCTGGCTGTCTATCCATCCATCCTTCCGTCTGGCTGGCTGTCTATCCATCCATCCTTCCGTCTGGCTGGCTGTCTATCCATCCTCCCGTCTGGCTCGCTGTCTATCCATCCTTTCGTCTGGCTCGCTGTCTATCCATCCTTTCGTCTGGCTGGCTGTCTATCCATCCTTCCGTCTGGCTGGCTGTTTATCCATCCATCCTTCCGTCTGGCTGGCAGTCCATCCATCCATCCTTCCGTCTGGCTGGCAGTCCATCTATCCATCCTTCCGTCTGGCTGGCAGTCCATCCATCCACCCATCCGTCTGGCTGGCAGTCCATCCATCCATCCATCCATCCATCCGTCGTCCTTCTATCTGGCTGTCCTTCTATCTGTCTGGCTGTCCTTCTATCTGTCTGGCTGTCCTTCTATCTGTCTGGCTGTCCTTCTATCTGTCTGGCTGTCCTTCTATCTGTCTGGCTGTCCTTCTATCTGTCTGGCTGTCCTTCTATCTGTCTGGCTGTCCTTCTATCTGTCTGGCTGTCCTTCTATCCGTCTGGCTATCCGTCTGGCTGTTCCTTCTATCCGTCTGGCTGTCCTTCTATCCGGCTGGCTGTCCATCCTTCCTTCCTTCCGTCTGGCTGGCAGTCCATCTATCCATCCTTCCGTCTGGCTGTCCTTCTATCCGTCTGGCTGTCCTTCTATCCGTCTGGCTGTCCTTCTATCCGTCTGGCTGTCCTTCTATCCGTCTGGCTGTCCTTCTATCCGTCTGGCTGTCCTTCTATCCGTCTGGCTGTCCTTCTATCCGTCTGGCTGTCCTTCTATCCGTCTGGCTGTCCTTCTATCCGTCTGGCTGTCCTTCTATCCGTCTGGCTGTCCTTCTATCCGGCTGGCTGTCCTTCTATCCGGCTGGCTGTCCTTCTATCCGGCTGGCTGTCCTTCTATCCGGCTGGCTGTCCTTCTATCCGGCTGGCTGTCCTTCTATCCGGCTGGCTGTCCTTCTATCCGGCTGGCTGTCCTTCTATCCGGCTGGCTGTCCATCCTTCCTTCCTTCCGGCTGGCTGTCCATCCTTCCTTCCTTCCTTCCGGCTGGCTGTCCATCCTTCCTTCCTTCCTTCCGGCTGGCTGTCCATCCTTCCTTCCTTCCGGCTGGCTGTCCATCCTTCCTTCCTTCCGGCTGGCTGTCTATCCTTCCTTCCTTCCGACTGGCTGTCCATCCTTCCGTCTGGCTGGCTGTCCATCCTTCCTTTCTTCCGGCTGGCTGTCCATCCTTCCTTTCTTCCGTGCTGGCTGTCCATGCTTCCTTCCTTCCTTCCGGCTGGCTGTCCATCCTTCCTTCCGGCTGGCTGTCCATCCTTCCTTCCGGCTGGCTGTCCATCCTTCCTTCCGGCTGGCTGTCCATCCTTCCTTCCGGCTGGCTGTCCATCCTTCCTTCCGGCTGGCTGGCAGTCCATCCATCCACCCATCCGTCTGGCTGGCAGTCCATCCATCCATCCATCCATCCGTCGTCCTTCTATCTGGCTGTCCTTCTATCTGTCTGGCTGTCCTTCTATCTGTCTGGCTGTCCTTCTATCTGTCTGGCTGTCCTTCTATCTGTCTGGCTGTCCTTCTATCTGTCTGGCTGTCCTTCTATCTGTCTGGCTGTCCTTCTATCTGTCTGGCTGTCCTTCTATCTGTCTGGCTGTCCGTCTGGCTGTCCTTCTATCCGTCTGGCTGTCCTTCTATCCGTCTGGCTGTCCTTCTATCCGTCTGGCTGTCCTTCTATCCGTCTGGCTGTCCTTCTATCCGTCTGGCTGTCCTTCTATCCGTCTGGCTGTCCTTCTATCCGTCTGGCTGTCCTTCTATCCGTCTGGCTGTCCTTCTATCCGTCTGGCTGTCCTTCTATCCGTCTGGCTGTCCTTCTATCCGTCTGGCTGTCCTTCTATCCGGCTGGCTGTCCTTCTATCCGGCTGGCTGTCCTTCTATCCGGCTGGCTGTCCTTCTATCCGGCTGGCTGTCCTTCTATCCGGCTGGCTGTCCTTCTATCCGGCTGGCTGTCCTTCTATCCGGCTGGCTGTCCTTCTATCCGGCTGGCTGTCCTTCTATCCGGCTGCTGTCCATCCTTCCTTCCTTCCGGCTGGCTGTCCATCCTTCCTTCCTTCCTTCCGGCTGGCTGTCCATCCTCCTTCCTTCCTTCCGGCTGGCTGTCCATCCTTCCTTCCTTCCTTCCGGCTGGCTGTCCATCCTTCCTTCCTTCCGGCTGGCTGTCCATCCTTCCTTCCTTCCGACTGGCTGTCTATCCTTCCTTCCTTCCGACTGGCTGTCCATCCTTCCGTCTGGCTGGCTGTCCATCCTTCCTTTCTTCCGGCTGGCTGTCCATCCTTCCTTTCTTCCGGCTGGCTGTCCATGCTTCCTTCCTTCCTTCCGGCTGGCTGTCCATCCTTCCTTCCGGCTGGCTGTCCATCCTTCCTTCCGGCTGGCTGTCCATCCTTCCTTCCGGCTGGCTGTCCATCCTTCCTTCCGGCTGGCTGGCTGTCCATCCTTCCTTCCTTCCTTCCTTCCGGCTGGCTGTCCATCCTTCCTTCCTTCCTTCCGGCTGGCTGTCCATCCTTCCTTCCGGCTGGCTGTCCTTCCTTCCTTCCTTCCTTCCTTCCTTCCTTCGTGCTGGCTGTCCTTCCTTCCTTCTGGCTGGCTGTCCATCCTTCCTTCTGGCTGGCTGTCCATCCTTCCTTCCGGCTGGCTGTCCATCCTTCCTTCCGGCTGGCTGTCCATCCTTCCTTCCGGCTGGCTGTCCATCCTTCCTTCCGGCTGGCTGTCCTTCCTTCCTTCCGGCTGGCTGTCCATCCTTCCTTCCTTCCTTCCGGCTGGCTGTCCATCCTTCCTTCCTTCCGGCTGGCTGTCCATCCTTCCGGCTGGCTGTCCATCCTTCCGGCTGTCCATCCTTCCGGCTGGCTGTCCATCCTTCCGGCTGGCTGTCCATACTTCCGGCTGGCAGTCTTTCTTGTTTATCTATCCGTCTGGCTTTCTGTCCATCCTTCCGTCTGGTTGGCTATCTATACCTCTGGCTGTCTTTCTGTCCTTCTGTCTGGTTGTTTTTCTGTCCTTCCTGCGGGCTTTCTATCCTTCCATCTGGCTGTCTGTCCCTCTTTCTATCTGTGAATAAAACCACCCATTCTGTGCCCATTAATTGCCTTATGCTAAACGTACACTCCGTTGTTTTCCTCCCGCCAAATTAAACCCGACTGTTAAAAGTCAAGCAGTGCATCAGTTCCTCCAACGCGTTTCAGCCGGTGTCACATCGGTGCACGCTCCTTCCCGGTGCACTCATTAAGATTGCAGCGGGGCTCTCGTCTGCCGGGCACAGCTCTCACAGACACTTATTCTCAACTTGGAATTAACACTTTGCAACGTCTCGTTCGCGGACGGACCTCTCCAGCGCCTCCTCGCTCACCGCTCTGAGCTCCGTTTAATCCGCGCACAGCAGAGTTCCCCCTGCCCTGCGAAGTCTCTCCGTGTCTTACTCTTTTCCTCTGGCCACGGGCTGCGCGCAGTCGCGGTGGGAGAGCTTGTCATACTGCGCGTTTCACAGTTTACTGAGCACAAGTGATCACGCGTCTTTTGAAGAACCCCCCCCCCACCACCAACTCGTCTCCTTAAATAGCCAGCGCTGAGCGGCGCAGGCTGAGGACGCTTGTTGCCGTATGCTGTTCCAGTGGGTACTTTTTGAGCTCCTGCGGCGTACGGCTAATGACAGCGGCAAAGTTGTCCGGCAAGACTGTAGCCCCTTTATGTTCTCCGAGTACAATTAAAGGATTAGCGGCCTTAAGGCCTATTCAAAGAGGCTTATACAGATTGGCGTCCCTTTTAAAGGAGGACTCGGTCGAGCGTTGGCACAAGGCCTTCGTTTGAGACGCCTTCTCCCCTTGCGTACTTTGTGTACAAATGCAAAAAATTGGGCTGGTTTTCGTTTTATCACTAAAACAGACGCCTTCCGACATTATCCTTTTAACGCTTTAACCTTTCCGGGTAGCACAGCCGAGCAGCCAACCTCACGGAGAGTCATGCCGTTACCGTGAAAACCCAACTGAATGCATCAAGTTGGTCATTTTGTCTTTAGAATTAATCCATGGTTTTGACCATGGACTTTTGCTTGCACCTAAAATGGAGAAATCATGGAGAAAATGATCCATCATGGACCTCTCCTTTGATCTAAAATTGGATGTTTGATGGCGACGACTATCTTGTAGAACCAGGATTGACCTAGTAACCAGTAAAACATCCGAACTATTACTGTTGGCTATTACCGAGCTCCGTGCTGTTCTCGATTAAAACCCATTGAGGCCCAATTGGAGGAGTCAGTCCGATCAAGTCATGGTGGCTTACCACGTTTGGAAGCAACATTGTTGGTGGAAAACCTCCAGGGTTATCGGATTCTCCTACCGGTTAGGATGAATCTAGTGTTCCAGGTTTCTATTGGTCAAGGCCATGTTCCAGAAAAGTTTGAGGAATGTACCCAACATGGAACCTCCATGGACCTTTTCATCGATCTCTGCGGTGGTTGCTCAAAACCTCAAAGTGGTCCTGAAACCCCATTCAGAGCTACAGGATTTGTGTACCTTCAAGATTCATGTTGTAACCTAACTTTTCATTGGTCCTTAGAGCAGGGTTCACCAATCTTGGCCCTCCAGATGTTTTGGAACCGCAGCTCCCATGATGCTTAGTCACCCATTGAGTCAGCAGAGACTCGTGGGGTCAGCAACCTTGGCTATCCAGATGTTTGGTAGTACACTTCCCATGAGGCTATGCCAATCTAATGAGTAGCTGAGCATCTTAGGAGATCTACTTTCCAAACATGGGGGACAAGGTTGCTGACCCCTGGTCTAGACCATACTTGATGTGCTTAAAATGTACTATATCACGGGGACTATAACACCAATAATGCTCAGGGATGGACCATCGGTCTGTACTCCATACTGTACACTTTCACACATGGGGGCTTCATTGCTAAACACAGAATTGAGAACGGGCAAGGGGATTTGCAAAGTTTGGGCCAAAAAGTTTATTTTTATTTTTTTTCAGGGAGCGGAGTTAGAAACATAGGTTCTTATCTGCCAACATTTTTCTTTCGGCCCATCTAGTCTGCCCAATTACATGGCTACTTTACCTGGATTTATCTTTTGTTTAGGATAGCCTTATGCCTATCCCATGCTTGCTTAAATTCAATTACTGTTTTGGCCTCTACCATTTCAACTGGAAGACTGTTCCATGTATCCACCACCCTCTCAGTAAAATAATGCTTCCTGATGTTACTTTTAAACCTTTGCCCCTCTAATCTAAGACTATGTCCTTTTTTTTGCTACTTTGTTTCCGTTTAAATATACTCCCTTCCTCTACCTTGTGGATTCCCTTTACGTATTTAAATGTTTCTATCATATCTCCTCTGTCTCGTCTTTTTTCCAAGCTGTACATGTTAAGATCATTAAGCCTTTCCTGGTAACTTTTCTCCTTCAAGCCGTACACCATTTTAGTAGCCCTTCTGAACTCTCTCTAAGATGTCTATATCCTTCTGGAGATACGGTCTCCAGTACTGCACACAGTACTCCAAGTGAGGTCTCACCAGTGCTCTGTACAGTGGCATGAGCACTTTCCTTTTTCTACTGCTAATACCTCTCCCTACACAACCAAGCATTCTGCCAGCATTTCCAAGCATTCTGCCAGCATTTCCTGCTGCTCTATTACATTGACTACTTACCCTTAGATCCTCTGCAATAATAACCCCTAAATCCCAACCCTCAGATGTTGAGGTTAGGACTGTAGCAAATATTCTATATTCAGCCCTTGGGTTTTTACGTCCCAGGTGCATTATCTTGCACTTATCCACGTTGTAAACACCTGTAAACATGTAACATAATGACTTTAACAGAAAAATAAATATGTAGGAAATAATCTGTATATTTGGTCTTGTGTTAATATCTTGCATTTTACTATTTTGTATTTCTGTAACCACTCAATGTTCTCGAACCCGGGACACTTGAAAACGAGAGAAATCTCAATGTATCCTTCCTGGTAAAAGCCTTTATAAATAAATAAACATTAAAACTCAATTGCCACAGCTCCGACCATTTTTTTAGTTTACCTAAATCATTTGGCTGATCCCTCCAGGAACGTCAACCCTGTTGCAAATCTTTGTGTCATCAGCAAAAAGACATACTTTTCCATTAATACCTTCTGCAATATCACTAATAAAAATATTAAAGAGAATGGGTCCAAGTACTGACCCCTGAGGTACCCCACTGGTAACAAGACCTTGCGCCGAATAAACTCCATTTACCACAACCCTCTGTTGCCTGTCACTCAGCCACTGCCTAATCCATTCAACAATATTGGAATCCAAGCTCAAAGATTGCAATTTATTGATAAGCCTTCTATGCGGAACAGTATCAAAAGCCTTATTGAAATCTAAATAAGCAATGTCTACTGCACCACCTGTGTCTATTATTTTTGTTACCCAATCAAAAAAATCAATAAGATTAGTTTGGCATGATCTCCCTGAGGTAAACCCATGTTGTTTCTGATCCTGTAATCTATGTGTTTTTAGATGTTCAACAATCCTTTCCTTTAACATGGTTTCCATTAATTTCCCCACTACTGACGTAAGACTAACTGGCCTATAGTTCCCCGATTCCTCCCAACTACCCTTCTTGTAAATGGGCACAACATTTGCTAATTTCCAGTCTTCTGGGACGACTCCCGTTAACGGTTTTGCTATTACATCACTGAGCTCTTTTAATAATTTAGGGTGGATCCCATCAGGCCCCATTGACTTATTTGTCTTTACTTTAGACAGCTGCTGTAGAACCTCCTCCTCTGTAAACTCATATGTAAATGTCTCGTTAGTGTTTCCTCTTAACTGAGGTCCCTTTCCTTCCTTTTCTTCTGCAAAGACTGAACAAAAATATTCATTGAGGCAGTCAGCAAGACTTTTATCCTCTTCTACATACCTTCCTTCCTTTTATTTTTAATCTAACTAATCCTTGTTTTACTTTTCTTTTCTCGTTTATGTATCTAAAAAATGTTTTGTCCCCCTTTTTTACTGACGGAGCTATTTTCTCTTCTGCGTGTGCTTTGGTAGCTCTTCTAAATTGCTTTGCCTCTTTCTGCCGAATCTTATAGGTTTGCCTGAGTTTTTTTATAGTTACTGAATGCTGTCTTTTTGTTCTTCACTATTTTGGCCACTTCTGCAGAGTACCATAGTGGTTTCTTCCCTTTTTTGTTTTTGCTAACAAGCCGAATGCAATTGCCTGTGGCCTTCAATAATGCTTCCTTTTAAATAATCCCATTTCTCCTGTACTCCCTTTAAACGCCTCCAGTCTGATAATGACTCATTCACACAAAATCTCATTTTAGAAAAATATGTTTTTTTAACGTCTAAAACTTTTGTTTTTGTGTGGTGCGGCTCCATCCCTGTTCTTATATTAAACCACACTGACTGGTGATCACTAGATCCCAAATTTTCACCTACAACAACGTCTGATACCAAACCTCCATTTGTGAGTATTAAATCCAATATGGCCTCTTTACGGGTCGGCTCCTCAACTACTTGTGTTAGAGATAATCCCAGTAGGGAGTTTAGATTATTTGTACTCCTGGTGCACCCAGCTATTTTGGTTTTCCAGTTCACATCAGGAAGATTAAAGTCCCCCATGATAATAACTTCCCCCTTCATTGCCATTTTGGCTATTTCCTCAAACAGCAGATTATCTAGCTCTTCTACTTGTCCAGGGGGTCTATAGATCACACCTACACGAGCTACTGTATGATTGCCAAAATGTTAGCGTAACCCAAACTGACTCTATGTTCACCTCGCTCACTTTTATTTGGTTCGCTTTTATGTTGTTTTTCACATACAGGGCCACTCCTCCTCCTTTCCTACCTTCTCTGTCTTTTCTATATAAAGAGTACCCCGGTATTGTTATGTCCCAGTTATTTTTCTCACTGAACCATGTCTCAGTAACCGCCACTAAATCTACTTTTTCAGCTGCCATCATTGCCTCCAGTTCATTGATTTTATTGACTAAACTGCAAGCATTTATAGACACTACTCTGAGCTTGTCATTTTTTTACCCCGCATGTTGCTTGCACCCTCCAATTTAGTTTTGGGGGACAATCGGGCATATTGTTTTTTACCCTTTTGTCCCCCCCCTCCTAGTTTAAATATTCCTTTGTGAAACCTTTGAACTTCTCACTGAGAACATATGTTCCCCTATGAGGAAGATGCAAACCATCTTTTTTATACAGTTCCTTTCTGCTCCAATTAGAGCTATCATGGGACACCAAGCCAAATCCTTGCTCCCGACACCATTCCCGAAGCCACAAATTAAATTCCCTATTGCGCATCTGCCTATCTTGAATGTTATGCACAGGCAAAACTTCAGAGAATGACACAGTGGACGCAATCTGCTGTATTTCACCTCCAAGAACACAAAAATCTTCCTTAATCTCAGAAACCTCATTGCTAGCCAAGTCAGTTGTCCCTAGATGGACTAGAACGTCCACTTCCCCTTGCTGCTTTGCTTGTTTGACAATATTGAGAATACGTCTCTTGTCTCTACGAGCAGTAGCCCCAGGAAGACATCTCACCAAACCACTACTCTCCAGCTCAACACCTCTTATGATAGAAGGCAATTGTTGCTGGGTGATTCTATCAAGTCCCACCTTTTCCTTTTTGTCCTTGGTTGCAGTCCTGCATACCTTAGGCATAGGGGATGGTGGTTCCTCAACTATGGTGTCTGAGCCTACATCCGTCTTACCACTACACTCTGAAAGTGTCTCAAACGAATTAAGAAGAGCCACAGACTGTGGGACATGCCTTCTATCCACAACGCTAAGTCTACCAGATCCTACAGTAGTCCATCTGCCGCTCCTAGGAGGCCTCTGTGGCAGTGGCTTTGTAACAGTCATAGCCTGAGTTTGTCTAACAGATAATTTTCAAATCTCAGACTTCAAACAGGCAATTTCCTGCTGCAATAAAGACAACTGCCTACATATCAGGCACACTCCAAACCTCCAAAAATTGGATCTAAAAACAAATGCATGACAGCTCTTACACTGGACCAAGCCTGCCATTATAAAAGAATGGATTTAAAACCAGAAAATCTTACCTTTTCGTAGGTTTTCTACCTCCTGTCTAACTTCAGACTACCTCCAGAGTATCTCCAGAAGATCTCTAAGTGCTCACTTTGAAGACTTGCACTTATAAGGCTTCACATGCTCAATTAGACAAGCTAATATCCCCAAGCTTTATATAGTCACCTAAGTACACCTCCCCCAGCAAGGCGTGGACAAGCTAAACCTTTTAGCAAATAGCACCCAATTGATTCCAATTCTATGCTAATCAGTAAGAAAAATGAGTCACCGGCCTAACCTAATTTACTCACCAGACCTAACTTAAAACCTTAAGATGAATAGAAAAGATCTGTTTGAAACAAAAATCAAAATCACTCACCAGAAGATCTCTAAGTGCTTACTTTGAAGACTTGCACTTAGAAGGCTTCACAAGCTCAATATCCAAGCACGTTTCCCACCGGTTTTCGCATAAAAATTATCGAGTGTTTTTTTTTTTTTTTTTTTTATATTCCCACCCCTAATTTATTTTTAATTTAAATATAGCGAATCCTTTGGAAAGACTCCATATACGTGATGTAAGCGAAAAATCAGGAGGGCGGCTGCGAATTCCCCAATGTGCTTAGACATCTAGAATTCAAGCATGCTTCACATAAACCGAGGACCCTAAAGAGCATAAAAGCAGGTCAGGCGGAGTGTAAAAGCAGGTCAAGGATCAATTATGTAGCACCTGATCACCAGCCGTCCTTATAATTAAAATAGACTGTCTGTGCGGATAAAATCCCTCTCTACACATTAACCTATAGTATTAATTAGGATGGTCTACGCTATGGTATATGTTTTAAATATTTCTAATGCCATTGGGTTGCATATATATATATATTATTTTTTTTTATATTAAAAAAAATTCCCCATGGTTTCATATAAAATTATTGTATCAGTGATTGGACAAATATTTGACATTTTTATTTTTATATTATTTTTTTTAGGAAGTTTCACAAAAATGAGAAAGAAAAGTAAAATAAATATATATCATTAAAAAATAAAAATCTAATTGTTTGAAGGCTAAGATCTGAAGCTCTCACTAAACCTGGAAGTGCCTCCTCCAATCAGAATCCTCCCCTGAGTAAAGATTAGCAGCTCTCTCTAAACCTAGAAGATGCTCAGCCAATTATAATCTTCCATGAACAAAGATCAGCAGCACTCCCTAAACCAGGAAGTGTCTCAGCCAATCAGAATCCTCAATGAACAAAAGATCAGCAGCTCTTACTAAGCCAGGAAGTGTCTCGGCCAATCGGATTCCTCCCTCAGCAGAGATCGGCAGCTCTCACTAAAGCAGGAAGTGTCTCAGCCAATGAGAATACTCCCTGAGCAAAGAGCAGCAGCTCTTACTAAACCAGGAAATGACTCAGCCAATCAGAATCCTCCCGGAGCAAAATATTAAGCCCCTTGATTGTTTTTTTTTTTTCCATAATTATTTTTAAAAAATGGAATTACACAAAGCCAAGAGCTTTTACACTTGCTCATGTTGCCGTATCTTTCGTAAACCTTCCAAAAAGTTATTTTCGATCGTATTTCCCAATTATCGATAATGCAGAGGACGCAAATCGCTCCCATCCTGTGACTTTCTATGTCTCTGAACACTTATTGAGCTTCAGCTCCCGTCATCCTGAGAATCCCATAGAGCCGGATGCGGAGAAGCAATTCTGTCCGCGTCGGCTTTGGCTTCCAGTCGTTTCTGCTCGAAGAGCCGAACCGGGGGAGTTGACATGTTGGAAGCCATATCTAAACTCCAATTAGTTCCTTATCATGTTTTATGCCTTGGAGGTTATGAGAGGAGAAGCAGTAATTTAATGGAAGTCTCTTGTCCGGTAAATGTTCTCTGCAATTACATTTGTCTGTTACAAGTTATCTGTCATAACGACGCGCAGATATCTTACCAGAAGCACAATGAAGTCTGGTGCGGCTGCCAATTATCTCTGCACGGCCTCTGCTAATGACTTCGTAAGTACCTCTGCCTTATCCTGCATGCAAAAATAAAGGGCCGTTGTTTATTGGCTGCTCCCACGACTGCAAATACCTTCAAACCCCACTCAAATCAGTGCTGGAATGGAGCTACGCACACTGGATCTCCACCAGATGTGGACCAAGATCCTTCACCCCTTCCTTCAAGTTCCTCACACCTTTTACCTCCTCAACTTCATCCTTCGGTCCATTTTGTGTGCTCGTCTTTACTTCCTTTTTTACTCCTGGTTCCTCTCCCCATTCCCTTTGGTCGCTTTCCTTTTCCACTCGATACTGTTCTTTTTTCCTCTTTGATTTTTCTTTCCTACTCCTAGGTTTCTTACTTTTATTCCTTCAGTTCTTCTCACATTTTTTCTCCTTGGTTTATGGCCCATTTTCTCCTTCGTTTCTATCCCCTTTACTCAACTCCTCCACTTGTCTCCTTGGTTCCTCTACCCTTTTCCTCCTGGTTCTTCTCCCCCTTCTGTTCCTTTCCTGTCTTTCCGTTGAATCTCTCCCCATTTCCCCTCAGTCCTTCCCCCTTTTTGTCCTTTTGACTCTTTTTCACTTCTTTGTTTCCACCTCCTTCACCTTTCACCTCTTGGTTCCTCTCGCATTCTCCGAGTTCTTTTCCCCTCTACCTCATGATTTCTCTTTTGTATCCTTTATTTCATCTCTAGCCAAACCCTTTGTTTCACTTTCCTTTTCTCCTTGATTCCTGCTGCCTTTAACCCTTTGTTTCTCTCTATTCTGATCTACCCCCTTTGACCCATTGTTTATCTTCCTTTTATCCCTTATTTAAGCTCCCCTTTAACAGTTTGTTTCGCCTTTTCACCTTGGGCTTTTGGTTTTCTTCCTTTTGAACGTTTGCTTCTCATTTGCCTTTTGGTCCCTCTTCTCTTTCTTTCTCTCCTTTTCCCATTGGTCCCCCCCCCCCTTTTAATTTCTTTCGGTATCTTCCCTTGGTTCCCTTACCCATTGTTCAAATTGCCTGTAGCCGAAGGATCCTCTGCCCATTTTCTCGACAGAGTTTAGTTGCGCCCCTCCAGTATTGGACAAACCTCACTGAGAGGGGCTGGTTCTCCAATTCATGGACATGGTAAGATCTGGGCCCAAATTTGGACTCCCTACACCAACCCATGTCCCAACAACCCTGGAGCTGTTGGCAAGTTACTTGTCGTCTTTTTACCATCAGCTTTTTTAAACTTTATTTGATGGAAGACATGCAAACCTTTCTGTCCATCCATGACGTAGGACCCAACGTGGCTCAATCGGACAAATCTCCACCGCTGTCTCCTGGGAGCGATACTAAGACCTTCTTTATAACCTGATACCCCACCAGAACTCGCTGGACAGATATCGTCCCGCAGCTGCTGCTCGCAAAATACTTTAAGGGGATTTTCCGATAACCCGCGAGACGTTACGCAAAGATTTGCCGAGCCAAGGGTGGGGAGTGGAGAGTTCGTGTCTGTGGAGCTGGTAAGCGTCTTGTTGAGAAATCGGAGACCCACATGTGTTACAGGACAGATTTAATGTTTCCACTTCCAGTCTCGCAGGCATCTGTCTCGCTTCTAACAGTGGCATGTGGGAAACCGGAAAAAACCCTGAACTGGTTTAATACCATTTTTTCAGCCTGGTGGTCTCATTAGGGGGAGACCCTTATGCACTAAAATACCACAGTGGCCTTTGTTGATTCTCACCTGTTGGGTGGGTGTGTCTTTCACATCTCACCGCTGCCGAAACCAACAACGTTGAGACTTAAAATACAGAAATCACCTACAGGGTTACTCACTAAGATCCAAATTTGCCACCAAATTGCACTCAATGATGAATTTTACCGTATCTGCAATTTCGGGGCAATTCACCTACTCGCTAAGCTGTATTTTCACGAAATACGATGCATTTCACCGAAATTCGGCGCGATTCGGCTACACCAAAATTATACCCTATTGAATGAACGATTCGTCTAGTCACAGAACGCCAAATTTAGGCGAAATGACCTGATTTCCGTGATTTCAACTCGACAGGTTTAAATGGGCGAATCCAACAGTTTCAGTTTACTAAATGGAATATCTTTTTTTTTTTAAATTAAAGACCATTATTTTTTTATAAAAATGTTTATTTTTTCTAAAATACAGTTTTTATTTTGTCGAACCTTTTTTATTATTTAGACACATTTTTTAAATTTTTATTGATTTAACGTCCTATTGGATTTTTATTATTTCTCAGCTCGGTGGGATTCGCCGAGGCTAGTTCGGCAATTTTTGCCAACGTTCGCCCACTGCTTTGGCGCAACATGGTGAACTTTCTTTGAATAGTGAATGCAACGTATTTTTGCCGAAACGCCCCGAAATTAAAAACTCCAAAATTGTACTTGATTTCAGTGCTTAGTGAATAACCCTCCTTGTCGTCTCGGTATGAAGTCGTCCAAATTTGTATAAAAATGAAGAGTCGGGAAGAATCCTGAGGAGCCAGCATTACATTAGTACCAGGGAGGCATGGTTTTGTGTATGGAGTAGAGTCGGATAATCCGGAAACTATGGGCCCTGATGTTAAATTCTTCGAGCCGGTGGTTACCTGACCGCTTTGTGTGTCAAGCCTGGAGCTACTACTCCATATTTTAACAACCCCTGCCTACAAAGCCAGAATAAATGATGCAAAATAACGGAAAACCCACAAATTTTACTAGATGGGATTTGCGAAAAAAAGTTGAGCTTCGTCGAGGTCTTGAGTCGTTTTTTTGCCATTTGGTTTTCCTTCTCTTTTTCGCCCTCGTTCCATTTTACCGTAGGACAGGGCTGTCAAATTCAGGCCCCCCCAGATATTGCCAAACTACAACTCCCATGATTCTCTTGGCATCTATTTGATTCAAAGTAGGACTGAAACAACTAATCGATTAATCGACAACTAATCGATAATTAAAATAGTTGACAACTATTTCCATTATCGATTAATCGGTGTCGATTAATCGTCCTGTGTGCAGCACACACTGTTTAGAGTCAGCCTGAGTTAAACGTAAATAACCTCAGCTTCAGAGCTGATTGGTGAAGACGCGCCGCTGCTTTACTAGCTATGATTTAGTTCTAGGGTTATGTCACACACAACCAGTTTGTTTTTATTCCGTTCACAAGAGTAGCAGAACTATAACACAAACAATAGGATAATGCCACTGGGTGAAGGAGCTGTATACCTGTGTTTAATCCTTACTTGAAGCTGGAGTCCTGTGCCACCACCCCTCCCTCCCTGCCACACCCTCTTTGGTCGGGAACTGCCATTCCTTCCCTTTGATCTGGTCCCTTTCCCCAAACTCACTCCCACACTCAGATCTGGTCTTTTTTTCATATCCACTCATTCGCACACTCAGTTCAAGTCACTTTAGCAAAGTTACTCCCTTCCACCTCCAGTCCCCCCTCAGTTTGTTCACGAAATTATTTAAAAGGGACTCTCTACTCACCCTGACCACTTTAGCTTATTAACCCCGATTTCATGCTGACATCATCATCTATGACCAAGTGCTTGTAGCCGCGTTCATTTAAGAAAGCAAACATGGGCTTAAACTGCGCATGCAGCATCAACCCATCCCTCTGACCAAGCACTCGCAGCATCAACCCATCCCTCTGACCAAGCACTCGCAGCATCAACCCATCCCTCTGACCAAGCACTCGCATACCCTGTGTGAAAAGTACACAAGATACGTAATTTGCGCATGAATAAAAGGGGAGTGCTTGTGGTTATTTGTGTTTTGTTTTTTTTTACATAAATTTCCTTTTAAGTAAACAAATTATTTTCTATTTTTTTTTTAACCGATGAATCGATTAATCAAAATAATAATCAGCCAACTAATCGATTATGAGAATAATCGTTAGTTGCAGCCCTAATTCAAAGTGTTTTGGGAATTGTAGACCAACTGTTTAATGTTTAATTTAGTCTGATTTAATCACCTCCGATGCTACTTCGGTGGTGATTGGAGAAGACGTGCCAGCTGTTCTACTATGTGAATTAGTTTTAGGGTTAGGTTCGCTATAACCAGTTTGTTTTAATTTGACCAATAGCAAAACTATAGCACCGACCCTCAGGTACTGCCACTGGGTGGAGGAGATGCACCGCCAGTGTTTTATCCTTACTTGGAACTGGAGTCATGTGCCACCACCCCACCCTCCCTGCGATCCAGTGGCTGCCATCCCAACTTTTTGATCCGGTCCCTTTTTAAAAAGACACTCTACGTACACTGTCCACTTTAGCTTGGTGGCCAGGCTTCTTGGAGTGCCCCCCCACCTTCTCTCCCCACTTTGCGTGCTGAGATGTCTATCTGAGTGCTCGTAGCAGCAGTTGTTCGGAGAGGAAGCAGACATGGGCTTGAGCTGCGCATGCATCATTGATCTATCACTCTGACCAGGCGCTCGGGTGCCTTGTGTGTGAAAAGTACGCACGTTACCACAAATCGGGTATGAAAGTTGTGTACACTATGCAAAATGCGTAAGAAAAAAAGGAGGGGGTTGATTTTTATGGTGTTGCTTTTTTTTAAAAAAAATTTTTTTTTTAAAAATAATCGGCCAACTAATCGAAATGTGGAAATAATCGTTAGTTGCAGCCCTATACGTGAGCCTCGCTTTAATTGACGCCTGGATTTCTCGTCTTCTCGCTTGTCCCTTGTTTCCGGACGTTGACTCGGAAGACGATGAACTGGTCCTACCGGCTTTGTTGCAGAAAGGGGCTTATTTTGCATGCGGCGGCGGCGGCGGCCTTCGGTTGTTCCCGCATTCTCACGTTTTGCAAGACCGGTATTTGCAACGGATATATTTAAACCAAATTTACATACCCACAATAGTCAAATATGGGTAAATGTTTCTCTGTGGAACAATTAAAGTGACAGGCCGAACCGGGGGGGGGGGGGGTGACATCTGTTTACGTTCCCCTAAGGGAGAAGAGGTGAGTAAATTCACCTAAAAATAGAAAAAAAAAATAATAATAATTGGGCAGAGGCTGTCGGCAGGATTATTTAAGGGTGAAAAAAAAGAGAGAACTCTATATTTTAATGGACCGTTCCTTTAATTTACCCTTTTTGCGTTAAATCTGGAACTTCTGCTGAGGAACGGAGCTTCCTCGGCCAATTCTGGTCCTGCCATTCTTTTTACTCCCTGCACATCTCCCATAAGCGGGGCTTGACCTACACATACGACGTTTAACTTCAAACTCGTTAGGTGTAACTCACAAAAGAATCACAATCCAGGAGTAAAGTTCCAGGATGCGGTGGCTTTCCGAGCTCTGCCGTAAACGCGACTGTAGTCGAGTATAATTTAGCAGTTATGAGTCGTTTCATACATGAAATCACACGAATGAAACTGCTCTGTAAACCCGGAGTTGTTATTCATTTTTACATCTTTGTGCGTGCCATTGGGTCCTGTACATGAGCATTGGTACAGAGCTCCACCACGAGACACAGACCACCGCCATCCAGTCTTTCCACTCTGGAGGGCAGTGGGTCCTTCAAAATCCTAGGCCATGGTTGCACGGACATAAATGAAACCCTATAGGTTCTTGTTCTTTTAGACTTGGGTGGTTGAAAAGTCTTCGACAGAAGACAGAGTATCCCACCAGCTTCGATCTCTCGGTCGCGTGATTCTGCATTTCCTCAGCTTCATCTCACAATAATCCGACACTTGATTAAAGCGTGTGGTATCTGGAGCTTTTTTGGATTTGGTTTGTGAGGCCCCACGGGTAATTCGAAGCCCCTTCAGGTGCCTTTTAAATTTTTTTTTTTTACTAAAAGTTCTTCGTCTCCAATAATTCAAACCAGGCCGGGGTGAGGTAGACTATGAGAAATGGGACGTGATGGTTAAAGAGTAAAAATGTAAAAAAAAAAGAGCGTTGAAGACTGATTAATGATGGAGCGCTAGGAAAGTGATGTGAAAAATGAGTCCGAGGTACATGGGGAGTGCAGGAGACCAAACCATGACTCATTGGCTTTGGCAGCAAAAAAGTAGAGAGTGTCACCTCGAGGTCGTTGGTGAAAAGAGCAGCTTGCTTCTGCTTCAACTGATAGCATTTTGCCATTGGAAAAGGGGCCTCGGTTGGAATGTTCGGAAAGAGTTAAGGGTTGACAGCATCATTGTCAGTCTGTATGTGTTGGATCAACAACAGATTGTCTGTGAGTTACAGCTGCCATCCCAGAAAAGGAAGAACGAAGACATAAATGTGCTCTCAGTTTCCTTTTTTTTTTCCCCTGCAAGGATGATGCATGAAGTTTTCGACTAAAGTTGACTTTTTTTGCTTGGGGGAATAAGAGGCTGTTCCGCGTCTACATGTAAAGGAGCTGGATCGGCTCCATGGATCTTAAAGGGATGACGACAAAAAATGTTCTTGTATGTTCTAGGAGGGAAAATTTGGGTTAAGCGACACAAGCTAAGGTTTCAAGAAAAGCGATGGGTCAAAGCATGGAAGCTCCGATTTCTGTTGGTTGGTAAAAATGCGAGCTTGTTGGGCTTTTGCTTCATGACTTGGTGATTAGTTTGAAACATTATTATGGTGGTCTTGTTAAACCATGCCGTATCCAGATGTCATTCGAAAACGGGCAGATCTGGGAACCTTGGTGGATCTATGCCAAAAAGATTATCCATGAGGGCATCAAGAAGTTGGTCTCTTCAACTTGAGGGTGTGTCCAGCTGTATATTGGACTGACCAAACCCGAGGGGTGAGGTCTGGGTGTCGGGAAGGAATAAATGGTATTTCGTGAAGGCGTCGGGTAGAGAATGAACTAGAATAAATGTCATTCTGGTGATGGACCCTGACGTGTTACACAGTTGACCTTTCAGTTGGCTTGTCGGCAAATTCTGAGTGTTTTTCAGTCGCAGCGAGGCTTTCGTGAATGTTCTTAACACATATCTGCCTATTTATTCAGATTTTAATCTTGTAACTATAAAATGACTACCTCAAATATCTAGGGGCCAGGTAGCAATTTGCTTCTGGAACTTCTCTCTGGCTCCTAGATTTCCTACGGTTAAAGGTTTCCTAAGGTTATTCGGGACGGGAAAGCCACTGGTGAATGTGAAGCGTCGCCCTTTATCAAGATGGCGACATATTATAGAACAACTCTTTCTTACATTTAACAGAGTTTGGCAAATGTAAACAAATTTTCGAGCTTGGTAGAAAACCTTGGAGCCAACCACACATTTCTACGAGCCCAGGAAAAGGTTCTCATATTGATTTGTGTAGGAAAACAAATCCAGAAATTTAGGAGACCGATGTAAGACTCCTCTGGAAACGAGCTCTTCCCTTTAAAGCTGTTTTCTGTGTGTATAATAGCCATTTTACTCCATGTCCTACAGATAATAATACAACGTTTGGGTCAAAAGTACTATTCTAACATAATTTTACAAGTAAATTTTTGTGTAGAAAGTGAACGTGGGCCTGATAAACTATTGTGCTCCCAACAAGTCTCAAATTCATTTAGCTGTGAATGTTTCTTGGTGAAGGCGGCCATTTTGAACTAGCAACAGCATTGTGACATAGGTCCGGACATAAAATTCCCACGGCCGAGCTGTGACCTCGGTTCTTGAGGATAGCAGGCTTCAAGCACTCTCCCATAGACTCACTGACTGACATCAAAGCTGATGCGTTTAGTGGCGAACGATCGTGTAACTTTTCTAAGTGTATACTTAGCCGCGAAAGCGTTATTCTAAGATGCCCAGAGGCTTAAGCAGGTGCGATTGTAAGGGATTAGTTACTTCTCTAGGTGCATCCTTTATCATTTTAAAGCTTGAACACCCACTTAGCACAGAACAAAACACGCACGGATTCATTTCACTGAGCTCTGCCTAGGGTTATCAGTTCCGCCATGTTTCCCTGGGCACGCATCAAGCCTCCATGCTGCTCGTGGCACATAATTGCTCCCCCATGGTTTGTAGACTTCTTATGCTGCCGGAATTATACCTCTCTAAATTTTATCATGGAGGAACCCCAAAGGAACCACTGCGATTGGTGAACTGATTCCACTTTTTGTAGTTTATGTATTCATGATCTTCTAAATGGAAAATGGGTCAACTGGTTTGGAAATAATGTATATTTTATCATGTTCTTCCCTGGATGTTCTTTCATATGAAAGTATTTTTTCCTTAACGTGTTGGAGACGAGCAGTACGAGCGGTGAGCCTATCGCAACCCGCGTGGATTATGGATAGTCGGCCAGGCACATTTTGCACAAATCATCCGTCATCTGGCCAAAGTCAACTAATAATGGGTTTATTTCTTAATTGAGCTAATGGTCAGCGACCATATGGACGACTCAGGAGGTGTCCTGCGACATCTGCTCTGCCCAGACCCAAATACAAGTGGATCAGCAAAAATCGGAGAAAAAAAACAACAGAAATATTAAAAAGAAAAAACAACCAAACACAAACAAACGTGTTTGAAAAAACAAACAAAAAGTCAGACTGGTAATCTGGGAGAGTAAAAAAAAAAGAAGAAAAAAAAATGCACAACGAAGAAAAAAATAAAAGTATAGAAAATGTGAGCAAAGGCCTGGTTATCCTGTTATTTTATTTTATTATTTAGTAGCAGCGTGTCTTTTTTTAATTTATTTTTTTCCTGCATAAAACCAGCAATTTGTATTTTTTTTTAATTTTTTTTATTGGTTATCCTTCCCTCCCTAATTCTTTAGCTGTAATAAATTGTGGCTTTATTATAAATATTTGACACATTCTTTGTAACAAGTGACAGACATTACTTCAAAGGCTCCAAACCATGTGTGAAAGGATGGACGATGCGGAGGGGGGACTGTGGCCACGTTTGGAAGCCAGGAGGAGATCTGCCAAGCCAAGTGTGAAAGAGGGAGTTGTATCTGTTTTCCGTGTTGTTTTTTTTTCTCGTTTCTTAAATAAACCGGCCTCCCTTTTTATTTTTTCTTCTCTCCGCAGGGACACGTATATTGGCGCATCTGAATTCTGCATTTTTCTTTTGTGTTGGAGAATTCTGCTTTATTTTTATTTTATTTTGAGGGTTGCACAAAGAATTCAATGCTTGCCATGAACAAAAATAACAATAAATAATACACAAATACATAGATAATTATACATTTGTATTTTATGTATCTCAAAAATGTCCTTACACCATTTCTATGCTTATGGACCTTCTCTATGATATCTAATAATAAGATTTTGCCTGTCCCTTTTACCCCGCATGGAATGAGCAGTCAGATTTCTGATCTGGCATAGTATTACCAGGGTTCGAGTGGCATTTTCTTTGATTCCAATATAGACAGGATCAGATTGTCTTAGTTGGCAAAGTTCCTGGTGGCGTGAAACGCGTTGGTTGGTAGTTTTGATTTTGCCTTTTCCCTGTATAATGAACAGTCAGATTTCTGATCCATCAAAATGTTTCTGATGTTCAGGTGGCTTTTTCTGGTGTCCCAGAAGATAGGATCTGACTTTCTTCGTTGATAATGCACCTGGTCGCACGAAACGCGTTGCCATTTTACAGTTTCCTTGTACACTGAACTTCGTATGGAGTGAGCAGTCAGATTTCTGATCCATCAAATGTTTCTGGGGTCCAAGTGACTTTTTCTGGGATTCCAGAAGATAGGATCTATCCTGGTCACACAAAACGCGTTGGTTGGTAGTTTTGATTTTGCCTTTTGCCTGTATAATGAACAGTCAGATTTCTGATCCATCAAAATGTTTCTGATGTTCAGGTGGCTTTTTCTGGTGTCCCAGAAGATAGGATCTGACTTTCTTTGTTGATAATGCGCCTGGTCGCAGGAAACGCGTTGCCATTTTACAGTTTCCTTGTACACTGAACTTCGTATGGAGTGAGCAGTCAGATTTCTGATCCATCAAAATGTTTCTGGGGTCAAAGTGACTTTTTCTTGGATTACAGAAGATAGGATCTATCCTGGTCACACAAAACGCGTTGGTTGACATTTTACGGTTTCCTTGTACAGTGAACTTTGTGTGGAATGAGCAGTCAAATTTCTGATCCGGCAAAATGTTTCTGGTAATTTTGCGATGTTTTCTGGGATCGCTAAACAGGATCTGACTGTCTTCATTGGTAAAGCTTCTGGTGGCATGAATCGCATTGATTGATATTTAGATTTTTGCCACTTTACCTGTATCTCTGCATGGAGTCAGAATTCTGATTTGTCAAAATGTTTCTGAGTTTTGAGTGACTTTTTTTTTTCTTTGGGGATTCCAGAAGACAGGATATGGCCATCTTCCTTGGTGATGCGAATCGCGTTGGTTCATATTTCGATTTTGCGTTTCCCCTGTATAGTGATCCCTGCTTGAAATGAGCGGTCATATTTATTTTCCAGAAACATGTTTCTGAGGTTCGAGTGACTTTCTTTGGGGGATTCCAGAAGACAAGATCTGATCATCTTCCTTGGTAAAGCTCCTGGTGATGCGAATCGTGTTGGTTCATATTTCGATTTTGCGTTTCCCCTGTATAGTGATCCCTGCTTGAAATGAGCGGTCATATTTATTTTCCAGAAACATGTTTCTGAGGTTCGAGTGACTTTCTTTGGGGGATTCCAGAAGACAAGATCTGATCATCTTCCTTGGTAAAGCTCCTGGTGATGCGAATCGCGTTGGTTCATATTTAGATTTTGCCTTTCCCCTGTATAGTGATCCCTGCTTGGAATGAGCGGTCATATTTATTTTCCAGAAACATGTTTCTGAGGTTCGAGTGACTTTCTTTGGGGGATTCCAGAAGACCAGATCTGATCATCTCCCTTGGTAAAGCTCCTGGTGATGCGAAACGCGTTGGTTCATATTTAGATCTTGCCTTTCCCCTCTATAGTGATCTCTGCATGGAGTGAACGGTGATATTTCTTATCCAGAAGAATGTTTCTAGAGTTCTAGTGACTTTTTTTCTGGGATTCCGCAACGTGATCCGCCCATCTCGGTAAAGTTTTCTAACCGGTAAAACGCGTCGGGGAATCGGAAAGTAGTTTAGACTGCTGGTATTTCTGTGCATTCAAAACCAAATCTTACTCCGTGCCTCTCATTTCCCTCTTCGTTCAGTCGCTTGGCCGGATCATTCCAGGTGAAACGGCAAAGCGCTGTGTTTAGCCTGACGTTCAAGGATTCCTTGATATAAAAATATTTGTGTGAAAAGTTAAAGGGGGAAAAAAAAAAAAAAAGCCATTAAGGACAAATCACAGCATGCAGCCTTAACTCTGTACAACCTGCCGCCGGGTGGGTGTTGGATTTAGAATATTGGAACATTTCAGGGTAATAAATTCCCCCTCCACATTTTATTTTCCTGCAACATTTTTTTTTCCTTTAATACTATGATATATCCTTTATCTACTAGGTTAACCTTTCTGCTGTATCGCCGAGTAATTATCCATCGTTTTTATTCTGAGAGCACAGAAATGTCACTGACATTCCGATGCCCTTTGTTCCCTGCACTTCGGGGCGATTCTACAGGGTTATTCGAAGACATCCAAATTGTGGCCGAAAGGTAACGGAACAGTGAAATTCAGCGTTCGGTTACCTTTCCTGGCCATTCGGCTATCCAGAGAGCAGTCAGTTCGCCAAATCTTGGCGAATTGCCTGCACATACGGTGCCTGTTCGAGGGCAGTGAACCCATAGAGAGAAGCAATGCTTAGTCTATTCAGAGAACAAAAACCAGCAGTGAAAAGTTGCCGAATTGCCCTGTTGTTCGGTGTTTTCATTCGGCAGGTTTATTCAGGCGAATCCCATAGGCTTCAATGTTAAAAATATTCCCGTTTTAATTCCATATCTAATAAACCGTTGAGTTATAATATTCTGCAGTAAAAAGTCTCTTTAGCTATAGATTTTTTTTTGGATATTTTAAGCATTTTTCGGGATTTTTTTTTAATCATTTTTTCTTTTTTTCTGTAACAGCCCTTTTTATTATCATTCATTGGATTTTATATGTAAATTCCAGACATTTTCGTTCTGTAGTTTCTTTGCAAACAGCGTTTCACTTTTCAAACATTCAAGCTAGGGCTGTGCAATTAATTGCAATCGCAATCGAATCGCGATTTCCGACCCTGCGATTTCTAAATCGCATAAGGCTGCGATTTTCGGCTGTTAACTTCCGGTGGCGGCATGGTGCTTTGGGCGTTCGCAGGGGGAACCACGTGACGAGCCGCGTTCTCGCTGCTCGTCACATGGTTCCCCCAGGCGAGCGCCCAAGCTCCATCTGCCGCCGGAAGTTAACAGGGAGCCGAACACGCGGCGCACAGAACACAGCGGCGCACAGAGGTGAGCTGCAGCGCAGTATCCATGTGCTGGGGCAGTATCCATGAGCTGGGGGCAGTATCCATGAGCTGGGGGCAGTATCCATGAGCTGGGGCAGTATCCATGTGCTGGAGCAATATCCATGTGCTGGGGGCAATATCCATGTGCTGGGGGCAATATCCATGTGCTGGGGGCAATATCAATGTGCTGGGGCAGTATCCATGTGCTGGGGCAGTATCCATGTGCTGGGGCAGTATCCATGTACTGGGGCAATATCCATGTGCTGGGGCAGTATCCATGTACTGGGGGCAATATCCATGTACTGGGGGCAATATCCATGTGCTGGGGCAGTATATCCATGTGCTGGGGCAGTATATCCATGTGCTGGGGCAGTATATCCATGTGCTGGGGCAATATCCATGTGCTGGGGCAGCATTTCCATGTGCTGGGGCAGTATATCCATGTGCTGGGGCAGTATTTCCATGTGCTGGGGCAGTATTTCCATGTGCTGGGGCAGTATTTCCATGTGCTGGGGCAGTATATCCATGTGCTGGGGCAGTATATCCATGTGCTGGGGCAGTATATCCATGTGCTGGGGCAGTATATCCATGTGCTGGGGCAGTATATCCATGTGCTGGGGCAGTATATCCATGTGCTGGGGCAGTATATCCATGTGCTGGGGCAGTATATCCATGTGCTGGGGCAGTATTTCCATGTGCTGGGACAGTATATCCATGAGCTGGGGCAGTATTTCCATGTGCTGAGGCAGTAGCCATGAGCTGGGGCAGTATCCATGAGCTGGGGCAGTATTTCCATGAGCTGGGGCAGTATTTCCATGAGCTGGGGCAGTATATCCATGTGCTGGGGCAGTATATCCATGTGCTGGGGCAGTATATCCATCTGCTGGGGCAGTATATCCATGTGCTGGGGCAGTATATCCATGTGCTGGGGCAGTATCCATGTGCTGGGGCAGTATCCATGTGCTGGGGCAGCATTTCCATGTGCTGGGGCAGCATATCCATGTGCTGGGGCAGCATATCCATGTGCTGGGGCAGTATTTCCATGTGCTGGGGCAGTATTTCCATGTTCTGGGGCAGTATTTCCATGTGCTGGGGCAGTATATCCATGTGCTGGGGCAGTATATCCATGAGCTGGGGCAGTATATCCATGAGCTGGGGCAGTATATCCATGAGCTGGGGCAGTATATCCATGTGCTGGGGCAGTATTTCCATGTGCTGGGGCAGTATTTCCATGTGCTGGGGCAGTATATCCATGTGCTGGGGCAGTATTTCCATGTGCTGGGGCAGTATTTCCATGTGCTGGGGCAGTATATCCATGTGCTGGGGCAGTATATCCATGAGCTGGGGCAGTATATCCATGAGCTGGGGCAGTATATCCATGTGCTGGGGCAGTATCCATGTGCTGGGGCAGTATATCCATGTGCTGGGGCAGTATATCCATGTTCTGAATACTGAATACATTTAGAATGTATGTAGCATGTTTGAAAAAGCAAAAACAATTGGCTAAATCGCAAATAAAATCGCAATATTCATTCAAGAAATCGCAATATGATTATTTTGTCAATATTGCACAGCCCTAATTCAAGCGTACTTTTTTTTTTTTGTGTTGGCTTTTTCCGACGGCTGCTCGGGTTTCTCCGGCGTGTTTGGCGGGGTTAATCCAGATGTTTTTGCAGGTTTCGGTGTGCGTTCGCCGGGTTTAGCGGTGAGTGTTCGGCGAGTTTGCGGCGGCTTTTCCCTACACTACGACGACCCTGTGGTGCTTGAATACACCGCAGGGTCGCCGAAATGGGATCGCAAAATCACACCGAATTGAGGAGAACGAAAAGTCACTGTACGTGCGGTGACTTTTCGATTCTCTTTGAATAACCCTGCTAGTTCGCAGAGTATGCGTGTATTCAAGTACAACCGCAGGGCCCGCAGAGTGCAAGGAAAACCCGTCGTAAACCTGACGAAGACTCACCAAACACTCACTGAAAACCCGCAAAAACCACGAAGGAAAAAGCCTATGAGCGGTAGGGCTGTGCAATTAATTGCAATCGCAATCGAATCGCGATTTCCGACCCTGCAATTTCTAAATCGCATAAGGCTGCAATTTTCGGCTCCCTGTTAACTTCCGGCGGCATGGTGCTTTGGGCGCTCGCAGGGGGAACCACGTGACGAGCCGCGTTCTAGTGGCTCGTCACATGGTTCCCCCAGGTGAGCGCCCAAGCTCCATGCTGCCGGAAGTTAACAGGGAGCCGAACACGTGGCGCACAGAGGTGAGCTGGGGCAGTATCCATGAGCTGGGGCAGTATATCGTATATCCATGTGCTGGGGCAGTATATCCATGTGCTGGGGCAGTATATCCATGAGCTGGGGCAGTATATCCATGTGCTGGGGCAGTATATCCATGTGCTGGGGCAGTATATCCATGTGCTGGGGCAGTATCCATGTGCTGAATACTGAATACATTTAGAATGTATGTAGCATGTTTGAAAAAGCAAAAACAATTGTCTAAATCGCAAATAAAATCGCAATCGCAATATTCATTCAAGAAATCGCAATATGATTATTTTGTCAATATTGCACAGCCCTAATGAGCGGCCAATCACAGTGCAGAGCTGCTGCTGGACAAAGCCGACAAGTTGACGAACGGGGTAAAAAAAAAAAACCAACAAAACCATACGCTTGAAAGTTTCAAAATTGAAACGCTGTTTGCAAAAAAATTACTGAACGAAAATGTCTGGAATTTACATATAAAATCCTATGTCTGATACAGAAAAACGATAAAAAAAAACAAAGTTTTTTGCCAAAAAAATTCCGAAAAATTCCTAAAAGATCAAAAAAAAAATTTCCCAAATTTTTTCCCAAAAAGTCCGATATTTTTTTTTTCTTTTTCTTTTTTAAAGTTTACTTATTTTTTCTGTAATATCCCTTTTTATTATCATTCATTGGATCTTATGTGTAAATTTCAGACATTTCCGCTCAGTAGTTTCTTTGCAAACAGCGTTTCACTTTTCAAACATTCAAGCAAACTGTTTTCCTAATTTATTCACTGCATTCGTCTGCGGTGTCGGCTTTTTCCGGCGGCTGCGCTGCGTGTGATCGGTTCCTGCTCGGGTTTTTCCGCCGTCTTCGGCGGGTTAATCCAGATGTTTTTGCGGGTTTCGGCGTGCATTCGCCGGGTTTTTGCTTTGACTTTTCGTCGGGTTTGCGGCAACTTTTTCCTGCGCTTCGACAGCCCTGTGGTGCTTGCTGAATACACCGCAGGATCGCCGAATTGGCCCGAATTGAAGAGAACGAAAAGTCACCGAACGTGCAGTGACTTTTCGATTCTCTTTGAATTACCCTGATATTTCTAATCCTAACCATAATTTCTAAGCCTTAGCTTTCAAGAGATGACTCTCCAGCTTGGCTTGGAACATCAACACGGCTGTGGCTGAAGCGGAGCATCCAAATTTGGTTGTGACTGAATTCGAGCAGGTGTCCAGTTCGTCTGTGGCCGAATTCAAACATATTTTCTCTTATGGACGCATCTTTTTTAACCAGTCCCTGCATTTTTTTTCCCCGTGTCCTTTCCATAGGAGAGCGCTGATAAAACGCGTGTTTTTAGGACAGGAGGGAGACGTCCCGGGACTCATCATTTAAGGCCGGCGGCACACGAGCGTTTTGAGAGAATGGAAGGAACGTCCGTGAAAGTGGGTGTTCCTTCCATTCTCTGCGCTCAGCGTGCAAAGCACGATCCTCCTATGGAGAATCGCGCTTTGTATACTTTCAGCGTCCGTTTAGCTTTTTGACGGGGAGGCCTTTTTCACGTCCGGTGGAGGGCTTTCCCCGTCAAAAACCAACGGACGCAGGGAAGTGCGGGTGCACATGAGGCAAAAATACGCTCGTGTGCCGGGGGCCTAAACAGAAAGAAATGAGCGTAAATTAAATTAAAATGCTCGTTTTCACACGTTGGCAGGATTTCTCTTTATTTTAAATTTTTATCCAAGTAAAAAAAAAATATACATCCTTCCTAGTGAGGAATGTGACGGGTGTTCCTCTCCGTGGTGATCTCTGCTGTGGAACACGGTGTCCTGTTTCTTGTCATTTTTGTCACTGGGTGATAAAGGTTAATCAGCATTCCATCCAGTGGACGGAGGAAGACCAAAAAAAAAACCGTTCTTCTTGGCGAGGAGGTTGCTCGATTTCCTGCGAATTCGACCATAGACGGCTCCAAGCCACACATCTTCCTGTCTAGTAGAACGGGGATTGGTGGAATGTCACATTTCTGTTGACCCTCTTCTTGGCCACAGACATTGCTGTGTGGAATGCGTTGTCTACTCATTGACGGATTCAAGTTGTTGCGTGCGTCCATGTGTATTATTTATAATCTGTTGGTCATTCTTAAAGTCGTTTTATATAGGGATGCACCGAAACGTAAATTTCCGGCCGATAGCGAAACTGAAAATTCGGGATCGGTTCGGCTGAAAATCAGACATGAGAACCTGGGTCTGGAGGCCGGGCCGAGCCGGGGGCTCGCCTGAGCCTGGAGACCGGCCGAGCAGCTTGCTCAGCCGTGCCTCCAGGCCCAGGTTCGCATGGCTGATTGGTTGAACCTACATCCTCCTACTTCTGCCCTGAGCTCCAGCAGTGACAGTCCTCCGGCTGTCGCAGGCTTCTCGGCCGTCCTCCAGGCTCAGGCGAGCCTCCGGCTCGGCCGGGCCTCCAGGCCCTATTTTGAAAGGGAAATTTTCGGCCAATCTCTTTTTTTTTTTTTCCCTTCGGCTGAATGTCCATTTCGGCCGAAAACACCATTTTGGCCTGATAATTTTCAGTTGCCGAAATTTCGGTGCATCCCTAGTTTTATACTTTCAGGGCTCTTGGTTGATCACCCTTCCTCCAGTATGAGTTGCTGAGCTCTCGGCGTTTCCTCCACCGAGCAGTCGGCCAGTTTGGATCAATGGTGTTCGCAAATGTGCCTTTTACATGGGTGGGGGGCTCGAGGTCCTCGCTGACTGTGAATTTAGAGGCACCATTAGTATCAGGAGTAACACAGACCCTCTAATAGTTGTTCTTTATGGACCTTCCGTTACGGTCTATACATCACCTTGCATTTTTGGGACGTAATAGACTGTCGGTGGTGGCATATGATTGGATATCGTAATGCAAGGCTGGAACGCAGGGGCCATCGCTGGCTCCTAGAATTTTACACCTGGCCCCTGTATCTTTCTTTACTATGACCCTGCTCTCCCCGACAGACATTGGCTCCACTCTCCCATCCATGAACGTTCCAGGTCCAGAAGCTGACAAAACGGAGTCATAGTTGCCAACAGTCCGTGTTCCTGGGTTAGTGCTTGGTGTCCGGGGGGCTAATTGACCCATAATCCCAACTTTAACTCCTCTACTGCCAGACTCCTATCCTGGGACCCGGAGTCTTGGGACAATTAACCCACATGACATCAACTGGGGGGAAAACCTACTAGACCGGGCCACCAGACACCTCTTATTTTTGGCTCCTCTAATAGTTGAACAGTTTAGTGCAGGGTTGGGCAACTTCGACCCTCCAGATGTTTTGGAACTACATTTTCCAGGAGGCTCAGCCGATCTGATGAGTGTCTGGGCATCATGGGAGATGTAGTTCCAAAGTCAGGGGTCAGGCCTAGGTTGCTGACCCCTGTGCGGAGGATGTTATATCGTGTGTACTCTTTTCTTGTGGGTTTCGGGGGTTTGTTTTAATTTTTTGTGGTTTTCTGATCAGTTCTTCACGATCTGTAGACCGGCGAATAAACCTAACAAAGCAGTAGCCATGCCAGAGCGGAGTCCCTTGCAGTCTATTTATTATAAAGCACCTCTTTCTGATATGGACCAGTTTCTACTGGGAGTTGAGGTTTAATTTAATTTTTTTTCTTAAGCCAGTAGATCCTTGTTATGTCTAGGGGGGGGGGGGCGCGGAGGTTCTCGCGGCGCATCTAAAATAATCCAATCGTTTCAAGGCTATCTGTGACGGGGTTATTACTGTATACCCTTAGCGTAAAAAACTTTATGATGATATGTTTTTTTTTTTAATGTTTGATAACGCTTTATCACAGCTGTGACGTAAATTGGGGGGAAAAAAAACGGTTTATTCTGGTGATGTCTGACGGGATTATTTATTGTATTCACTGGTTTGCCTGCGATGCCGGTCACATGGAGCCAGCCTGATAGCTCAGTGGGTTAGTGCACCGCATGCAGCACTGAAACAAAGCGTAGGACAGGGGTCAGCGACCATGGGCCTCCAGAGGTTTTGGAACCCCAACTCCCATGATGCTCGGTCACTCATTACATTGCCTGAGCCTCATGGGAGATGTAGTTCCAAAACTTCTGAAGGAACGTGGCTGCCGACCCCTGACATAGTCACATGTCTGTTTCCCAGGAAAAAGGGGGGGAGTGAGTGGCCCAAACTAGAGGGTCAGCGTGTGACCCGAATCGTTAAATGCGCGTAATCAGACGCTTCAGACCTGGGCATCATGGGAGTTTCAGATTGGGGCTGCCAGACTGCAAAAGGTTACCAGTATCTGGCCTCTTGTGCCAGAAGCAAAATGTATTTAGATTTCCCACCCCCCCTTTATATATGTACATAGTCTTAAAATGCAATGTTGTCAAGAAAAGGCGGAACGCGTGGGTTGTGTTACGGTACTTGATGGAGTAAAGATACACAAGGAGTTGCGTGAAAACGCAGCACTTAAAGTGCATTTGTCTTTCTCACCGCCTGGGTGCCGCCATTGTCTGGCCCCAATAGGTCGGCTCTTCTGATTTCGACTGACAAGTAAACATTGGCTGCTCTGATTGGCCCTCAGAATGCTGTGCCAGTGCTGTGCCAAGACTAAAACCAAAATGGCCGCACCCTGTATGTATGTAGGAATAGTTCTGCTTGAAGAGATTCAGCGTTTCTGTCTGAATCACAAAGATGGTTTATTTCTGTCACCCCAGGGTCTAACAACAACCCCACCCCCTCCTCAAAAAAAACACAATAAACACCCCCTCCTCAAAAAACACACCCCTCTTTATAAACCACAATAAACACCCACTCCTCACAAACCACAATAAACACCCCCTCCTCACAAACCACAATAAACACACCCTCCTCACGAACCACAATAAACACCCCCTCCTCACGAACCACAATAAACACACCCTCCTCACAAACCACAATAAACACCCCCTCCTCACGAACCACAATAAACACCCCCTCCTCACGAACCACAATAAACACCCCCTCCTCACGAACCACAATAAACACACCCTCCTCACGAACCACAATAAACACACCCTCCTCACGAACCACAATAAACACCCCCTCCTCACGAACCACAATAAACACCCCCTCCTCACGAACCACAATAAACACCCCCTCCTCACGAACCACAATAAACACCCCCTCCTCACGAACCGCAATAGACACCCCCTCCTCACGAACCACAATAAACACCCCCTCCTCACAAACCACAATAGACACCCCCTCCTCACGAACCACAATAAACACCCCCTCCTCACGAACCACAATAGACACCCCCTCCTCACGAACCACAGTAAACATCCCCTCAGAAAAACACAATATACACCCTCTCCCCTCCAAAATAAAACCTAAATCCACCCAATGTTTCTTCTCCTGGGTTCATCACATCCTCACAGGTCACCTTCCTGAAAGCCCCAATCCACAGCAAGGCCTGAACTCCCGCTCTGTGAGGGTTTATCCCTCAGATTGTTATGTTTTCATAAAAATTTGTCCATTCTGTGATATTTAGCAGCAAAACCATCATTTCCTCCAAGAGGAAACAGCACGCGCTCCCCCTCCCTTTATTTCCTGGCGAAATATTATCGTTATTCTCTGCAAATAATAATAAAGTACATTATAAAGGAAATGAGAGTCAAAACTAGAGTCGCCGGGTCGGCCATGTTTTCCTGGACGTGTATTTGTATCTCATGCAGCGGGAGAGCACAGGGAAAAGTGCTGCCCTGCAATATGCGTAATTCATGTTCTTCAGCAAATCAAGGCAGGTCACCTGGGATCCCTCAGCTGCAGTGTATGGATTATACAAGCTGCGGGGTGGCGTATATCATATAGTCGTTACATCTGCTCTTTCCATCATTCTGATGCGTTTCACCATTTAGTGAATTGGCCCCCTCCTGTGAGGTGGTATGACCAGGCTGGTGCCAGCAAGGCAGGTAGGAAGCCTGGAGAGCACAGACGTGTGCGATTCCATGTGGCCGTGTTACACGCACAGGCATGTAGAGTAAGACACGTGGAATGTGCTGTGTGCGCAGGAGGAAGCTCTGTGTCGTGTACCAGAAGGCGAGAGACATAAATCCAGCACATCACTTTCTGATGTGAGGAGAGGGGGCGGCCGGGGTCTGATTTCCCCCCCCCCCATCCATTAAATATGTAATAATGAGACAAGGCATGTGGATAATACACAATACAGGGAGTCTGGGATTCACGGATTGGTCTGTGTTACACATAATACACAGAGAGTACACAATACAGGGAGTCTGGGATTTACTGGTATGTCTGCGTTACACATAATACACAGATGACATAATACAGGGAGTCTGGGTTTTTCTGGTATATCTGCATTACACATAATGCAGAGATGACACAATACAGGGTGTCTGGGATTTTCTGGTATGTCTGCGTTACACATAATACAAAGAGGACATAATACAGGGAGTCTGGGATTTTCTGGAATGTCTGCGTTACACATAATACAAAGAGAGGACATAATACAGGGAGTCTGGGATTTTCTGGTATGTCTGCATAACAAATAATACAAAGAGAGGACATAATACAGGGAGTCTGGGATTTTCTGGTATGTCTGCTTTACACTTAATACAAAGAGGACATAATACAGGGAGTCTGGGATTTTCTGGTATGTCTGCGTTACACATAATACAAAGAGAGGACATAATACAGGGAGTCTGGGATTTTCTGGTATGTCTGCATTACACATAATACAAAGAGAGGACATAATACAGGGAGTCTGGGATTTTCTGGTATGTCTGCATTAGAGGGGACAATTCATGAACAAATTCATATCTTTTACAGTCGGTGTCCCCAGTGTTTCATGTTGGCTATGCCGAGGTTCACCCACTTCTAATGGTCCTGTGCTGTGGAGAGCGCGGGGTCTGTTCTCTAAGCAGTGGATTGCTGGAGCAGAGGAATACTGTGATTTTCTTTTTGCAGAGCTGTGTATTTTGGCCGGCGTCCCGCCGCTCTCCTGCCAGCTCAGCACCGCGCGCTGTTTAATCAGTAAACCCGTTATAAGTCTCTCACATGACAACACCGTTTAGCGGAGAAAAGGAAACGGTGAGCCTCAGCCCTGCTCCGCGGCAGAACGCGGGCGTGACGGGCGAGCTGCATATGCAGCGCTAATCGAAACCAACTTTCTAGAACAAAGGGGGGGGGGTGAATGCTGCTCGTCTTTCCTATATTTCCTTTTTAATGCAAATATATATGTTTTAGGGCAAAACCGCCGAATTTCTACATTTTGTCTCGTATTCCTCCAGCGTTGCTATTGTGGCCTGAAATTTGCACTTTTTTACCATTTCACAGTGGAGTGAATAAACCTATAGATCAGAGCTGTCAAACTCCTGCCCCCTCCCCGCCAGATGCTTCTGAACTACAACTCCCATGATTCCCCTGGCCACCTATTGCATTCAAAGAATTCTGGGACTTGTAGGTACCAACATCAGGAAGGGTGGAGTTCCACAGCTCTGCCAGGGACTAAAGATGTCACGTGGATAACAACAAATCCTTTCCCCTTAAATCTTTTCAAGCACAGCTTCTACAGTTGGCACATTAACCAACTGAGCCACCACGCCATCTGCCAGCGGGTACCTGTGTTTTTTTTGTTGCTACACTGAATCAGGTTTAAAAGACGGGTCTATCATGGAGCTGTCTGGATGCCGTGGCTGTGCTGAGTATCATGGGGGTTGTAGTTGCATCCATTATTTACTGCTTTCAGCAAAAAAAAATTTTTAAAGGAGAGTCCGCGGACGTCTCTCCACACCCCCCCCGACCTACCGCCCGCGCAGCGCTGTGCTTACCGGCTTCCAGATATAAGACCTGCCGTACCGTTCTGATGGCTGAAAAAATGCAACACCCCAACATATACCCGTTGGCCATATCATTCTACTGCTGCCAAGAGCCGCACCGCAGTGCACAGCAGAAACGGGAATCGTCCGCGGACTCTTCTTTTATACAAGCGGGTAGAGTTGGGAGTAAATAATGTGTATATATATATATATATATATATTAGGTTAATCTTTTTGACTCGCAGGATTGATTTAGAGCAGGCGAGCGCGACCTCGGCCCTCCGGATTTTTTTGGAACTACATCTCCCATGATGCTCGGTCACTCCTCAGCTGAACTGAGCCTTGTGGGAAATGCGGTTTGGAAACATCTGGAGGGACGAGTTTCAGCAGCCCCGTTTTAGGGAATAATATGTAAATGACGGGGTCCCTCCAATCCCCCCTTTAAGTAAACACGCCATAATCAAATCTTCCGATATTGCACCCCCTCCCGGCGCCTGCCCCCCCCTTTGTTTTTTGTTTTTTTGCAGCATCGCCTGCGACGCGCCTGGTGTTAATGTGCAGCTTTCCCAGCATGCAGCCCGTTTTCCCAGTCGGATGCATAATGTGTAAATGATCGCCCGCGATGTATTTCGCGCGGGCACGTTGCACTCGCCGGCGCGCTCCCTCACACCCGTGCAGCCCGCGATGTATATACGAGGTTAACATTCTGCCTGAAATAACTGGAAAGGAATGTGCAAATAACAGGGAGTGGGGGAATCGGAAATTGGTACACTTTTGAACCTCCCTCCAGGACGATGTAGAGGAGGGAATGGTTAAGGGGGGGCTGCAGAGGGTTTGGGTGAGAGAAGGGGGGGCAGGCAGACTCGGCTTTCTGGCTCTCGGTTTTCCGTGTGCAGACTTGCTCCTCTCCCTCCTGCATCCCATCGCTGCATCCCGTACCGCTGGTACAAGGGCATCATACCCAGACCAGGTGTCGGCGACCTTGGCACCTCCAGTGCTTCACAACTACATTTCCCACTATGCTCAGGCAGTCACAACAGACTCGCGCTACATCTTGGCAGTTGTAGCCACTAGGATGAGGCTATAAATGGAGCCCGGTGACCGGCCTCACCATCAATTTGGGGCGATGACTTTATTTGCCACGCACTAAAACAAGGCTTGATAGATCCAGGTAGCCGCTGGCTAATAGTGTTTCTTCCTGGATTCTTCTCCATAGCCCAGTATATAACACTCTGCCTGGCTCCTAAAAATGACTAGCTGGCTCCTGACTTTCCCTACTGGCCTCTATGTTTGATGAAAAATAGGCCGCACTCTGGCACAGTTCGGATTCTTAAACGTTGAACGGTGCCATGACTTTGGTGGTCAAAGTTGACCAAAGGCGAGGTTGGATTAAGTCCACTCTGGACTACAATGACCCCTGCTTTAACTCAGGTGAGCGAGCCATTGGCTTAATCCAACCTCGCCTTTGGTCAACTTTGACCACCAAAGTCATGGCACCATTGACACCTCTCTATCCATCCATCTCTCTATCCATCCATCTCTCTATCCATCCATCTCTCGATCCATCCATCTCTCGATCCATCCATCTCTCGATCCATCCATTTCATACAGTAAAGATACAAATACACACACAGGTTCGTTTTTGACTGCTAACATGAGATCAAAGTGTAAAATTCCCACCACGTGACGGGGACAAAATGATTAAAATCCCACCGCTGCCACCACGAGGACAAAAGGATTAAAATCCCACCGCTGCCACCACCTGACGAGGACAAAATGATTAAAATCCGACGGCTGCCACCACGTAATGGAGACAAAATGATTAAAATCCCACCACGTGACGGGAACAAAATGTAAAATCCCACCGCTGACACCATGTGATGGGGGCAAAATGATTAAAATCCCACCGCTGCCACCACGTGACGAGGCCAAAATGTAAAATCCTACCGCTGACACCACGTGACAGGGACAAAATGTAAAATC
This sequence comes from Leptobrachium leishanense, assembly GCA_009667805.1. NCBI lineage: Eukaryota > Metazoa > Chordata > Amphibia > Anura > Megophryidae > Leptobrachium > Leptobrachium leishanense. The sequence goes on from CM019071.1 coordinate 140,935,695, forward strand.
CCACCGCTGACACCACGTGACGGGAACAAAATGTAAAATCCCACCGCTGCCACCACGTGACGGGGACAAAATGTAAAATCCCACCGCTGACACCACGTGACGGTGACAAAATGTAAAATCCCACCGCTGCCACCACGTGACGAGGACAAAATGTAAAATCCCACCGCTGACACCACGTGACGGGGACAAAATGTAAAATCCCACTGCTGACACCATGTGACGGGACAAAATGATTAAAATCCCACCGCTGACACCACGTGATGGGCACAAAATGTAAAATCCCACCGCTGACACCACGTGACGGGGACAAAATGTAAAATCCCACCGCTGACACCACGTGACGGGGACAAAATGTAAAATCCCACCGTTGACACCACGTGACGGGGACAAAATGTAAAATCCCACTGCTGACACCATGTGACGGGGACAAAATGATTAAAATCCCACCGCTGACACCACGTGACGGGGACAAAATGTAAAATCCCACTGCTGACACCATGTGACGGGGACAAAATGATTAAAATCCCACCGCTGCCACCACGTGACGAGGACAAAATGATTAAATCCTGTATAAAACACCCTTCAGGCTGTGTATAAGGTGTGTGTGACCCATAAATGAATGTCGTGTTTAGACTTGGGTCCTCGAGATATCTCATTATTATATGCAAATATCCCAAAATCCCCCAAAAATGTCTTAAGTGTTTCAGATAAGGGACGCTGTATAATACGGAACTCTGGGATTTCCAACAAACGTTGACATTTTCATGCACATTTTGCACCCCCCCCCATCCCTGTATCCCGGGGCGTGTGCTTTGTATGATGCTATGAGCGGCGCCCCTCTCTCTCCCTCTGCACCTCCATCATCTGGTTCCTATTAGAGACTGATCCATAGGCCCTGCGCGCTGCCCTCCGAAGGCGGGGGGGGGGGGCTTGGATTTTTATTGATTTGGGGCCGTAATGGAGCAGCGGGAGAAAAGGCCCGTCTTTAGCTTTTTTATTAACGTCTTTTTTTTATATTTATCGAAAGGAATCGCGTGAACGAGTGACGGGTCAAATGAGCGTCACCTAAAAGTAATGGGTATAAAACAAAAGCAGCCGCCTTCCCAATCCCCAGCATTCCTCTGTGTGTGTGTGTATGTAATATATATATATATAACACCGCTCATATTGCAAGAAGGGTGTATATGTGTATATATATAATATATACACCCTTCTTGCAATATGAGCGGTGTTGTGATGCTCGGTGTAGTGTCAGGCCATCGCTGTCATTATTCAGATCTCCCCACACCTCATTATTATGGTTTTGTTTACCATGAAGCAGGAAGAGAAAGCCTTGGTGTGTTTATCTAGCAAATGTACAACTTTACACACCAATTAAGCCCAAACACAGCCGTATAATTGATTTATTGCCTGGAAACAGCATCTGTTTTGAAGCTGACAAACGCACTGCACTTGTAAACCCTGGTTTATGAAGTGGATAGTTTTGGTGTCTGTCACTGTTTGAAGGAGCAAAGTGAGATGTTTCCACCAGAAACATCTCTACCAGCATTCCTCTGTACACACCGCACATTACTGCGAGTTTTATTGCTTTGGAGCTCTGTGATAACGTCATAAACACCGCACATTACTGTGAGTTTTATTGCTGTGGAGCTCTGTTATACACTCGTACACACTGCACATTACTGTGAGTTTTATTGCTGTGGAGCTGTGATACACTCGTACACACTGCACTTTACTGTGAGTTTTATTGCTGTGGAGCTCTGATACACTCGTACACACTGCACATTACTGTGAGTTTTATTGCTGTGGAGCTCTGATACACTCGTACACACTGCACATTACTGTGAGTTTTATTGCTGTGGAGCTCTGATACACTCGTACACACTGCACATTACTGGGAGTTTTATTGCTGTGGAGCTCTGATACACTCGTATACACTGCACTTTACTGGGATTTTTTGCTGTGGAGCTCTGATACACTCGTACACACTGCACATTACTGGGAGTTTTATTGCTGTGGAGCTCTGATACACTCGTACACACTGCACATTACTGGGAGTTTTATTGCTGTGGAGCTCTGATACACTCGTATACACTGCACTTTACTGGGAGTTTTATTGCTGTGGAGCTCTGATACACTCGTACACACTGCACATTACTGGGAGTTTTATTGCTGTGGAGCTCTGATACACTCGTACACACTGCACATTACTGGGAGTTTTATTGCTGTGGAGCTCTGATACACTCGTATACACTGCACTTTACTGGGAGTTTTATTGCTGTGGAGCTCTGATACACTCGTACACACTGCACTTTACTGTGCGTTTTATTGCTGTGGAGCTCTGTGATACACTCGTACACACTGCACATTACTGTGAGTTTTATTGCTGTGGAGCTCTGGGATACAGTTACTTAGTTGGTAAGACATTCGTTGTTTCTTTGTATGGTGTGAACACGCCCTGGTATATGGGGGAAATCTATCTTGATACATTGTATCCGCTGCCTCAACAAAGAGACGGTGATGTTGATTGGATCAGGCTGTATAAAGGTTGGGTTTAAGGGAGATTTTTAAATAAAGAGAAATTAAAGCTGACTTGATTGCGCCCCCCCCCACACCCACCTTCCATTTATGTAGTCCATGGGACCCCCTATTGGTCACCCTCTTTTTACGCGCCATGATGGCCGCTCTATATGGTTGTATGGTGGTGCTAGGCTCGGCTTGGAGGTTCGGGTGGCTGAAGGATGTTGTGTATGATGAGCCCCCCTCGTCGCCTGCTCATTCTCCCCCTGCCATTGCTTATCAGAAGGCTCTCAATCTGCAGATGTTTGAGGATGGGAGGTCCCGGGCTCGGGCAAGGCTCCCAATGTACCTAGTGCTCCTGGTGGCAAATTGTGGCTTCAGGAGACCTCCTGGCGGGGGTGTGTTAAACTGTCAGCTGATTGTATTTTAACCCCTGCAAGGGTTGTCAGAATCCACTGGCAATCTCATATTTTTATTCTACAACAATCAGCCCCCCCCTCTCATTCATTAAACAAGGTGGGGGCCACACTCAAAGGTGAGTCACCCCGCGATATGATGCGCTGCCCCATCGAGATGCCACGCCTGGTGCCCGCCCCGTATAATCCTGGGTAAATTAACCCTTCGCCTGCAGGTTCTGTATCTTTATGCACATTTAAGAAGGGGGGATGGGGAGATTCCTCTATATATTGAAATCCTTACATTTAATACCATCATAGACTTAACCTAAAACCACGTTTCATCCTGGCCAATTACAATAAATCCTTATACATTTTTTCTATTTATTTTTTACAATTGGTTTTGTCATTTTGCTCATTTTTATTTCCTAATATTTTTGGAATATTTTGCTATTTCTTTTTGAAGTACTTTGCTTATTTTTGTAGTATTTTCCTTTTTTGTGACTTAAATTTTTGAAGATTTTTTTTATTTTTTTATTTTGGGCAAAGTATTTTACCAGGAAGGATACATTGAGATTTCTCTCGTTTTCAAGTATGTCCTGTTTTGTAATGTTTCGCGTTTGTATTTTTCTAATCTATTGCTATTTTTATTTAATTTTTCCTCCTAGTCTGCTCTTTGTAATTCTTTATTTTTGTTTATTTTTAAATATTTTCTGTGTATTATCTTGTAATGATATTGACTATTTTTGTTCTAATAATATTTTGCTATTTTTATTTTCTGTAATATTTTGCTGTTTTTGCTGTTTTTGTTTTTTTGCAAGCTTTTCTTTTTCTTACCATGATTCCCCGGGCATACTATGTATACCCGCTGCCGTGCCAGATGCTGGCACTCACTGTCATTTCGCGTGACCACGTGTCATCTGTATTCCTTGCCCTCCTGCTTGTCATGTGATGCGCTGGGGCTGGAATGTTGTGTTGGCGAACTCTTCTGCAACTGTAGCGAGGCGAGTGCTGTCAAAATAATCCATTAACCCATAACTAGCTGGCTGTCATTGAACGATTCCTTATTTGTTATCAGATTAGGTCTGCATGAAGCAGATCAGCCCCTTTGGGCGAGAAAACCCAAAGTGTCATATTTTTTATTTATTTTTTTACTTGGCTTTGTTTTGCCAAGAGTGAACCTGGTGAGATTTCTCTTCTTGTCAGTCAATGCCCTGGAATGCTTTTGTCTTGCTTTACTGTGTGTCCTGACGTGGTGAAGAAGGTTAAAAGTTCTCACGTGTCAATCATTCCAGGCTTCCTGCTTAACTCTTTGCGTTGCTGTCGTTCTCCGCTGCGACGTCGTTCTGCTCCATGCTGCGACGTCGTTCTGCTCCATGCTGCGACGTCGTTCTGCTCCATGCTGCGACGTCGTTCTGCTCCATGCTGCGACGTCGTTCTGCTCCATGCTGCGACGTCGTTCTGCTCCATGCTGCGCCTGTGGTGATACAGACGTGCGGTCCTTGAGCAGTGCAAACCTTTGACCGGCTCCATGCGCTTACTGAACGAGTAAGTGGGTCCTTCCTGAACCAACGCCGGCCACCACTTGTAGCTCCTTGTTGTTCACAGGCATCCAGGATAATAGCTGGCATGTGCCACCCCACAGAGAGGCTCCCCGACGCATAATCCTTTGCTTTGACACGGCGTAACTGCATCCGCTGGGGCTTCCATACGGTATCTACTACCCTTTCTATATAACTGTTACTGCTCCCACTGGGAGGCTATTCCATGTAACAGCAATATAGAAAGGGTAGTAGATACATGGAATAGCCTCCCAGTGGGGGCAGTAACAGTGATATAGAAAGGGTAGTAGATACATGGAATAGTCTCCCAGTGGGAGCAGTAACAGTGATATAGAAAGGGTAGTAGATACATGGAATAGTCTCCCAGTGGGAGCAGTAACAGTGATATAGAAAGGGTAGTAGATATATGGAATAGCCTCCCAGTGGGGGCAGTAACAGTGATATAGAAAGGGTAGTAGATACATGGAATATCCTCCCAGTGGGGCAGTAACAGTGATATAGAAAGGTAGTAGATACATGGAATAGCCTCCAGTGGAGCAGTAACAGTGATATAGAAAGGATAGTAGATACATGGAATATCCTCCCAGTGGGAGCAGTAACAGTGATATAGAAAGGGTAGTAGATACATGGAATAGCCTCCCAGTGGGGCAGTAACAGTGATATAGAAAGGGTAGTAGATACATGAAATAGCCTCCCAGTGGGAGCAGTAACAGTGATATAGAAAGGGTAGTAGATACATGGAATAGCCTCCCAGTGGGAGCAGTAACAGTGATATAGAAAGGGTAGTAGATACATGGAATATCCTCCCAGTGGGGGCAGTAACAGTGATATAGAAAGGGTAGTAGATACATGAAATAGCCTCCCAGTGGGGGCAGTAACAGTGATATAGAAAGGGTAGTAGATACATGGAATAGCCTCCCAGTGGGAGCAGTAACAGTGATATAGAAAGGGTAGTAGATACATGAATAGCCTCCCAGTGGGGCAGTAACAGTGATATAGAAAGGTAGTAGATACATGGAATAGCCTCCCAGTGGGAGCAGTAACAGTGATATAGAAAGGGTAGTAGATACATGGAATAGCCTCCCAGTGGGGGCAGTAACAGTGATATAGAAAGGGTAGTAGATACATGGAATAGCCTCCCAGTGGGGGCAGTAACAGTGATATAGAAAGGGTAGTAGATACATGGAATAGCCTCCCAGTGGGAGCAGTATCTACTACCCTTTCTATATCACTGTTACTGCCCCCACTGGGAGACTATTCCAGGTATGTACCTCTTTATACTCCCACAGTTTCTCACTGGGGTCTGAGACCTGTTTTCGTTGCGTTAAAACGTAGCGGGGATGTGTGTTTCTGTAACTATTCCATATATGTTGAAAGCATGTCTTCCCGGCTCCCGGCCAGCGTCGCGCAGCCTCATTGTGTGAATACAATGCCGGCTCCCACTCCTTCATGAAGTTGCCACGGCAATGGACCACAGAACCTCCACGTGTACAGCGCGCGCGTCCTCCGGCCTTTCTCCCGTTCTACTCTCCAACGCGTCAGGCAGAATAGATGGTGACCTTGAGGATGCACTCAACTGCACTCCTATCAGCGCTTCTGTGGGAGCCGCGCTCAGGAGGCAAAGAATGGATACATTATGAAGAGATTCTGCAGCTCCTCACTGCTTCTCCTGCCACTTTGAGTTCCATTTTTTTTCTTTTTGGTTGGTCATTGCTACATGTTGCCGTTCTCCCAAAATAACGCTGGAACGGGTTCCTTCAATGCTCTTTCGGACTGATGGCGTTGGCTTAAGGGGGACAACAGACAACATCCGGCATTGGACAGTCAGCTCTTTCCCAGCATGACCTGACTGAAACCCCTGGAAGGCTATCCCAACACAAGCTGATTGCAAACCTGGAAGGCTGTTCTTTTACAACCCGACTGAAGCCCTGGAAGGCCGTCCCAGTACGAGTGAATTTAAAACCCAGAAGACTGTCCCAGCACATGCTGATTGAAACCTGGAAGACTGTGCCAGATTAAGTTGATTGATACCTCGGAAGGCTGTCCCAGCACGAATGGATTAAAACCCAAAAGGCTGTTGTTGCACAAGCTGATTGAGGCTAGGGTCAGACGAGCGTGATTTCTACGGACTGTACGTCCGTGCAGTACGGACATCGTCAGTACGGATGACGCAGTAGTGGTCACACAGTCCGTTTTTTCACTGAAGTTATTTTTGACGGATGTAGGAGGGAAAAATAAATTACAATGAAAAAACATTCTGTCCGTCAAAAATGCTGGACGTATAAATGCAGTCCGTCTGACCATGCTCCATCACTCACACACAAAGCTATGCGGACGTTGTGGACGTGGCGCACTCCGCACGTCCGTTCTAGCGGTATTACGTTCTTGCCTAACCTGCGTCCGTTTGCAGCGTCCGTCATGCGTCCGCAGTTCAGTGCGGACGTACTTCGTGTGTCAGGCTCCAATGGACTTTCTTTCATGCTATCACGGACGTACTTTTAGGCGCAATCACGGACGTGAACACTACGCTCGTCTGACAGCAGCCTGAAACCACGGGAAGGCTGCCCAGCACAAGGTAATTGAAACCCAGGAAAGCTGTCCCAGCACGAGTTGTCTGAAACCCTGGAGGTTTGTCTCAGCAGGGGCTGACTTGCTGATTGAGATCCCTAAATTCTGTCCCAGCATAAGTAGATTGTGACAACGTAAGGCTGTCCAAGCATACGCTGATTGAGACCTTGTAAATCTGTCACAGCATAAGCTGATGGAAAACCTGGAAGACTGTCCCAGCACAAACTGATTGAAATGCTGGAAGGCTGTCCCAGCTCAAACCGATTGGAAGGCTGTCCCTGCACAAACTGATTGAAATGCTGGAAGGCTGTCCCTGCTCAAACCGATTGGAAGGCTGTCCCTGCACAAACTGATTGAAATGCTGGAAGGCTGTCCCTGCTCAAACCGATTGGAAGGCTGTCCCTGCACAAACTGATTGAAATGCTGGAAGGCTGTCCCTGCTCAAACCGATTGGAAGGCTGTCCCAGCACAAACTGATTGAAATGCTGGAAGGCTGTCCCTGCTCAAACCGATGGAAGGCTGTCCCAGCACAAACTGATTGAAATGCTGGAAGGCTGTCCCTGCTCAAACCGATTGAAATGTTGGAAGGCTGTCCCAGCACAAGGTATCCTGAAAGAGTGTCTTTGCATGAGCCAAGTGAGGTCCTGGAAGGCTGTCCCAGCACAGGCTGACTTAATAAAAAAAGATGAAAGAAGAAGCGGCAGAGCCTCCAATGGAGTGTAGTGAAGGAACGTTTATTCGGGTGCAGCAAGCCCCAGCAACAAAGTTAGTGACGTTTCGACCCAAAGGTCTTCATCATACATGTATGATTAAGACCTTCGGGTCGAAACATCACGAACTTTGTTGCTGGGGCTTGCTGCACCCGCATAAACTTTTCTTCACTACACTCCATTGGAGGCTCTGCCGCGTCTTCTTTCTTCTTGGCGATATCTGGGGCCGGCGGCGTCCCTTCTAAGGTGGTTGCGTCATGGAGTTCGGTGGGTCTAGGCTCCCTCCCGGCGGAGATCGCAGCGCCTTTGTTCTACGTTAATAAAAAAAGATGTCCCAACATCAAACCCTGGAAGGCTGTCCTGAAATAAGCCGAATAAAACCCTAGAAGGCTGTCCGGAAATAAGCTCAATGAAACCCTGGAAGGCTGTCCTGAAATAAGATGATTAAAACCCTGGAAGGCTGTCCTGAAATAAGCTGAATGAAACCCTGGAAGGCTGTCCTGAAGTAAGCCGAATAAAACCCTGGAAGGCTGTCCTGAAATAAGCCAAATAAAATCCTAGAAGGCTGTCCGGAAATAAGCTCAATGAAACCCTGGAAGGCTGTCCTGAAATAAGCGGCTTAAAACCCTGGAAGGCTGTCCTGAAATAAGCCAAATAAAACCCTGGAAGGCTATCCTGAAATAAAATGATTAAAACCCTGGAAGGCTATCCTGAAATAAGATTAAAGCCCTGGAAGGCTGTCCTTAAATAAGCCGAATAAAACCCTGGAAGGCTGTCCTGAAATAAGCTGAATAAAATCCTGGAAGACTGTCCTGAAATAAAATGATTAAAACCCTGGAAGGCTGTCCTGAAATAAGATGATTAAAACCCTGGAAGGCTGTCCTGAAATAAGCGGCATAAAACCCTGGAAGGCTGTCCTGAAATAAGCTGAATGAAACCCTGGAAGGCTATCCTGAAATAAGCTGAATGAAACCCTGGAAGGCTGTCCTGAAATAAAATGATTAAAACCCTGGAAGGCTGTCCTGAAATAAGCTGAATGAAACCCAGGAAGGCTGTCCTGAAATAAGCTGAATGAAACCCTGGAAGGCTGTCCTGAAATAAGCTGAATGAAACCCTGGAAGGCTGTCCTGAAATAAGCTGAATGAAACCCTGGAAGGCTGTCCTGAAATAAGCTGAATGAAACCCTGGAAGGCTGTCCTGAAATAAGATGATTAAAGCCATGAAAGGCTGTCCTGAAATAAGCTGAATGAAACCCTGGAAGGCTGTCCTGAAGTAAGATGATTAAAGCCATGGAAGGCTGTTCTTTACTGTTTTGCATCTATTTCGCTCACAATTTAAGTTCGATTGTTGTTAGAAATTAATTGTTTTATCATTTATTCCCCCGGGAGGTAGGAAGAGAAATTCAAAAAATTTTTTCATTTGGGGTCTGTGCTGTTCTGTGATCACAGAATAGGCGGCTGCCGAAGGGCTTGCTCATACCGTGGCCTAGCGTGATGGAATATGTGTACAGCGCCAGTATACACATTAGCATTCATCTGCATACAGACATCCCACCCAAATACACCCAGACGTCCAGTTGCTCCCGTCAAGCGAAAGTGCAGCGAGTCTTTCTCAGTTAAATTTTTTGGGTTCATTTATGCATTTATTTATTTATTTTTTTGGCATAATGAGTGGCCCCTATTTGAAATTTACCTTAAGTCCTTTTCTAATTCTAGAGCAGGGCGTCGGAAACCTTGGCCCTCCAGATGTTTTGGAACTACAAGTTCCATGATGCACTGCTCACTTGCTCATCAGATTGGCTGAGACTCATGGGAATTGTAGTTCCAAGACATCTGGGTTTCCGAGCCTGCTTGACGCCTGCTCTAGAGCCTCCTCGGCTTCCAAGTCCTAAAAAGAGAAATTAAAACTCCATTTTAAAATTCCTTAAAATTATTATTTATTTATATTTTTATTATTAAAGATTTATATAAATACATTTAGAGAGAAATTGGCCTTATTTTCCCCATTATTTTGAAATTATGGCTCCAAAAAAAATCACTTTTTAGGGAAAAGACCGTCCTCAGTGCTGCATATTACTTATTTTTACACTTTACATTTTTATATATATATATATATATATATATATATATAATTTTTAATAAAAAAGTGTAAAAAAATTATATATACATATATTTATCTGTCAGGGAAGACCCGCGCATTCTATATATCCTTTTTATTCCTTAAAGGGGCAGTTTTCTTATTATTTATGTATTTTTTGGAGGCCTCGGATCTCTGCAAACCCCCAATAACTTTTAAGAACACGCACCACCAACGGAAAAAAAAAAAAAACGAAAAAAAATCAGAAAATTTAAAAAATAAATAAGAATCCTCTATGCGTGGAGAGAGCTGCGCAGCACTCTGTGTTTGCAGATCCAAGTACAAGGTCGAGCTATTTCCATAGAGCGTGTGAGTTTGCTAGCGGTTGCGTCTAACCCTGTCCTGTGTTAACCGTTGACACGCCATACGATAATTTCACAGGTCGACAGATTTTCCCAGATTTTTTGAAAGTATGGGGTTTGTACACAAAGCATCCGAAATTCATTTCGGCCAATTTCGTCTCTCTTCGGTGACTTAATTTTGTTGACTTTTTGGTGCATTCACTGTTTATCGATTGTTTCACCCGTATTTTGCCAAAAACTGAGTCGCCAAACCGGTTATCGGACCGTGGCAGAAAGCACCGATATGCGCCGAAATTATCACTGCAAATTCCACCAAACTGGAAAAAAACAAACAAAAAGGAACCCTCCTATTATCCTAATTTTTATTTTTTTAATTATTAATTTTTAATTCAGAATTTATCATTTTTTTAACAGCAATATTTGTTAATTTTTAAAGGACCTTTTTTCATTATTTAGACACCGTTAAATCAACATTAATTGATTTAACGGTGTCTAAATAAAAAATAAAAAAATTGATTTAATGGTGTCTAAATAATAAAAAAAGGTCATTTAAAAATTAACAAATATTGCTGTTAAAAAAATGATAAATTCTGAATTAATTTTTTTAATTATTAATTTTTAATTCAGAATTTATCATTTTTTTAACAGCAATATTTGTTAATTTTTAAAGGACCTTTTTTTATTATTTAGACACCGTTAAATCAATTTTTTTATTTTTTATTTAGACACCGTTAAATCAATTAATGTTGATTTAACGGTGTCTAAATAATAAAAAAAGGTCCTTTAAAAATTAACAAATATTGCTGTTAAAAAAATGATAAATTCTGAATTAAAAATTAATAATTAAAAAAATTATAAAAATATAAAGCAAAAATGTCTTTAAAATTTTTTTTCCGAAAGGTCTTTTAAATATATCTTAATTATAAATTAAAAATAAATTATAAAAATATAAAAGAAAAATGTATTTTTTAAAAAAAAACTCAAAAGGTCTTTTAAACAAAAAAGGTTTTTGTAAAAGGTTAAAAATGATAAATAGTGTTTAAAATATAATTAAAAAGATATTCCATTTATTACATTGAAACCTATGGGATTCGCTCGTTTATACATGACGAAATCACCGAAATTGGGTCATTTTGCTGCAATTTCAGTGCAATTCGGCATTCTGTGACTAGACAAATCATTAGTTCTCTATTGGGCAGTTTCAGTGCTGCTGAACTGCGGCGAAATGCACCGTATTTCACTGTCAATTAGTTTGTATTTGGTGAACTGACAGCTTTTCAAATGGACAAATCGCCTCGAAATTGCAGATACGGTGAAATTCAATGCGCAATTTGGTGGCAAATTTGGACGTTGGTGAATAACCCTCTAAATCTTTTTGAAGAATACTCAAACTTTGAACGTTCCGAGCGATGAACCCGCACGGCCTTTAAATCGGAAAGCCCAGCTCGTGCGTTCTTGTGAAGGTGCTTGGGTTGGTACAGGTCGCAGATCTGTAGGTTTTGACGCCGTGACACACGTTGATCACGGTGATTCATGCAGCCACTTCAGATCGGGGAGGTGAAAGGAGGACAGTTCCTCTGCAAACATAATCTGCACGACGTTAACTGCGTTTTATTGTCACGCCAACCGCGGAAAGAAAAAAGCCTCAGCCGATGATTCACGCCTTGTGTGGAATAAATCGCTTCTACTGGGGCAACGGGATTTCCGGTTCTGTCTTGGTCCTCTTTGAGGGGTCGTCATGGTTGACCGGTTTTTGTATAGAACCCTCAAGATTTAAGAATCTTGATTCTAACTCTTGGAGTGGGGGGGTTGGGGGTTCATAATTCTGAAAGTTATTGAAGCCCTGCTTTCAACCCAGTTTTCTACAGAGCGCTACGGCGAAGCTTTCACATGACTCCGAGAAATGTCTACCGGGCGTCAAAAGCCTCTGAAGATATAATCATCTCTGGCCGTTCGAGCACAAAAGAGCCTTCTGACTGAGCTGATTTTCCATGCCAGGGATACAGTTTAAGTTTTACGGTGGCCTGTCTCGGTCTTTCATCATTTTTGTTCCACCAGGAAAGTAGTCATTCCGTTTTTTTTCCTTCGTTTTTTTTTTCTGGCCAGTAATATCTTCAACTCGTGGAGAAACTCTTGACCGGGTTACGCAAAGAGAAAACGTCTCTGGCAGTCAGATCCACCGTATGTTTCTCCAAGTGGGGCTTTGAACGCCGTTCAAAGCACTAACCCGCTGACGGGAAGAAGAACGACGGGAGGAATTGTGATGGATTGTCGTCGGGTGATGGACCTTCCAAAAATAATGGGATCGAAAAGCTTTGTACTTCAGAAGGAAAGAGTATTTAGGGGATAGATTTTAGGACGTTGAGTGTTGGATTAATTATTACACATCTCCTGTGCTCGGTTCTTTATCTCCCAGCCCACCACATCTGCAGGCTTCACTGTTCTTGTAGATGTCCATGACCCACCAACAGGGACCTTGAAAAACTCTTTTAACTATTCAGAGGTTTCCTCAAAAGAAGAAAAAGGACTGGCAACTAGTCCATGGGGAGGGGGGGGCTGCACAGAGTATCGACTTGCAACTCTGGTGTTAGACCTTTGGACGTAAGCAATATGTTTTCAAAGAGTGACCCGCCACCTTCTCCACCAAAGTCGAGGTTAGAAGGTCTAGGCTTAGCATGCCCCAAGAGTGTTTAGCCAACAGCCTGACTGATCATTGCCTTTTTTTTTCCCACCATCTGGGAATTTTGTTTTTCTTCAAGAAGTGGTTTTCATCATGGCAGTGTTCTGTCCCTTGATAGCTTCACCACTACTATGAACCCCCTCTGCAACACACAATGCAGGGTTATGTTTGGGTATGGTGGCACGTGGAAATGGTTAGTGAGAAGCTTTGATAGGAACAAGAAAAGAAAAATGCCGGATATGCGGTCACGGTTTAAGCATTATTGAACTACCAGAATGATTAGGAAAGTCCCAGGTGGTTGTTCACGCCTACCATGTGGAGCAGGGTCACTGCAAAACATCAACACGTGATACCGAAGTGAACTTCATGAGGATTTGATGGAGCAGGCAGAGGCACATCAGTGGGACTTGTCCCAGAATGAGGCTCGTTGACCCATGTTGGAGTTTATGACCAAGATCCTCCAAACACGTAAAGCAGGCTTCATGGCACAGATGCTTTGTGAGACCTTGATAAAGAGCTCCACATCGATGGAGACTCATTCCATCCCAAAGACAACCACGTGCCAGGATGAGCCTCTTTGAGCCACTGTCGACCTAAGAGGTTAATCACTAACCATCGTTCTTCCGAGTAAAGAACTTTGGTTTAACTTTGGTCAGCAACAGTGCAGCAAGTACGGCCAAACTATAGTGAAATTACCGTTGAAGGAACGGTCATTGTTTTTTCCATCGTTCGTTCCACAATAGCTTCTGTGAAGGTTCTCCGTGTAGGTTTAAATGCTGCGTCCACCATAGATACTGCCTTAGTAGTTTACTGTATATTTCAGCATTGTTTCCACCGGTGTTTCCGTCAAGGTTGGCCCGATCTCTTTTCCCTGGTTTGAATGGGAGAGCGCCACCTTAAAATTGCCGTAGTATGTTCCCCAGTGTCGCGAACAACGTTGGATGGAGAATAGCCACAGGTGACTCATTTTATGGAATAATAAAGGCGGTTCCGTTGCTCGCTGTTTGCAACAACTTCTCCTGCCGGTGCTGGCTTGTCCTCCTCTGGTTAGCCGAAGTTCACCCTAGTTGCAACAACGGTGAACGTCCGCGTGTTGTAACCCCTTCAGAGATCCACACGACTGGATCCGATAAAATAGTGTACCTCGGTGCCCTTGTCGGAGCAGAGGGGGTAAATCCAGAATGCTCCACCATGAAGGGATAGTCTTATTACATATATGTATTATTTTTTTATTTATCTCCTCAGAAATGAGACTAAGTTATTCCTACAGGCATCCATGAACCTTTATCCCGTCTCCATGGAAACTCTGCCTGGTTACATTCTTACTACTGCTATGAGAAAAAGAAATGTAGCAAGTTTGCACGTTCTCAAAGTCCTTTTCCTTGATCTGTCCACCAGACTTGGAAGGAACTTGCGTTCCAATGGGTATATGTCCTCTGCAAGGTGTTGGGAATCAATTTTGTGGCAAAATGGAACGGCGTTCTAAATAGGTGAATTTTGGAACATTTTCCAGCTCTGGTTCTCCTCCAGATTGACTTTATTTTGGCCTTGGATTTGCCAGTTAATAGGAGTGTGTTATCAATCTAGAAAACTCTATTGTGGACTGTCTGTCTCCCCCAGGGCTATCAAGCTCGGCCCGCCTAGATGTTCCTGAACTACAACGCCCATGATTCCCATGCCATCTGTTGCATCGAAAGAATTCTGGGAATTGTAGGCATCAACATCCGGTGAGCCGTGAGTGTGACAATCCTGATCTACCCCATCGCACGGCCGATTGGGAAGTCCACTGTGGCTCTCGCCTCTGACTTCACCTACTAGCCCAGTGTGCTGATATAAAATATGCAAAAATATGCAAATGAGCTCATGGGTTTCCAGCTCCGCCTCTTTTTGCCGGCTCAGCAATCTGGTATTTTATAAGTATTCTTGAGGCAGCTATAAGATGCTAACAACCTCTCGGATGGTTTGGTCACTGTTTGTTTATGCTGGCTGAGCATCATGGGAAATGTAGTTCCCAAAACACCGACCGGTTCTGCGGTTGCCGAGTTAGGATCTCACGAACCCAACGTCCCAGGACGTTCTGCATAACAATTATTTATGGGATCAACCTCGCAAAGGAAATTAGTTTGTCATTTTTTTATTATGGTTTTTATCACAGTATACTTTAAAAAATTATTAGATGTTGCTGATTATACTCGTTTTTTTATTATTATTTTGAAGAAAAAATATATATATTTTTTTCGATATTTCAGATTTTACTTTTTTTTTTTTTATTGCAATTTTTTTCTCATACTTTTTAAACTTATTAAATGTTTCTGATTATACTCTTTTTTTTAAAAAAATTTAAAAAAAATTCATTGTAATTTTCTAAAATTTTGCTTATTTTACGAATTTTTTATTGCAATTTTTTTAAAATAATTTTTTAACTTACTGTTTGATTATACTTGTTTTTTAAAAAATGTTATTTATACTTTAACGTTTTATTAAATGTTGCTGATTTTACTCCTTTTTTTACGACCGTTTTTTAAAATTTCATTATACTTTTTTTAAACTTTATTATTTCTGATTCTGTTTTTTGAATTTTGAAACTCCTGATCGATCCGAGAACACTGTTTTGTGTTTTAATTTGTATATTTGTTATTCTCACCCATTGTACAGCGCTACAGAACTTGTTAGCGCTTTATAAGTACCTGTAACATACACGTTGATGTCATCAAGCAGCGCCCCCAAAATGTATCAATTCATACAAATGTTATCATCGCCAAAGCCCGCGGTGTTTTGTCCTGCAGGATTGGGGGAAAGTTGTGATTGGTTGAAAAAGATCACCTTTGCGCAGCCATGAAGCCATCCTGTGAGCAGGCGTGAGAAATTCCTAAAATCTGGGCTGTTTGGCCTAATTGCCGTAACGCTGCCAGCCGGCCCGGCGTTACTAAGCGCTCAGACACACAAAAAAAGCTCTAATTTTTTTTACATTTTTGATCATAAGACAGGAAATGCCGGATAAGCCTGTCTTGCATTATGGTAATCAGCGGATTTTGATCGTTTTCCAGCACAAAGAATGCAATGAATAGTCTTGGCTGAACCCGAAATGTAATGATATAATGGAACGGCTTGTGCTCCGCTCCCAGCCGTCACCGCGCCGGGAAGATGTGCGCGAATGTTCCTCCAAGTGTTTATTATCTGTGCAGCCGCCTTGAGAGACTCGTTATTGTGCGGCGCGTTGCGTTTTATTATGCTTTTTATGGGGGGGGGGGTGCGCTTATATCCCCTTTTCTTGGGTTTCCTGAGTGTAAATAGAAATAAAACGTTTACTCTTATGCCGCCGGACATAACTTAAGGCAGGAAGCCCTTGTCACTCCTTGCCTTTCTCACTGCCTGCCCTTGTCACTCCCCGCATTGCTCCATGTGCTGCCTTCCCTTGTTGCTCTCTGCGCTGCCTTCCCTTGTCTCCATGCACTGCCTTCTCTTGGATCTCCCTGCACAGCCTGCCCTTGTCACTCCCTTAACTGCTCCCTGCACTGCTTTCCCTTGTCGCTTCCTGAACTGCTCCCTGCACTGCTTTCCCTTCTTGCTCCCTGCAATGCCTGCCTGTGTCGCCCCCTGCGCTGCCCTCCCTTGTTGCTCTCTTCACTGCTTGGCCTTGTCGCCCCCTGCGCTGCCGGGCCTTGTCTCACTGCACCGCTTGCCCTTGTTGCTCCCTGCGATACTTGCTCTTGTTGCTCCCTTCACCGCTTGCCCTTGTTGGTCCCTGCGATGCTTGCCCTTGTTGCTCCCTTTGCCGCTTGCCCTTGTTGCTCCCTGCGCTGCTTGTCCTTGTTGCTCCCTGCGCTGCTTGTCCTTGTTGCTCCCTGCGCTGCTTGTCCTTGTTGCTCCCTGCGCTGCTTGTCCTTGTTGCTCCCGGCGCTGCCTGCATTGTTGCCCTCTGCGCTGCCTGCATTGTTGCCCTCTGCGCTGCCTGCCCTTGTCACTCCCTGAACTGCTCCCTGTGCTGCTTGCCCTTGTTGCGCCCTGTGCTGCTTGCCCTTGTTGCGCCCTGTGCTGCTTGCCCTTGTTGCGCCCTGTGCTGCTTGCCCTTGTTGCGCCCTGTGCTGCTTTCTCTTGTTGCGCCCTGTGCTGCTTGCCCTTGTTGCGCCCTGTGCTGCTTGCCCTTGTTGCACCCTGTGCTGCTTGCCCTTGTTGCGCCCTGTGCTGCTTGCCTTTGTTGCTCCCTGTGCTGCTTGCCTTTGTTGCTCCCTGTGTTGCTTGTCTTTGTTGTTCCCTGTGCTGCTTGCCTTTGTTGCTCCCTGTGCTGCTTGTCTTTGTTGTTCCCTGTGCTGCTTGTCTTTGTTGTTCCCTGTGCTGCTTGTCTTTGTTGCTCACTGCACTGCCTGCCCTTATCGCTCCCTGAGCTGCTCACTGTGCTGCTTGCCCTTTGTCGCTCTCTGCACTACCAGTCCCTGTCGTTCCCTGCGCTGCCTGCCCTTGTCGATCTCTGTGCGGCTTTGCCCTTATTGTCACCTGCACTGCTCCAAGTGCTGCCTGCCCTTGTCACTCCCTGTACAACTCCCTGCACTGTCTTCCCTTGTCGCTCCCTGCGCTGCCTGCCTTTGGTGCTTCCTGCCCTTGGTGCTCTCTGTGCTGCCCGCATGTTTCACTCTCGTCGTTTCGTGCCCACGTCGCTCCCTGCACTTCTTGCTCGTGTTGCTCCTTGCGCTGCTCGCCCTTGTCACCTCCTGCACTGCCCACCTGTGTCGCTCCCTGCGCTGCCTGCCTTTGTTGCTTCCTACCCCCTTACCTCTCTCTGTGCTTCCCGCATGTTTCACTACTCCAGGCGTTTCCTGTCCGCGTCGCCCTCTTCACTGCCCGCCCGTGTCGCCCTCTTCACTGCCCGCCCGTGTCGCCCTCTTCACTGCCCGCCCATGTCGCTCCCTGTGTGTTTCTACTTTCTTGACCTGCACAATAGGGGAATGCACGGAGCGCTGTGACCTGCCGCTCCACGCGCCGCCAGCTTGGACGCAATCAGAGGCCAGAACGTCTCATCTTTTTCTTGCAACATGTCTTTTTTTTATTCTTTTGTAAGAATCCCGTGAGTCACTCTGCTCAATCAGCAAAAAATCGGGGAATTGTTCCCCTTGTCTGCTCTGCTTGCGAACGTCCTGAAGAGGATGAGCACGCCTGATTGCGCCAGGAGTTTGTCGAAAAAGTGTGTGAGTGTGTGAGTGTGTGTGTGAGTGTGTGTGTGAGTGTGTGTGTGCGTGTGTGTGTGCGCGCGTGTGCGTGTGTGTGTGTGCGCGCGTGTGCGGGGTGAGGGAGAAAATAACGCACGTTTTGCAGCGCCTGTGCAGAACGAAGGATCGGAGGGATTTTTCACTTCCTCCCTGGGAGTTGAGTTTGCACGTTGTCGTGTCGTCGTTGCACTTTCCGCGTCGTCCGCACTTCCTGTGCTTATATGATTTTTTTCCTCATTGCAACATAACCCTGAGCCGCGCCGTGTTCCTTCCCTGTGAGCGCATGAGATGTTTTATTAAATGAATCAAGTTAGTGGTTTCTTCTTTTTTTCATTTCTGAGGATCTGAGCGAGACGCAGAGCGAGACGCAGAGCGAGACGCAGTGTCCGTGTGCACGCGACATTACACCACAATACCGGAGAATTTAACCAGGCCTCGGTGATGTGTAATACCCTGCTCGGCCAATACTGAATATACCGAATGAGCAGGTTTTTCCATCAATGGGTTTTTTCTCCCCTGATGGCACAGCGGGCATATTCCAAGATGGCAATGCCAGGATTCATCGGGCTCATTTGCCAGCAACTAATATATATGTATGAGATATAATATCTTTATATACCCACTTGTATAACACCCAATCGGGAAAGGGGGGAGGGGCACTCCTCACATCCTGACCACTTTAAAACGATAAAGTGGACAGGATGAGCAGTGTATCCGTTTTAAATCGGGATGAGGAGAGCGTCCCTTTAAAATCAGGATGGGGAGCACGTCCCTTTAAAATCGGGATGAGGAGCGCGTCCCTTTTATATCGGGATGAGGAGCGCGTCCCTTTTATATCGGGATGAGGAGCGCGTCCCTTTAAAATCGGGATGAGGAGCGCGTCCCTTTAAAATCGGGATGAGGAGCGCGTCCCTTTAAAATCGGGATGAGGAGCGCGTCCCTTTAAAATCGGGATGAGGAGCGCGTCCCTTTAAAATCGGGATGAGGAGCGCGTCCCTTTAAAATCGGGATGAGGAGCGCGTCCCTTTAAAATCGGGATGAGGAGCGCGTCCCTTTAAAATCGGGATGAGGAGCGCGTCCCTTTAAAATCGGGATGAGGAGCGCGTCCCTTTAAAATCGGGATGAGGAGCGCGTCAAATCGGGATGAGGAGCGCGTCAAATCGGGATGAGGAGCGCGTCAAATCGGGATGAGGAGCGCGTCAAATCGGGATGAGGAGCGCGTCAAATCGGGATGAGGAGCGCGTCAAATCGGGATGAGAGGCGCGTCCCTTTTAAATCGGGATGAGGAGCGCGTCCCTTTTAAATCGGGATGAGGAGCGCGTCCCTTTTAAATCGGGATGAGGAGCGCGTCCCTTTTAAATCGGGATGAGGAGCGCGTCCCTTTTAAATCGGGATGAGGAGCGCGTCCCTTTTAAATCGGGATGAGGAGCGCGTCCCTTTTTAAATCGGGATGAGGAGCGCGTCCCTTTTTAAATCGGGATGAGGAGCGCGTCCCTTTTTAAATCGGGATGAGGAGCGCGTCCCTTTTTAAATCGGGATGAGGAGCGCGTCCCTTTTTAAATCGGGATGAGGAGCGCGTCCCTTTTTAAATCGGGATGAGGAGCGCGTCCCTTTTTAAATCGTGACGAGGAGCGCGTCCCCTTTAAATCGTGACGAGGAGCGCGTCCCCTTTAAATCGTGACGAGGAGCGCGTCCCCTTTAAATCGTGACGAGGAGCGCGTCCCCTTTAAATCGTGACGAGGAGCGCGTCCCCTTTAAATCGTGACGAGGAGCGCGTCCCCTTTGAGGCTAGGGTCAGACGAACGCATTTTTCGCGTCGACCGTGGAAAAGTGCGGTCGAACGAACGGACATATTTTTTCACGGAATACGCGATAGCGGTCATACGATGCGCCTTTTCGTCCGTGATTTTGTACGGATCAACAATAAAACACTTTTTGCGTCTGGACGTTATGTTGGCCGGACATTAGCAGCGTCTGAAGTCTCCCAATCACGCACACACGCCGCTATGCGGCCGCAGCGCACTCTGTACGTCAGTAGTAGCGGTTTGACGTTCTCGAAAAAATGCGTTCGTTTGCCACTTGCGTTGCGCGGACGAACTTTCGTGCGGCCGTACTTCGTGTGTTCCCCGGCATTGGACGTCATTTGCTGCTAGCACGGCCGTGATTTTGTGCGGCTAAACGCACGTTAAAACTGCGTTCGTCTGACCCTAGCCTTAATCGTGACGAGGAGCGCGTCCCCTTTAAATCGGGACGAGGAGCGCGTCCCCTTTAAATCGGGACGAGGAGCGCGTCCCCTTTAAATCGGGACGAGGAGCGCGTCCCCTTTAAATCGTGACGAGGAGCGCGTCCCCTTTAAATCGGGACGAGGAGCGCATCCCTTTTAAATCGGGACGAGGAGCGCATCCCTTTTAAATCGGGACGAGGAGCGCGTCCCTTTTAAATCGGGACGAGGAGCGCGTCCCCTTTAAATCGGGACGAGGAGCGCGTCCCCTTTAAATCGGGATGAGGAGCGCGTCCCCTTTAAATCGGGATGAGGAGCGCGTCCCCTTTAAATCGGGATGAGGAGCGCGTCCCCTTTAAATCGGGATGAGGAGCGCGTCCCTTTTAAATCGGGATGAGGAGCGCGTCCCCTTAAATCAGGGCTGGATAAATCCAGGAGTCAGGCAGCCACTGTTGAAACCGTTAAAAGAGTGAGAGATTATATGTTTATATAAACACATAACAAAAAACATACTCAAGGGTAACAGAAGTAGGTCAAGGTGCCAGAGTCGGTGGTGAAGTGATCCGTCAGTTCCTTCGCACACTCTCGCTGTCACCGTTGGAAATGTCTGTGTACATAGGCCAAGCGCTGCACAATACGTGGATATCCTTTTCCTTATAACGCTATTCTTATTATTCGTCCTAAACCGCGGACGTATAGGCTCCCTGGACAGATAGGATACATGTCAATTCTCCACGGAGCTGCCACTGCTGACGCCAGCGAAACGCGCTTCCAGGTCACCCTTTCAGAGGAAAAGATTTTCAAGTACCTCGCGTTTCCGTAGTTTTTAACTGTCTAACATTTCGACTAAATCCGTAACGCCTGGGGTCAAGTCGAGGTGGAACGCGAGGGAGCGCCGTTCCTCCATTATTTTTACAGGGGGAACGGAGTTCCCATTTGGTCCACACTCTGGTTAATTAAAGGGATATTCTGTTAAAAAACAAGTATTCCTTTTTTTGCCCGTAAATAATTAGGCAGATCCTGCTGACGGCTATTATATTTTTAGGTGATTTTTCTCCCCTTTCGTTCCTCGCCGCACACTCCTCTTCGGCTCAGGGACTCCTGAACCTCCTGAAGCTTTTCTGCTCAATTTGTGTCACGCAGGAACCGCAAATTGCCCACCGCTATGGGACTTGCGGACTTTATGTACACAAGATCCGCAGCGCTTGTGCAGAGCGATAGATCGGAGCTTCACACGCTTGTACAGATCTGATCCATCGCTGCCTCCCTGACTCGTTCATATTAAGTGCACCCACACCTATTATATATCTTATTTTTCTCTCAGGAGAAGTTGGTCTTTTATTTCACATCAAAGATATATTTATGAATCATTTAGTATGAACAAAATCTAAAGTGTGTGAAAATCATAAATTTTGTTATTCTCAAAGTTCTGCATTGTGTTTCGACTGCGATCGTCGTATTACCGTACCGTGATTAGGAAGCTTCGAAAGGGATTAAAAACTGCTGCAGTGGACAAAAAGGGTGAAAAAATTATTTGACCTTAAGAAAAAAAGAGTTCCCAGACCACCGGCCATCGGAACGCTGGGACGGGAGGCTGGCTGGAGGTGGACCAGAAAGCCGAGGAGTCACATTGAATAATTTGAGTCTCAATGAGTCTCGTTTGATGCTTTGGGCCTTGCTGGATATTTTGGGTCTCGTTGGATGTTTTGGGCCTCGTATGATATTTTGGGTCTCGTTGAGTCTCATTGGAATTTTTGTGCCTCATTGGATATTTTGGGTCTTGTTGAGTCTTGTTGGATGTTTTGGGCCTCGCTGGATACGTTGGGCCTCGTTGGATATCGTGGGTCTCGTTGAGTCTTGTTGGATGTTTTGGGCCTCATTGGATATTTTGGGTCTTGTTGAGTCTCGTTGGATGTTTTGGGCCTGGCTGGATACTTTGGGTCTCGTTCGGCCTTGTTGGATATTTTGGGTCTCGTTGAGTCTCGGATGTTTTGGGCCTCGCTGGATATTTTGAGTCTCGTTGGATGTTTTGGGCCTCATTGGATGCTTTGGCCTTGCTGGATATTTTGGGTCTCGTTGAGTCTCGTTGGATGTTTTGGGCCTCGTATGATATTTTGGGTCTCGTTGAGTCTCATTGGAATTTTTGTGCCTCATTGGATATTTTGGGTCTTGTGGAGTCTTGTTGGATGTTTTGGGCCTCGCTGGATATTTTGAGTCTCGTTGGATGTTTTGGGCCTCATTGGATGTTTTGGGCCTCGCTGAATATTTTGGGTCCTGTTGAGTCTCGTTGGATGTTTTGGGCCTCATTGGATGTTTTGGGCCTCGCTGAATATTTTGGGTCTTGTTGAGTCTCGTTGGATGTTTTGGGCCTCATTGGATATTTTGGTCTTGTTGAGTCTTGTTGGATGTTTTGGGCCTCGCTGGATACGTTGGGCCTCGTTGGATATCGTGGGTCTCGTTGAGTCTTGTTGGATGTTTTGGGCCTCATTGGATATTTTGGGTCTTGTTGAGTCTCGTTGGATGTTTTGGGCCTGGCTGGATACTTTGGGTCTCGTTCGGCCTTGTTGGATATTTTGGGTCTCGTTGAGTCTCGGATGTTTTGGGCCTCGCTGGATATTTTGAGTCTCGTTGGATGTTTTGGGCCTCATTGGATGCTTTGGGCCTTGCTGGATATTTTGGGTCTCGTTGAGTCTCGTTGGATGTTTTGGGCCTCGTATGATATTTTGGGTCTCGTTGAGTCTCATTGGAATTTTTGTGCCTCATTGGATATTTTGGGTCTTGTGGAGTCTTGTTGGATGTTTTGGGCCTCGCTGGATATTTTGAGTCTCGTTGGATGTTTTGGGCCTCATTGGATGTTTTGGGCCTCGCTGGATATTTTGAGTCTCGTTGGATGTTTTGGGCCTCATTGGATGCTTTGGGCCTTGCTGGATATTTTGGGTCTCGTTGAGTCTCGTTGGATGTTTTGGGCCTCGTATGATATTTTGGGTCTCGTTGAGTCTCATTGGAATTTTTGTGCCTCATTGGATATTTTGGGTCTTGTGGAGTCTTGTTGGATGTTTTGGGCCTCGCTGGATATTTTGAGTCTCGTTGGATGTTTTGGGCCTCATTGGATGTTTTGGGCCTCGCTGAATATTTTGGGTCCTGTTGAGTCTCGTTGGATGTTTTGGGCCTCATTGGATGTTTTGGGCCTCGCTGAATATTTTGGGTCTTGTTGAGTCTCGTTGGATGTTTTGGGCCTCATTGGATATTTTGGGTCTCGTTGAATATTTTGGGTCTTGTTGAGTCTCGTTGGATGTTTTGGGCCTCATTGGATATTTTGGGTCTCGTTGAGTCTCGTTGGATGCTTTGGGCCTCATTGGATATTTTGGGTCTCGTTGAGTCTCGTTGGATGCTTTGGGCCTCATTGGATATTTTGGCTCTTATTGAATCTCGTTGGATATTTTGGGTCTTGTTGAGTTTCATTGGAGGTTTTGGGCCTCGTTGGATGTTTTGAGCCTCGTATGATATTTTGGGTCTTGTTGAGTCTCATTGGAGGTTTTGGGCCTCGTTGGATGCTTTGGGTCTCGTTTGTGTATTGGCTCTTATCTGTTATTTTTCTTAAGTATCAAAATCTTTGCTGCTAGATGCAAGGGACTGATAAATGACCTCCGAGTTCCCAATTAATCCCAATTAATTGGAGTTGTGAACACTGAAACATAGCGACATTTGGATTTTACCATCTTATTTGGGGCTTTATTGGTGGGTTTGGAGTTGCCTGATCACTGGTGAGCTGCAAGAAACTGTTAAATAACCTCTTATTATGTCTTGTGTTTTTCTTTTTGTCCTTCGTGCCTCTGTCATGCTTGTTGATGTACCCAATTCGATCTCGTTGGGGTTTATCTGTATTTTGGAGCTCATCAGGGGGATTAGGGACTTTTTGGTTGTTTGTTTTTCCGATCCATGTTGTAAATCACTTGTAACTGTTAAATAACCTCTAATGATGTGTATTTGTTTTTTTTTCTCTTTCACAGATTTTTCTACCCAGATCAGTTCCACGTCCCTAAACTCCCCAGGTATCCGCGGGTCTATGAACA
Organism: Leptobrachium leishanense; assembly: GCA_009667805.1. Taxonomy (NCBI): domain Eukaryota; kingdom Metazoa; phylum Chordata; class Amphibia; order Anura; family Megophryidae; genus Leptobrachium; species Leptobrachium leishanense. Next base: position 140,960,066 of record CM019071.1, read on the forward strand.
CACCTCTGCTCCATCCGTCCATTAGCAACTCTGGGTTAAGCTCCTCGCTGGGATCCCCGAATCAACTGCACTCACCCCTCGGCTCCCCCATCAATGGAATGGGACCGCCTTATTCGGTTATCAGCCCACCCCTGGGTCCATCTATGTCTATCCATGCTGGCCTTAGTTATGGGACCGGCAGCCCCCAGGTGAGTCCACGGCGTGGCTTATTTTCAGTGTGTCTGTACAGCCTTGTGTTTCATAATCTGTGTGGTGGAGTTTAAGCAGCTGGACGACTCTGCATCATAGCACAATGGGTTAATATAGGTCCACTTGCTAATGGATGGCTAGCTGTTAGATTATGACTTGCGTTCACATGGAGCGGAAACGCCTGGGAATGCCGTTCCTTCTCGATTTTAGCATTAAGAACTCCGTTCCCGTTTGCCCGATTTAATGGAAAGTTGCAATATCTTTTTATTCTCAAAGATTTTTGCAACGATATCTACAATTCAGGGTATTTCCAGGGGCTCGAGTACAGCAAGAATGAACAGGAATGACAAGTTCTCTGTGTTTGACTATAGAAACGACTTTCTCTTATACATAAAGAGGCGCTGCAGCTGCTGCAGCTTTGGTAGGAAGTCTTAGGCTGGGGCTGCCAAACTCTGGCCCTCCCAGATGTTTCTGAACTACAACTTCCATGATTCCCTTAGGTTTCTATTACGTTGAAAGAATTCTGGGAATTGTAGGCGTCAACATCTGGGGGGGGCGTGAGTTTGAGAGCCCTGTCTTAGAGTGTTCCCACACTTTTAGGGCTTCACCTCTGCTAATCCATGACATGTGTAGAAACAGGAGTTGAAAAAAATAGGCCAGGCACTCTGGTTAGATCAAACAGGAGCTTTAGTCCATGGGTGTTGCAACGTTTCGGCCCCGACAGGAGCCTTTCTCAAGTGACTTGAGATCTTCAATGGGTGCTGCATGCGGTCTGAATCCCCCCTGGACTTTGCGGCACCTGAGACTTGGCTCATCCAGCAGGCGAGTGCTTTTCATCCTCTCTATTGTGGACAAGATGAAGAAACCGTTACAGTATTTATATAGCGCCGACAGATTTAGTAGCGCTGTACAATGGGGAAATACAGACATGTGACCTATTAAATAGAGATAAGAGGGAAAGCTGGCCCTGCTGATACAGGACTTTATACTGGTGCTCAGCCAGACGTCCCATGAGCTTACAATCTAAGGCCGTGGTTCCCAACCGCGGTCCTCAAGTACCCCTAACAGGTCAGGTTTGCAGGATATCTGAAGCACCGCACAGGTGATATGAGTTGCTGCTCAGTGGTTGCAGGATTCAGTCTGCATTTCCCCGAGGTGATCCTTAAAACCTGGCCTGTTAAGGGGTCCTGAGGACCACGGTTGGGAACCAGTAGGGAGCGGGGGGAGTGTGGAGCTGGTGGTGTGGATATAGCTACACTGCATGGGGGAAAAAACAAAGCTTGGGCTTGATAAGGTTAACCAGAGCGAGACGCGGAGGCGATTGTAAGGGAGAGCTTTAAGATTAGAACAAGGACTGGGTGGGAGAGTGGAAAGCGCAGGAGCTGGAATGGCTGTGGATGGAGGTCACTGGAAACAATAGTGGTGGCAGAAGTGCGATTCCACAGGCTTAGAGTATAAAAGGGATTTATCCACTAAGCATCGTTATTTTATTAGGGGGAAAAGAACTGGTTTGACTTCAGGGAACTTCGGTGAGTTCACTGTTTAGGGATCTGCCAGCACACTTCATCATTCTTTTCACCGCAGTGTCTGCCAAAGTTACTTAGAGGGTTATTCAGTAATGACTGAATTTGCGATATACAGGGTTAATCAGAGAGCACCGAAATGTCACCAACATTTTGCTGTTCTTTGATTCAAACCCGCCGGACAGCCGCCAAATGCACCCGCAAGCAGCCGACGACCCTCCGAACAGACCGCCGACAAAACTTAAAAAATTTGAAACTCTGCAAAAAACCTAGTGGACGAAAATGTCTGGAATTTCCATATAAAATCCTATGAAAGATAATAAAAAGGTCTGTGACAGAAAAAAGAAAAACGCTATTTAAAAAAAAAAATCCTATTTTTTTTTATTTTTTTTGCCTAAAAATGGCAAAAATAATTCCTAAATAATCAAGAGACTTTTTGCTACAGAATAAAATAATCAACGGTTTATTGGATTGAATGGGGAATATTTTTTAACATTGAAGCCTATGGGATTCGCCTGATTAAACCTGCTGAATGAAAACACCGAACAGCAGGGAATTTCACTGTCATTTCTCTGCTGTTCGGTGTCTCTGAATAGATTAACCATTGCTTCTCTATGGGGGATTTCGCTGCCGTCGAACAGACACTGTATTTGCAGGCAATTCGGCAAAATTTGGCGAATCGCCTCCTCTCTGAATCGCCGAATCGCCCCGAAATGCACCGTACGGGGAAATTCACTGTTCGGTGCAATTTCGGGGCGGGATCGGCTCTCTGAATAACCCCTTTGGTTTTTGGCAAAGTATGGTGAATTCACCGAAATTGGACCAAATGGAATGCATTAAAGTGAGCCGAAACGCGAAGCGCTGAAATTGAATTCCGTTTCGGTGCTTTGTGAATAGACCCCTGAGGGTGGATTTCACTGAACTTTCCAGCGTGTCTCAGTCGAAGTCGTCCGGCGCCGTTTCTGTGGGAGTTCGGTGGAGATCGGCACTTTTAAAATCAGTTTTTTGGGATTATATAAAGGAAAAATGGGGGGGTAAGAGCTGGTTTATATCAGCAGGTCCATGTGTTTATTAAATAAGGAGCTGCTGGTGGCGTGTCCCAAGAGGGGGGGTGGATTAAAATAAGATCGTCCAGACACCCTGACCTGCAACGGATTAATCCTCGTGCAAATCAAAGGTCAGACCGGTATCAGCCCATGCTACGGCTCTATTTTAATAGGCACATATAAGTTTCTCGTTTCGACCGTCACGATGACCTTGAAATGATTCAGCTCCACGACGGCTGCACATCCCGTCCTTCAAGTGCCCAAGACGAGCAAGAAATATAAAAGACGTAACACGGCAGACCTTTCCCTATGGAGGAGGGGGGGGTCACCACTCCGGGAGGTTTACGACTCTTACAGGATTCAGATAACATACATTACAAGGTGTCTTATGTTTACACAAACACACACACGCCAGAACATTATAACCCCCTACCTAATATGGTGAAGGTCCCCCTCATGCTGATGCGTCGAGGCATGGACAATATACCCCGCCCCGTGTCATTGTATCCCGCCCGTGACAATACAGCCCGCCTCATGACAATGTATCCCGCCCTGTGACAATATATCCCATCCTGTGACAATAAATCCTATCCTGTGACAATACATCCTGCCCCGTGACAATGCATCCCTTCCTGTGACAATATCCCGCTCGTGACAATACATCCCATCCTGTGACAATACATCCTGCCCCGTGACAATATATCCCTTTCTGTGACAATATCCTGCCCCGTGACAATACATCCCTTCCTGTGACAATATCCCGCTCGTGACAATACATCCCATCCTGTGACAATACATCCTGCCCCGTGACAATATATCCCATCCTGTGACAATATATCCCTTTCTGTGACAATATCCTGCCCCGTGACAATACATCCCTTCCTGTGACAATACATCCCATCCTGTGACAATACATCCTGCCCCATGACAATATATCCCTTCCTGTGGCAATATATCCCTTCCTGTAACAATATATCCCGCCCATGACCATACATCCCATCCTGTGACAATACATCCTGCCCCGTGACAATATATCCCTTTCTGTGACAATATCCTGCCCCGTGACAATACATCCCTTCCTGTGACAATACATCCCATCCTGTGACAATACATCCTGCCCCATGACAATATATCCCTTCCTGTGGCAATATATCCCTTCCTGTAACAATATATCCCGCCCCATGACCATACATCCCATCCTGTGACAATACATCCTGCCCCGTGACAATACATCCCTTCCTGTGGCAATATATCCCTTCCTGTAACAATATATCGCGCCCCATGACCATACATCCCATCCTGTGACAATATCATCCTATCCTGTGACAATATATCCCGCCCCGTGACAATACATCCCGACCTGTGACAATATCCTGCCCCGTGACAATACATCCCATCCTGTGACAATACATCCCGCCCCGTGACAATATAACCAATGACAATACATCCCATCCCGTGACAATGTATCCCGCCCAGTGACAATGTATCCCGCCCCGTGACGCTATATCCCGCCCATGACTCTATATCCCGCCCGTGACACTATATCCCGCCCCGTGACGCTATATCCCACCCCTTGATGCTATATCCCGTCCTGTGATGCTATATCCCGCCCTGTGATGCTATATCTCGCCCCTTGATGCTATATCCTGCCCTGCGCTGAAATTAAAAGGGAAATATAAAAATATAAATTGCTGTGAAAAACCTCTACAACCCACCCCGTGACAATATATCCCATCCTGTGACAATATATCCCATCCTGTGACAATATCCCGCCCCGTGACAATACATCCCGCCCCGTGACAATACATCCCATCCTGTGACAATATATCCCGCCCCGTAACAATATCCCGCCCGTGACAATACATCCCATCCTGTGACAATATATCCCGCCCCGTGACAATATCCCGCCCGTGACAATACATCCCATCCTGTGACAATATCCCGCCCCGTGACAATACATCCCATCCTGTGACAATATCCCGCCCATGACAATACATCCCATCCTGTGACAATACATCCCATCCCGTGACTATATCCCATCCCGTGACAATGTATCCCGCCCTGTGACAATATATCACGCCCCGTGACAATGTATCCCGCCCCGTGACAATGTATCCTGCCCCGTGACACTATATCCCGCCCCGTTACTCTATATCCCGCCCCGTGACCTATATCACACCTCTTGATGCTATATCCCGCCTTGTGATGCTAGATCCTGCCCTGTGATGCTATACCCCACCCTGTGATGCTATATCCTGCCCTATGATGCTATATCCCGCCCCGTGACGCTGTATCCCACCCCTTGATGCTATATCCCTCCCCGTGACACTATATCCCACCCCTTGATGCTATATCCCTCCCCTTGATGCTATATCCCTCCCCTTGATGCTATATCCCGCCCTGTGATGCTATATCCCGCCCTGTGATGCTATATCCCGCCCTGCGATGCTATATCCTGCCTTGCGCTGAAATTAAAAGGGGGAATATAAAAATATAAATTGCTGTGAAAAACATCTACATGTCCAAGAAAATCTGAGACGCGTTGTGCACACAGAGCTCCTTTACAGCACTCCCTGTACACAGCAAAGAATTCTGGGTAGAACATGCAAATGTAGTCTGCTCTTCTCACTTTTTTTGCATTCTCCCTTAGCACAGATAACTTAGTGGAGGATTTGAATCTCACCTTTTTTTGCCTCCTTAAAAGTTTTTATACTTCTTTTTTTCCTCTGAAATCCGCGTCACTCTGCAACAATCACGATCCTTTCTCCCGGTGGTGAGGCTAACGATCCCGAAACGGCAGGCACGGGAGGGCTTCACGTGTTGCTTCATACCATATATTTTGTTCAGCATACCTGCCTCCAGATATTTCGGTACTACATCTCCCAATAGGCTCAACCAGTTTGATGTGTGCCTGAGCATCATGGGAGATGTAGTTACATAATAACTAGAGGGCCAAGGTTGGGTACCTTAACCAAGGCTTACTGGCATATACCCCACTTTGCTCTACGGGGGAAGGGGTGTGTACACTTTGTGTGTCAGTGTTCCAATTCCCGGCTGGATTTTTAATTTATTGATTTTTTTTTTCTCGGCTCCTGGTTCTGCTGAAGAAGGCCGAGTTTGCGGCCAGATTATGTAAAGCCGGCGGGTGCTGCCTTCCTGCTATGGTAAAGAGCTTAGGCTATTCTGAGCAGCGAGCCACCTGCCACGAGCCATCCAGACATCGCCACCGTCTGCACGGAGCGCGCGCAGCCCGCCTGCCAGCGGAGACGAGGGATGCGGGTTTATTTTCAGGGCCTGCAGCAGTCCAGTCATTAGACTGAGCATTTTAAACGACACGTCCGTGGTGCTCACCAAACGGCAGCTAGATAATCAGTCAGCGGGTGCAATGGAACTTCAACTCCCATCATGCTCTCGGTCAACTCCCAGCATGCATATACAGCCCCTGCATAACTCTCAGCACAACTCCCAGCACGTACATACTGCCCCTGCACAACTCCCAGCACGCATATACAGCCACTGGAAAACTCTCATCACCACTGCACATTACTGTGACTTTTATTGCTGTGGAGCTCTGTGATACACTCATACACACCGCACATTACTGTGACTTTTATTGCTGTGGAGCTCTGTGATACACTCATACACACCGCACATTACTGTGACTTTTATTGCTGTGGAGCTCTGTGATACACTCATACACACCGCACATTACTGTGACTTTTATTGCTGTGGAGCTCTGTGATACACTCATACACACCGCACATTACTGTGACTTTTATTGCTGTGGAGCTCTGTGATACACTCATACACACCGCACATTACTGTGACTTTTATTGCTGTGGAGCTCTGTGATACACTCATACACACCGCACATTACTGTGACTTTTATTGCTGTGGAGCTCTGTGATACGCTCAAAAACACTGAACATTACTGTGACTTTTATTGCTGTGGAGCTCTGTGGTATGCTCATACACACCGCACATTACTGTGAGCTTTATTACTGTGGAGCTCTGTGATACGCTCATACACACTGCACATTACTGTGAGTTTTATTGCTGTGGAGCTCTGTGATTCACAGGAATGTGCGGTGTGTATGAGTGTATCACAGAGCTCCACAGCAATAAAAGTCACAGTAATGTGCGGTGTGTATGAGGTATGTTTTATTACTGTGGAGCTCTGTGATACACTCGTACACACCGCACATTACTGTGCAGCTCTGGGATACGCTCATACACACTGTACATTACTGTGACTTTTATTGTTGTGGAGCTCTGTGTAATGCTCGTACACACCGCACTTTACTGTGAGTTTGATTGCTGTGGAGCTCTGTGATACGCTCATACACACTGCACATTACTGTGAGCTTTATTACTGTGGAGCTCTGTGATACGCTCATACAAACTGCACATTACTGTGAGTTTTATTGCTGTGCCACTCTGTGATACACACCGCGCATTACTGTGAGTTTTATTGCTATGGAGCTCTGTGATACGCTCATACACACCGCACATTACTGTGAGTTTTATTGCTATGGAGCTCTGTGATACGCTCATACACACCGCACATTACTGTGAGTTTTATTGCTGTGGAGCTCTGTGATACGCTCATACACACTGGATGCCACTATATACAGTATATATGTTGGGGTTAGGAGCATTCGTTCCTTGGCAGGGCCTACGTTTGATAAAGTGGGACACTTGGGATGGATCTATAAATTGTCCTGTCCCCCGCTGGGGCTTCCAGAAGTCATAATCTCTTTCCAAATCGCGTCACTCTGAGTTTTGACACCGTTATTGATTGGGAATAGTCTCGTCGCTCGGTTCCAGCTTGACATTTTCTCATTGACTGTCTTAAGCGATTACACGGAGTGTCCGATTTAAGCCTGTCCTCGCCTGCTGCCGCGGCCATATGTTCGGCTGGAGGCTCGGAGTGAACAGTTACCTGGAGTGGGAGGCACTGGACAGAAGGACTCGGTGGAGTTATGAGGGTGGCTGGGACTTGCTCGCGTGCAGGTCGGGGTGCACTCAGATACACGTTAGGAGAGGGATGGAGCTGCAGCGCTGTGGATGAATGCTACCTGGGCCCTGGTGACCGATGCTACTAGTCTTACATCCCAGCAAAAACCTGCTGAACTGCTGAGGTGGGTGCGCTGGAATGATTGAGGGGGATATTATGGGATACATACATCTGAATCGAAAGGGCGTAACAAGGGGAAAATTCTATCTCTATGCCTATTAGTCATTGTTCCGTCTGTCCATCTAGCCCTCCGTCTGTCCGTCCAGCCCTCCGCCCGTCTGTCTGTCCAACCCTCCGCCCGTCTGTCTGTCCAGCCCTCCGCCCGTCTGTCTGTCCAGCCCTCCGCCCGTCTGTCTGTCCAACCCTCCGCCCGTCTGTCTGTCCAGCCCTCCGCCCGTCTGTCTGTCCAGCCCTCCGCCCGTCTGTCTGTCCAGCCCTCCGCCCGTCTGTCTGTCCAGCCCTCCGCCCGTCTGTCTGTCCAGCCCTCCGCCTGTCTGTCTGTCCAGCCCTCCGCCCGTCTGTCTGTCCAGCCCTCCGCCCGCCTGTCTGTCCAGCCCTCCGCCCGTCTGTCTGTCCAGCCCTCCGCCCGTCTTTCTATCTAGCCCCTCCGTGTTTCTATCTAGCCCGACTCAGCTCCCTTATAAAGTATTGCCTCCTTCATTTGATACGTTGTATCACCACAGTGCCTGTCTGTCTGTCCACCCATTGTCTGTCTGCGGTTGTTTCTTATTGTATTTGTTTTGCCACAGTTATTGGTGTCAATATCTTGATCGATGATGTTCTTTGTGTAGTTTCATGGCGTCTCTTGCAGTGGATCAGAAGCTAAAGCCTGTGCACAAACCTCTGATGTTTGAACACTACATGTCCCATGATACCTTGAGGTTGGCTATGCATCATGTGACCTGTAGCTCTGGTACGTCTGGGGTGGTGAGGTTAGCCCAGTGCTGGTTTAATGTGCGGCGTCCCAGTCAACGATCGCCCTTCTTTCACTGAATCTTTTTGACGGGCGACGCAAGATTCGATGCAAAGAATTAGATTTATATTTATCTATATGTATTTATATTTAATATAAGTAACATATATTATTAAATCGTGGAGGGTCCAATCAGAGAAATCCTCAGTCTCCCTTAAATCCCATCTCACTTGTAAAGGTAGAGGCGGGGTCTCAGCTGCAATGCCCCACCCCTGCGCCAGGCTATGACATCACAGTGCCAGTAATGGGATAGCGTGGCCGCTCTCACCATGTAATGTAACGTTTTTGGTATTCACAATCTTTAGAGCTTCTTCTCTCGTCAGAATCGCAATGTTTCTTTTTTTTTATATTTATTTAATGAGTTTAATTTTTTTTAAATTTATTTATTTATTTCTACCAAACTGAGAATTGTGAAGCGGTGACTAGGATATATTATTTAAGGAAGAAAGGGGCAGATAGCTCTTTCTTTTTTTAAAATTTTATTTTTATTTATAAAATTCTACTTTTTTGGCCAAAATTCTTTACGTACGCCCGATTTAGGGAACACATTCCAGAGTTTTCTAGTCCTTCTGCAATTTTTTTATTATCAGGGTTATTCAAAGAGATCCGAATGGCTGGAGAAAGGTAACCGAACGCTGAAAATCAGCGTTTGGTTACCTTTCTTGGCCATTCGGCTATCCAGAGAGCAGGCGAATTGCCTGCACATACGGTGCCTGTTCGAGGGCAGTGAAATCCCCATAGAGAAGCACTGCTTTGGCTATTCATAGAACAAAAACCAGCGGTGAAAGGTTCCCGAAATGCCCTGCCATTCGGTGGTTTCATTCGGCAGGTTTATTCAGGCGAATCCCATAGGCTGCAATGTTAAAAATATTCCCGTTTTAATTCAATATCTAATAAACCATTTATTATAATATTCTGCAGTAAAAAGTATTTTATTTATCGTTTTTCTTTTTTTTTTTATTGATTTTTTTTTTATTTTTGGGATATTTTAAGCATTTTTCTGGATTTTTTTTTTACTTTTTTCTGTAACAGCCCTCTTTATTATCATTCATTGGATCATATGTAAATTTCAGACATTTTCGCTCAGTAGTTTCTTTGCAAACAGTGTTTCACATTCATGCAAACTGTTTTTCTAATTTATTCACTGCCTTGGTCTGCGGTGTCGGCTTTTTCTGGAGGCTTCGCTGCGTGTGATCGGGTTTTTCCGGCGTCTTCGACGGGTTAATCCAGATGTTTTTGCGGGTTTTCGGCGTGCTTTCGCCAGGTTTTCGGCGGGTTTTCGGCAGCTTTTCCCTGCACTTCAACAGCCCTGTGGTGCTTGCTGAATACACCGCAGGGTGGCCGAAATGGGAAAGCCGATTTGCACCGAATTGAAGAGAACGGAAAGTCACCGAACGTGTGCGGCGACTTTTCGAATCTCTTCGAATAACCCTGAAAGTTTCAAAATTGCTGATTCTACATTTTTCTGTCTCCCCAAATAAAGCACCTTCTTAAAAAAGAAACAATGGATGACGCTCAGGCTTATTCGCTGAGCTGGAAGTCATTTTACATATTTTAAACCTACCACCAACACTGGTATTACGTCATCGCAACTCTTTCGACTTTACAGTTGCCCAGGCAGACAGGGGGTTAAAATATTGACCTAATAAGATGCTTTCCGGTCGGAAACCAGTCCATCGGGTTGATATCCCTCACGAATTTTGAGGAAATGCCCCTTAGGTGGACAGAAACCCCTATTTGACCATGTGAAGCAATTAAAAAGCAGTAGATGGGCGTTTACGACCTGGCATGTTGGGGGTCCGTTCGCTATGATGAGTATTGGTATAGAGATGTTGGCGTTGAGTTTTGTTGTGTGTTATAGTGGTTTTTAGGTCTTTTGATTGTTGGTAGTGACACATTGAGTAGACATCGATGGGAGTTTGGCTTGTCCACCGCCATGTTGGTCTGCATTGGCTGCAGTGGTGAGCAGCGCCTTGATTTTGGGTTATCACAGAGGCGCCATATTTTCTGTTTAATGGTAGATTTTAGGAGTCCGATGTTCCCAATTAATCATCAGATTCTTGCTCTCCGTTGTGTCGTTGAGAAGACCGATCACTGAAGTCGATCAACTTCATGTTGGCTTTGGACGTTTTTTCCCACTTCTCCAATTACTTGTTTTTGCCCCTTCGTGTTAGCTGCTGTGTTGACATCATTCGGAAGTCGGAAAACACAGATCGGATGTCGACGAGCTGTTGATGACCACTATCGGAAGCACCAGAGCCAAGCCACATGTTCTTCCTGATCTGGCAGCCAGTGGTTGATGCCTACAAGTCGGCCCGTGAAATCGAGAGCTTTATGTATCCTCTGTAGTACCTCGTTCATTTGAATTCAAACTTCATTGACTCCGAGCAGCCCCCCCCCCCAATCTCTTTGATCTGCTCCACCTACCTGCCCGAGATGAATGAGATTGGAGGCTCTCATCCAGTATGAGATAAAGCACTTAAGCTCCGGAACCAGCGCGTGATCCGGCAAAGCGGTTTGTCTCACTCGCACAACCAAACCCGTCTCGTTTCAATCCAGTCGCTTTTTGATGTTGCCAGCGATGCCTGCCAGACTTTCCGTCAGGCTGATTAGACACGAGGTTTCTGTTTCATATCAGGTTCCCTCTCATCTCCTGGGTTGTTTTTTTTTTTTACTTTATGGTTCTTTTTTTCTTTTCCTCCCTCTGATGGTGTGAGAGCGGAGATGCCTTCTGATCCCTGAACAAAAAGGAACATCCGGCAAAGTCCACTTACTCTAACCAAGGGCGACGCTTTGACTTTATGACTTCACTGTAAATTCCCGGGCAGTGAAGGTTCATGGGATTTGTTCCAGTTTTTAAAAAAAATTGTGTTGATGATGGGAGAGTTGCGGCGCTGCGTAAAGTCTTCTCCAGCACATTATCCCAAAGATTAACCTCAATGGGGTTAAGGTCTGGACTGTGCGGTGGCCAATCCATGTTTGGAAACGATGTCTCATGCTCCCTCAACCACTCTTGCACAATTTGAGCCCGATGAACCCTGGCATTGCCATCTTGGACTATGCCCACTGTGCCATCAGGGGAGAAAAAACCCATTGATATGAAAACCTGCTCATTCAGTATATTCAGGGAGTCACATGACCTCATTATTTGGGCGCATAACGTTGTTAACCCCTTCACTGCTGAGCCATTTCACGTCTTAAAAAAACACTTTGTTCTATTTGTTATTATTTATTACTTTTGTCTTTACTTTAAACATGGTCATATTTGGTATCATTGGAAAGGTCGGGAGATATCGGGGTTCAAAGGAACCTCCTATCTTTGCTTAGGAGTCAATGAGGATGTTCCTCACACATCCTCAGCAGTGAAAGGGTTAAACCTAGACCCGACCACCTGAAGCCACCCTGGGTCATAACAGGCTTGTAGGGGATGACTTTTTATGGCCGGGCAGTGTATTTAAAGAGGTGGTTTCATGATATAACCAGTATTAATAAACCCAATTCTTTATATTGTGTCCGGGTATATCTAGATTCCGTGCATTAGTCTCAGGTCTCACCGTGATGTTGTCAGGAGAGCTTACACTTTAATCACCATTTAGGTTATCTAAAAACCGTGTGTGTGTGTGTTTTAATGTAATGTTCAAATGACAATTTTTTTGATGTGTTTTTGTATGAAGTTGGGTCAAATATTAACTGTGTATGCTGCCGCCCAGGAGTAGTGGGAGTGGAGCGTGGAACCGGTTTCACTTTATCATAAATACTTCATGTGCTTATACAGTATAGTGCATAATATAGCGCACTTTAGCTCTCGTTTGATCCTGGATGTATCTGTAGCTCTGGGGGATTAACACAAAGAAAAACCGTAACTCGAAGCCCACTTAAAATGTATGGATTATTTTTTTTCTTGGCCAAGCTGAACCAAGTCCTGAGCTTCCTCCAACTCACCCAGGGTCCTTCTGTAATGGCCTCGGTTAAAAGCCAAATGGTGCATTGAATAATGCACTACAGCACAATCCATAACAAATGGCCCAACGATAAACCACCAGTTGCTGTGGAGCCCTCTTAAGACTAGCGGGGCATCATGGGAGTGGTAGTTTTACTGCAAAGCCGTCTTCTCATTGGCCACGTGACCTAATCCACAATGCCGACTTTATAACACTTTTGTTTTCCTCTCTTACTCCAGCTCCATTCCCCCATGAACTCCGTCAGCAGCACTGAAGACATCAAGCCTCCCCCCGGAATTAACGGCATCCTCAAAATACCGGCTCATCCCTCGGGACCAATGGCATCTTTCACCAAGCACATATGTGCCATCTGCGGGGACAGATCATCAGGTACGGTTCTCTTTTGAGTCTTAAATCTCTTAATTATTGTTTCTGTAGGTCCATATTAAGTCCCGGTTGCAGCTGATGATATTTTATGATGAGGAGGTGTTAAAATGCGACTGAGCATGCCTGAAGTGACCTCATCTGGGGCAGATTTCAAAGTTGCCCCATTCTAAGTCTGTCCTGGTAGTTCTCCTTGGTGAAGATGACCTGATATCCTAACTATGGACCAACTGGGCACTAGAAAGGGGCCAGTGAGGGTGGCGTGGTCACTGGCAGCTAGGTCCAAGACCCGGGAGCCAGGGTTTGTATATACAGTATGCATAGAGCAGGGTTTAGGTGGAATGTGTCCAGGGTTCGATTTATAGAAAAATGCCGCCTTATCAACTTTCTTGTAGAACCTTGGAAATGACTTCAGATAAGTCGAAACGTTGGCTTCTTTATCATTTTTTTTATTTTTTTTATTTAGGATGCACTCAAGACTTCCTATCTTCATTTTGTATTATATATATACTAGTTGTAAAGCCTGCCCAGAGGGCAGTCTATTGTGGATATACTGCCCCTGCTCATGGATATACTGCCCCAGCACGTGGATACTGCCCCCGCACGTGGATACTGCCCCCGCACGTGGATACTGCCCCCGCACGTGATACTGCCCCCGCACGTGGATACTGCCCCCGCACGTGGATACTGCCCCCGCACGTGGATACTGCCCCCGCACGTGGATACTGCCCCCGCACGTGGATACTGCCCCCGCACGTGGATACTGCCCCCGCACGTGGATACTGCCCCAGCCTGCCCAGAGGGCAGTCTATTGTGGGTATACTGCCCCAGCTCGTGGATACTGCCCCAGCCTGCCCAGAGGGCAGTCTATTGTGGGTATACTGCCCCAGCACGTGGATATTGCCCCAGCATGTGGATACTGCCCCAGCACATGGATATTTGCCCCCAGCACATGGATATTTGCCCCAGCACATGGATATTTGCCCCCAGCACATGGATTTGCCCAGGCTCATGGATTTGCCCAGCACATGGATTTGCCCCCACTTCTGGATTTGCCCCAGCTCATGGATTTGCCCCAGCTCATGGATTTGCCCCCAGCTCATGGATTTGCCCAGCACATGGATTTGCCCCAGCTCATGGATTTGCCCCCAGCTCATGGAGTTGCCCCCAGCTCATGGATTTGCCCCAGCTCATGGATTTGCCCCGCACATGGATTTGCCCCCAGCTCATGGAGTTGCCCAGCTCATGGATTTGCCCAGCACGTGGATTTGCCCAGCACGTGGATTTGCCCAGCTCGTGGATTTGCCCCCAGGTCGTGGATATGGTCCCCAGCTCGTGGATATGGACCCCCCCAGCTCGTGGATATTGACCCCCCCCCACCACCAGCGCTCATACTTACCTGTCGAGCGGCGCCAGGGAAGTGAAGATTTCCCCGCTTCCGGTCTTTGAAGGACCCAAGCCGCGGTCACGTGACCGGGGCTTGGGTCCTTCAAAGCGCGCATCCTACCCCTGAGCGGCGGAGGGAACTTTCCCTTCGCCGCTCGGGGGACCCGTTAGATGCACAAAGCAGCCGGGTAGAGGCTGCGCTCGCAGCCTGTACCCGGCTGCCGCGCGCATCCAACCCCCGAGCGGCGGAGGAAACTTTCCCTTCGCCGCTCTGGGGTTGGATGCGCGCGGCAGCCGGGTACAGGCTGCGAGCGCAGCCTCTACCCGGCTGCTGTGTGCATGTGTAACCGCCGCGGCGAGCCGGCAGCCGGCTCGTGCCGCGGCGGTTGCATGCGCGCGCAACCAACCGCCGCTGGTTGCGCGCGCATGCGCAGTAAGGCTTTGGCGACGGACAGCCAAAGCCTTACTCTTTTATTATATAGATTTTTGACATTACCTGCACGGATCACATTACACCATTGGCAAGAAATACCATTGGACAACAAGGGGTTAAAATAACACTTGCCTATGGGAAAGACCCTTGCCCGCAACGCTTATATCGTTTTTTTGCCAATGTACTTTTTTTAATCGTTGGTGCGATAGTGTATATATACAATCTCCACCATCTATAAACCCACATCTGTTTCCTCTTTATATCGCACACGATTCACTGCGCCCGATGAGTACACAATCTAATTTGTTTCGGGATATCCGATGAGGGGAATCGGCGGTAAGGCGGGCACGCGGTTGAGAAACGGACCCTTTCCACATGTTCGCTTCCCCCGTGTCTGGCGTGTGGTTAAAAAAGAAGCAAGTCTGTCAAGAGCGAAGGAGAAGGGTATCGTGGGAAGTTCCTTTTTGGAACCTGGCGTGACCTTCGATCAGAGAGAAAGGGGAACGTCCCTGAGTGGCTGGCCGGCCACCGGTACTTTTGGTGGTCGGGGCAGAGCAGCCGGCGTTGGTACCCAGACGAAGGCGGAAGATGTACATCATAATGAAATTAACACCGCAACGCAGCTGCCAAATATTTTGATTTAGATACCGTTTTAATCTCCGCCAGGCGGCTGAGTTTTATACAGCCACAACTTGTCTCTTCATGACACCCAGGCAGCCACATCCTGTCTCTTCATGGTTTAGCCGCTGTGCATTGTGGGAGTTGATGATCAACACTGAAAAATAACGGTGGTCCTGATTGTTAATTTTCTGGAAGAATAATGGTGGTCCCAATGGTAGTTTTCCAGAAGAATAACGTTGGTCCAAATGTTAGTTTTCTGGAAGGATAAAGATGCTTCCGGTGTACCTTTTCCAGAAGAATACCTGTGTTTCCTTTGGGACCACCAATATTTTTCAGGAAAATTAACAAAGGAAACACAGGTATTTTTCTGGAAAACGTAAACCGGAAGCATCTTTATCCTTCCAGAAAACTAACATTTGGACCAATGTTATTCTTCTGGAAAACTACCATTGGGACCACCATTATTTTTCAGGAAAATTAACAATGTTAGTTTTCTGGAAGAATAATGGTGGTCCCGATGTTAGTTTTCTGGATGAATAATGGTGGTCCCGATGTTAGTTTTCTGGATGAATAATGGTGGTCCCGATGTTAGTTTTCTAGAAGAATAATGGTGGTCCCGATGTTAGTTTTCTGGAAGAATAATGGTGGTCCCGATGTTAGTTTTCTGGAAGAATAATGGTGGTCCCGATGTTAGTTTTCTGGATGAATAATGGTGGTCCCGATGTTAGTTTTCTAGAAGAATAATGGTGGTCCCGATGTTAGTTTTCTGGAAGAATAATGGTGGTCCAATGTTAGTTTTCTGGAAGAATAATGGTGGTCCCGATGTTAGTTTTCTGGATGAATAATGGTGGTCCCGATGTTAGTTTTCTAGAAGAATAATGGTGGTCCCGATGTTAGTTTTCTGGAAGAATAATGGTGGTCCCGATGTTAGTTTTCTGGAAGAATAATGGTGGTCCCGATGTTAGTTTTCTGGATGAATAATGGTGGTCCCGATGTTAGTTTTCTAGAAGAATAATGGTGGTCCCGATGTTAGTTTTCTGGAAGAATAATGGTGGTCCCGATGTTAGTTTTCTAGAAGAATAATGGTGGTCCCGATGTTAGTTTTCTAGAAGAATAATGGTGGTCCCGATGTTAGTTTTCTGGATGAATAATGGTGGTCCCGATGTTTGTTTTCTGGAAGAATAATGGTGGTCCCGATGTTAGTTTTCTGGAAGAATAATGGTGGTCCCGATGTTAGTTTTCTAGAAGAATAATGGTGGTCCCGATGTTAGTTTTCTGGAAGAATAATGGTTGTCTCATCGTTCATTTTCTGGAAGGACAACGGTGGTCCCAATGTTAGTTTTCCAGAAGAATAATAGTGCTGCTGATGTTGTTCATTTTCCGGAAGAATACCTGCGTTCCCTGTGTTAATTTTTCTGAAGAATAATGGTGGTCCCAACATTCATTTTCTGGAAGAATAACGGCGGTCTCAATCTCAATGTTAGTTTTCTGAAAGAATTCTGGTGCTTCTGATGTTCATTTTCCGGAAGAATACCTATGTTCCCTGTGTTAATTTTCCTGAAGAAGATCTGTGTTACCGATGGTCAGCGCCTTTCTTGGTTGTTCACAGGATGTTCACCTGCCGGTGTTGAATTTACCTTCTCTGGAATACCAAAGTTTACCATAGTTGTGACAAGGTTGATTTTTGTACCTTTGTTTGCAACTATGGTGACCTTCTGTGTCACACTGGTGGTTAATGGAAAAGCCCCTTAACGGGGTGAAGAATTGCACGTTTTAGGCCAAATAGTCCCAACAGAAATGACGTGGAAGAAATAAATTTCCACTTTTTAGCTTTTCTGGCTTAAAACGTGCCATCCCTTTTCAGTTCTCCACCAGTTCGCCCTGTTCTGTTACGCTAATTCCCCCATGCCGCGTATTGCTGTCTGCTAACAGCTGACGGCGTTTTAATGGAGACGGAGGGAACTTGCGCTGTTTCCCCCCTCTCTCTCTTTTTCTAATGTATTCCCATCAGAGGATCCGACTGTGATCTTTCCAGGAATTCTTGCATTTATTTATCATCGTTAAAGGATTATATAACCAAAAACTACCCAAGGATTTGTCTCGCGTGAAAAAACGCCCTAATGCAAATTGCAGTTGGATTGATTGGGGCGTTGAGGTCCCCTTTGGGTTTTATGTGACTCGAAGGTCCTGGTGCTGCAACGTGAACGTTATAATCTATCCCAAATTGTGCAATTTCTGTATAGATTTGTGTCGACTCATCCAGATGGAAAATTTAAGGACCCCTTGACTGCTTTGCCACTGGATTTCCCGACCAACGGTTCTTGACTCAGGAAATCCAGTGACAAAGTAGAAATGGCAGGACATCCGGTGGTAAAGTTGGTTGTCATCAGCAGTATCTCTGGGTTTGAGGATGGTCAGATTGCAGGGCCTTAGTTGCCAAACAGCACATTCAGTGTAGATTTACAAAATTGTGCTCCTGAGGAAGCCAAAGGACATTAGGCAAAATGCATCTGATGGTGGTTCTGCCTGGGCGAATGGAGAATGTTGCTGCTGACAGCATCTACCCTATTATTTTTGTCTATTTATTTTAGGTGAAAATATTCACTTTTTCTCAAATGACTCCCACTGCTCTCCCAACGTCAGTTCGGAGCCTCCTGAATGCAGAAGTCCCTGCAACATTTCCATCTAATTTGCATACAATGCACAAATTGCGCATCACTTGGAACTGGTGTACTTTGTACGCTAGTTCCATAACGCCTG
This sequence comes from Leptobrachium leishanense, assembly GCA_009667805.1. Classification (NCBI taxonomy): domain Eukaryota; kingdom Metazoa; phylum Chordata; class Amphibia; order Anura; family Megophryidae; genus Leptobrachium; species Leptobrachium leishanense. The sequence goes on from CM019071.1 coordinate 140,978,339, forward strand.
TGCTGAACGATGGATCGGTGCTGCACGCACACAGGCAGAACCAGTCCACTGGCGGCCTTCTCTCAGGACGCTTGCTTTTGTGAGCACTCTGAAAGAGGATGAGGTCAACACGTAGAGTATGCTGAGATCATTGGTGACTGACAGCTGGGAAAATGAAAATCCCGGCTGCCTGGTGATGCGTGTGTGTCACAAGTGTTTTCTGCCAAACACGGCAGGAGTTGCGAGCACTCCTCCCAGCCTGACCACTTTAAAAGGTTTAAGTGGTCAGGGTCTGTAGAGTGTCTCTATAACAAATGTGATATATTGTTGCACTGTAAAAGGAAATATAGTGGGTGTAAAAGTATATTAGAAAGATCTGGCGTCCTATTCCTAACAGCGGGCCAGTAAGGGAAGAAATTGTCGCGAGTCATAGAAACACGCCATCTGAGTTGTCTTAGGGAGCAGACTGAGCATGTGCAAAGTGCCCTCAGTCAGGTCAGATTTCAAAACTGTCCATAAATATCAAATCAAAGAGGCAATTACAGAGGCAACATTTTATTTATTTAATTATGTATATATGTGTTTTCTATTTCAGGCGATCAAGCCCCCACCGCAGCATAGTATAATAGATAGCACCCAACCCATTGCTGCAGCATTTTTTGGGTGTTAGGAGGAGGGCAAAAAAAGCCAGTGGACGCATCTCCAACAGTCCCTCCACGGCGAACACAGCATGAAGCTATTACTGTATATGCACTTACTCATAGTGCTGCATTTGCGTTTAAGACAGAGCGCCCCGCGCCGTCACGCTCGCGGTCTGTAATGAACAGAGGCATGTAATTATGCACAAGTAATCACCGCTCGGTGAACTCCGCCGATGCGCTCTAACCATGAGCTGCGGAGGATTTAATTAACCGCTCTAATTGATTTCCTTTTTTTTTCTCTCTTTACAGGTAAACATTATGGAGTTTACAGCTGCGAAGGATGCAAGGGTTTCTTCAAAAGGACCGTACGGAAGGATCTGACGTACACCTGCCGCGACAACAAGGACTGCCTGATCGATAAGCGCCAGCGGAATCGGTGCCAGTACTGCCGGTACCAGAAGTGTCTCGCCATGGGGATGAAGAGAGAAGGTAATGGTTTTCAGGTTTTACCTGCTGGTCCTGCGATTGTAACAAAATCTATATGAAATGTTGCGTCAGAAAGCCGTGGGATCGACGTTGAACGCGCACATACGTTAACCGCGTATCTGTGTTGGTGTCGGGATACGTTCAGAATGGAGGCGGGAAGTGTCATGGTAGGGGGGAGGCCTGACTGGGAATGATAGGAGGGACAGTACGAGGCAGGTACACCAAGCCTGAGGTCCTGCTTAAACCTGCCAGCTGGAAACGCTGGCGTCACCCCGGCTCTCTTCGTTATCAGCGGCGCGGGGATATCTTTATATTGCACCGTTATTCAGGGATGTTACAAAGTGACATGTTCATATAACGCCGTTATAAAAGTCAATATTGTGTGCGGGTGTTTTGGATCCCCCATAATGCAGAGGCTCAGGTAGGGATCCCCCATAATGCAGAGGCTGGGGGTATGGATCCCTTTTAATGCAGAGGCTGGGGTGTGGATCCCCCTTAATGCAGAGGCTGCGGTATGGATCCCCCTTATTGCAGAGGCTGGGGTATGGATCCCCCTTATTGCAGAGGCTGGGGTATGGATCCCCCTTATTGCAGAGGCTGGGGTATGGATCCCCCTTATTGCAGAGGCTGGGGTAGGGATCCCCCTTATTGCAGAGGCTGGGGTGTGGATCCCCCTTAATGCAGAGGCTGGGGTAGGGATCCCCATTATTGCAGAGGCTGGGGTAGGGATCCCCATTATTGCAGAGGCTGGGGTAGGGATCCCCATTATTGCAGAGGCTGGGGTAGGGATCCCCCTTATTGCAAAGGCTGGGGTAGGGATCCCCATTATTGCAGAGGCTGGGGTAGGGATCCCCATTATTGCAAAGGCTGGGGTAGGGATCCCCATTATTGCAAAGGCTGGGGTAGGGATCCCCATTATTGCAAAGGCTGGGGTAGGGATCCCCATTATTGCAAAGGCTGGGGTAGGGATCCCCATTATTACAGTGGCTGGGGTAGAGATCCCCCTTAAGGCAGAGGCTGGGGTAGGGATCCCCTTTATTGCAGTGGCTGGGGTAGAGATCCCCCTTAAGGCAGAGGCTGGGGTAGAGATCCCCCTTAAGGCAGAGGCTGGGGTAGGGATCCCCCTTAATGCAGAGGCTGGGGTAGGGATCCCCATTAATGCAGAGGCTGGAGTAGGGATCCCCATTATTGCAGTGGCTGGGGTAGGGATCCCCATTAATCGGGATGCTGGGGACCAGAGCATGGCAGATATTGAGGAGACACACCAGATTAAAAAAAAAGCAAATTTGAGGCAAATTATCATTTTATCCAATGTGGCAGAATGGTTGTACGTGCTGGTGGTGAACGCTGTCGGCAGCCTCATTGGATCCTCTAAGCCAGTTGCGTGTAACTCCATTATCCGTGTGTGGGCATTGCCCGGGAGCTGTGCCACGGTTTGGCCATGTGTTTAGTGTCTGCGAGGCCCAGGGGTAATATTCAGTTTCGGGCAGTGTTGGATGAGCAGATGTTCCTTCCATGGGGTGAGAAGGTTTTCTCTCTGCAAGGCCTGGGCTTAGACAAGCATCTCTGAGGTCATCCAAGGTGACCCGTAGACTTCTCTGTGTCATGGATGTTAAGTGGCTGAGATTTATGTGCACCTTTTTACGCCCTGGATCCTGTGTAACGCAGTGTAGCTTCTCTCTGCCAGGGACGGCGTTTATTGAGATTAATGAGATTGGGAGCCGGTCTCCAGGAGGCACAAAGCACATCAATAGACACAACCACTTCAACACCTCAGCACAATCCACCCTCACTGGTCACCGTGTGTGTGCGTGTGTGTGCGTGTGCGTGCGTGTGTGTGCGTGTGTGTGCGTGCGTGTGTGTGCGTGTGTGTGCGTGTGCGTGCGTGCGTGTGTGTGTGTGTGCGCTTTGTTTATTTTGAGACACATGTTGGTTTTATCTTTTTTATATTCAATAAGAATATTTAATGTTCTGTAGGTCTGTAAGTGTTACTCTCTGCTGGAATTCAGCATCTGCCGACCTTTAATCCGAGGGATCGCTTTTACGTTCCTGTATTATATAATCTGAGCTGTGACTTAACTCCTAAATATTTATATACTCAGAGATATACATATGTACTGTATGTATGGGTGTATTGTGTGTATATGTGTAGTGTCTATAGTTATATTTGGGTGTACATATATGTATGTGGATGTAGTGCAGTTTGGGTATAGGTACGTGTGGCTGTAGTGCAGTTTGGGTATAGGTACGTGTGGCTGTAGTGCAGTTTGGGTATAGGTACGTGTGGCTGTAGTGCAGTTTGGGTATAGGTACGTGTGGCTGTAGTGTAGTTTGGGTATAGGTACGTGTGGGTGTAGGGCAGTTTGGGTATAGGTACGTGTGGCTGTAGTGTAGTTTGGGTATAGGTACATGTGGCTGTAGTGCAGTTTGGGTATAGGTACGTGTGGGTGTAGTTTGGGTCTAGGTACGTGTGGCTGTAGTGCAGTTTGGGTATAGGTACGTGTGGCTGTAGTGCAGTTTGGGTATAGGTACGTGTGGCTGTAGTGCAGTTTGGGTATAGGTACGTGTGGATGTAGTGCAGTTTGGGTATAGGTACGTGTGGATGTAGTGCAGTTTGGGTATAGGTACGTGTGGCTGTAGTGTAGTTTGGGTCTAGGTACGTGTGGCTGTAGTGCAGTTTGGGTATAGGTACGTGTGGCTGTAGTGTAGTTTGGGTCTAGGTACGTGTGGCTGTAGTGCAGTTTGGGTATAGGTACGTGTGGGTGTAGTGCAGTTTGGGTCTAGGTACGTGTGGGTGTAGGGCAGTTTGGGTCTAGGTACGTGTGGCTGTAGTGCAGGTTGGGTATAGGTATATGTGGGGGGTGGGGGTGTGTGGCTGTGGTGCAGTTTGGGTATAGGTATATGTGGGGGGTGTGTGGCTGTGGTGCAGTTCGGGTATAGGTATATGTGGGGGGTGGGGGTGTGTGGCTGTGGTGCAGTTTGGGTATAGGTATATGTGGGGGGTGTGTGGCTGTGGTGCAGTTTGGGTATAGGTATATGTGGGGGGTGTGTGGCTGTGGTGCACTTTGGGTATAGGTATATGTGGGGGATGTGTGTGTGTGGGGTACATTGTGGTGCAAACATTGGATACTTGGTTTACAAAATAAATAAATATCCCCCCCTGAAGCGAGCGCGACGTGTTAGACGCAACCTTGACACTTGGCAAAACAAGCGAAGGTCTTCTGCCGATTATGTGAGCGCGCCGGGCTGCGCTGACAGAACCAAACATTTCTATTTCATTCCCTGCGCAGCCGCCGGCACATTCATCCGATACAGCGGGGGGGGGGGGGGGGAGAAAACTCTATTAGCTACAAAGAAAAGGCAAAAACGTTGTGATAAACCAGACCCAAACGACGCTGGGAAATCATGCCGCAGCTCGACGGGTCGATAACGCTCAGGCCGCGCCATAAAGCCACACGGTAACCTATTTACGGCTCTAGTTGGGTCCAGTAATTGAATGAATCTTGGATCTCGTTGGGCTCTTCATCCTTTTTTTTTTGACGGCTTCGGAGAAAAAAAAAGCAAAAAATGATCCACATACAGCCGACCAAAATAGCCCTTTTATTGGATATTCTGTCGGGTTTAGAACTCTCGCCCGCGGGAACGCACGGGAATTTAAAGGGACATTGTGGCGGTTGTAGAACTTGCCGCAATTCCGTAAATCCTCGCCATAAAACAATAATTTTCCTAATTTTTCAGCCGCCGTTCTTTATTTTCTTTTTTATGCCGCGTTAAAACAAGAGTCTGACCTTAACGCACTTTGTCAGGTGATTCTCTACGAGTCAGAGGTCAGGTCAAGGACACTTCCAGCTAAACGTCCCATAGCTTCAATGGACGGAGCGTCAGTCTGGGTGGGATTGTGTTTTCAGGATTTATGGGGCAGATGTTGTAATTTTCGCCGTGTCAGAAGCATTTCTGTTTAGAACTGGAAACATTTTATTGTTTTTGTTTTAATAGTAATTGTTTTAAATATTTCCTGTATTTATTAATAGATTTTTTTTTAATGATCTAATTTTTTTAAATTATTTACTATATTAAGTTATATATTTATTTTATGTTTTTAAAACTATTTTTTATATTACTGTATATAGAACATATATGGATGAGATGGTTTATTTTTATTCTTTGTTTTACCTAGTTCACGATATTTATATATGAGCGGATTTGCCAAAATGAGGCCTTGCTTTACATTATTCATCACTGCCATGGACTTTTTTTTCTTATTAATGATTTTTTTAATATTTTTTTTTTTAACTATATATTTTATACAATTTTTATTGCATTGGACGGAGTGGCGTCCCTTTACTAATATTTATTTATTTATTCTACCTAGTTCATAATTTGAGCATTGTATTGATTTGCCAAAGTTGGACCTTTTTTTTAACATTATTCCAGACTGCCCTGGTCTCTTAAAATATTTATTTATTAATAGATTTTTTTTAAATAATATTTTTTAGCTTTGACTATTTTTTTTATATTTATAATCATTAGGGTGTTGGGGGGGGGGATTGGTTTCCCTTTATTATTATTAATAATAATAAAGGGAAGCCAATCCCCCGACACTCGAATGATTATAAATATAAAAAATTGTTATAGCTAAAAAATATGATTTATATATTTATTTATTTTACCTAGTTCACAATTTTTACAAAAGTGCATTTGCCAAAGTTGGACCTTTTTTTAACATTATTCAATGCTGCCTCGTAAAAATGTCCAAAGATTTTTTTTTTAATTATTTTTCTTTTAATAGATTTAATAAACATTTTTTAACTGTAAAAAAAAAAAAATTAATTTTTAATTATAATTTTTATGAACTTTTATATTTTTTTATTATAAATTATTATTTGTTATTCCTAGTTAACAATTGCTATAGGAGCGGATTTGCCAAAATTAACCCCCCCCTTTTTTTTTTATCATTATGTACCACCGCCTGTTCAATGATTTCCCCACCCCCATATTTCTAAATATATTAATCGATTTTTTTTTTTTCAAATAATTTTTTTTTTTAAATATTTTTAAAAAAAAAATATTACTAAATAATATATTTTTAACTATATATTATTTTTATATTTTCCTTTCAATCTACAGAGCGTTGGGCGGGATGGTTTCCCTCTTGGCAAAATACCCCATGACTCATAATTTTTTTACCTTTTGTAATATATTTTAGAGTGCACTTTCACACCTCCCAGGCGTTTGTAGGGTAACCCCCCACACCCCTTTTTTTTTTGTGTAAATTCAAACCTACAGATCACCCATTCATTCCCGCACAGTAGCCAGAAGCCAATTGTATCCAAAAAATAAACTTATGGGAAGGGGGGGGGGAATAAAAAAGACAAATGATTCCCCTGCAGCCAGAGGAGAGGATGTTAGTGTCATAAATCTCATTTTTATCTGTTTATTGACAGTCTTGTCATTACTCCAGCTGTTTTAGCAGATTACCGGCTGGATTTATGGCTTATTTTAACACATAATTTAACTTCCGTCTCACAGCAATTAGCGGGTTAAGGTGGCAGCGGACACCCCTCTGTTTCCTTTATTCCTTTTCCGTGTTTTTTCTTTTTCCTTTTTTTTTTTCTTCTTTTTAACTTTGAAATATGTTGTTTTAGGTAATCTAAGAGGAGGGATCCTCACTCGGGCCTTTTAGGAAGAGCAGGAGACGGCCTGTTATCTGCGCGTTTATGGCGGCGGATCAGTGGTAGGGCTGCTAGGAAATGACCGTGGACTAAAACAAAGACGTGAAAGTATCTTTCAAGACTAAAAACAAACAAAACAAAACAAAACACATAAAATGGACAGGGGAAAAAAAAAAAAAGAATTTTCATGCAAAATTATTTTTTTTGCTCTTATTTTCTCCTCAATGCAGACATTAGGCTGGGGTCAGACGAACGCAGTGCGAACGCGTGCAGCCGCACTTTATCACGGCCGTAGTAGCAGCCAATGACGGGCAATGTACGAAGTACAGCGCAACGCAAGCGGCAAACAAACGCATTTTTTTTCGAGAACGTGATACTGCTACTACTGACGTACAGAGTGCGCTGTGTCCGCTAGCGGCGTGTGTGCGTGATTAGGAGACGTCAGACGCTGCTAATGTCCGGCCAAAATAACGTCCAGACGCAAAAAGGGTTTTATTGATGATCCGTACAAAATCACGGACGAAAATGCGCATCGTATGACCGCTATCGCGTATTCCGGGAAAAAATACGTCCATTCGTTCGAACGCACTTTTTCACGGACGACGCGAAAAATGCGTTAGTCTGACCCTAGCCTTAGAAGCTCGCCGAAACATTTTCATATAGATGAGGTTGTGGCTTTTTTTGTCTTTCCTTTTTTTGTTTTATTTATTAAATTTTTTTTTATTTTTTTAATTATTTTTTTTAATTATTATTATTATAATTATTATCATTATATCCCCCCCCCCCCATATACATGAGGTAGGATTTAGTCCAGTTCCTTCCTTGGCTCAATGGGTATCTTGCAATTCACGGGGGGGGGGCGGGCATTATTTAATTCTTATTAACTCCTTCACTACCAGGACCGTGTTTACACATTCTTTGCAGCCGCCCGGTGCTCCCCAAACATAATCTGTACACACAGGGCAATGGAAACAAAACAATTTTGTTGCAAACAGGTTTCATGTGCAGATACTCTCTCCGGAACGCGTATCCGAACTTTTAGTGCATCGGATGTGGCAGACGCAGCCACTGCGCTGGGAGTCACTGAAGTTGGCGGGGGCCAGCAGGCAGCCGCTGCGCTGGGAGTCACTGAAGTTGGCGGGGGCCAGCAGGAAGCCGCTGCGCAGGGAGTCACTGAAGCTGGCGGGGGCCAGCAGGCAGCCGCTGCGCTGGGAGTCACTGAAGCTGGCGGGGGCCAGCAGGCAGCCGCTGCGCAGGGAGTCACTGAAGCTGGCGGGGGCCAGCAGGCAGCCGCTGCGCTGGGAGTCACTGAAGCTGGCGGGGGCCAGCAGGCAGCCGCTGCGTTGGGAGTCACTGAAGCTGGCGGGGGCCAGCAGGCAGCCGCTGCGTTGGGAGTGGCTGTATAAACGTGTGGGATTTTATTAAACAGTTCCTGTCCGGTTTCTCCCCAAACCCCTAGATTTTTTTTATATCTCGGACTGATCTGTATCTACTTCTATCAACTCTCACTTTCTATCGTTTTCTGTATCTCTCATTTATATCTTCTTCTCTTGCTCTTTCTCTCTCGTTCTTCATCCCTCTTTCGCTGTCTCTCTCACTCTTTCTTGCCCACTCTGTTGCTGTCTCTCTTTTTCTTTGTCACCGTCTTATAATTATAGAATTTAGCTAAGTATGACGATAAGTTCGAATTTTAATAATAAGCCTCTGAGGCGAGTATTGCTTCTCTTTGCTTTATTAAACATAGCAGCAAGTGGCAACTAGCAAGAACTTTGAAAATATGAAGCATTTATATTGAGTAAAAGAGAAAACATATAATAACAGTAGTAACAGGTATATATGTTATCTTCCAACACCACTTCCACTCCTTTGGATCGGTCCTCTTTCCTGTCTGTGCCCATCAAAATCGATCAACGTCCCTCCTACTTCCTCTTTCTTTGCTGTACGAGGTGATCAGTGTAGGTATGTAGGGAACCCAAAGGGCAATCCACCGGAGACGAGGAAATCCTTCATGAGGCTGAGGAAAAAGAAGACGTGAGAGTGGAAGATATTGGATCCGCAGACCCAGTAAACAATAAACCACAATGGCGGCGGGAGTGGTGGGCAATACTCGCCTCAAAGTCTTATTATTAAAATTCTAACTTATCGTCACACTTGGCTAAATTCTACAATTTTAATACATCGACTCTGAGGCTCCTATTGCTTGTTCAAAGCTAACCCACAACTGCGGATGACCAATGAACAACAGGCTTAAAGTAAACGGATCGGAAGGTGGACTCTCTGGACCAGTCAGCTGATCGCAATAAGTCCTCCAACCGACAACCTGCCGAAACAGCGGAAGACGCTACAGCGCTGCAAATCGAATGAGCGCCAAACATAGAGGTATCAATACCGGTCAAACCCAAAAGCCAGCGTAGTCGTACCTACCGGGGCGAAAGGAGATTTAAACCAAATGAAAAGAGGAGAAACCCCTGGACCCCGGAGTGAAGCGGTACGGGATTCATACCCCTGAAGACACACAACCGGGCATAAAGCCGGACGTAACAGAAATGCCGGATAAAAAGCCGACGAAATGGCCGTCTTAGTACGATGGGAGATGTCAAAGCGCACACCCTCAGGCACGAAGGAATGTGCGTTGAAGTCCAACGCCCTGACATCGGCTACCTGTTTGCAAGATATCAAGCATAGAAGGGCTAGTAACTTAGAAGATAGTTGACGCAAGGTGAGAACCTGGTTAGAGGCCATTGTTCTAGAAAACTAAGTAACAGGGTCACATCCCAAGTTGTCGTATACCTCGGCAACGGGGGACGGTCAGCCCTGATACCTTTAAGCAGACTCTCTCGCTCTTCCTCCCTTTCTCTCTCGCTCTTCCTCCCTTTCGCTCTCGCTCTTCCTCCCTTTCGCTCTCGCTCTTCCTCCCTTTCTCTCTCGCTCTTCCTCCCTTTCTCTCTCGCTCTTCCTCCCTTTCGCTCTCGCTCTTCCTCCCTTTCTCTCTCGCTCTTCCTCCCTCTTTCTCTCTCGCTCTTCCTCCCTTTCTCTCTCGCTCTTCCTCCCTCTTTCTCTCAAGCTCTGTTGCTCTCTCTCCTCTGTCTCTCACTTTCTATCCATTTCGCTCTGTTGATATTTCACCCTTTTTGTCTGTTGTTCTGTTTGTTGCCGTATCTTATGGTTTCTCATATATATAATCTCCGTCTCCATCTGTTTTTCTTTTTATGTATATCTATTCACACAATAAAGTGTGTATGTGTGCAGTGTGACGTGTGTGAGTGTGTGTTGACCCGGCAAGGTGACAGGGATGGGAAGAGACGAAAAAGGCAGAATTGTGACAATGTCTGGAGTAAACCTGGTTTCTATTGATTTCCTCGCGGTTATTGGAGGACGGCGAATCGTCTTCTGCTCCTTAAATTGAACTTTCCTGAAACATGATTTTCTCCCAAGTCAAAAAAGAAATTGGGTTTTTATTCACTGTAATTGTACGTTGGCGATTTCCTTTCCCCCCCACCCCCCCGTCCGTCCTTTCCTTCATGACGCCCGCAGTCCTATCATCGTTCATCTCGGCTTCTTCACGTCGCATTTAACGTGTTTGGCGACGTGACGGCCATTACTGCCCCGCGTTTCTTCTCGCGGCTCCATTCGAAATAATTTCAGTGTTTACTTTTTTTTGGGGGGGGGGTCTTAATTGGTTCTGTAGGAAATTGAAAGCTGAGGTCGGATGATATTTTGTATCGTGTCGGCACGGATGGAGTTAACGTCCCCCTTCGGCGGCCGCCGTCCTTTCGCCAGCTCCCCGAGTTCATCGTTGTGGTTGTTTGCGCTGGTGGCAAATGCTCGGAAAGTCAGGATCCGACAAAATAAGCAGGAAGCTGCCCCGGAGAGGGCGAGCGAGGCCCTTTCCCAGGCTCCCTGCAGCCTCCTTGGGAGGTCTAGAGACTCAACCCTATCTGGTTTCGGTGAGGTCCTCAAGCTGGGATTTGTTGGCCGTCCTCCTAAGCAAAGCATCCCGGCCTCGTGCACGGAGACGCCGAGGCATTCCGGGCGGTCACAAGCGTCGACCGAGAACCTCTTAATAAAAGGAGAGGACGCACAATACCACCATTATACCTCCTGCTCCCCTCCCCCACCAACCAGCCAAAAATCCTTGATACGTCTGTAGAGCACCTGGGGAGTTTTTGGATCATCTTTATTTGGTTTTTAGTTTGTCATCACCCGCCCCCAATAAACCATTTACACGTCTGAGCCAATTAGAAACTTGCATTGCCCACAGAGCTCCTTGGCTACACTCACCGTATGCCGCTGGGAGTTCTGGGTAGGGTATGCAAGTGAAGCCCACATTTTCGGAATCACCGCACTCCGTTTATTCGGTTACCTGTTCCACGATGTTCTTCCTTTTGTCCCCTCTATATGGGGCCGCTCATGTTTCTCTTTCCTACAATTATTTGTCATTTTAAGGTTTAACCCCTTCTCTATTAAGCATTGAAGAAACCCCCCCCCCTCCCCTCAAAAAAAAACATTAACAATTATGTATCCCACCTTTCCTAAAATAACACTTAAGTGCAGGATAAATGTGTGGTTTTGTGTAGAGAATTTTCATTTTTATTTCGGAATAAAGTAAGTTTGTAATTTTTTTGTTTTTCATGTTCTCGTTTATCCTATACAGAAATATCGCTGGGGTGAAAGGTTGTAAACTCTAGACGGCGTCCCTTATCTGGCACAATGTCACACGGGGCCTGCATTCTCAGCATACAGGCAGAAATATCACTGTGTTGATAGGTTGTAAGTTCTAGCTGGCGTCCCTTATCTGGCACAGTGTCACACAGGGTCTGCATTCTCAACATACAGGCAGAAACGGCCTTTGTGTCAGTAAATGTGCTGCAGACAGATAATAAAATGCTGAGATCTCCTGTTTATGGGGGGGATTTGTAGTGATCAGAATGAGATTATTAGCAATGCAATATCTGTATGTGCTGCATAATGCCTGTGTATGGCAATTACAGCAACACCTTGTATCTGTATGTGCTGCATAATGCCTGTGTATGGCAATTACAGCAACACCTTGTATCTGTATGTGCCGCATAATGCCTGTGTGTGGCAATTACAGCAACACCTTGTATCTGAATGTGCCGCATAATGCCTGTGTATGGCAATTACAGCAACACCTTGTATCTGTATGTGCCGCATAATGCCTGTGTATGACAATTACAGCAACACCTTGTATCTGTATGTGCCGCATAATGCCTGTGTGTGGCAATTACAGCAACACCTTGTATCTGTATGTGCCGCATAATGCCTGCATATGGCAATTACAGCAACACCTTGTATCTGTATGTGCCGCATAATACCTGCGTGTGGCAATTACAGCAACACCTTGTATCTGTATGTACTGCATAATGCCTGTGTATGGCAAATACAGCAACACCTTGTACCTGTATGTGCTGCATAATGCCTATGTATGGCAATTACAGCAACACCTTGTACCTGTATGTGCTGCATAATGCCTGTGTGTGGCAATTACAGCAACACCTTGTATCTGTATGTGCCGCATAATGCCTGCATATGGCAATTACAGCAACACCTTGTATCTGTATGTGCCGCATAATACCTGCGTGTGGCAATTACAGCAACACCTTGTATCTGTATGTACTGCATAATGCCTGTGTATGGCAAATACAGCAACACCTTGTACCTGTATGTGCTGCATAATGCCTGTGTATGGCAATTACAGCAACACCTTGTACCTGTATGTGCTGCATAATGCCTGTGTGTGGCAATTACAGCAACACCTTGTATCTGTATGTGCCGCATAATGCCTGCATATGGCAATTACAGCAACACCTTGTATCTGTATGTGCCGCATAATACCTGCGTGTGGCAATTACAGCAACACCTTGTATCTGTATGTACTGCATAATGCCTGTGTATGGCAAATACAGCAACACCTTGTACCTGTATGTGCTGCATAATGCCTATGTATGGCAATTACAGCAACACCTTGTACCTGTATGTGCTGCATAATGCCTGTGTGTGGCAATTACAGCAACACCTTGTATCTGTATGTGCCGCATAATGCCTGCATATGGCAATTACAGCAACACCTTGTATCTGTATGTGCCGCATAATACCTGCGTGTGGCAATTACAGCAACACCTTGTATCTGTATGTACTGCATAATGCCTGTGTATGGCAAATACAGCAACACCTTGTACCTGTATGTGCTGCATAATGCCTATGTATGGCAATTACAGCAACACCTTGTACCTGTATGTGCTGCATAATGCCTGTGTGTGGCAATTACAGCAACACCTTGTATCTGTATGTGCCGCATAATGCCTGCATATGGCAATTACAGCAACACCTTGTATCTGTATGTGCCGCATAATACCTGCGTGTGGCAATTACAGCAACACCTTGTATCTGTATGTACTGCATAATGCCTGTGTATGGCAAATACAGCAACACCTTGTACCTGTATGTGCTGCATAATGCCTGTGTATGGCAATTACAGCAACACCTTGTATCTGTATGTGCTGCATAATGCCTGTGTGTGGCAATTACAGCAACACCTTGTATCTGTATGTGCCGCATAATGCCTGCATATGGCAATTACAGCAACACCTTGTATCTGTATGTGCCGCATAATACCTGTGTATGGCAATTACAGCAACACCTTGTATCTGTATGTGCCGCATAATGCCTGCGTGTAGCAATTACAGCAACACCTTGTACCTGTATGTGCTGCATAATGCCTGCGTGTAGCAATTACAGCAACACCTTGTATCTGTATGTGTCGCATAATGCCTGTGTATGGCAATTACAGTAACACCTTGTATCTGTATGTGCCGCATAATGCCTGTGTATGGCAATTACAGCAACACCTTGTATCTGTATGTGCTGCATAATGCCTGTGTATGACAATTACAGCAACGCCTTGTACCTGTATGTGCTGAATAATGCCTGCGTGTAGCAATTACAGCAACACCTTTTTATCTGTACTGTACAGGGATTTACACTCATTATAACCCCCTGAATATTATCCCTGTACAGCAGTGGCTGACCCCACAGTTCTCCCTGTATTCTGACAAATCCCTGGCTGCTGGAATGCTGCAGTAAAGTTTGCTGAGCTTTTTGTTAGTGACGGTGGGGGCTGCTCCTTGTAGCTTCTTTTCAATAATACTGGGCGACAGGAGTGAAGCCTAAATTGAAAAATTGATATTCTTCATGGAGGGAGGGACAATCTTATGTTCTCAGCGCTGTACAGTATTGTATAAATCACTGAATATAGACATAGAATACACGTTTATCTGAAACTCCTGGAATTGGGGATTTTGGAATATTAGCATATTATGAGAGATCTTGGGGATTTTTATCAACACCCATCCCCCCCCCCTCCCGGTCACCTGGTGTCAGCGGTGGGATCTTACGCTTTTAGTGTCATGTAGTCACTCGAAAACCTTTCAGATTATGGAGCATTCCGGAATTTCAAATAACCGACCCTCATCCTGTACATGTTTGGTAGTGAAAGGGTTAATTTCCCCCTCCCTTTCTTTAGCGTCTGGCTCCGTCCGGGGTTGTACGGTATAGCTCGAGCGCAGCATACCGTCAGACACCAACGCTGGGCTTGCCTCTCTGGTCGCGCCAAGCGTGCAAAGTCACAGCGAGCATCAGTTTTCTAAGATCTCATTATGCCCCGTCGCGTGGCGATACGTTGATATATTGGCCCGTTGTGTCCCTTCACGCTAAGAGCCCCGCGGGTTCAGCCATTTCATCCGTACGCGCCCAGAGGTCATTAGGCGCACAGCGTCCGTCCTGCCGGCGCTGCCTTATGTAACGAGATTCTGATATTTATGAAGGTAATAAAGACGCTCTTAAAGAGACACTACACCTATTTTATTATTACAAAGACAAGCGAGCGTGCAGAAAGTAATGGCTGCGGCCCCGGCGCCCAACGGCTTTCTGGGGGAAATGACATGCGGCGTAATTGCTGCACGACGTGTGATATTATCCTCGCGCGTCCGTATCGCTGATCACACGGTAAAATGATGGCCCCTCGCTGTGGGTGCGCGGGGAGGCTGTCACTGCCTGTGGATCTCATGCCGGGAGCGCCACAGTAGGTGGTGTCCTGTGGTCAACCGGGTGCGTCTTGAAGGATCCGTTTTATAGGTCTGCTGGGGCATTCTGACTTTTATATCTGCTAAAAAAAAAGGCCATATAAATAAATAAGCAAAGATCACTTTTAGTTTCTGTTCAACCCTGTATTCATTGATCGGAATTTTAAAATATATTTTAAAGAAAGTATTTATTCAGAATTTAATTTTTTTTTAAAAATTCAGAATATAATTAAAAATTCTTCAGAATATCTTGCGCTAAATTTTTAAATATATATATATTTAATTATATACTGAATTTAAAAAAAATAATTTTTCCAAAATTCTGTATATTTTTTTTAAAATTTTAGATCGATAAATACAGGGTTGAACCGGCAATAAAAGTGATTAAAAAAAATATTTTAATATTAAAATATATATTTTTATATGCAGAATATCTTACTTGAAAAAAGAACACATTTACAGGGTTATTCAAAGAGATCCGAATGGCTTGAGAAAGGTAACCGAACGCTGAAATTCAGCGTTCGGTTACCTTTCTTGGCCATTCGGCTATTCAGAGAGCAGGCAGTTCGCCAAATCTTGGCGAATTGCCTGCACATACGGTGCCTGTTCGGTGCCTGTTCGAGGGCAGTGAAATCCCCATAGAGAAGCAATGCTTCGTCTATTCAGAGAACACAAACCAGCAGTGAAAGGTTCCCGAATTGCCCTGCCATTCGGTGGTTTAATTCGGCAGGTTTATTCAGGCGAATCCCATAGGCTTCAATGTTAAAAATATTCCCGTTTTAATTCAATATCTAATAAACCGTTTATTATAATATTCTGCAGTAAAAAGTCTCTTTATTTATAGATTCTTTTTTAGGATATTTTAAGCATTTTTCAGGGTTTGTTGTTTTTTTTTTTACTTTACTTTTTTCAGTAACAGCCCTTTTTATTCTCATTCGTTGGATCATATGTAAATTTCAGACATTTTCGCTCAGTAGTTTCTTTTCAAACATGCAAGCAAACTGTTTTGCTAATTTATTCACTGCATTCGTCTGCGGTGTCGGGTTTTTCCGACGGCTTCGCTGCGCGTGATCGGCTCCTGCTCAGGTTTTTCCAGCGTTTTCGGTGGGTTAATCCAGATGGTTTTGCAGGTTTCGGCGTGCATTCGCCGGGTTTTGCGGCGACCTTTCCCTGCAATTCGGGGACCCTGTGGTGCTTGCTGAATACACCGCAGGGTCGCCGAAATGGGATCGGCAAAACTAACTGAATTGAAGAGAACGAAAAGTCACCGAATGTACAGTGACTATTCGATTCTGTTTGAATTACCCTGTTAAAATAGATAAAATATATATCTATATATATTTTTTTTCTTTATATGCATATTTTTTTTAAAATCTCTTTTATTGTCAGCTTAACCACTTCGATGCTGAGGACGCGCTGAGCGCGTCCTCCCATTGGGGTCAGCGTTCGGCCGGGTTCCGGCCGATCGCTGGCCCCCCCCCGGTGCGGGCTGACATCCTCGATGTCAGCCGCGCATCCGGGACCGCAGCCGCCGGAATTAGGTGTCGTCGCGGCAGCGCGATGACACCTAATTCAGGCGCACACCCCGCATGTGCGGAGGAGGCGCCTGAAAGGGAGGGGGGGAGGTCCTTCGGACCTCTCTCCCTCCGATCGGCGGCTCTGCGGGGGTTAACCCAGGCATCATTTGGAAGGGCACAGCCTGCCCTTCCAAATGGTGCCTGGCATTAACCCCTGGGGAGCTGGATCGCCAATCGGCGCTGAAAAGCGCCGGTTCGCGATCCTTTCCCGGAGCTGGCCGACATCTTGGATGTCGGCCAAGCCTCCGGGAACTCCCCCTGAGGACTGGCATCATCGTGCGTGGGGGGGGGGGTTCACGTTTTTAGAGCGTTCCTGAAAAAAAGTTTATTATTTTACGCTACTGAAAAACCACCAGCCTGATCAGCCCCTTGTGATACCTCCCAGCATTTCTGACATTTTTTTTTTGTTTATTTTATATTTAACTTTACAAATAAAAAATTCAGTTTTTTAAAAAAAATATATATATATTTTTTTTAGTTGCTAATTAACCCAAGCGTTAAGTCATACTAACCTCCTTGTAAAAGGTGTATCCCGCGAGTTACTTTCATCGCAGGATCACTGGCGAGGAGTACAATTTTTAATTATTTATATATATATATATATATATATTTTTGGTGTCTCTTTTTCGGCTTCTTGCTCACACGGCACTCCAGTTATCCGCATGGGATGCAGGCTGCATGGGGATAGAAATGAAGTTTGTTAGATACTGCAATGGCATTTATTTTACTCCCTTCTGTTTATTTTCAATTATTTAAAATAAAAAATTCAGATGGCCTATATATATAAAAAAAAAGCCCCCAGCATGTATTCAGCGCACCACTCCTCCCAACATATCCCCCCCCCAGTAAAAAGTACAACTTAAATGCGCTGTAAATGACTTATGATTTTAATATATATATATATTTTTTAAATTTTGCTGAATATACAGCAAACAAAACGAAAAAATAAATAATTTTTTGTAACTTCTATTTTGTTACAGGGATGGAGCACCATCCATCCCAGCAAACAAGAGATCTGCGGGGTCAGGCTGAACAAGGTATTTCAATCATAGTTATTGTGTAGAATTTTTTTTTTTATATTTATACACACACGCACACACACATATATATATATATCTCTTTATATATATTGCTGAAAGGAGCATACAGATAGTAACCCATCCCCCACACCTTTTTAAAAATGCCCCTTTTTGTTTTGGGTGGAGTAGGCTAAATTCCTGAATGTTGTATCTTTGTGGTATCCAAACATGTCGCCCATGCGAGAGTTTCCCCAGCAACGCGTTTCACCTTTTGAGGTAATTCGAAAGGGCAACGCATTGAAATTTTGTGTTTCGCGTCACACATTGTGGTTTCAGTTTATACAGAGTAAGCGTTCCACCTTACCAGGGGCAGTCTGAGTCCACCACCTCTTTTCGGGTTGGGAATCCATCGGTTCACTAGGCGTTTTTGGATTTTAAATAAGCAATAAAACTCACAGTAATGTGCGGTGTGTATGAGCGTATCACAGAGCTCCACAGCAATAAAACTCACAGTAATGTGCGGTGTGTATGAGCGTATCACAGAGCAATAAATATCACAGTAATGTACAGTGTATGAGTATCACAGAGCTCCACAGCAATAAATATCACAGTAATGTGCAGTGTATGAGCGAATCAGAGCTCCACAGCAATAAAACTCACAGTAATGTGCGGTGTGTATGAGCGTATCACAGAGCTCCACAGCAATAAAACTCACAGTAATGTGCGGTGTGTATGAGCGTATCACAGAGCAATAAATATCACAGTAATGTACAGTGTATGAGTATCACAGAGCTCCACAGCAATAAATATCACAGTATTGTGCAGTGTGTATGAGCGAAACAGAGCTCCACAGCAATAAATATCCCAGTAGTGTGTGAGTATCACAGAGCTCCACAGCAATAAATATCACAGTAATGTGCAGTGTATGAGCAAATCAGAGCTCCACAGCAATAAAATTCACAGTAGTGTGCAGTGTGTATGAGCGAATCAGAGCTCCACAGCAATAAAACTCCCAGTAGTGTGCAGTGTGTATGAGCGAATCAGAGCTCCACAGCAATAAAATTCACAGTAATGTGCGTTGTATAAGAGTATCAAAGCGCCACAGCAATTAAACTCACAGTAATGTGCGGTGTGTATAAGCGTTTCACAGAGCTCCACAGCAATAAAACTCACAGTAATGTGCGGTGTGTATGAGCGTTTCACAGAGCTCCACAGCAATAAAACTCACAGTAAGGTCTATGAAATACATACATTGGGAATAGAGGGCAAGGGAGAAGAAATACCAGCCTCACCCGTGTATGTATAGCGGAAGAAGCATTATGTCTGAGGGGGTTTATTCACTAAATGGTGAATCATGGTGAACAGAAAAGCATATATTCCACATTTACTCCAAAAGGGGGAATTGGAACATTTTTGCTCAGTTCGGTTTCCCTCCTTTGCTCTTTTTAGGCCAAACGTGCTGCGTGGCGCCAGTCGCCGTGGTAACGTTACAGGAGGCGCGCGGCGCGGCTGCATAATGTATAGAATGGGAATCCGTCTGATTGAATTCCGCCATTATTGCACTTTCTGCCTCCCACATGTCTGAGCTCTACCTTTTTCTTCGAGTTTATCGTGGGGTGTTTTATTCCCCAGCACACCCCGCTTCTAATATCATCATATTGTTGAGATCTTGAGTCTGCAGACCCAGAGAGGCTGCAGCAGCTCGAGTCTTGCTCCAGTTGCTCATTAGGTTATTGCGGGAATAATGCGGCGAGTCTCAGGCTGGCTCTCCGAGCCGTTGTGTGTCAGGATTCATTTATATCAAAGAAACTTGTGTCTGCATATTCACCTTGACAGATTCCTTCATACACGGAGTGGCCCCCCAGCCCGACGCCCCCCCCCCCCAGCCCGACGCCCCCTCTGCTCCCAGTCTGTTGTCTTAGTGATCGCCAGACTTCACTTTCCTCAAGGTCGAGTCGACTGTATCAAAATAAGCCGCTCAATCCTTGGCCGCGCAGCAAATGCAGCTCATCTACTCCAGCCGCTCTGCAGTGAGCGATGTGCTCTGTAATACTCAGCACTGTACAGGCTACCTTACAAAGCACAGCAAGTGCAGTAGTTATACAGCGTATGTATATTTATATAGCAGTAACAGGTGTACTCAGTGCTTTACAGGTCACATTACAGCAGAGGGAGGTGCAGTAAGTGCAGTAGTTATACAGTGTGTGTATATATAGCAGTAACAGGTGTACTCAGTGCTTTACAGGTCACATTACAGTAGAGGGAGGTGCAGTAAGTGCAGTAGTTATAGTGTATATTTATATAGCAGTAACCGGTGTACTCAGCGCTTTACAGGTTACATTACAGTAGAGGGAGGTGCAGTAGTTATACAGTGTATGTATATTTATATAGCAGTAACAGGTGTACTCAGCGCTTTACAGGTTACATTACAGTAGAGGGAGGTGCAGTAAGTGCAGTAGTTATACAGTGTATATTTTATATATCAGTAACAGGTGTACTCAGCGCTTTACAGGTTACATTACAGTAGAGGGAGTGCAGTAGTTATACAGTGTATGTATATTTATATAGCAGTAACAGGTGTACTCAGCGCTTTACAGGTTACATTACAGTAGAGGGAGGTGCAGTAAGTGCAGTAGTTATACAGTGTATGTATATTTATATAGCAGTAACAGGTGTACTCAGCGCTTTACAGGTTACATTACAGTAGAGGGAGGTGCAGTAGTTATACAGTGTATGTATATTTATATAGCAGTAACAGGTGTACTCAGCACTTTACAGGTTACATTACAGTAGAGGGAGGTGCAGTAAGTGCAGTAGTTATAGTGTATATTTATATAGCAGTAACCGGTGTACTCGGCGCTTTACAGGTTACATTACAGTAGAGGGAGGTGCAGTAGTTATACAGTGTATGTATATTTATATAGCAGTAACAGGTGTACTCAGCGCTTTACAGGTTACATTACAGTAGAGGGAGGTGCAGTAAGTGCAGTAGTTATACAGTGTATGTATATTTATATAGCAGTAACAGGTGTACTCAGCGCTTTACAGGTTACATTACAGTAGAGGGAGGTGCAGTAAGTGCAGTAGTTATACAGTGTATGTATATTTTATATATCAGTAACAGGTGTACTCAGCGCTTTATAGGTTACATTACAGTAGAGGGAGGTGCAGTAAGTGCAGTAGTTATACAGTGTATATTTATATAGCAGTAACAGGTGTACTCAGCGCTTTACAGGTTACATTACAGTAGAGGGAGGTGCAGTAGTTTTAGAGAGTATAGGGGATATTCATAGCTGATCTGGCCCCAAAATTGCACTGAACAGCGAATTTCCCCGTACGGTGACATTTCGGGGCCATTCGGTTATTCAGAGAGCAGGTAGTTCATCAAATTTTGGCGAACTGCCAGTGAAATACGGTGTCTGTTCGAGGGCAGTGAAATCCCCCATAGTGAAGCAATGGTTAATCTATTCTCAGACACTGAACAGCAGAGAAATGCCCTGCTGTTCGGTGGTTTAATTCGACAGGTTTATTCAGATGAATCCCATATGCTTCAATGTTAAAAATATTCCCGTTTTAATTCAATATCTAATAAACCGTTTATTATTTTAATCTGCAGTAGAGTGTCTCTATTTTAGGCATTTTTCGGGATTTTGTCAGCAATTGTTCCTATTTAATTTTTTTGTAACCGCCCTTTTTTATTATCATTCATAGGATCTTATGTGTAAATTCCAGACTTTTTCGTTCAGTCGTTCTTTTGCAAAAGACAATAGTCTTTTGTGTTGTTTTTTTATACCCGGTTTTCTGGTGGCTGCTTTGTGCTGTGTTCGGCAGATCGTCGGCTTTTTCGGACACCTTCGGGTGTTTTTCGGGGCTTGGTCAGCTTTTTTTCAGATGCGCGCGGTGTTTTCTCCGTTCGATGCGGCAGTTTTGCGGTGGATTTTCGAGTCAGCGGGTTTACGGCGGATTTTCTCTGCACTTCGGGGCGGTTAATGCTGAATTCACCGCAGGGTCGGGAAATTTGATCCCCCAAAGTGTGGGGAACGAGAGAGCACCGACACGTAGGTGACATTTCGGTGCGCTCTGAATAACCCTGTATGTATTCTCTATGCGACCTGTCAGGTGGATATAGCGCCACCACAGACTGAAGGGCAGTGTCAGGTACTGCACTAAAACTTTTTATTAGATACTGGAAAAAATAATAAATGCTCTCAGACGCCGCTAGATAACCCTTTGTGTGCTGACAGTACCGTACGGTAACAATGCATGTCACCTGGTGCCCACGCCATGTCGGGTTTAGTGTCCTCCCTCACAGGGTTAATTCCTGCAGCAAATGGAGCGTACAGAACTTGTTGTGCTGATGACCTTGTCTTGCTGTCCACAAGGCCACCATGTATATTCTTACGTTTTTCCAGGCTCCAGAAGTAGCTCTCCTGAGCTTCCAATGCTCCACTCCTGGGAGTTGAGAACTCGCTGCACGTGAAGAGATCAGTGCATCTACTGTGCGACCGCCGCGTTACTTCTAAATAATGTGCGGCCGCCGCTTTATGTCTAGATAATGTGCGGCCGCCGCTTTACCTCTAGATAATGTGCGGCTGCTGCTTTATGTCTAGATAATGTGCGGCCGCCGCTTTACCTCTAGATAATGCGCGGCTGCCGCTTTATGTCTAGATAATGTGTGGCTGCCGCTTTACCTCTAGATAATGTGCGGCCACCGCTTTACTTCTAAATAATGTGCAGCCGCCGCTTTATGTCTATCTAGTGTGTGGCTGCCGCTTTACCTCTCGATAATGTGCGGCTGCCGCTCTAGGTCTAGATAATGTGCGGCCGCCGCTTTACGTCTAGATAATGTGCGGCCGCCGCTTTACGTCTAGATAATGTGCGGCCGCCGCTTTACGTCTAGATAATGTGCGGCCGCCGCTTTACGTCTAGATAATGTGCGGCCGCCGCTTTACGTCTAGATAATGTGCGGCCGCCGCTTTACGTCTAGATAATGTGCGGCCGCCGCTTTACGTCTAGATAATGTGCGGCCGCCGCTTTACGTCTAGATAATGTGCGGCCGCCGCTTTACGTCTAGATAATGTGCGGCCGTCGCTTTACGTCTAGATAATGTGCGGCCGTCGCTTTACGTCTAGATAATGTGCGGCCGCCGCTTTACTTCTAGATAATGTGCGGCGGCTGCTCCAAACCTGTACTCTAAGGGTTCACTACCTCTGATGTCCCATCAGGGGTGTATATCGCTCTGGTCATAAATATAATCCCTCGACTAGACATCGCTAGCCTGTTGGTTACTTGGTGGCATTTGCCGCTAGAAAACCATCACTCTGATTCGTGTGAGTCACTGTGCGTCATCACTAGCCAATTGGCCCTCAAGTGATGTCAGTGCGCTGGCATGCAATCAGGTGTACGGAGCGAGCTTGGGACGGCCCTGTAGGACGGCTCTTCTGCTCACAAGCTGTCTCTCAGACGTTGGCATTCCTGGGCCTGGTTCCATGTTATTCTTGGGGAAGGTGGTGGGCCGCACCGTCACACACCCAAAATTTGTAGTCAATTACAGAAACTACGGTTTCAGAAATCTAAAGTTTCCCCATTTTTCTGTTCCGTCAGACTTCAATTAAAAATATAAAAAATATTAAAAGGTTCTACACGATACATCGTGGCTGTATTCTGCCGACTGTGCTGGTCAGGCTGGAGCCACACAGGCGCAGAAAGAACGGACCACTTTCTGCATGGACACCCATGTGGCCACCTAGTCGTGTGCTCAGCTCTACAAAGTGCGAGCTTGCTATGGAGGCTCGTACTTTGTAGACCCATCTGATGTCCACCGTAGTGGTTCGACAAGGAGGGAAAATCCACGGCTGTTGCAACGTGCAATAAACGTACGCACGTTACGTCGTGTGGTCCTGCCAGTCAATCCATAGAAAAGCTACAACGGAAGTTCAGAGGGGATCACTTAAGGCTGGGGTCACACGGGTGCACTAACTGCTCTGGTCACATTAATTGCAGGACTTGTTCTTCCTAGTTCACTGCTAGATCTGTAACCTAAGGTCTTTCACTGCTATGTAGAGGAAGTGGAGCAGTTACAGTAGGAAGCAGTTCCCGTCATGGCCCTCTTGTTTCTATCTGTTGAGGTTGACCACAAGGTTTGTCCCTTAAAGACGAATTTCTGAGCGGGTCTGAGGAGCAGATGGAGAAGGCTGTGAAATGCTGACTCTGGAGTCTCCTCGAGCTTCGGTTACTCAATCTTACTACAGCACAAGTTTCCCCGAGCACGGGACTAGCGTTTGTCATCCGACTGGTCTGCTGACCAGAAGATGACAGATCTCTCGTGTCCCAAAAACCAAAGGACGTGGGCGATACTAGTTGTGATAGTCTCAATGAGGTGAACGGGGAATATGGGTCTGATGAAGTACCACAATTGGGGAAAATGATCAAATTGAGCCATTATGGCCTAAGATTAGTCATGTTCCAGCAGTCCACCACTTACTGGACAATACCATACATAATACAGCATGTCGCCCAACCTTCGGTTGCCCGTTGTCTGCACATTATGGAAATAAATTCAGTTTAATCCAAAGTTTTGGTTTTCGACCTTTATTTTTTTAAGACAATATATGTTTCAGGATGTGAGTTTACAAAATCTCATGCTGCTTCGCCTGGCTGAGCGCGGTCATAAATCCGAAATTAAATATTTATATATTGGAGCGACAAGGAGGAAGTGAAAGAGCTTGTGGGTGCTGTGGTTGGCTGTAAGAGTTGTGAAGGCTGCAGAAGATTGTTGAGATTGATTAAAATTGTAATTAAGAAACGTTCCATCCTGTTGCTGCAATGTCGTATCACAAGGTTTGGCTCACTTTGGGGTAGAGTTACGAAAGTGCGACTTAGGAGGCGAGCCGAGTTAAGGTTCTGAAAGTGGAGACCATGACTACAGAATCAGAGCACCTTCAAGTCTAATCTTGAGTAGTACTCAAAGGAAGGCCTGCAGACCATCGATGGTCTATGGTTCTAGAAGTGGGGCACATGACTACGGAATCCGATGTGCGAGGTGTTTTGCCCCAACATTCTTTTTAAAAATCCTCAAGGCCCATTCATTTATGAATCTCACTCTTTGACTCATTCGGGGGACCACCCTGGTAATGCTTTAGACCACCGTTTCCCAACTCTGTCCCCAGGTAACCCTACCAGGCCAAGGAAACAAATGGAATCACCATCTATCCAATTCCATAGTCATTTGCTCCGCTTTAGACCATCAATGTTCTTAAGGCCTTAATTTGAGTACTACTCAAGTTCAGACTTGAAGGTTCCCTGACCCAGAGCGTTACATCTATCGCGTGCCTTCTGCAACGGGCCCACTGGACGCAGCCAATTCACAAAGTGGTATTTGTCAGGTTGAATATCGTCAACTTGAGTGATTTAAGGTGGACCTCGCTCTTTGTAGTTGTGTACAGCTCAAAGAGCATGCCAAGACATTCAAGCATGGTAGGATTGCGTCCAAACGGAAGTCCTCTCCTGTCCCCCCTTCTATAAAGCACGGAGTGGAAAGTAGACTCCATATGGAAGACCTGGTTTCTGTGGCCTTTGAAGGTCTCCCAAGCCAGCTGCTGTGGATTTATAGGTGACTGTGGGGGCCACTGTTTTGTCTGTTCACCGTTGCATTCTTTGGCCGTTTTTTCCCTTGGTTTGGTTCTAATGTAGCCCTTTGGGGACTTTAAACTAGTACAAACTGAATTATTAAAGCTCCAGGTGGCACAAGAGACGAATCTTCAAATCCCAGAGTCAACTCATGTAATTAATCTGGTGGATGAGACACTGAGTGGGACCATGATGGGTCATGACATCCCATGATTGGTTTCTCCTTACAGGTTAAGGTACATCTTGACCATTGATTTGTGGACAAACTGTCCCCAATCACGTTAGCATCCAGTAACCTCTACCAATGTAATGGAGATGCTTGGGATTTTTAGAGGCCCCATCTCCTGCCAAGCAGTCGGGGGGGATTCAGTCAGATTATGGTTTGTAGGTCCGTTCTTTGCAGGACCCTCGTCAGGAAACATCTGTACGGAATTCCCTTAGCATTCCTCGTAAACTGCAGGATCTTGATCGGAACGCCAAGATGGCCGGCATCCAAGATCTAGCCCGAGCCACATTCCTAAAATGTGTACAGCCGTGTTGCCAGAGTCTGGAGGGAGGAGGGCTTGGTTCCTCCAGTCTTCATTGAGTGCCATATTCTGTGTAGATATGTTACGGGTAAGCCTGACGTTACCCAGGCAGCTTTGGGTAAAGCCCGAAATGAAATCAACAATCGTGCTTGACCCGGGTAAAACAAGATCTACCCAAAAGCCACTGGATAATGTTTCTTCTGGGATATTGGAGTGTCATACAGTTGACCCAACATCTAGGATTACCAAATCCTTGGCCAATCCTAACCCTGAATGTAAAATTCACTTTTACCCAAGGGGAGCTGGAAAATATGCAGATTAACAGGGTAAGGCCTGATGTTTGGTTTCATTCCGGGCTTTGTCCAAAACTTGCCTGGGTTATTGCAGGATTACTCGTGTAATTCCAGGTTTACCCAGATTTCAGACTTTACCCGTAACAGGTATACTGGCCCTTTGCTTCAGTTGGGAGAATCCTATGGAAAGGATAATGGGTGTAGGCACTAGGGTCGCCAGGTCGTCCATGTTTTCCTGGACACATATAATGTGTTCATGCTGATGGGCAGTGCATGAAAAATGCCACCCCACAGCATGTATAATCCATACGCTGCAGGTAAGAATTCAGAGCAGGTCACCTGGGACTCCTTTTTGAGTTCCTTCCTGCAGAATATGAATTATACACGTTGCAGGGCAGCATTTTCCCCATGCGCAAAATAGCAAAGTGTGTTCAGGAAAATATGGCCAATCTGGCTGGTGCATAGTAGACTCGTGTAAAAAAAAAAAGTTTAATGGGACGTAAGTAGGACCCACCTCAGAAAGGACTAGCGGTATAATAAAGCACACACACACACACACACACACACACGATAAAACCACAACACAGGCTTAAAGGTCTATAAAGAGAAAATAAAGCAATTTACATTATTACTAATAAATTAAATTTATTATTATTTGGAATTCGCCATTTAGAGAATAAACCCCCAGTTGTCACACAAATGTATTCAGATGCCAGACGCAATTTAAAAAAGTATATAAAATGAGAAAGAGAGATGGTTGACGGAAAACGTATCTCGCAAAGACAACATAATATTCCAGGGATGTTATTAGATTATTAATTAGGAAGTCTGGAGTCGGCTAATTACCCCTTCAAAGAAAAAAAACACGCAGGCGGCTGCATACTTTTTTTTTTTTATGCGGGTGACATGTGTGAGAAGAGGAGAGAACAGCCCGTGTGCGCCTGGAAGCCAACATCTTTCAAAGCATATGGTGGTGGAGGGATATCCGCGAACACGAGCAGACCGGCCGCTCGTACCCGAGCCGTAACGCGCCAAATGTGTGTGTTTGATTTCATCGGAGATTGTGCCGTCAGTGGAAACATTTGTTAACAATCCTGTGATATCATTTTGTGCGACGAAAACACCCGTCCCAGCAGGATAATGGTTACGTGTGTATTCCGCGGGCTCGTTCTAGAATTTTACAGATAACTTTCCATTGTACTTTAGTTAAAGGGGAACAATATGTCTGTATATAGAATGTAAACAAGCTCCTTTAGTATGTGTGATGTGTTGTCTGCAGAACTGGGCTCCACAGCAATAAAACTCACAGTAATGTGCAGCTGCAGTGTGTGCCTATCACAGAGCTCCACAGCAAAAAAACTCAGTAATGTGTAGTGTGTGAGTTTTGTTGTGGAGCTCAGTGATACGCTCATACACACACTGCAGCTGCACATTACTGTGAGTTTATTGCTGTGGAGCTCAGCTTTGAGATATAGTAATGTGCAGTGTGTAGGATTGTATCTCAAAGCTGAGCTCCACAGCAATAAAACAGTAATGTGCACTGTGCTTCAGTGTTTTATTGCTGTGGAGTTCTGCAATATACACTGCACACATTACCGTGACTGGGTGTGAGTAACACAGAACTCTACAGCAATAAAACTCTGTAATGTGCTGTGGAGCTCTGTGATACAATCCTACACACTACACATTACTGTATCACAGAGCTCCACAGCACATTACAGCAATAAAACTCTAGAGTTCTGTGTTACTCACACCCAGTCACGTGCTGTGGAGCTCTGTGATACAATCCTACACATTACTTTATCACAGAGCTCCACAGCAATTAAACTCATTCACACTGCACATTACAGAGTTTTATTGCTGTAGAGTTCTGTGTTACTCACACCCAGTCACGGTAATGTGCTGTGTATATTGCAGAACTCCACAGCAATAAAACACTAAAGCACAGTGCACATTACTGTGGTTCATTGATGTGGAGCACAGCGACACAGAAATTAGCGCTGTATCACTGAGCTCCACAGCAGTAACACTCGCGCACAGTGAACATTCCTCTCGAGTTTTATTGCTGTGGATTTCACTCACGGACAGTACAGATTTGTGCATTACAGAACTCCACAGCCATAAAATTCACATTAATGTGCACTGTGTATGAGGTGTGAGTTTTATTGCCATGGAGCTCAGTGATGTGCTCTGTGTTTGAGTGTATGACAGAACTCCACAATAAACTCCTCAATAAAACTCGTGCACATTATTGTGAATTTTATTGCTGTGGAATTCTGAGATACAATAATCTGGTCTGTGTGACAGAGCCTCACAGTAACACGTGGGCTGATCCTTAGTTGGGTCCTCAGTATTTTTGTGTCCTGGCCATCAGGCAATAGAAGCCTGATGGCCAAAAAAAAGGCTTATGCCAATGTCATTACGGGAAATTTCCTTTTGTATCACTATACACACAGGATTGTGGTGCTCACTGTCTAATCTCCACTGCATGTTGTCTTGCAGCTGTACAGGAGGAGAGGCAGAGGGGAAAAGACCGGAACGAGAACGAGGTGGAATGCACAAGTAGCGCCAACGAGGACATGCCGGTAGAAAAGATTCTTGACGCCGAGCTGGCGGTGGAGCCGAAGACGGAGACTTACATAGAGGCGAACATGGGACTCTCCCCCAACTCTGTAAGTTACAGAAAGCGAAGCCAGGATTGCTGTGAGATCCGATCTCATTTCTTATGTATACAGTCACAGTGTAAGGGTTAAAAAGACGGCCATGCTATTTGTGGATTCTGGTGAGGTCCATACGTGCTGATATTTCTTGCGTGTACGGTCACGCTGTTAGATTGTAAGAGAAGGCCATGATCCAAGTCGTTCCTCCCAAGAGGACACAGAAATGGGGTTTGGCAACAGCAAACAGCCAAACCTTGCTTTAGGACATTTTACACTATATACTCCTCCACCATTAGCGACATACAACTTGGTTGCGGAGATGTAGACGTAAATGGAGCAAAAGTCAAGGCTCCCTGTTCCCGGCTTCTTTGTTGCATCTGGATTTTTTTTTTTATGGTCTTTTCTGTTGTCTTCTGCAGCCCAGCGACCCTGTCACCAACATTTGCCAGGCAGCAGATAAGCAGCTCTTCACCCTGGTGGAATGGGCGAAACGGATTCCACATTTTTCCGAGCTACCACTGGACGATCAAGTGATATTACTGCGGGCGGGTGAGTTCGAGATCCCCAAAATAGACTCTGAAATTCCAGATTCCCTAGATCACAGATCTCAAACTCCGCCCCCAGATGTTTCTGAACTACATCTCCCATGATTCTCTGACCATTTAATGCATTCAGACAATTCTGGAAATTACAGGCGATAAACATCTGGGGGCTGAAGATCCCTGCCCTAGATGTTTATTGCCTACAATAGATGGACAGAGATTCATGGGAGTTGTAGTTCGGAAACATCTGGGGGGGGCAGAGTTTGAGATACCAGGTGTATATAGTTTGCTTCATTAGGAGGTCTCCTTTTCCCTCTCCCACCTACATATCCCCATCAATCTCAAACACATCATTATCATTTAGTTCCTTTGATCCAATAAGAGTCTGAGATTTTTTTTTTCAAGGACATCTGTGTGTAAATGGAGAACGAATGGGTGATGTCAGAAATGTCTTACAGGGTCAGACTGAGCATGTGCGAAGCACCCAAAGACAGGGCAGAGTCCCAGTGACGCCCATAAACCGTGACATCCTCCGTTGATACTGTTGCTTCTTTGTGCTGCCTTTTGGGTTATTTATGCACTAAGAATTCGTGACCCTGTAAAATGAAGGCTGCTCACAGTGCTGCCCCCCCCTTCTTTTAGGGGGTGGAGGTTTTACAGTTAAAAAAAGATGCTGGTCATGGCCAACAGTAAGATTTAGTATCGAAGGGCCCAATAAATTCTTTTTCTGACCATGTGATAATGGATGGGGTCGAGCTCATAGCTGATGTAGTAACGGAAGCCCCGTGCGCACTCCCAGAGCCTCGTATTGCTATTTTTGTGGGCGTCAGTCATACCTTTGCCCACGTGTCGTTGCGATGGCCAGGAATGCCCCACTCTGAGCGCACACCTCCGAGCCGTCCTCCCTGTAAGATCAGCCCTGTCAGACTGCATTAGAGAGAGAGGAGCGTTTTAGCGAAGCGGCTCCTCTCCCTGCGAACGCAAGATGTCACGGGCTGGAACCAGCAGCGCGACCGAGCCGCAGGAATCCTGTCCTGGTATACAGCGCCTGATGCTTTAAATAACCTCCCTGCAGTATTTTAACTGGTGACTTAATGCATTATTGAGCGCCGGGAACGGGCTCTGGGGAGCACGCCGCGCATCAAACATTTACATCCCAACATCTAGCTAACAGAGCTACTTGGATCCACTCATGCGTCCGCTAACGGCAGCTGAAACGGAACTAACGGAAGATTCGGGAGGTGGCACGGCCCCCGGCCCAGATGTACGTGTTCGCGGGGCTCCTCGAAAACCTGATGACCAGGAACGGTCTGGGGCTTTATGGACATATCTGAGCTTTGGGGTCTGATGCGGGGAGCCCCCCAGGCTGAGAATCTTCACTTCCTTTTGAAGAAGTTGCCAATGTTTATGTATTTTGTCTCGCGTACATTTAAAATGAAAAGGTTTGCAGCAATGATGCGACACTGCGTTCCATAGCTCGGGGAGGGGGGGGTGTCATTGCGCAATACAGAAAAAAACAAACCATGTGCTTGGGATTTCTGCCTCATTCTGGGCAGAGGTTAAGTTTGGGGGTTAGGGATAGGTAGCCTTGGATCAGGAGGTGCTGGTGGTTGGTTTTACATCATTAAGGGCTCTTTACTTAAAAACGGGGGTTATTGTTAAGGCATGGGTCAGCAACCTTGGTCCTCCAAGTGTTCCAGAACTACAATTTTCTTGAGGCTCAGCCAGCCTGATGAGTGGCTGAGCATCATAGGAGTTGTAGTTCTAAAACATCTGGAAGGCCAAGGTTGCTGACCCCTCGGTTTAAAGCATTCTAGGACCTTATGGAGGTTGATGGATGGTGCAGTCAAGCCCAACCTGTCATCCAGTCAACAACATTTAAGTTTAGGAATTTCTTTGTGGGGAAACTCCAAAAACCAATGTTTTTAAGTTTATTTTCTGTTTATTAGGGACATATTGTGATTAACAGATACATATTGGCTGTGACGACCCGAGCCGGTGTATTCACCTCTGCTGAATAGGACGCTCTGGATGGCAGAATGCATCACGTTTTGCAGTTGGTGACCTTATTTTTTTCTTTCAGGTTGGAATGAGCTCCTCATCGCCTCCTTCTCCCATCGGTCGATAGCAGTCAAAGATGGGATCCTCCTCGCCACGGGGCTACACGTGCATCGGAATAGCGCCCACAGCGCGGGAGTAGGAGCCATCTTTGACAGGTGAGGAAACAATACTTCACCTTCTCCGCCACAAAAATGGTTCCTGTTCGAGACCTTTGTATTTTGAATTGATTTATCTATTATATTTGCAACATAGCAAAAAAACGTATTCGCTGAACACCGATTCTTTGTTTCCATTCACGGACATGTTGGCCCGGCTCGCGCTTTGTAGAAACGATTCTCCCGCGTGGCCTTTAAGTCACTTTCTGACGATTGGCAACTGAGCTGGACCAGGCGTGTAGCCGCCATGTTTCCATTGTAAGCGAAGAGAAACGGCAACAGAATCAGCCGGGTGTGACCTCAACCGGTGTTTGCCGAAGGAGGAGATCCACCCAGTTTGGATTTGGATGTTTTTTCTCGATCCCATTTCTCTGCTTTTTATTTTTCTTGACCACATGCGTGATAGTGTGTCTTCTGCTTCTTTCAGGGTCTTAACAGAGCTGGTGTCCAAAATGCGAGACATGCAGATGGACAAGACGGAGCTGGGTTGCCTGAGAGCCATTGTCCTCTTCAATCCAGGTTGGTCAACACGTTGCACGCCGACCACTCTTCGCACTCGCCTGGTTCTCTTTTCTAACAAACACATTCAGCTGTATTTTATAAGATAAATACGGTCACAAATGTGTGTATACTGAACCGGATTCACAAGCTTTTTTTGCCCATGTGGCACTTTTA
This sequence comes from Leptobrachium leishanense, assembly GCA_009667805.1. NCBI lineage: Eukaryota > Metazoa > Chordata > Amphibia > Anura > Megophryidae > Leptobrachium > Leptobrachium leishanense. The sequence continues at coordinate 141,010,357 of CM019071.1, forward strand.
GGGCAGGGTAGACATTTATACAGTGCCCTGTGCCAACATCAAACTGAAAACCATAGAGCATGTTGTTGGATCGCAGTAAGGTGATCCCTTGTCATTCAGTAGGCCGGCATCAGAGAGCAATGGGAGTGTATTTCATGGTGCACCACCAGTATACGTCTCTTCTCCAGCAGTCGCCAGCCAATGAGAAGCTCTTTGCTGCGTGCACACCTTTCTTTCCCTTTACCCTGGACGGGCTTGGTGTGGTCTTGCAGAGATGTTCATTGGATCTAGAACCAAAGCTACATTGTTGCCCACATCCCAGCTTCCCCGTTGTAGCCCACCCAAAGCTTCCATCAGACTAACACCTTCCTGTCCTATGCCCACAGATTCGAAAGGACTGTCGAACCCCTCAGAGGTAGAGGCCCTCCGCGAGAAAGTCTATGCATCCTTAGAAGCATACTGTAAACACAAGTATCCGGAACAGCCGGGGAGGTGAGTTCTATAGGAAGAACGTGTATGTTTCTAGGGGGTGAATCCAGATACCCTGGATGAGATGGCCGAATGGCATTGTGGCCAAGTTCCTGGAGGTTGTCCGATGTGAAAGCGAATTCTAAACCGGTATTCCTAGATCTCGATCGGAATAACCAAACTGGAAATCTTGGTCGCAGGGAGGGTATTTGTAACCAGCCCTGTCCTGCAGTCACTTCATCGGCTGTCGGACACTGCTCGGGTAAAGCCTGTGCTCTCCCTAGGCCTCGGGGAAGGAGCATGAGAACAGAAAGCTGACGGTACCAGACAGACCAGTTTGTGGGAATAGTTCAGTCCTCTCGCAAAGTACATAAAGGCTTGTTTGCACTGGAGATGCAATATTCCACCAATACCAAACCATATGCCTAAGGGCTTACTCACTAAGCGGCGGATAGGTGGAGAATTATTTTTTTTAAAGACCAAAACTACCTGCATTTTAACATTTTTATGACTATTTCAGACTAAAATTTACAGCTAGATTTGCAGCTACAGTTATCTCCCGATTAGGCAAGCGTTGCGTGTGCATGGATACAGTGTGACTTTTCCAGTCGTTGGAGACCATGCCATGGGGGTCTTCAAGTCAATGCTATAATCAGGACGGACGTAGCCATGGGTGCAACCATCTTAATCATAGCATTGGCACTGCATCCTGGGATACAATCAGAGTTGGCGACATTAGTCTGTCAGACGAGAAGAGGCAACTTATAGGAGACGAGCATTGGTCGCAACCAACAGGCAAGTATGTCCGGTGCACTGGTCAGGGCGCAAAATGTCGAATCTCCACAGTAGGGATCAGCAACTGTGGCTTTCCAGATGTTTTGGAGTTACATCTGTCATGATGCTCAGCCATGCTTTAGGTTGGTGGAGACTCATGGGAAAAGGAGTTCCATTAGAGGGTCAAAGTTGCTGACCCCTGCCGTAGAGGATTGAAAATTTTGAGTTCTGACCAATAAAAAGGATTTTAGTTGGTGGCTCCATCTTTAATAATTGAAGATCGCCCGATCCTTTGATCGTTAGGTTTCCGGCTCGAATGAGATGCTTTGGTCTTGAAGTAACGGGCCGCCTTCGTTCATTGGGTTCCCTCCAGCGATACGGTTTCTCCGGAGACAATGATGGAGTTAATAATCCTTCGCGCAGCCATCATGTGTTTCAGTTTAAACTTTAAAGTTGAACTTCCTGGATGGCCTTCGGAGCAGCTTGTTTATCCTGGCGCTAGGACGCCTGTTCTCAACAGCTCAGCAGAAACGACCCCTTCTCTTTGGCTCCTCTCCAATCCATAAATGGATTTGGTTTATTATTTTATCCATGTTTCCCCCCTCTCTCTTTGAACACGTAGATTGCGCGATGACGGAAAATGAAGGGGGGGGGGTCCCCGTGAGATTTTGTTAGGATAATGAGCGTTTTCATTCTCTTTCCCTGGTTTGCCACGGCATGGGCACTGGCCATCGGTGCAATGACCTCGGAGGAGGAATTAACTCTCAACCGTAGGAAAGAGAGTGTTATTGGGAAAGTTTTAAACCAATAAGTCTTTTCCCATATTCTTGCGAAAAATATGGTTTTGTTACTTTTCGGCCCCATTTTTTTCCAAAGCCGTACAAAGATTTTTCTCGGGAATTGTTTCTGCGGTGTTTGGCTTGAAGATCATGGACTGTTTTAGTAGAGAAGACCAGAAAATTCCCTCTTAACAGGAATGGAGACGCTAAGGGGAAGTATTGGTGTGTGCCGGTAACCCTCAACGGCTCACTCTTACCAACCCCATTACAAACTGAGCCCTGTAGTGTGGCAGGGGCTAAAACAGGTATAATAGGGAGCCGCTACAAGATGCCAGCAGTGGCACCGATGCTGCTGTTATCGGTTCCTGGCGTCCATAGAACTCCATGGAGCAAAGCAGGGTCACACAGTAGCCTCCTCGGAAGTGCACCGGGAATGAGTTGTTTCCAGTTGTCCACTGGAAGAGGAGGTGGTGGGTCGCATCGCCCTATGCACCACAGGATCAGAGATAAGCAAGGGATTTTGAGCCTCCTTAAATTTAAGTTTTACGTGATTTGGCTTTTGCAAAATCCCTCAACACCAGACATGGGAGTCGGTATTGGTTTCTGAATGCCGGCTTGTGCCGAGAACAACTCGGAGCTGTTATTGACACTTGGAGCCATAGTTAACCGCTTGTTTGGAATTCGGCCCATGGACTGTAATAGTGAAGCTCGCATGAGTTTGGATGGAGCCATAACCACCCGTCTCACAGAGACTGCCTAAGCCAATCCTTTTCCACCATGTGAAAGGACCATCTGAACAGTAGAGAAAGATTAGAGAAGGGCATGCATGATCCATGAAATCCCCATTGGTTAAATGTTATAGATTGCAAGAAAAATATTTGCAAGGCTGCAGACAAACTATTAGGACCTGGAAAAGCCCAGTGGCAAAACATGGGGGCGGCTAACCAGGTCCCTCGTAGAGCTGTTGACATGGCTTGTAGACGTACACTGTGCCACATCCTAGTTTCTCACCCACGGGCGATGTGTTTCCCTTGGATTCTTTAGGCAAAATAATGTGACCGGTCGGATAAATTCATTTTGAAAACTAGCCTTGGGCCACCGCTCTACGGTCACTCAATCCTCAGCATCTTGGCCTACACCACGAGTATTGATTGACAGGTGGGTTGTGGGAGCTTAAATTTCATTTTCGTAGGGTCTTGTTGCTCTTTCGTGTGAGAAACGGTGAACTTTGACCCAACTGGTTCTTCTTGGATAGCTCCATATGATGTTCTCGGCGCAGCTCTGACTTAAATTGTTGCTTTTATTGTTCTTTGTAGTAACTCTTGTTTCTCTGTCCCAGGTTTGCCAAGCTCCTGCTTCGCCTGCCCGCCCTCCGATCAATCGGCCTCAAATGCCTAGAACACCTCTTCTTCTTCAAACTAATAGGAGACACACCGATCGACACCTTCTTAATGGAAATGCTGGAAGCTCCTCACCAAATGACATAATTTCAGCCGAGGTCCTTTCTCAACGTGCGGGTTGGTGGTGGTGGGCGGCTACGGACTCCTCTTCCGATGCCCTCAGAGACACTCGTCTTCTCTGCAAACCAAGAATTCGACAGAACGTCCAAACGACCCCATCCCTACGTCACACGTGCGCCTTTCACTACGTTCAAAGCGCTCTCTCGCGTCCTGAACATCGAGCCACGAGCTGGCGTCCGGGGGCGCAAAGAGGCCGGGCTCGCCCCCTCCGTCTCTTCGGAAGAGATGGCTTGGTTGTCGCTGCTGAAGCTTCAGTTGCTGTCTTTGTCTTTTGCCGCTTTTCGTGGCCAACCCCCCCTCCAACCGCAGCTTCCCCCCCTCCCCCATCAGAAACTTTTAAAGAAAGAGAGATGAATCCGCACAGATTTCTAAGGGTGAATGTATTTTTTTTTTATTTTAAATATATATATATTTGTGTGTACCAGGACAATGGGAGACCCTCGATGCTTCTGCGAAGACCCCACCGAGGTCAGGGTCATTTGCAATGGGAGGACAGAACCCAAAATGGACGTTTGGATAGCGGCGCCTATTCCACAAAGCCGTGAGACGTAACGGATCGTCACGCCCCCCCCCCCTCCTCCGCCGCGAACGTGGCGAACTGGCCTTAAATTTTCAAAAAGAACATCTCCGCACCGAGCTTTTAACCTCTCGGTTTTTTTTTGCTCAGAGGCTGATAATTCTGTTGAATTTGGGCCGTTAAACCGGACTATCCTGTGGCAGAAAATACAGACGCGTGTGGGGGGGGGGCGGATTCGGGAGCTCCTCACTGCCTAAAATCTCTCAATTTTTAAAAGAAGAACAGTGATTGTTTAGCTTGTTTATAAAGCGCTTTGGATCAACGCACTACAGAAATACTTTGTTATTACATATACATGAAATTGTAGAAAAAGAAAAAAAAAATACCCGCGGCTGGAATTTACTGCCTCTTTAAAAAAACAAAAAACGTGGGGCCGCGGATGTTTCCACGGGTAGAATTCAGGGATAAACCCCCCCCCCCCCCGGTTGCTCTTGCGTTTCACGTGTATTCCGTGGCTCTTCTTTTAAGATACATTGGATTAACAAAAAAAAGCGAGCTTTCCGCGCAGCCGAGAAGCCGGGTCTTGGCCGCTGCGTTGCCGGAGTGAGAGGGTCCCTAGAGCATCGCTCGCTCGCGCTCTCCTGCACTTCAAGGGGTTGTTGAGGCAGAAAATCCAAGTCATGGTCAACTTGTTCTTTAAAAGGAAAAAAAAAAGTTCTATTTGAAATCGCGTATGTTTTAGGCGGATATCGTGGAGATTTCTAAGAAAAGTATAAAAAAATTTAACAAATCAAGCTACGTGCAAGTGTCTCTGTCCCTGGTTGTTTCAGCATTTCCCAACCACTGATATGTCACAGCTTGCAGGAAAAGCAAGGTGAGAATCGTCCGTTTGAAGTCGAGAGTCGGTCCCGGTGTCAACCCTTTTCCCAGAGCCAATAGGAGGCAAGCCAGGAGCAGATTGGGCACTTTCTGCGCTACTGCTCCACGACGCTCGGGGTTAGCAACCTCGGCCATCCAGATGTAATGGAGTTGCACCTCCCAAAACGCTCCGTCAACCTAACGAGTGGGTGAGCTTCCTGGTAGATTTAGTTCCAAACCATCTTGGTGGCCGAGGTTCCTGGTCCGTTCTCTAGGGGTTCTCCAACAGGCACCGTTATTTAAGTGAAAGAACGTTGAGCTATGGCGAATTCCCAATTTATGGGAACCTATGCCGTAATTGCCACCGATCTTACCACCGTAGTTTCTGCCAATGTAGAGTTCTCCGGTGTTTCTGCCAAAGTCGTCAAGTGTTGGGGTTCGGTCGAGATCACCACTTTAAGATCGACAATAAAGATCCCCCAACGGCAGACCATGCCCAATGGTGAATAGCTGGCAGTTACTCCTTAACGGTGGTAGCGTTGTTTTGGTTTGTTTACCTTTGTTTGCATCCACTCCTCCCGTCCATGTTGAGTTCTGCTTACGTGTATAGCCGAAGTTTGCTGTAGTTGCAATCAGAGATTTTTGAAACAAAGAAGTTTGGCAAAGCAGCGGCGCTCAGGGTACAACTCCTTTTTTGTCTGTCGGTTAAGGCCGAGCCGTCACCTTCCCGGAGGCTTTATTCTTTAAACATTTAGAACAAAATTGCACTATTCTAACGAAAATAACATTGACGCCCCTCCCCCCTCCCATGTTTTTTCTAAACTTGATCGCTGTGAGAATTCAGAAAAAAAAAATATAAAAATAAAAAAAAAATCGTGATGTTCGAACGGAATAATTTTCAAAAATCTGTCAATGGATTATATTTGCCAGAATAAAAAATGTATTTTATACAAATTAGGTTTATTTTATACAAATTGGATTTGGTGACACACGGCAGAGTGTTGTGTATTTTCTGGGGTCTCCATGCGCTTCCTTTTTTTTTTTTTTGGTGTATTTTACCCATTTCTGTCCCTTACAGTTAGTTGTACAAGCCGGACGGTAATAGTTGGCAAACACATCCGATGATATGCGCAGATACCCCAGTCATAATGGCCGGCCTGTCCACTTGATACATTGTATCTCCCACGTGCCTTTGATGTTCTGTAACTTTTTTCTTATTATTTTGTCCCCCTTTTCCAAGCGTAGGTCAGCGCATCCCCTATCCCAGCTGTATGCTGTCTGCTGTCATCCCGTCGCCACCTTGTGGACGCGTTGGGAAACGACTTGTCGAAAAAGTCCGATTGATATTCAAGCGCTTGTTAAGAAGAATTAAAAAAAAAAACAGCCCTTGCCTCGTTGTTCTGGTGAAACTTAGTACCGTGCGAAGCAGACGCTCTTTTTGATTTTAGGGTTAATCCTAACCCTACCAGATTGTGCTCCATTTTAAATTCATTTTTAAGCAGCAGATTCTGCTTCTTCTTTTGATGATCACTAACCCAAACCACAAACAGAACTTTTTTAACCTAAAGTCCAATTTTAGTGCATTTATTTCAAATCTGCAACTTTTTTTGCAACGCCGTTTCCCAACATTACCACAAGGTGGCGACTCTGCAAGAGCCTGCAAGAAATGTGTGGTTTTCCCCATGTAAATCCTAAATTAGATCCATTTCCTCGTTCATAACTTTTCCAAATGGCTCTCTGTCCACTCTGTGGCTGAGAGTTTCAACGCCATCCCGAGGTGGTTTAAACGTCCATGGAGCCTTCCTGTTCTCCTGGCATCCCGCGGAGGGTCAAGCATCGTTAAAATTCTAAACGTACCTTCAGAAAGTGAAGTGGGACATTACCCCACTGTGGTGAAACGCATTGAGGCTTAGCATTAATTTCTATGGCTACTTCTTCCTAGGATACACTGGGTGCGCCAACCAGTACGTAGACAGCCACGTGTGCGCCAATGGTTCCCGTCCCCCGCTTGAAGTATCCCTCGCTTGAAGTATCCCTCGCTAGACTGGATTTCCATCACATTAATGAAAAGACTCCAGATACAACAAATGTTTTGTCGTGATATCTTGTCTTGCTTCTGCACCAGCTCCAGTGAGGTCAATGAGGTCAGCAACCTTTGCCATTCAATTGTTTTGGAACCACATTTCCCATAAGGTTCAGCCAACCTAGTGAACAGCCGATCCTAATAGAGGTTTTTTCCAAAACATCTGAGTGGCAAAGTTGGCCGGCCCTGTCCTATTGGATACCGGCTGAAGAAGGGTTTAGTCGAAAGACTTCCGATCTGAGATTTCAGTCCCTCTCGATGGAAAAATGTATTTGTATACAATCGGGAAGTGTTTCTCTTTGGCAGCTCACTCTAAATTGAGGATTTTTGGGTCTTAAAACCAAAAAATAAACTTGTATCCCTTCCCTGGTGCAGTGGGTCTAGTCTATGGGGGGGGGGCGGTTGTAGGTCTCCTCTTTAGTAGAAGGCACAGGATTTCTTGAAAAGAGTGTGTGCTTCTACATTTGTGTATCTTAAGCTAAACACAATGGGTGTCGGTGCAATCAGAGAGAGGATGGTGGCTGACATTGCCTGGTGCTGTTTCATGATATTCTAGTACTTCTAAATTGTTCCTTGTAAAATCTGGCTGGTAGGTAGACAATATAGTTGTCTAGGAACTAGAACATGATCGTCTGGGTCACAGAAAATACTTTGGAAGCTTAAGACCAAAAGTGGGATGTGTGTGTATATAAAAATAAGTGATGTTGTTGGGCAGTGATTCCCAACCCTCGCCCTCAGCTCCCTCTAACAGGACAGGTTTGCAGGATATGTGAAGCACAGCACAGGTGAGATGATTTGCTGCTTAGTGATTGCAGGATTCGGTCTGCTTTTCCACAAGGTGATCCTTAAAACCTGGCCTGTTAGGCCTGAGGACCAGGGATGGGAAGCACTGTTGTATAGGATTATCTGGGAGCAGTGTAGTTATTGATGAGCTTTTGGAAACCTGGGAAGACCCACTCTTAATCTCTCAACGGCACATCTTTCCGAATAAGCAGAAACACTGAAACGCACCCAATAAGTATTAGCCCCCCCCCCCCATACTATTAAGTAGAAATGTATCATACTAATATTCTGGCAGAGATTGATACTTTGATGAACCAAAGGTCTGGCAAGTCCATGTGACATCCCGTTGTCCACATTTAAGACACCCGAGTCACCCCGATGTCTGTGCCTTATGGCTTTAACCACTTTGGATAAAGAAGGAATCCGGTTCTGTCGTTCTTGAGGGAAAGCGCCTTAGATTCCCCGTCCCTGGCAATAACAAAGTCTTTGAGTGCCTTATTGAGGGCGACATGTCTCACTCCCCCACCCATAAAGTCCTTTCCATCCTAGCGAAATCAAAATGCCTTAATTCTTTCAAGAAAGTCATTAATTTGGTCCGTTTTCCTGTGACCGCAAGAGGGTGGCGGCATCAGGGAACCCATCACGGTGTACACCGATTCAGCCAAAACAGGGGTAGAACGAAGAGATACAACTACTGCTCTGCGGGAATCCTCACTGGCCATTGTATTGAGAAAATAGATTTTTGACGACATGTGCTTGCCATCGTTACCTACAGGGCGCCACCATCTTGGCGACAGCATGGAAACCAGAACCAATTATCCAAAATCACAACCTTTTTGGTAGCTTTTCCCCAATTTATAGCTGCAGTGGGAGACGTGGCAACGAGTCTAGGACCCGATTCTGCAAGTTTTTTAATCAATTTTGCTAAACTGCTGCCAGACAAACTGTAAAACCACACCGTCCCCGATCTTGCCCGCACCCGGTTACTTATATGCCCGAGGCTCCTGCTTCAAGAAATTAAATTAGGATCAAAGAAATAACCATTAATTTCACTTAATGATCTAAGCAGGGGATTCCGAGGAAATTTACACCACAAACACCACTTTTTAAAGGAAGCCCCTCTTGAAATTGCGGGGAGGAGTTTCCTACACCCCGGCTGCCGGTCACCAGATCGGTCACTAACGATCTCACACACAGAGAGCGGCCGACATCACCCTCTGAGACCAATCGCTGTAGCGAGCGTTCTCAGACAGGCAACGATTGATCAGATCTGTGCATGCAGTTCCGATCCATCGCTCTGCGCAGGCGCTACGGAACTCGTATACGTAATGCGAGCACAATTGCCGGTTCCTTCGCTAGGCACGTGTGCACAGAATAGCTTCAGGGACTTCCAGGTTCGGGAATCCCTTAGCCGCAGAGGAGGAGCGGCACACGACGTGGGAGAAAAGGAGAATATTTGTATTTATGGGGGGGGGGAATTTAAAGTAATTGGGCGCTGTCGGCAGGATCTGACCAATTACTATTTAAGGGCCAAAAAAAAAAATGGAACTCTTTAATCCAATGTTCCTTTAAGGTTTTTATTCCGGTGTTCCTTACATTTTACCAAGTCTCGATTTGACGACCAAAACCCTTCCCTCTTTCCATGCTCAATCACTAGCCGGCAACCCGGAGGATTAATAACTGCAAACAATCTAACCGCTACCTCAACGAGCGCTGCACCACAAGTCGCGTACTGGCCCCATGGATCTCGCCTAAAGCCGTTACATGAATTATCCAGCATTTTTCTCTTAGCCCTTTTATTCGGGTTGGGGGGGGGCAGTACTCTGTCACTGGGAAATTAGCAGAATGAGATATTAAAAGGTTTAACCAGCTTCGATACTGAGTATGTTTCCGAGCCGCGCATTTTAAATGGGGAGAGACGCAAAAACAGGATAAATCGGATTTGAAACGTAGGCGCCCGTTAAAAAGGTTTGCATATAGATTCATGGTGATCATCAGTAAATGTCTAGTAGCCCGTGGCTACTTGGCCCATGGACTGATCCTGCTTGTAGGATCCTTGCTGTGCCAATTTAACCCTGTATTTCTGAGGATGTGAATTTTATATTTTGTTTTATTATTTTCAACCCTCTCTCCCCTGGGTTTACCTTTAAATGCAGCGACCGTACCGCGGAGATCCTCTAAAATCAGGGCTGTCGAACTCCGTCCCTGGATGTTTCTGAACTACAACTACCATGATTCCCTGGCCATCTATTGTTACATACATAGGCTGAACCCGATGGATGCACGTCTTTTTTCAGCCTTTCACACATCACCTACTGCTGTTGATCCAAAAAAAGGCAAAAAACCCAGTCTGAAGCACTCACCAATATGCAACACACTGGGAAACAATTCCTTCTTGGCCCCAGATTTCTCCTTGGATCAAGAAACTTTTACCCACATATTAAGTATTATGACCCTTAATATTCTGGTTTTGCAGGAAGTCATCCAGTCATTGTTTAAAAGTCTGCACAGTCTCGGACCCAACCACCTCAACAGGCAGAGAATTCCCAACCACCTCAACAGGCAGAGAATTCCCAACCACCTCAACAGGCAGAGAATTCCCAACCACCTCAACAGGCAGAGAATTCCCAACCACCTCAACAGGCAGAGAATTCCCAACCACCTCAACAGGCAGAGAATTCTACAGCTTTAATGTTCTCATCGTAAAATATCCCTTCCTATGCTTTAGGCAGAATTTCCTTTCGTCCAGTCTCAATGGATGACCGCGTGTACTGTGTATAGTCCTGTTAATGGATAGTTTTCTAGACTATGGCATTATAGGAATTCTGGGAATCGTAGGCATCAACATCAGGGGGGGGGGACTGTGAGTTTGACAGCCCTGCTCTAAGCCTCCTTCCGAGTTGTTTGAGGCCGCATTCTAAAGCTACAGCAGGCCAAGGAAAGTTGGCCATCTGTGTTTTAAGATCAAGGGTGTCGTGGGGGGGTGCGCTCGGACCACGTGCTAGATGGTGAGAGACGGAGAGGCCACGGTCTTTCATCATCATTAATGCGAAGACCTGTTGTGCTCGTAATATTGTTTAATAAAAAACAAAAAAAAAAGACAACTTACCGGTTAATAATAAAAAAAATTAGAAAATAAATAAAATCGAAAATGAACAAGAGAATTGTTTAGAAAAAGAAAAAAAAACTATCAAAAGTATTAAAAAAATTTAATTGTATCAGCAAAGTGTAAAAAAAAGATCTATTTTTGTATGGATGTACTTTTATCCCTTTTATGGTTTCCTAATAACTTTTACCTAATGCAGTGTTTTTTTTTACTTTTTATCCCCGCCTCCTTTCGGGGGGGGGGCCATGTCTGCTCCACATCCTAATTCAGCTGTGAAATAAGCCACTAATACATTTGTAAGAAAAAAATTCAGCTTGGGCACCATCTGTGGTTAATAACTGGAAGAGGGTCCTTGCTCCACGACCCTAAGGCAGCAATATCAATAAGGATTCCAGTCGACCGAAGTATTAAATCAAGTGGATTTAGTCCACCAGCAAAAAAAAAAAAATGCCGACGTTACGACCAAGACTTGACAAAGACAGTCTGGTCAACACGTCATTTTTTTTTTTTTGGTGATGGACTAGATCCACTTGATTTAATACTTTGGTCTATTGGGATCCTTATTGATAATTACTAATACAATTGTAGGGATTTTCAGGGTGATCCCAATGAAACGGGTTATTTACAAAGCGTCTGGTGTTTGCCGATACCACAGCGTCAACATCTAAAGAGCAGCAAGAGACGCTCCACAAAGCAGCTTCTCTGTATCTTAGGTTGGCCAATTGCTGGCGCTTTCTACGTAATCCCTTAGATCAGGGATGTCAAACACCACCCCCCCCCAGATGTTTCTGAACTTCAACTCCCATGATTCTCTGGCCATCTATTGCTTTCAAAGAATTCTGGGAATTGTAGGCATCAACAACTGGTGGGCCTGGAGTTTGACGTCCCTGTTTTATGTGTTGTGTGGGACACGACACTGAACTTTACAACATGCCTTGGTGTTTTTTATACGGACCCACATGTGCTCCTGTTCGTTTGTACCCTAGCCAATAAAATAAACCCAACCCAACCCAACCGGAGGCTGTATGGCCAAGCTTTGGCACCATATATATATCTGGGTGAAAATCCCGCAGAGCGCAAATCAAGACAATCTTGGTACAAATTGGCAATGTCTGTACTTGACGCAGAGAGCCGAAAAATACACGAATCAGAGGATTTTCAACCCAACCTTTGCCATTTTCTTGTTGGTTTCCCAATCTGGCCTCATTTTAGTTTTGAACCACTTGCTATAGATTTATAGTCTCTGAACCCGAGATAACATCCGGCATAAATCTAGGGTCTATAAAATCAGAGTGTGCCAATAATGGGGTTAAGGAGAGACGTCAACGGCGTGATCTATGGCTGGGGCCAAACGGGTGCACCAAGTGCACCTGCTGTAGCGTTTAGATGGAATGGCTGGAAGGACCACATGATGTATCATGCATACTAGTATCGCACGTTTTCCTCCCAGTCAAGCCACTATGATGGACGTCAGATGGGTCTATAAAGCATGATCCTCCGTAGGAGACACATGCTTTGTAGAGCGGTGCATACAACAAGGTGGCCACACGGGCATCCACACAGAAAGAAGTCCGTTCCACCCGTTTGGCTCCAGCCTATTTGTGAAGGTCTCCCTGTCGTAAAGTGGTGGAACCTGATTCCTGTTTTGAGAGGTTTTCTAGAATATGGTTACGTTTCGATGAGTGACTGCTACGTTTTAGTCCTGCCGTTCCCCAATCGGTCATATTAGGTTTTCTTTAAAGTCCCAGGTTTTATTAAACATCGCCATGGGAACAAAATAGTGATATTCCTTAATCCTGGAACTTTGGAGAGCCGAGGAACTGTCGAGGATCCACCATGATGGATCCTCGGTACAAACAAGTTATATCAATGTAGTGTCCAACATCGGGAGACACTCGCTCGTCCGGCAAAATAATATCGGAGATGTAACAGCTCGAATCTGGAGAAGTGCCCTCGTAACCTTACTGTGGGCACCGCTCCCGCCAGCCTGTTCATAGGCTTTGTACATGTAACTGCCCGCCTGCTCTGCTCCGTTTGTTTTGTTTCTGGTTTTTACTGTGAATCACTTCTGCACATGTTAACTTCAAAACATGACAAAAGTATTGGAGATCAGAATTCTTATTTCCTTGATGAAATGGTTGTAAGCATAAAAAATAAATGAGCATTTTTAAATATAAATGCAAGTCCAAGTTGCACTCGCCTCTGTATCATTTTGTTCCAGGAATTCGGCTTCTCGCGATTGTATCAAATGATGGGTTTAGTTTTACCAACCCCCGACAGCATTTGCAGAGTTGTGCTTGTCAGCAGCATCTCTGCTAATCTTGTAAAAGGAACCGTGGGTGGATTTCAGGACCACGAGCCGACGTTTCATTAGACAATCAAGTCGATGCTGACTAGTACAACTCCATGTTGGGAGCCGAGCCGAGCTGGGCTTTGTTAGCAGCAACTTCTTGGGGTTTCTGGCCAAGCCGAGTGATTCCCCAGATGTCTGGTATGAGCTCTGCCCATGAAACAAGTTGGGTTTTCATATCATAGAATATGGTGGTCAAACTCAAACCGACCAGATGTTGACAGCCTTCAAAGTGAAGAAATCTCTGATTGCAATAGATGGCCAGAGAATCATGGGAGGTATCGTGCAGAAACATCTGAGGGACAGAGATATTGATTTCCCCAGCTTGCCCTACAGTTGGATGGAAGATAAATGGGAGCTTAGGAGTTTGGCCGATTGTCCTCACTGTCCACACATTGACTTAATAGACGTTTGAGAAGAAATCATCAAGATTTGGATGCTTAACTTAGACAATGACATGAACAGTCCAGGCAAGAGCTTTGTAAATTCCGTACGGCTAGACCCGATGATATTGTCAAAGCCTGCCTTCATCTTAACGTAGATTTGGTGGACGTTTAACCAGGTTGGTTGCTCATCAACGAATTTGAGATCACTTGAATAAGTTTAGGGACTATTAAGTCTGATTTATCTGAGGAGGCGGCCATCTTGAATTTTTGCATCACTATTCATGTAAATGGGGAAGGTGAGACTAATATTGAAGGCCTCACCTTCAAGGAGGCCACAAGGCTCTGTAGAACATACGAGTGATCACAGTCAAGAAACTCTGGTATAATCCAGAATGTTAGAGGGTGTTTATAAAAAGATGGCTGCACTGTGTGGGGGAGGGGGAATTAGTTATGGGGGCCGGCAACATCAACAAATCAAACATTCACAGGGTATTCAAATAAATAAAATGAGTAATATCCCAGGCTAAATTCCAAGAAAACACATTGAGAGTGGTCACAGGTTCACCACCACAAAGACGACAACACCCCTCCAATAGAGCACGTTTAAATAAAACACATTATTCTCTGGTTTTTAGATTGGTGGAAGACGTTGCCAAAACTGCTTTTCTGGTTTCATAACCCAAGAGATACAAGGTCAAAGTCTTACGCGCACAGATTACAGACTTCAATCATTAACTCATGTTACATTGAGTAACATGTATGAAACACGCACACACAAACTGTACACCACCACAGCAATAAAGCTCACACACATACACACTGGATATTATTGTATCACAGAGCTGCACAACAACAAAGCTCACTGCAATGTGCGGTATGTATGAGCGTATCAGAGTTCCACAGCAATAAAACTCACACTCAAAGTGCACATCCCTGAGTGTTACTGCTGTGGAACTCTGATACAGTAATGTGCGGTGTGTATAATATCACAGAGCTCCACAGCAATAAAACTCACAGTAATGTGCGGCGAGTATAAGCGTATGCACATTACTGTGAGTTTTATTGCTGTGGCTCTGTGATACGCTCATACACACCGCACATTACTGTGAGTTTTATTGCTGTGTATGAGAGTATCAGAGCTCCACAGCAATAAAACTCATGCCGCACATTACTGTATCAGATCTCCACAGCAATAAAGCTCACAATAATGTGCAGTGTATCGGAGCCACAGTAATGTGCGGTGTGTATGAGTGTATCGCAGAACTCCACATCAATAAAACGCACACACATACACACTGCACATTATTGTGAGCTTTATTGCTGTGGAGATCTGTGATACAGTAATGTGCGGCGTGAGTTTTATTGCTGTGGAGCTCTGATTCGCTCATACACACCGCACATTGCTGTGAGTTTTATTGCTGTGGAGATAGGAGATAGGAGATACACTTATACACACTGCACATTACTGTATCTCCTATCTCCACAGCAATAAAACTCACAGCAATGTGCGGTGTGTATGAGCGAATCAGAGCTCCACAGCAATAAAACTCACGCCGCACATTACTGTATCACAGATCTCCACAGCAATAAAGCTCACAATAATGTGCAGTGTGTATGTGTGAGTGTGCGTTTTATTGATGTGGAGTTCTGCGATACACTCATACACACCGCACATTACTGTGGCTCCGATACACATATACACTGCACATTATTGGGAGCTTTATTGCTGTGGAGATCTGTGATACAGTAATGTGCGGTGTGAGTTTTATTGCTGTGGAGCTCTGATACTCTCATACACAGCAATAAAACTCACAGCAATGTGCGGTGTGTACGAGCGAATCTCCGAGCTCCACAGCAATAAAACTCACGCCGTACATTACTGCATCGCAGATCTCCACACCAATAAAGCTCACAATGTGCAGTGTGTATGTGTATCAGAGCCACAGTAATGTGCGGTGTGTATGAGTGTGCGTTTTATTGACGTGGAGTTCTGCGATACACTCATACACACCGCACATTACTGTGGCTCTGATACACATACACACTGCACATTATTGTGAGTTTTATTGCTGTGGAGCTCTGTGATACGCTCATACACACCGCACATTATTGTGAGTTTTATTATGGTGTGTGGGTCTTTACAATCAGAATGTACGGTTACACGAACCGCCTGGTCACGTCTCAAACTCGCTTTGCTTAATCCTTTGAATTTCACCCGCATACATTAGTTCTGCAGGGGGCGAGGAAAGAATGGTTTCAAAATTCAGACAAACCCAACACAAACTCTTTTAATGTAACTCCTGAGCTGGGGGGGGGGGGTCTGCGATGTAGAACACAGCGAGACTGTGGCGCTGCCCTGCTGTTGATCTTAAATACGTGCAGATTGTTAGTCTATGCTGCCACCTTCTGGCGCTTTACATGATGCACAGGAATGCACACTTAACAGTTATTTATATAAAACTTGTTATTCTGAGATTTACAGAACACGCAGCAATTGCAGTAGTTGTACGGGCCTTTGACAGTACTGCAGGTGCAGTAGTTTAACAGGCCTTCCAATGAGGCAGACTAGGTGCAGTAGTTGTACAGGCCTTCCAATAAGGCACACTGGGTGCAGTAGTTATATGGGACGTCGAATAGGGCACAGTAGGTGCAGCAGTTATACAGGCCTTCACATAAAGCGCAGCAAGTGCAGTAGTCATACGGGCTTCGTATAAAGGTAGAGGGAGTGCAGTAGTTATGTTTCCTATAGATGGCACAGGGTAGGAGTTGGATCGTCACAACATATGAAAGCGCTGGGTATTTTTAGGAGCCCCCTGTGTGGCCGCGGTTGGGTAAGTAGGCGTTTCTTGAGATTCTAGAAAAGGTTCAGAACTTCTTGAATGATGGGGTCAGCGTTCAGACGAGTCTCTGCGTGGTGCCAACAAGATCCAGCCACTCTGTATTGCGGCGATGTCAGATTAGAGGGCATCGTGCCAGAGGATAGGGGGGTATTGGCATCTATAGACACAGCGAGGTGCGGCAACAATTAAGGGCAACCCATAGCCCATATACTGCAACATCAGGAACATATTCTGGGGCCTGTTTGCAATTCTCCAGAATACATCCAGATCGAGTTAACTCAAGCGCCAGGTGTTAGTGATCACGGTCATGAAGGTGTTAATCAGTAGAGTAAAATTAATGGTATGGTGGCATCAACAACGTGTTTAAAGGGTATTGTGCCAAAGTCCCATGATTTAAAGAGATGGACTTGAATGGGCGGTGCTGGAGCCATGAGCACCAACACATCGAGAAGACACAACCGTGAAATTAAAGAAAGGAAGGAGACGTCATCGATGTATCCAACTTTGAGATAGAACTCAATGTAGAACCTTCTCAGATCGCTGGGCTGCCAGTGCTCTCCATGGATGTACCCAACCTGAAGGGTGGGCACATGAAAGAGAAAATTAGGAGACGAAAAGGTGAAATTAGAGACCATGGACCAAGCTGAGGTCAGAATTATGAAGATCATGGACCTGTGTGAAACGTGATCAAAGACGTGGCCGATTCGATGTTCTGACAGAATTCCACATCTGCCCCGGAAGCAGCTGACGGGTCTACAGGATTTTTATGTAAATGAAAGTCACGGGTTTGCCAGATCTGTTGTGTATGAAGATGTCAGGTCAAGGAACATTGAGGAACTCAGCAACAGATATGCATTCGTTGGAGGAGGATGATCAAGCACTATATGAAGCCAAAAGACATTTTTGATTGATACGTCTGTTCAACTCCAGGGAGAGGATGAAGTGGATTCAGTCCAGGTAATATTTTGAAAGACGAAGGAATGGAGGATATGCGATGGCCAAGAGGAGCATGGACTCTGTGTGGCATATTGGTGCCTGTGGTGGGTGAAGGGCAGAGTATGAAGGTACAGAGAGCATAAAGGATGACAGGAAAGATAATGGAGATGGGCCAGGGGTGAAACAGAACTTCTGATTTGGGTGTGTTTGACTGTGGGAAGCCCATGGACATCCAGGCGATCTTGACCAAGCACAGAGGGGAGGAAGCTTGATGTATCCTTTGTAAAGAAACATGCAATGAAGAAAAGGTGAAGATGTGGTAAATTAAGCGGCTACATTATAATCCGTTAACCCCTTCCCTACAAAAATAGACTATATCTACAAAGCACCGCCTGGTGCCATAATATCAAGTACAGTGGGTACGATGTTCCACAGGAGCAATACAAAGGCATGTTGCTTATTGAAAATGGATTTCATTTGGGCTCCAGAACATGCCAATACAGTTTCAGCATCCTGGACATGATGCTCGAGGCGCCAACGCTTTTTAAAACCAGCTGGAAATTTGTCTGAATGACATGACATCTCTCCAACTGATCCTGCACGGAGACATGAACTGCAGTAACTCATTCTGGCCAGCAGAGGGAGACATCCCACCCGCCACATAAGGCATACACTGGGAATGTTCCCAAATATTTCCTACTGTATCATCAATTAAAAATTATTTTCCAATGAACCACTGGTTCCCATCACGGTTTTGTAAAAAATCTCTTGATGGAGAAGGGATTTGCATGTGTTCCATTTCGTTCCTTCTATAAACACATTGCATCACTCGGCGTCTCGGCTCCCATTGACGCTCATGACCTGTGACCAGGGATGAGCTGTTAAGATCGATCTGTTCGGCTGTTCAGCGAACATTTCCGTGTGTTTGCCCACAATGCACTTTTCCACTGGCCTGAAGCTTGTAATTGGCTACAGCCTTGCAACTGACCACAGGTCAGGTGCAAGACAGGTGCAAGACTATGGGCAAATTTTGCCCAATCATGGGCTCACAGAACTAAGTCCCGCAGCACACTATATAAGACGTCCCTCGCAGGCCCAGCACGTGTTTTTTGAGAGGAGATTGTTCTGTTAGTCTTGTCAGTGCCAGCAGCTATTGGGGGGGTCTCACTTCTAGCAGATATGTGGGAATTGTAATCTGTGTCTTGTCACTGTTGCCGGGTATCAGGGGGTCTCACAGACTTTTAGCAGATTTCTGCGAATTTCAATCTGTATCTTGTCACTGCCACCCGTCAGGCAGTCTCACAAACTTGTAGCAGATATCTAGGAATTATAATCTGTTTTGTCACTGCCACCCATCAGGGGGTCGCACTGATTTATAGGAGGTTCCTGGGAATTTTAATCTGTGTCTTGTCACTGCCACCCATCAGGTGGTCTCACAAACATGTAGCAGATGTCTGGGAATTGTAATCTGTGTCTTGTCACTGTTGCCAGCTATCAGGGGGTCCTATCAGGTGATCTCACAGATTTGTAGCAGATTTCTGCAAATTTTAATCTATATCTTGTCACTGGCTGCCAGCTATCAGGGTGTCTCACTGAGTTATACCAGAGTTCTGGAAATCTTTAATCTAGATAACACAGTTGAATCAGAGTTCTGCAGATCTCCAATTTTTATAACAGAGTTGAATCAGTGTTCTGTATATCTTTAATCTATATATCACTCACCATGTCAGAAAGACCAAAAAGGAAGGGAAACGCTCCCAGACACAGATAAGAGGGCAAGCAGCCTCTGTGTCGGGAGGCTGTGCCTCTGGTCGTCGTGGACGTGGTGCATCCTCTGCAGGGGCATGCTTGTCCTTTCTAACTGGTGCTGGCAGTCTTCTTAAGCAGCAGCAACATACAGAGGATTTGGTGGATTGGCTAACCAGGCCATCCTCATCCTCCGAGTCCTCTGCCAGCCAGGCTTGTAGTGCTTTACAGTCCACCTCAGCTGCCAAAGCATCTAATGCAGCCTCCATGTCCACAGCTACTCCTGCCGTAGCCTCGCTATCACACACGGAGGAGTCAGCTGAATTGTTTGACTACAATGACAGTGACATGCTGCTTGAGGATGCGCAGTCTCTGAGGTTGAGGAAGGGAGTATAATCAACCTAGAGGAAGGGGGTGCCAGTGATGACACACAAATAACTGGCACTCATGTTGCCCCAGCAGCTGCAGCATACTGCCAAGTTGGCTCCAGTGACGAGGAGATAGTGACCTCATAATCGTCATCACCCCCTGACTCCACCTGGGTGCCTGATCGAACAGAGGAGTCAAGGGAGGAGGAGGCGGCACAACAAAAATGAGGCAGAACATCTTGTACGAGCAACCGTAGCCAGTCCAAGGCATCAGAAGTCACAGCTGCTCAGGTGCAGAGCGCCATTGTCTCAAAGCACATGTACAGGAAGTCTGCTGTCTGGGAGTTCTTTAAGAAATGTGCAGCAGACCACACCGTTGCTATTTTTAATCTATGTCAGATGAGGATCAAGCGTGGAAAAAACATCCCACGCTTGGGTACCACGTGCTTGAGGCGACATATGACCACCTGCCACGCATCCCATTGGCACAACACTTTTCATAGGTCCTCCTCCTCATCTGTCTCTACCCCCACTATATGTCCTGCCATGTCATTGCCTACAACCTCCACTGACAGGGATGATGCTACAGTAATGGATGTACCAGGTCCTTCCTCAGAATGTGACATCCCATCAGCTGAAGATTTACGCAGTCAGATTACGTTGCCCCAGCTGCTGCAGCGTAAGAAAAAATATAGTCCCAACCTTCCCCAAGCACAGCGTCTAAATGCCAGTTTAGCAAAATTACTCGCATTACAGCTGCTGCCTTTCCAGCTGGTGGACTCGGCTTCCGTGAATTTGCTGAATGTGCTGTACCACAGTGGCAGGTTCCAAAACGCCATTTCTTTTCACGGAAGGCCATTCCAGCACTATACCAGCACGTGGAAGACAATGTTATGGGGTCATTGGGAAAGGCAGGCAGCAGCAAGGTGCACATGACTTTTGACACATGGTCCAGCAAGCATGGACAGGGCCGTTACATTTCCTTCACGGCGCACTGGGTAACTCTGCTTGCAGCTGGTAGGGACCCAGGACTTGGCTTTGTGCTGGAGCTTGTTCATCCACCATGCCTCCAGAAAGCTGCTTGTATGAGGTCTGTCTGCTCCACCACCTCTTACTCCTCCTTCTCTGTCTCTGGCAAAGTGGCAGTTAAACCGACGAGTGGCAGGGGCTATGCAATGGCTCAAGCAAAAAGATGCCATACTGTGCTTGAGCTGGTTTGTTTAGGGGACAGGAGCCACACCGGGCCAGAAATTCTGTCAGCTCTGCAGGGGCAGGTGCAGAGATGGTTAACACCACGCCAGCTTGAGCTGGGAATGGTCGTCTGTTATATTGGCAGCAACCTTCTCTCCGCCCTACGCCAGGGTAAGTTGATGCATGTACCATGCCTAGCACACATCCTAAATCTGGTGGTACAGCGTTTCCTAACCAGGTACCCAGGGCTGGCAGAGCTTCTCAGCCAGGCCAGAAAAGTCTGCAGCCACTTCAGACGGTCATTCCCAGTAAGTGTTTGCCTGGCAGAAATTCAAAGAGAATTCCACCTTCCCAAAAACCGTCTGATCTGTGTCATGCCCACCAGGTGGAACTCGACATTAGCAAGGCTGCAGCGTCTGCACAAGCAGCAGAGGGCCATCAATGAGTACCTGTGTATGGCACAAGGACATGTTCAGGTCAACTTGGTTTTTCTTCCCCCTGCAGTGGCTGATGATCAAGGATGCATGTACCATACTGTCACCATTTGAGGAGGCAATGAGGATGGTGAGCAGGGACAGTGCATGCATTAGTGACACAATTCCTTTAGTGTTCCTGCTGGAGCGCACTCTGCGGTGAATTATAGATGTGGCACTAGAGGCAGAGCAGCGGGAGGAAGAGGAGGCCTTCCCTAGCTCTCAAGGCCCCAGTCTTTCCGCTGACAGCATTCCTGCGGGTCCTCAGATCAGACAGGAGGAGGATGAGGAGAAGGAGGAATATTTAAGTAGTGGAGGCATTGAAGATGGGGATTCCTCAAGGGAGGGTTTTGTGTGCCCAGAAACCCAAGGACTAGTACGTGGCTGGGAGGAGGAAGTGCACGATGGGGTCATCCTCATTGACCAGGAAGACTCAGAAGCTAATGCCACCTCCAACCTACACTGCATGGGCTCCCTTATCCTGCAAAGCCTTGCTAAAGGACCCCAGGATTCGTGCTATCAAGGAGAGGTATCATTACTGGTTGGCAAGCCTTCTTGATCCACGATATAAGGGTAAAGTTGCAGAGCTCATCCTGCCCGCACAGAGGGAGCACAGGATTAAACAACTTGAGGACGCTCTAAAGTGACACTTGTGTAACACCTTTCCAGGCACTGGTAGGTTACCAAGTGATGACACAGGTGCTTCTGAGGCTGCGGATGATCAGAGGAAGAGCGGTGAAGGCCGGGGCTGCTTGACTGATGCCTTTTTTTAGTCCACGACGCCCAGGGACGTCAAATGTAGGCACCCATTGCCAGCATCTTCACTGTATGGTGCAGGACTACCTAGGGGCAAGGGCAGACATGGATACCTTTACAGCAGATGATCCACTGGCTTACTGGGTGTTGAGATTGGATCACTGGCCAGAACTTAGCCAATATGCTATGCAGCTACTAGGTTGCCCTTCAACCAGTGTGCTTTGTGAAAGGACGTTCAGTGCCGCTGGAGGTTTTGTCACAGACAAAAGATTGTGTCTGTCCACCGACTCTGTAGACCGGCTGACATTTATAAAAATAAATCAGTCCTGGATCAGCAGCTATCAATCCCCTGATGTTAACGTAACTGAATAGATTGGGGATCTCTTCTGCATTCCCAAAACCTCCACCACTGCACTCTTCCACAATACCACAAAAGGGGTTATGGTGTGAAGGCACTTGCTGCCACCAAAGGTAAAATATTTGCGTGCACTGCCACCTATACCAGATTCATATTTTAATATTTGACCGCAGGGTCCAACCCTGCACTCTTCCACAATACCACAGAGGGGTTACTTACGGTGTGAAGGCACTTGCTGCCACCAAAGGCACAATATTTGGGTGCACTGACTCCTGTACCAGATTCATATCAATTTAATATTTGACCGCAGGGTCCATCCCTGCACTCTTCCACAATACCACAGAGGGGTTACGGTATGACGGCACTGTTGCCGACACTAAAAGGCCCAATTTTAAAGCACCTATTGTTACTTTCATCCGAAGCCTGCATAGGTTTCACCATAATTTAGCCACAAAAATCACTAAAGTTGTTCTGCGTGTCCTAAAACGTCTCCTCTTTTCATAAGGCTGCTGCCCCAAGCAGTTGTTTATGAATAGATTAAAGGAAAACCATTTACCGTCATTTGAAATGTCATTTTTTTGTTTTTATATGTCTCTATACATCCTACAAATCCACCACTTCACGGGCAGGTTATGGGGACCTCCTAGGCACGATATTTGAAGGAGTTTTTCGTTTTTATTCTTAACCTTTATTTCATGGTAAACTCACTGTTCCTTTAAAAACTTTTATTTTTACTTTTTGTCCTTGTTTCCTGTCCCCCAGGGCACTACCCGGACCCCCATACACCTTATATGGCAAATATCTTGCATATATGCCCTCTTGGAGGGCAATCTAAAAATCGAACTTTCGAGTCCCATTGACTTGCATTGAGTTCGAACCCGAACTTTTGAAATCGTTAGAGTTCGAATGCGAACCGAACATGGGGGTGTTCGGCTCATCGCTACCTGTGACATCACATTGCAGTAACTGGTTTTGCTGATGTCATCGGTAAGATTTTTTGCATTGATTATCCCCAGAGATCTCCCTGTAGAACATACAATATATTTTAATGATCGTGAGCTCGTTGCTGCTGGCAGGCAGTGGGTTAATCTCCCGGCCGCGGCGGGGGGGCCTGATGAGCTAAACAGATCGGTTCTGCAGAATCTGTAAAATGAAAAGGGGCGAGAGGCGCGTCTGACGGAATATGAGTGTGTTTTGTCAAGCCTCAAGTATGCGTTTCTGCAATCACAATCCAGGGTGAAGAGTTGAACGTGTGACAGATCGGTGGAAGAAAAGGGGGGATTTGGGGGGATTCAGGAGGGATCTGCAGGGACAGGCTGTAGGCGAGTACTTTGTGGGTTTTCCTGGAAAGATTTATTTATTTTTTTACTTAAAACAACCAGCGACCTCTATGACGTCACAGCGCGGCCGGGCCGATGTCAACATGTCGGGTTTTGTACTGGGAAAATGGGGTGAAAAATTAAGACAACGGGACACGGGGAGGCTGAAAAATGCATAAAACTAATTCATGTATGTGGTATGTGGGGGGGGGCAGAGAGGAGGGTCTGAACACAGGAGAAAAAAAATATGTGACGCTCGGTCCAGAGGTCAACCCCCCCCCCCTCCGAATGACTGCTTACAATTCCCAGAATCCATTGACTGTGATCAGGGCTGTCCAACTCCGGCCCCACTGATCTCTCTGAACTACAACTCCCATGATTCCTTGGCTGTCTGTTGCATGCAAAGAATTGTGGGAATTGTAGGCATCAATATCTGAGTTTGACAGCCCTGCAGTAGATGGCCAGAGGATCATGGGAGTTGTACTTCAGCGACATCTGGTGGGTCGGAGTTTGAGATCCTTGGCTTAACCCTTTCGCTGCTGAGGCATTTCACACCTCTGTGCTGAGCTCATTTTTACCGGTTTTGCTCATCATGTTTAAACGTGTTTTGAAGCTTATTTTAGTATATGACCCAGACATATTATATATCGTTCTTTCCGTCAGACTCGGCAGATTCATAATATGTCATTATTATATGTATACGTTATGTCCTGTCTGTATATTATAACAAAAAATGCAATAAAATATGAATTTTCAATAATTTACAGCGTGTAAAGTGGTTTTTTTTTTACATTTTAACATGCGAGCAATTGCGGTTATATTTTGTATGGGGTGCGCTTGTTAAAAAAAAATTGTTGGTGTTAGTGAGGACAGGTAGTGGGGGCGGTGTTAGTGAGGACAGGTAATGAGGGGCGGTGTTAGTGAGGACAGGTAATGAGGGGCGGCGTTAGTGAGGACAGGTAATGAGGGGCGGCGTTAGTGAGGACAGGTAGTGAGGGGCGGCGTTAGTGAGGACAGGTAGTGAGGGGCGGCATTAGTGAGGACAGGTAATGAGGGGCGGTGTTAGTGAGGACAGGTAGTGAGGGGCGGTGTTAGTGAGGACAGGTAGTGAGGGGCGGCGTTAGTGAGGACAGGTAGTGAGGGGCGGCGTTAGTGAGGACAGGTAGTGAGGGGCGGCGTTAGTGAGGACAGGTAATGAGGGGCGGCGTTAGTGAGGACAGGTAGTGGGGGCGGCGTTAGTGAGGACAGGTAGTGAGGGGCGGCGTTAGTGAGGACAGGTAGTGGGGGCGGCGTTAGTGAGGACAGGTAGTGAGGGGCGGCGTTAGTGAGGACAGGTAATGAGGGGCGGTGTTAGTGAGGACAGGTAATGAGGGGCGGTGTTAGTGAGGACAGGTAATGAGGGGCGGTGTTAGTGAGGACAGGTAATGAGGGGCGGTGTTAGTGAGGACAGGTAATGAGGGGCGGTGTTAGTGAGGACAGGTAATGAGGGGCGGTGTTAGTGAGGACAGGTAATGAGGGGCGGTGTTAGTGAGGACAGGTAATGAGGGGCGGTGTTAGTGAGGACAGGTAATGAGGGGGTGTTAGTGAGGACAGGTAGTGAGGGGCGGTGTTAGTGAGGACAGGTAATGAGGGGCGGCGTTAGTGAGGACAGGTAGTGAGGGGCGGCGTTAGTGAGGACAGGTAGTGAGGGGCGGTGTTAGTGAGGACAGGTAATGAGGGGCGGTGTTAGTGAGGACAGGTAATGAGGGGCGGTGTTAGTGAGGACAGGTAATGAGGGGCGGTGTTAGTGAGGACAGGTAATGAGGGGCGGCGTTAGTGAGGACAGGTAGTGAGGGGCGGTGTTAGTGAGGACAGGTAATGAGGGGCGGCGTTAGTGAGGACAGGTAGTGGGGGCGGCGTTAGTGAGGACAGGTAGTGGGGGCGGTGTTAGTGAGGACAGGTAGTGAGGGGCGGCGTTAGTGAGGACAGGTAGTGAGGGGCGGCGTTAGTGAGGACAGGTAGTGAGGGGCGGCGTTAGTGAGGACAGGTAGTGAGGGGCGGCGTTAGTGAGGACAGGTAGTGAGGGGCGGTGTTAGTGAGGACAGGTAGTGAGGGGCGGTGTTAGTGAGGACAGGCAATGAGGGGCGGCGTTAGTGAGGACAGGTAGCGAGGGCGGTGTTAGTGAGGACAGGTAGTGAGGGGCGGTGTTAGTGAGGACAGGTAGCGAGGGGCGGTGTTAGTGAGGACAGGTAGTGAGGGGCGGTGTTAGTGAGGACAGGTAGCGAGGGGCGGTGTTAGTGAGGACAGGTAGTGAGGGGCGGCGTTAGTGAGGACAGGTAATGAGGGGCGGCGTTAGTGAGGACAGGTAATGAGGGGCGGCGTTAGTGAGGACAGGTAGTGAGGGGGCGGTGTTAGTGAAGACAGGTAGTGAGGGGCAGTGTTAGTGAGGACAGGTAGTGGGGGCAGCGTTAGTGAGGACAGGTAGTGAGGGGCGGTGTTAGTGAGGACAGGTAGTGGGGGCAGCGTTAGTGAGGACAGGTAGTGAGGGGCGGTGTTAGTGAGGACAGGTAGTGAGGGGCGGTGTTAGTGAGGACAGGTAGTGAGGGGCGGCGTTAGTGAGGACAGGTAGTGAGGGGCGGTGTTAGTGAGGACAGGTAGTGAGGGGCAGTGTTAGTGAGGACAGGTAGTGGGGGCAGCGTTAGTGAGGACAGGTAGTGAGGGGCGGCGTTAGTGAGGGTTTGTAGGTCAGGGTGAGTAGTTTGGATTTGATTCTGCTGTGGATGGGGAGCCAGTGCAGGGATTCACAGAGAGGAACAGCAGAGCAGAGCGACGGGTGAGATGGATAAGCCTGGCTGATGTGTTTAGGATGGACTGCAGGGGGGAGAGGCGGGAGATAGGAAGGCCAGTCAGGAGGTTGTTGCAGTAGTCCAGGCGGGAGATAACAAGCGAGTGGAGAAGTCGCTTGGTGGTGTTAGTCAGAAATGGAGGAATTCTGGCAATGTTACGGAGGTGATTGCGGCAAGATGATGAGAGTGATTGGACGTAGGGGCTGAAGGAAAGACTGGAGTAAAGTGTCACTCCGAGGCAACGGACTTGTGCAGAAGGAAGGATAGTGATACCGTCAACAATTATGGAGAAGTCAGAAATTGGAGTAGAGTTAGAGGGGAATAAGAAGGAGCTCGGTCTTGGACATGTTGATCTTCAGGTAGTGAGCGTCCATCCAGGCAGAGATCCTAGACAGACAATTACTGACCTGAGAGAGAACGGAGCGGGAGAGATCGGGAGTGGAGAGCTAGATCTGAGTGTCCTCAGCGTATAGGTGATACTTTAAGCCACAGCTGGTGCTGAGTTTACCCAGTGAGGAGGTATAGATGGAG
The DNA here is from genome assembly GCA_009667805.1 of Leptobrachium leishanense. Classification (NCBI taxonomy): domain Eukaryota; kingdom Metazoa; phylum Chordata; class Amphibia; order Anura; family Megophryidae; genus Leptobrachium; species Leptobrachium leishanense. Next base: position 141,037,303 of record CM019071.1, read on the forward strand.
AAGAGCAGAGGACCTAGGACTGAGCCTTGAGGTACACCGACTGACAGAGGCATTGAAGAGGAGGAATTGCCAGCAAGGGATACTGAGAAGGATCTGTTGGAGAGGTAAGATTTTAGCCAGGAGAGGGTGATATCACAGAGACCAAGAGAGAAGAGGGTCTCTATGAGGAGGGGATGGTCGACTGTATGGAAGGCAGCTGAGAGGTCAAGTAGGATCAGTATTGAGTAGTGGCCATTGCATTTGGCAGAGAGGAGGTCATTAGTAACCTTTGTGAGAGCCGTTTCCATTGAGTGTTGGGAGTGAAAGCCAGATTGCAGTGGGGTCAAGCAAGGAGTTACCGGATAGGAAGAGGGTTAAGCGGTCGTAGACTCGTCTTTCTAGCAGTTTTGATGCTAGTGGAAGTAGTGAAACTGGACGGTAGTTCCCAGGAGAATGTGGGTCGATGGAGGGTTTCTTGAGAATGGGTGTGATAGTGGTTTGAAAGGAGAGGGGAATGAGCAGAAGAAGGAGAGGTTGAAAAGGTGTGTAAGAGCAGGAGTGATAGATGTGGACAGAGAAGATAGTAGGCGTGATGGGATAGGGTCTAGTGGGCAGGTAGTGAGGCGTGAATGATTCCTGAACAGGATCTGATCCATAGGGGTTTTATTTAGTGATCCGAAATTCGACTCAATATCAAATCGACCCCATATTACAATACAAGTCAATACTAAAGCAAACGACAGTCAAACGAATCCGATTCGTTTCATAATGTTTCACAAAGTACCCTGTGTCCCTGTAAATTGGCCTGTGGTGCTGAATCTGTTGTCAGCACTGCAGGTCAATAGACAGCTCAACATTTAACCCTAGCTTGCCTTTTAACAGCAGGATTTGACGCTTGGGGCTTTCTTTAGTGATCCGAATCGATATCAAATATTGAATCAATCCCAAATTACAAGTTTTTTTTTTTTTTTTAGTGATCCGACGTACCAAACGAAAACAAAATTCCGGAACTAAAGTCCAAACATTTTTCAGCCGTGCAAACTTCTAGTGAATATATACATGTTCCAACAGGTAACACAAGGGGTTAATCTAATTAATTACATGATTTTTTTTCTGTATAATTGAATGACTAGACCAGGTCTACGTATACTAATGCTTAGGTTTCAAGTCCTAAAATAAGTGTGGGAACTCACCATCATGTCTGTCCATTCTGGTCTTAAAGATTACTGGGAGCCGCAGCTGCTGCAGCGCTTCTTTATGCACGAGATTGCCATTCCTCTGGCAAACACTGAGAAATCGTCATTCCCATGCCTTCCCAATGTGCTTAAATCCAGACGGTTTTATACAATTGTGTCTATATAGAAAGATAGGTATTGCAGCTTCCCAGTATATCAACCAAAAGGGAACGGAGTTCCTCCTGCCAAAATAGTGAGGGAACTGCGTTCCTGCAGGACTCGACCCCTGAGAACACTGCAGGGCCTGTTTGAACATGTGCGAAATAAGGGACGCCATCTGGAGTCCAGAATTTTTCATCCTGACAATTTTCTGCGAGGGATAAACCAGTACATGAAAAACTAAAACACGAGCAGAATGACATTGTTTTAATCAATTAACCCCTTCACTAACAAGAGATTGCCAGCAATCTGTGTTTTTTGAAAAATCCTTTTGGTTATACAGTAATAAATATCAGGGAATATTCCCAGTGTATTCCTTACTGTAAAAACCTATGAGGCAGGGAGATGTCGCCACCTGCTGGCCAGAGGGGTTACTGCAGTTCAGGTCTCCGTGCAGGATCAGCTGGGGAGATGTCGCCACCTGCTGGCCAGAGGGAGTTACTGCAGTTCAGGTCTCCGTACAGGATCAGCTGGGGAGATGTCATTCAGACGCATTCCTCAGCTGCTTTCAAAAAGTGTTAGCTCCTCGGGCATCGTGCCCACGCTCCATGTTTTGGAGTTGAAAAACAAACGTAATGAATTTGCTTATGTCCTGCTCAGCTGCAGATTGAGATAATTTTACATAGGGCAGCAGACGGTGCCTTTGAAGACCTCAGATATCTCTGGTGCTTCTTATAATAACAATTTTTACCCTACAGCATCAAGTTCATTTTATTGATGAAATAAAACGTTTCTTTTGCATCTTCCTCCTGGATGTGGGCCGAAAGGTGCAATGAGGTCTACAGCCACTAGATGGCAGCGTCGCACCACACTGATTCCTTAAGGGATTACGTTGCCAATAATAATGAAGCCAGAAAAGTACTAAAATAAATAAGTTCTGTTGTGTTAAAAACTATATAATCAATGAAGCTTATTAGACATCCACAGCGACAATATGCAGAACCCCCCCCCTCCCCTCCATGACTAACAACCTATTGGCTTTTTAAAAATATATATATTATGTTGCTGTATTAAAAGGAACATTCTACTCATCCACAACCATTCTATTGTTTTATTGCCCTGATCTGGTGAAATCAATTGTGCGAAGTGCAGGAGTTTCCTCCATTCACCCAGGGTGAACAGCAGCCGGGATTTTGAATTTCCCGACTGCCGGTCACCAGATCGGTCACTAGTGATGTCACACACACACACACCGAGCGGCCGACATCACCCTCAGAGACCAATTGCTGTAGCGAGCGCTCTCAGAGAGGCAGCCAATGGATCGGATCTGTGCATGCAGCTCCGACCCATCGCTCTGCGCAGGCGCTACGGAACCTGTGTACATAAAGTGTTAGAGTCCCGTAGCGCTGCATGATTTGCTGTTTCTACAATACAAAAGTTGTATCTGAGCCAAAATTGTGCAGAAAAGCTTCAAGGACTTCAGGGTTCAGGAGTCCCTGAGCCGAAGGAGAAAAGAGAAGTAAAATCACCCATTAACCCCTTCACTACCAAGTGATTTTCCCCAAAAAAGTCAGAAACCAGTGCTTTAAAAAAAAAAAAAAAAAAAAATTTAAATTAATTTTAAAGTAAGAAATATTTAAGTTTACACCTATTTTGTCTTACTGTAAATAACCTATTTTGGCCAGTAGATGGCGTCATCTACTGCCAAATTGAGTTAGAGGTCTGAGCGGATGGTCTATTTTCGTCTTTTTTTTCCCCTGCATCGGCTGCTGAAAGTCTGATATTTAAGAGCTTTCGGCAGCTGATTTTACAGTTGAAGCTCTTCGGGCATTATGTCCACAGGGCTAAAATTGTTGGAGCACCTTCTGCAGCACAAAAGCAAACTAATTTCATTTGCTTTCGGGCTGCAGATCAGTGTATCGAGATATTTAGATAACGGGGCACTGGATGGTGCTTTTGAAGCCCGAGATATCTCGATATCGGTAGTGAAGCGTTAAAGAGAAAAAAAAAAACCTATGTAATAAAGTTTATTATTGCACAGGTCATTTACACATCCCAGCAAATCAGAGAACTGCTTCACAGAGCTCATGTTCTACATTCCCCATATGCAGCAAGGAACTCTGGGTAAGACATGCAAATGTAAGGTTTATGGATCGGGTCACAGTCTCTCCATCCAGTACGGCCTGGCACTGGTAAGAGGGTTGTGTGTGAAAACAGACCCAGGATGCCAAAAAAAAAAAGGAAAGAAATTGCAAAATCTATTTGCATGTTTACCCAGAGTTCCGTGCTGCATATGGGGAATGTAGCACATGAGCTCTGTGAAGCAGTTCATTGAATTGCTGGGATGTGTAAAGGACTTCAGCAATAATAATAAAGTTTATTTGCTTTGTGGAGGCTTTCAATCTCATTTTTTGCCCTCCACCACAACTTTATATAGATTTTAAACTGCATACAGTGCAACGCCAGGGTGTATGTTAGCACCATATACCCATGAGTAAGATTTTTCCCATATCATCAGCCTTGGGGGGGGGGGGGTTGTAATGTCGAGGTCTGCTAACCCTGAATCAGAGTTTCCTAGTAAAACACCAAACCGGCGCAGATTGTAATGAGTCATCCAGTGGTGGAAAAAAAAAAATTTTCCCCCTAAATTCCTTATGTCTGGGCTGACAATCACCGACTTGAAAGACCACCTATACGGAAAAACAGGACTAAGCGTTAAAGATTTTAAAAGGTTTTTTTTTTGGGGTTTTAAATCACGATCATCAAGACCATCGACGGCGACACGATCTAGATGTTTTAGGACTACATGTCCCATGATGCGTGGCTGCAGCTAAAGCAAGCCGAGCATCGTGGGTCGTGTAGTTCCAAAACATATGAGGTGCCATGCGTTGCCAGAATCATAGAACTCTGAGACACCCCCTTAGGTGTCATCATTCTCCCATTGGGCATCGCCAGTCTTCAGAATACGCAGATCCAGAGATCTGTAAAGCGAAAAGGTCGGCACGTTGTGACTTTTTTGCACTGGTTACGCAAGTCGTTCCGCAGCAGAGTGAAAAGAAAAAAAATATATACGCCAAGTCCACGCGGTGAACTCTGCCTGACTCCAGGACTGACTTTGGATGCGTTTCACAGAGCAGATTACACGCACATGAAAAATGTTTTAATATCCAACTGCAATAAACTTTATACTGGACACAATTCAGATATTTTTTCCCTTAATACCGGCACGTATGGAGCATTGTGCTCCAGCATCCGGGCAGAGAACGATCCCACCGGTCTACGGGGTCAGTAACGCCCACCTCTAAGCACGAGAGACGTATGTAATCAATACGGGACGCGCGTTTCGCATTTCAGAGCCGTAATAAAGGTCTTTATTTTATGGAAAAAAGGTAATGAGAAGGGCGGGGACAGAGGCGGGGACAGAGGCGGGGACTAGATGCGGAGCTCGCCGCTTTGCCAAGTTCTTTCCTTGATGTTGGCCAGTCTACACGAGAGAAACCAGTGCCTCCATTTCACTCCTTTCTCCGTCTCGTCACTTGTGATGCCGGCAGAAACAGAATGACATCACAATGCAAAACCAGGATCGAGACAGACTGCGGGCTTTCTCCTTAGCCTGGGTGGTTGAGCGTTGACCACAAAACCTGAAGACGCATCCAAGTATCCTGCAGCAACCCATAAACAAAGCCAGTTTGCTGATTCATCCTGAAAACCTGCCGGAAACCCAGAAAAATCAGAAACTCCTGTGAATAGGCCAAGAAAACCGTCAATCTCAGAAAGCTCGTGGAAACGCCCAGTGGATTAAGCAATTTCAATCCCAAACCTTGTGGTCGGGCTCCTCTATCTCAAAAATCCACCCAATTGTTGTGAAACCCCAGTGAATTCATCCAAAAACCCTGGCATTCTTGCTCAGGAACCAAAAACACCTTCTACAGTCCATGAGGAGGCTCTACAATTAGGCAAACCAGGCAGTCACCGAAGAATTCACATGAATCTAGGTGAAAAGTCAGTGGGTTCGTGTGGTTACCGATATTCCACACAAATGCTCATCTACCAAGAGAGTATTAGAAACCCTTGTAAATTCAATTTATTGGGTTAATTTTTGCATAACAAGAAGCAGGGACCTCATAGCCAATACTTGTCCAAGACCTCTCAAACTCCGGGGCTGTCATCGAACTCTCAAATCTCGGCAATATCCCTCCCAAACCTGTGAATTTGCTCACACGCTCAGTGACTATCTACCCAGGTACTCTGAGACCTGAACTAAAACTAGGAGAGGTCAAACATTTGCCGAAAGGTCATGTCTAGCGTGGAATCGCTGGACAAGCCCCCCCCCGTGATAATTTCTCTCACCCAACTAAATCACCCTGGAAAAAAACCATTCCGGAGATCTGGATTCACCATCATGATGGAATTCATACCTGAGAGAAGAAACTTTATTTCCAGTCATGAATTTATGAACGGTTACCCATTACGACCCCTCATACCCATTAATCTCCCATAAAGGCTTTGGGAGACCCTTTAAGAGCCCTGGTGGACCTTTCTGGCTTGGCCGAGGCCTCAGGCCTAATCAAGAAATCAGCTTTAAAAATCGATAAGCCCACCATTGCCCAAAACGGCCTAACGTAGACCTCTGAATCGTCGGTTGGCAAACTTGGCACCAACATTTGAGCTTTATGTTCTACCAGTTGGTTTGGGTTTAGGAACCACATCCTGGTGAGAGAAATAAAATCCCAAGATTTCCAGCTGGGCCTGAATGAAACGAGGCTGGACGACAGTGTCCCGGGGAGAATAAAACCACATTGTGAGCAGGACGACTGATTATTTATCATCTCGATCGCACTCAGGCCATTCCCATTAAGCCAATGAGGACATCGCCAGAAACAGCCCTCCACCATCCCAGCTTCGTCGCGTCCAATCAAAATACGCCACGCCCCATGGTCCCATGGCCGCTCGCTTACTGCCACGCGGCTCTATGCGTCCAATAGGCCTGTCAGATTATGTTCAATTATAAATATATATGTATTCTCCCTGCTTTGTCTTCATGGAAACATCTGGAAGAAGAGAACGACAAGAAATAATAAAAATGAATGCTCGGAGGGGTGGAGGAGGGGAGTAGAGGACCATCTGATTTCATTTAACCGAAACAACTGTAATTCAGCGACTGAGCCTCCCCTCCCCCTCCTCCTCAATATAGATTTAAAACATGTTGGATGAGGTCAGTGGGAAAATATGAGTGTTCACCGACTCCCACCACCACCACCCCCCCTCTTTATCTTTCCTTCGAAAAAAAGGAAAAAAAATGGAAAAGGGGGGGGGTGCTTCTGGCATCTCGCTTTAAAACGAACAAAGAATTCAGATAAGGAGAGGGGGTCCATCCTTCCTCCGAGTCCAGCGCAAGAAAATAAAACCAAGGAGCAGAAAGTTCCGTATGGATGAGAAACTCAATCCGGGTGGGCCTGAGCAAGGAATGCTGGGAATCGGTCATAACAGGCCTCAGAGTGGTGGGGAGACTTACGATGCAGAAAGTTTGAGAATCTCGTAAAATCTCTAAAAATACCAAAATGCAACCCCTTTCCCCCCTCTTGGTTCACTAAGGGACCTCTGTGTCGTTAGACGTTCTGGGTGTCCTGAGGAACGTCGATGAACGAGGTCATGGACCGGTGGACAAACCTTTCGTTAACCAGAGGTAGAAACAGGAGTCCACAGCTGGTCGAGGTCAACCTTGGCCCTCCAGACGTCTTGATCTTGAGACAAAATGACGGTCAGCCACTCATTAGGTCAACGGAGCCTTGTGGGAAATGTAGCTCCAAAACATCTGAAGGGCCAAGATTGAGCACCCATGGCCTACACCGTGCGGATCATGGCTTAAGCAAATCGGATTAATGCACAACTGGAAAAGAAGGGAATTGTTTCAGTTGCTAAAATGCTTCTTTTACCGGACTGGGTTTATTAAAGCCGATTTTATAAGCCAATAGAATGAGTGCAGAGCCAGTCAGATACAGCAAGGTCGTAAATGGACCTCTATGCAAAGGGTTTATTCTCTGTCCCAACATCACCGGGAAAATAGGAGACTGGTCAAAGCTACTCATTGGCGAAAGAGGAAAGAACAAGAATTTCGACTGCAGAGAAAAGAGATCCAGAGACAACCACTCTGTCATCCCCACCGGGTGAGCTTTACACCATCTTTCTAGGACAAGGGTCTCAAACTCTGGCTGCCCAGATGTCGATGTCCTACGAGTCCCAGAATTCTTTGAATGCAATAGATGTCGAAAGAATCAAGGGAGTTGTAGATCAGTAACATCTGAGAGCATCAGAGATTGGGATTCCTGCTTTAGGATTTCCAAGGGCATCGAGAGGTAACCAGAAACTGCCGGAACCGCAACATTTTCCGAGACTTGGGACCCTCTTTCGGGGCAAAAGCATTCCAAGGCGCACTGGACTTTGAAGAAAAGGGAACGCTCCCAGGAGCTCCTGCCAGCTTCTCTGGGACTGGTCTTGTCGCCACTCTGTACACCTACGAGGGAGCCCGTCTCCACCGCTCCGGGTTTGAACTCGACCGTCTTTCGATTGGCCAAGGTGGACATTGTGCTTTCCTTTTGAGCGGCACTCACGTATCTCGTAGGACTGGCTGGCCCATTCGCCCTCATTCTCGACTCTCTAGAACACGCACACACGCTATATATAATTGTAACACTTCTTTATATAGTAATGAAGAAACCCAAGAAACCCAAGAAACCTTCCACCATGGCCCAAAACATGGAAACAGTAAGAGAAGATTGCCTGGGGTCCCCGTGCATTTCCATTGACGTCGGATATTCCCACTTATCAGGGAAACTCTCTGCATCCCACACGCTCGTCTCTGGGCTCTCGTCAGATCAAAAGGAGGCGGCTGTAAATATATATTCATTGTTTAATTAAAATGTAGGAAAAAAAATGAAAAAGTAGAAACAAAAACATTGTAAAAAGAAAAACTAAAGCAATCAGGGTCTTAAAAAGAAACTTTTATTGTGAGTTCACAAGGAATCGGTCAAAGCCTGCTTTGTGATTCGTCGAGGTTAGCTACGCCAGAAATAGCCAATGAGAGGCCGGGAAACTGCAGCCAATAACAGGCTCATACCGGGATTTGAGGCTCGATTGGGCCGAAGGGGAGGAGCCTGTTGATCTGCTTCAGTTGCCTCATTGACCCTGATAAATTAGCGGTTTAGTCAATGTAAATTCATCCTAAATTTGGTGTAAAATACCCGAATTTGGGCGGGGGCAAACGTTTTTATTTATCTGTAAAATACTGAAAATTTAACTCTTTAAAAAGAAGAGAAGAGTTTTAATAGGATTGTTATCATGACATTATTATTTATACAGGATCCGCGTTTCCCACAGCCCATGAATCTCAAACTTGGCCCCCCAGATGTTGATGCCTACAACTCCCAGAATTCTTTGAATGCTATAGATTCCCAGGGAATCATGGGATTTGTAATTCTAAAACATCAGGGGGGGTTTCAGAGTTTGACAGCCCTGCTGTGGCCCTTTGAAAGTCACTGTAAGGCAAGAGGAAGCTGCGGTGTGAGGGGGGGGGGTCACAGGAGCTTGCAATCTAGATTACTGCATGCTTCTGTATATATAAATGTGTTTGTCGATCCCTTGGGCTTATTTTCCATCTATAAACTGAGGAGCTGCCGGGTCATTTGGATCATCATAATAATAATAATAATAATGATTATGATAAAAAAATCTTTCTAGTCCTTTAGGGGTGAAACTGGCATCACTTTTCAGTCAGTCACAGCTTGGGATACGCAGGTTTTAGAGGGACACTCTACACAGCGGGAGCGCTCTGTCTTATCGTAGTCGTCACTGGCTGTGAACCCCATGCTCCCTCTACCCCTTTTGAGGGAGGGGGTCTCAGATGGCTGATTCAGCCATCCAGATGCAGGGCTTGGCCCCGCCCAGACAATTGGCTTAAGTTTTCTGGTCTTGAAGTACTTCCTGAACCAGCTGCATCCAATGAGATCAAAGCCTCCAAGCACTGAGAGCCACTGGATTGGCTGCAGCGTCCAGCCCCCCTTGCAGTCACATGAAATGCTAAGCTGGAAGCGTGTCATATCCTGCAGAGACCAGAGGGAGACGAGCGCTGGATTCAGGGGATTTTACAAAGGAAAATAAAGTGTTGGGTTCAGGAGGGGGTTAATGCTTAACCCCTCTGTTTCCTATCCCCTCCTGTTTTAACAGCAGGGAGTCCCTGTCTGCACCGGATCCCGAAATACTGCAACGGAGAAAGGCGATCAGATCAGTATATATTATCTCCTCGGGATGATTATGCATAGATACGGGTGAGAGGGTGTCTCTGTATAGCGCACAGAGTATACATCTTGGTGGCGAGTTGCGTATAGTACACGTAAACCCTGGTATTGATCTAGAAACCTCCATACGCTGCGGGGTGGAGACACTCTGCCCGTTTCAGCTGCTGAGAGACCCTGGGGGGGGGGGACAATATATACAGTGCAGTTAAACATACACATAACAGACAGTATACCTTAAACAATGTGTCTTAAAATATCCCAGGGGAGACGGCTGAGAGCTGCTCTCTGGGTGGGCCCTTCATGCCGTGGTGACACTCTGCCAAGTAACAGAGCGTGAGCCCCGCAGGCCGGGGGACTGCGCGAAGAGCGCCCCGTGCCGGGGGACTGCGCGAAGAGCGCCCCGTGCCGGGGGACTGCGCGAAGAGCGCCCCATGCCGGGGGACTGCGCGAAGAGCGCCCCGTGCCGGGGGACTGCGCGAAGAGCGCCCCGTGCCAGGGGACTGCGCAAAGAGCGCCCCGTGCCGGAGGACTGCGCAAAGAGCGCCCCGTGCCGGGGGACTGCGCGAAGAGAGCCCCGTGCCGGGGGACTGCGCAAAGAGCGCCCCGTGCCGGGGGACTGCGCAAAGAGCGCCCCGTGCCGGGGACTGCGCAAAGAGCGCCCCGTGCCGGGGGACTGCGCAAAGAGCGCCCCGTGCCAGGGGACTGCGCAAAGAGCCCCCGTGCCGGGGGACTGCGCAAAGAGCGCCCCGTGCCGGGGGACTGCGCAAAGAGCGCCCCGTGCCAGGGGACTGCGCAAAGAGCGCCCCGTGCCAGGGGACTGCGCAAAGAGCGCCCCGTGGCGGGGGACTGCGCAAAGAGCGCCCTGTGCCGGGGGACTGCGCAAAGAGCGCCCGTGCCGGGGGACTGCGCAAAGAGCGCCCCGTGCCGGGGGACTGCGCAAAGAGCGCCCCGTGCCGGGGGACTGCGCAAAGAGCGCCCCGTGCCAGGGGACTGCGCAAAGAGCGCCCCGTGCCAGGGGACTGCGCAAAGAGCGCCCCGTGGCGGGGGACTGCCGCAAAGAGCGCCCTGTGCCGGGGGACTGCGCAAAGAGCGCCCGTGCCGGGGGACTGCCGCAAAGAGCGCCCCGTGCCGGGGGACTGCGCAAAGAGCGCCCCGTGCGGGGGACTGCGCAAAGAGCGCCCCGTGCCAGGGGACTGCGCAAAGAGAGCGCCCCGTGCCGGGGGACTGCGCAAAGAGCGCCCCGTGCCGGGGGACTGCGCAAAGAGCGCCCCGTGCCGGGGGACTGCGCAAAGAGCGCCCCGTGCCAGGGGACTGCGCAAAGAGCGCCCCGTGCCAGGGGACTGCGCAAAGAGCGCCCCGTGGCGGGGGACTGCGCAAAGAGCGCCCTGTGCCGGGGGACTGCGCAAAGAGCGCCCCGTGCGGGGGACTGCGCAAAGAGCGCCCCGTGCCGGGGGACTGCGCAAAGAGCGCCCCGTGCCGGGGGACTGCGCAAAGAGCGCGCCGTGCCGGGGGACTGCGCAAGAGCGCCCCGTGCCAGGGGACTGCGCAAAGAGCGCCCCGTGCCGGGGGACTGCGCAAAGAGCGCCCCGTGCCGGGGGACTGCGCAAAGAGCGCCCCGTGCCAGGGGACTGCGCAAAGAGCGCCCCGTGCCAGGGGACTGCGCCAAAGAGCGCCCCGTGGCGGGGGACTGCGCAAAGAGCGCCCTGTGCCGGGGGACTGCGCAAAGAGCGCCCCGTGCCAGGGGACTGCCGCGAAGAGTGCCCCGTGCCAGGGGACTGCCGGGAAGAGTGCCCCGTGCCAGGGGACTGCCGGGAAGAGTGCCCCGTGCCAGGGGACTGCCGGGAAGAGTGCCCCGTGCCAGGGGACTGCGCAAAGAGCGCCCCGTGCGGGGGACTGCGCAAAGAGCGCCCTGTGCCGGGGGACTGCGCAAAGAGCGCCCCGTGCCGGGGACTGCGCAAAGAGCGCCCCGTGCCGGGGGACTGCGCAAAGAGCGCCCCGTGCCGGGGGACTGCGCAAAGAGCGCCCCGTGCCGGGGGACTGCGCAAAGAGCGCCCCGTGCCGGGGGACTGCGCAAAGAGCGCCCCGTGCCGGGGGACTGCGCAAAGAGCGCCCCGTGCCGGGGGACTGCGCAAAGAGCGCCCCGTGCCGGGGGACTGCGCAAAGAGCGCCCCGTGTCAGGGAACTGCACGAAGAGCGCCCCGTGCCAGGGGACTGCCAGAAGAGCGCCGTGTGCCAGGGGTCTGCCAGAAGATCGCCGTGTGCCAGGGGACTGCCAGGAAGAGCACCGTGTGCCAGGTGACTGCCGGGAAGAGCGCCGTGTGCCAGGGAACTGCCGGAAGAGCGCCGTATGCCAGGGAACTGCCGGAAGAACGCCGGAAGAACGCCGTGTGCCAGGGGACTGCCGGAAGAACGCCGTGTGCCAGGGGACTGCCGGAAGAGCACCAGATTTCTGGCTCATTGTTTTGCTTCCCTTTTAACAGGACTGTGCAAAGGTCTAGGGGAGATCAGTTGAGAGGTCGTCTGCTGTGACTTTTAGAAAGGAGATTTCACTCACAGCAGAGGAAAGGGTTCTTGGCTTTTTGTGGCACAATCGTTTATTGCGGGGTCATATTATTTGGATCTGCACAATATCAGAGACAGGAGACGCTGAATCGAGTACCCGCGTACACAAGGCTCCCCCAAATTCCATTACCATGACACTTTAATATAACTGTATTTGGGGAGGATCGGAATCCTCTGAGCCCAGACCAATTTACACACTTTATCCCCCAGGATTAAAGAAGTCACAGAGTGTTACCTCCGTGAGGCACAGGGGATCCCGGCGAGCACATTAATGTACTGAAATCTCAGATTACATTCTTACGTTGTGTGTCATGTTGTGGGTCAGAGTGTGATTAATCGTACATTCCTGTAAATCGCTCTGACCGCTCCATCACACCAAGGAGCGTATATATATATATATATATCTCTCACTCCTAAACCCACAGAGCTCTAACATGCACTTCCTCCATAGCAGCAATGCATTCTGGGCGGTACATGCAAATGAGATACACAGACACGTTCATAGAACCGCATGTATTTACCTATAATGTTTTATTATTCAAAATGCAATTTTCCACTTCCTGAATAGATCACAGAAAAAAAGGGTATAAATATACACACACACACACACACACACACACTACGTACACAAAACAGATACACCGCGTTACAGGCGGCCGCGCTCTCCCCAGGTGCTGTTGTAGAGGATGCGCAGTCAGCGTGAAGGGACATTTCCAGGTCAGGACACATACTTCTCGTGGAGGCCTCGCATCAGGTGACCTTATGTTTGTTTTAGCATTTTCAGAAATGGCCGCAGTCACCCCCCCCCCGTGTGACAAATCACCGGGGAAGACAAACAGATTTCTAGGTGCAGAGACAGACAATGACAAAGGATAGAGGCGGACACGCCGGGACATACACAGGCTGAGATAGAATGGTAAAGCAAGGACACACAGCGACAAACACACAGCTACACAGACACAGCGACAAACACACAGCTACACAGACACACAGCGACAGAGACACAGCGACAAACACACAGCTACACAGACACAGCGACAAACACACAGCTACACAGACACAGCGACAAACACACAGCTACACAGACACACAGCGACAGAGACACAGCGACAAACACACAGCTACACAGACACAGCGACAAACACACAGCTACACAGACACACAGCGACAAACACACAGCTACACAGACACACAGCGACAAACAGCTACACAGACACAGCGACAAACAGCTACACAGACACACAGCGACAAACACACAGCTACACAGACACAGCGACAAACACACAGCTACACAGACACACAGCGACAGAGACACAGCGACAAACACACAGCTACACAGACACAGCGACAAACACACAGCTACACAGACACACAGCGACAAACACACAGCTACACAGACACACAGCGACAAACACACAGCTACACAGACACACAGCGACAAACACACAGCTACACAGACACAGCGACAAACACACAGCTACACAGACACACAGCGACAAACACACAGCTACACAGACACACAGCGACAAACACACAGCTACACAGACACACAGCGACAGAGACACAGCGAGAAACACAGCGACAAACACAGCGACAAACACAGTGAGAAACACACAGACACACAGCGACAAACACAGTGAGAAACACACAGACACACAGCTACAAACACAGTGAGAAACACACAGCTCTACAAACCGTGACAAACACACCTGCAGAGACGGACACACAGACTGATCGTGACAAACCCGCAGCTACAGAGACACTGAAAATCACAGCTACAGACACAGCCTGGGATTCCCTGACATGCCTGCGTTAAGCATAATACACAGAGAGGACACAATACAGGGAGTCTGGGATTCCCTGACATGCCTGCATTAAGCATAATACACAGAGAGGACACAATACAGGGAGTCTGGGATTCCCTGACATGCCTGCATTAAGCATAGTACCCAGAGAGGACACAATACAGGGAGCCTGGGATTCCCTGATATGTCTGCGTTAAGCATAGTACCCAGAGAGGACACAATACAGGGAGTCTGGGATTCCCTGATATGTCTGCGTTAAGCATAGTACACAGAGAGGACACAATACAGGGAGTCTGGGATTCACAGTTTTGAAAAATAGAATAAGACGTTTTCCACGAACATTTCTCACTTTATTCATTACAATCCCCTGCAGACACTTTGTATCCCACCCTTCTTGGAAAGCGGTAATGTACAGGGGGCGAAGAATTAGGGATACTTTTCCTCATCATGTCATTTTGAATGAAACAATGTTTAAAGTGTGGGGATGGAGCCGGCGTGCAGGCAGCCCACTCGCTGAGGCTTTCAGGCATTCCAGAAATGCACCTTCCCCTTCCATTGTAAAACACAGGGATGTCGAAGGAGCCCCCTAACTCTCCGTAATATGTAATTGTGACCTCTGCAGACCCCCCCCCCCGATTCATCAAAATGATAGTTGAGGTAATGCTATGCCCATCACGCCACCGGTATGCACCGTATAGACACACCGCGGTGGCCCTGCTCCAATATGTAACGTTTGCTTTATTCTAAACATATGTAACATAGTGACTATATTTCCTACATATTTATTTTCTGTTAATCTGTATATTTGTGTTGTTAATATCTTACATTGTATTACTTTGTATTTCTGTAAATGTAACACTTCAATGTTCTTGAACCCAGGACATACTTGAAAAACGAGAGAAATCTCAGTGTATCCTTCCTGGTAAAATCCTTTATAAATAAATAAATAAATATGGATCTGCTGCAGGAAATGCGTGAAAGCTCGCAGACGCTATACTGTGATCAGCACGTTTTCCTCCCATCATTACACAGACACGTTCTATCCCCACCGGCTAATGTAACCACAACACACCGGTAAGTACGCTTCCTTTTTCCCCTGGGTGACACATTTTCCGGTGGTTCCTCTCGGTATATTGAGAGATTTGATACAATCTTTCCATTTATTAATCCGTCCGGATACAGAGATTGATAGATCTACACGTTACACAGACCTCTTGACCAGTTACGCGCGTTCGTGGTTTAACGATTACGAAGCCCTCGGCCAGACGCCGGTGACTCAAGCTTTTTTTTTCCTGGTTTGCAATTGTGCAATATAAAAATAAATAAAAAAGAAAGTATTTTCACTCTATTCACAGACTTTACGATGTTCTGGGGTCTTGTTGGCTCCCAAGCTCGTCGTGAAAGCCGTAACACCGAACACCACTGTACGGTATGAGCACAAAAGCAAACTTGATTAAAAGGCAATGAGGCTCAGACTGGTCACATGAAATAAGTGGGTTTGAGGAAAGACTGGAGAGGGTTTGATTATTAAAATAAAGTTGCCCAAATGAATACTGGTTGAGCTTTGAGAAGATGTCAAGATGGGCAAGAGTGACTATGGAATGGAATCGTCCAGTAAGGTAAATTGTGCCCGTTTTTTCATCTACCCAACTGAGCGTTACGTGTTGTGGGTTGCTGCATCTCTCGTGCAGTGACAACTGCCTTGGCATTTCGGCACTGTCCACTGGCCACCCATTCTGCGTGTTAGTCTGACTGGCACACAGCATGGTCTTCTCTGTATTGGCACCATCAGGCTAAAACCCAGCGAGATCTGAGCAGGGACCCACCATAGGGCAGACCACTAATGCTGTTGCCCTCAGGGCCCTCACAAACTTTGTTTTTGCTCACTCATGTTGGATAATAAACGGATGATCCTTGGGATGCCAACAGGTCTATTCAAAGAAAGGTGAAACTCAGGAGAATGACTGGAGAAGTGAAAATTCTAGGTCAAAATAGCCAAACCAGAAAAATTCTCCCATTTATCTCACTTTCCAAATCGGCTATTTGGTCTAGATTGTTCTCTTCTCCTGGTTTTCACCTTTCTCTGAATAACCCTGTAAGTCTTTGGAAAGACCAGAAAGGCAAAGGATCCAATACCAAATGGTCCAAACAGGACCACATCGGCCATTGGGCAAACCAGGTAAAAGAACAGTGGGTTGCAATGGTGACAATCTGAGTGCTAACTAAGGTGATCCAAAGATCTCCCTAACGTACACATCTTCGGAAAGGTTCCAATGGCATTGGCCAAATTGTGATACGAAAATAGGTTCTTGGTGTGATCTGGCTCCTATGTAATTCTATTAAAAAAAGTAGAATTTGCAAAGGGTTAAAGGCTAGACGTATGCACCCGCTCGAGGAGCCGACGACTTGCACCAACCCAACTATAGGTATCTAGACGACATCTTTGTCCAGAGTCATTATGTTGCATCTGGCACACTCAGATTTCACGTCTAAGGGCCATTTCTAGGGTCGGTAGATGAAATTTCCCCTTGTTACCCGATTGGCCTTCACAAGTTTTAATAAGAAGAACGAAGAAGATTGGATTCCAACACGAGAAATACGTTTAACGTTGTTTAAGAATATTAGGTGCAGTTATCGAACTCCACAAAAGATGACGCGGAGTGATCACCTCCCCAGGCATGGATTTTTGACCAGAGGTGGTCAATAAGCACAAGGTAGTAGATGCGACGCCGCAAAACTCTAGACATGTGTGTGACGGGATGGAAGTCCGCCTGCGGTCCTGCTCTATCTGACCCCCCCCCCCTTTGATGGCGTCCGGCCCGACTACCGAGTGGCACGGCACTCGGCGTCTCGAGCGGCCTGGAGGATGAAATGGCGTTGGTCCGGCGTCTGGAGAGATTGTGCGGTGTTGCCTTGGGGATCCCGTTCCTGGGTTGAGTGGTGATGCAGGAGACCGCTGAGTGTCTCCTGCAATAGTGACTGTAGCTCTGAAATGAAGACACCAGACGTGGCTGTATGCTTTAAAACAGTGAACTGAATTTTATGGGTTTCAACAGGGTCATTTATACAACTTTACACAAACAGATTACCAACTCCCCCACCCACACAACCAGCACTGATTGGCTCCTTTCCCAGCCTCCTGTTCCCTATCAGGTCCCTTTCAGCCTTCCCATTGTCCAGAGATTAGGCAGATGAGGTCTTGGAAAAGCCTCCAATCCTCTGGCCCGCTCCATCTTTGGGCATGAGATCCTTTGTTCTGTGAAACCATGCTGGGATGAGCAAAATGGCGACGGGGAAAAAACACATACAAACGGTTTCTTTCATACTTTTACAGTCACATCATACAGGGTACATTTTTATTACATTACACCAATAAAACCACATCTAGCAATAAAATAAGAAGTCCATAGGCTCACACGCAAAACCAAAACGAACAGGAAAAATGGTCTTTAAAAAGGGTTCAGTCTTTAGTCCTGTGGCTCGCTGAAAAGAGCTCTCATGTCCGTTCCGTGACATTTCTCCCCCCTTCTAGAGTCCGACGGACACGGTTGGACCCACACGGGTCGACTCGGGGAAGTCGGAGCAGTCTTTGTGGCCCATAGTCTGTGGGAAGGAGGCGAGCCACCAGGCTTCTCCATTTGTCCTTGCGGCAGTGCCTGGCGTGTTGGGGGTACAAGTCTTTGGGGGTACCCCCTCCGGAATAAGGGTCCTGTGGTCGGGGAGGGGTACCGCCTGTACCACCTCCGGAGGTATTGTGCACCCGGGAAAAACGGGTGCTAAATGCACGCACCCCGAGTGCCCTGGTCAGCCGTTGGAAAAAACAGTGGCTGCATGGGGCCTCCGGGCCAAAAGGGGTGTGGAGATGGGCAGAGTTGAAACAGGCTCTGCCCCATTGCCAGCGCGTCAGCTGGGGGGGTTCAAGGCTGATGAAGGGTCCCCGGGCAGGAGAATGGCGTCCTCCATCTCCGGTGGGGTCAGTGGCTGTGGAATAAGCAGCCCGGGTGTATCCTCTTTCTGTTCCCCGAGGCAGGCAGTGAAGGTTGGGCAGAGGCTGGCGGCACGCTGTCCGGTTGCCAGCTCTTCTGCTGGGGAAGCGGG
Organism: Leptobrachium leishanense; assembly: GCA_009667805.1. Lineage (NCBI taxonomy): Eukaryota > Metazoa > Chordata > Amphibia > Anura > Megophryidae > Leptobrachium > Leptobrachium leishanense. Next base: position 141,055,375 of record CM019071.1, read on the forward strand.
CGCAGGAACGACGTCCAGGCGGTTGGATGGGGTCAACGGCTGCAGGGTAAGCAGCTCAGGGGAAATCCTCCTTCTGCTCCTCGGGACAGACGAGGGAGGGTGGGCAGAGGCCAGCGGCACTCTGCCCCGTTGCCAGCTCTTCTGCTGGGTAAGCGGGTGTGGGAACAAAGTCCAGGGGGTCGGATGGGGTCAACGGCTGCGGGATAAGCAGCTCGGGTAAATCCTCCTTCTGCTCCTCAGGGCAGATGATGGAGGGTGGGCAGAGGCCAGCGGCACTCTGCCCTGTTGCCAGCTCTTCTGCTGGGGAGGTGGGTACAGGAACAAAGTCCAGGGGGTTGGATGGGGTAAGCGGCTGCGGGATAAGCAGCTCGAGGGTATCCCCCTTCTGCTCCTTGGGGCAGATGGTGGAGGATGGGCAGAGGCCAGCGGCACTCTGCCCCGTTGCCAGCTCTTCTGCTGGGTAAGCAGACACTGGCACAGTGTCATCTTGCGGGGGCGGGAGGATAACTTCCTCTCTGGGCCACTCGGACCCTTTACGCGGCCCATTCTGGTCGCTTGGCACCTGCCGTGCTTCTTCTGACCTGGCCGGCTCGTCTACTGTGGTCCCGACGGGGACCCATGGGAGCATCTCGGGCTCCAATACTTCCGTGTCACTTGGACTGTCTAGCAATAAAATAAGAGGTCCATAGGCTCACACGCAAAACCAAAACGAAAACAGGAAAAATGGTCTTTAAAAAGGGTTCAGTCTTTAGTCCTGTGGCTCGCTGAAAAGAGCTCTCATGTCTGTTCCGTGACAATGTGCACAACACAAAATTTAGTTTTCAACTAATGGATTAGTCCTAAAATGCAATTTATTTAGTTGCTAAAGAAATTCGTTTTCAGTTCTTTAGTATGAAAACTAATTTCATTCAACGAAAACCAGTGGATACAATTACTATTGTAGTGGCTCCTCAGAGGGCTGAGATCGCTGCTTGTTACAGTATCTCTCACTCTCAGCACAATGTGTCAGGCAAAGCTGTTACTGTAACTGACTGCTGCTCATCACAGCGCTCAGAGTTTCAGTAAAACTTATATATAAAAATATTATTTACTAGAGGTTATAACAATATTATTTCCTTGTTTTACTGAAACTCTGAGCGATGTTACAGTCAGTTACTGTAACAGCTGAGCCTGATACATTGTACTGAAAGATAATGTAACAAGCAGCCGATCTAAGCGCTCACAGCCGCTGGATTTAAAGGGTTTTAAAAAAAAAATGCTCCTCTCTGTATAATGTATAGAACATCCTCCTGCATTAATTAATGTCCCTCTCTGCATAGAACATCCTGATGCATTGGCATGTGGAGGGTGCAGAACTTCGGAATGCAATGCTTATCCAGCACAGGAGAGGGAACTTTTACTGAAACTTTGTATCTCTGTGGGGGAGAGAGACAGGAATATAAAAGCAGGGGAGAGGGAAAATATTAACGTAAATCGGTCTGAAAGCTCAGAGAAGAGATGACTGGTACAAATTTATTTTTATAATAAAATAAAGCACTTTAAATCCTGGGAAAACATTCAAATAAATCACAGTGACGGCTCATAATGACAGAGTAACTGTGAGAGCTGGATACTAAATGTATCAGACGTAAAAACCCCTTTATAACAAGCAGCACTGGGAGAGGAGAGGGACTTTATATAAAACGTGTATTATAGATGAGGAAAGGGGGATAGTGCTCCTGGATAATATAAAATGTATCTGACCTAAGCCCCTATTATGCAGAGCGGGAGGGGAGATAACACACGTTTTATAAAATCCCTCTCTTCTCCCAGCGCTGCTTGTTATAAAGGGGTTTTTACTATCCAGCCCTCCTCTGTCATTAGCTTTCAGTGTGATTTATTTGAATGTTTTCCTTCTCCAGCTGCTTTTATCATCTTGTCTGCCTCATAGACATGCAAGGGTTAAGTAAAGGTTTCCTCTCCTGTGCTGGCTGTCTGTGCTGCAAGTGAGTATTCTGGAGCTCTATCACTGTCAGATTTTCGGGTAGCGGTCGGGAAGGATTACGCATACAAACTTTTTCTGTAGCTTTGCGATGTTGCGCTCTTCATTGCTGGTCTCCTTCACTCATCAATGTAATATCACAAAAAGGACTGAAACTAAAATCTAGTGCATTTTTTTTAGTTTCTTTCGTTTTTTTGGACTGAGCAGTTTCGTATCTCTTGAGTCATACGAAAACTAAATTATCCCAAAATTCAGACTAAATCGTTTTAGTACTAAAACTAATGCACATGTCTAAATAACTCAGCTTAACTCTACATTGGCAGCGTGTGCTCAGGAATCCTATATAAAAGCCGTTAATAGAGGACAGGATAACAAAAATCAGATCTGGGGTTGCTAGAGGTGACAAGAAAATGTTGAGAGATAAGGCTGTTGTCAGACGAGCGTAGTGGTCACGTCCGTGATTGCGCCTAAAAGTACGTCCGTGATAGCATGAAAGAAAGTCCATCGGAGCCGTTACACGAAGTACGTCCGCACTGAACTGCGGACGCACAACGGCCGCGGCCCACGGACGCAAGGCAGGCAAGAACGTACAACCCCTAGAACGGCCGCACAAAGTGCGCTGCATCCGCAACGTCCGCATAGCTTTGTGTGTGAGTGATGGAACGTGGTCAGACGGACTGCATTTATACGTCCAGCATTTTTCACGGACAAAATGGTTTTGCTTTTTAATTTATTTTTCCTCCTACATCTGTCAAAAAATAAACGTCAGTGAAAAAAACGGACTGTGTGACCACTACTGCGTCTTCCGTACTGACGTACGTCCGTACTGCACGGACGCACAGTCCGTAGAAAATGCGCTCGTCTGACCCTAGCCTAAGATGGGAAGGAACTAGATTGGCACCAGAAATGTTAGGACCCGCAGTGGATGCCGTTTAGATTTTGATGCTGGCGAGAGGAGTAAAGAAATCCTAATAAAATTCCATAAAATGACATTTCGAGTTCAGGGCATCATGGACCAATAAAAAACTTTGAAGAGCAGCTTGGATTACATCACCAGCACATGATACACCAAGCTTAAATGTTGAAAAAAGCTGAAATTCACAAAGTGACATGAGGTAAAACAAGTCTGTATTCAACAGGATTACTTCAACTTCTGGTACTCAGGTCACTGGAAAGGGTCACATCCATTTGGAAAGAAGCCCCACCACCCCACCCCCACCACAAATTAAATATTGTCTTTGGGCAAGACACTCTCTGAAAACTAGAGAAATCTCAATGTATCCTTCCTGGCAAAAGATTTAAAATTAAAGTAAAAAAATATGTATAATTATCTACATTAGTTTTCAATTATTTTTGCTTTCATATATAAACAGAAATAATTATCAACATAATAGAAACTTTCCTGTAACCAGTCTTTTTAACCTTTTTAATAAATGATTTGCACAATTAATTAATAATATATATATTTTTTAATTTTGTTAATTTAACAAATTAATTTAATTAAAAAAATTACCAAAACTTTAATATATTAAAAATAAAGATTTTGCTCTGGAGTTTTCTGGATTTAGCATTCTCCTGTGTTAAGGAACAGAAATGCAATGTTGGAATTGCTGGACAAGGTGGTATAATATATATTATAGCAAAGAAATAAATCAGGAAGTAAAAAAGGTTTTAAAAATGTTATTTGAATTTCAGTAAATAAAAATAATATATAAACACACACACGCACACTAATTAAAATATATATATATAGATTTTATAGTACCGAATAATTATGTAAATAATTTTTGAGTACAAGATGATATTGCATCAAAAAAAATTATGAGTGAGACAATTTTATAAAAGTTAAATTGTATCAAGAACAATTTGTTCCAATCATGGTTTTTACATTAAAGTGGAGTCTAGACGTTCGGTTGATTATCTCTGGACGCCCATATTATTTTTACTCCGTTTTGACAGTGATCTATGTATGTTTTCTACCGCAATCAAACACTGGGAGAATTTTCCATCTCGCCGACAGGTTCTGCATTGAATGCAACAACAAAGAAAACAAGCAAAGGAGTCATAGTTTCAGTCAATCCGTACGGCAAACAGATTACGCCGAAAAACTCTGAAAAAAGAAATATACATCGAAGAAAAAATAATATCTTAAATTATAATCGAGTGTGTAAGTTAAGTATGGAGAACTTTGATACTTCCTGTGGATGTGAGGCAAACCAGACCAGTCCATGCATGTGTGGTCAAACCAGGAAAATGGGACGCAAACCCACCATGCACCACAAACCGACTTCTAGTCAACAAATATTGGCGGCCATGTTGCTAGGCCACTGTTAACTGGGTATGTGGTAGAGAACCAAGAGTCCTGCATGGCTCAAGTTCAGTGACCAGCCCATGGGTACAGACTCGAAAATGGGAAACTTCATCGATGGAACCCAACCAGTCAAAATAACACTATGATATGGGTCATCCCTGAAGCAGAGTCCGGTGAGAAGCATCAAGCAAAGTGGAGTCAAGAAAGCAAAAGGAGAACGAGAGAGCTCTCAGGATTTGATGGATCCCCATGAATGTGGAGAAGCCTCAAAAGGGTTGCCCCCCCCCACCTCCCAGTTTATGTTACTGGAAGAAAGCCTGTGATTTTGATTGTTTTGTTGTTTTTTTAAGCAATGATTGAATAAGGAGTGGTTTCTATTCTTTACACCAGTGTGTACATCCCTTGCTCGCTCTTGTATATATATATTTTTTGACCATCACATCCCAGTATAAGCCCTTTTTGTATTTAATTGTTGACATTTGGGAGAGCGAGACCTGGACTGCCATTTATATTTGTCATATATAAGAAAGTTGCTGGTCAGTTTTTGAACCCCTGGGTACCCCCTACTATTCTACACACACACATATATTATATATATTTATTTTGTTATTTTTATTAAATTTACACTCGCACACTGTATATAGAATTTTATTATCTTATTTTTAATTATTTCAAAGAATATTTTTACACTATTTTATTTTTATTATTTATTTTTGCACTCTTTGTATATTTTATTTTACACACATGTGCGCACACACTGTATATATATATATATATATATATTTTTCTATGATGCTTCAATGATTTCTGTATTGACATAGGACTTTTTCGTATTTTTATATGTTTTCATACCTTATAAGCCCCGTTAAAATATTTTGTTTTTTAAATATTTCACGCTTTTTGCATGTTCCCAAAACACACATATTTCTGCGAGGCGAGCTGTAACGGCGCTGGATGCGTTATAGGACGGAGTGATTGCATTACCAAACGGCCTGTGATGAGGAGGTTGAGGATGAGGGGGGGCAGTGGCTTTTTAAAGCTCCCAGCTCATTGCATTCCAGAAGCCAGAGGTAGACCCATCCTGGGGAATCCATCATTCTGTCACTGGACTGGGGGGGGGCAGTTTGGAGCTTCCTCCTGCGTTCTGCGCCATACATTACGTTATCATCCAGCATTCACACGCACATCATGTAAGACACAGGTTTTCCTGGGCCGCCGCCAAAGCAGCGTCACCGTGTCTGTAAATTCACTTGCGTCGCACAAAAAAAACGGGATAATGAGCAAAACCATTCCATTTTTAAAAATTTTTTTTGGTAATGACGCTTGGGTTATTTCCAGGAAGAAAGACATGAAAACCAAAAATTCCATAAAAAAAAAAAAAAAAAAACATTTCTGAAACAAAATGTTGAAAACAATGTAACTTTTTTAAATAATAAAAATTAATGACCGTATTTTTGGATTTCCTTGGATTACTACAGAAAGTGCCGAAGAAGCAGTCAATCGGGAAAAATAAATAAAAACATGCCAGCACCTTCTGAGATCCTATTGACCAGCCAGGACCACCTCGCACTTGAGGGACCGCGAAAGAGAAAACAGGTTTTCTTGATGATCTCCCTTCAGTCCTTTTTCTCTTTGTCTTCGGACTTGTAGCTCACCTTGGGTGGACTCCTGGCTCATCTGTTCCTGACTTGTCTACTGGCTTTCAAAGCATTTCTTGTGCCCCTGGCCTCGACCTGACCCCACATTATTATTCCACTCCAGGGGTCTTGCCACCTTTAAGATCTGACAACACGAGAGACAAAGCACAACACTGATGACATAACACAATGCACAACCATGATAATGTGGCAGCGTATGACAGTGGCGACATACCAGTGCATGACAAAATACCAGACACTGGTGACATGGCAATGCATGACACAAGGAAATACACAGGTGACGTGGCAATGTGTGAATCAATTGACTGTACTAGTTACCTGGCAAATGCATGACACAACGGAATACACTAGTGACCTGGCAAATGCATGACACAATGAACTGCACTAGCAACATGGCAATGCATGAGAATGAACTACACTAGTGACATGGCAATGCATCACACAATGGAATACACTAGTGACATGGCAATGCATGAGAATGAACTACACTAGTGACATGGCAATGCATCACACAATGGAATACACTAGTGACATGGCAATGCATCACACAATGAACTGCACTAGCAACATGGCAATGCATGAGAATGAACTACACTAGTGACATGGCAATGCATGACAACGAAATACACTAGTGACATGGCAATGCTCACACAATGGACTACACTAGTGACATGGCAATGCATCACACAACATAATACACTAGTGACATGGCATTGCATGACACAATGGATGACACCATAGACATGACACAATGCACAACTCAACAGATATTACAAGTGACACGACACAATGGATGGCACTGGTGACATGACAATGCACGACACCACAAATGGTACTAGTGAGGCAGCACAACGCACAAAAAAGTTTGACCTAATGCACAACACCAGTGATTCATGTTCACAAGACAACACAAACAGCAATGGAAACCAGCCACCCATGTGCGTCCATGATCAGAGTAATGTGGAATCGCTTGGTCATAACCCGAAACACCCACAGAATGCGCAGGTCTCCAGATTCCCACCTATAAGATCTCCTTACACACATTTCTCTCGTTTTATGTGCTTTGTCAGAATCTCCCCGGGCATCGAGTTGCAGCGGATACGATACGGGAATCCCAGATCTCTGGGCTCACTCCTATGATTTTTTTATGCCCTTTTGCTTCTCGTTACAAAGAGGTCGTCACCGTGAACGAGAGAGACCTGGAATGTCTTGAAGAGGTTAGCAGACGTACCGTAGTCTTTTCCTACATTAAAACAAGCTGGAGGCCTCACAGCGAGCCCTGGAAACGTTCCTAAAACGCTGAAACATCGGGCAGGGGGGGAGCCAGCCTCACTCGTGGAAAATATAAGTGGATTCCATCAGGGTACAGCAAATCCCTCGCCATCTGCAGAAGACATTATCTCGTGAAACATGGTTTTGTTCCTGCGGTGGTGGACGCGGCAGCAGAATCACAGGCATTTCATGAAGACTTACTCATAGCCACTGAATCTCACCAACATTTCACATGAAGGCACACATGCGTTTTTAAAGAATGGCGCTGGAGGAGGGGCCAGATAAGACTATTTCTGGGATTTTTAGATGATGTCACGACATATTGGAGCCATTTACGTCAACAAAATGACATTTAGGACAAGAGTAAAGTGTCCGACTTACAGCGAGCAATTTATTTTATACAGCTTTCTTTGTTGATATTTTCAAAATAAAAATTGTCAATATTTCAGCTGTTTAATAAACTGCAGTAACTGCGGAGAGGGAAAAGCGACAGAAATATGTAAATAAGGGGGGGGGTCACATCACAGAAAGGGTACGAATGAAAAAATAAAAAAAGGCGGGAAAAATAAAATATACAGACTAGACGCAGGGGAGAAGTCGCATCAGCAGCCCATGGGACGCTGGGTCCACACCCGAATCCCCGATCAAGGGAACTGGGGGACGCGGGACGCTCGTCGCCCCAGCTCGAGGCCCTCCAGCAGATGGTGCCGGAAACATGAGGGAGTTGCATCAGAGGCCCCAAAATGGCCACCGACCTCAGACCACTGCAAAGGATCACCACACGAAAACCCTCCCCAGGATCACAGGTAAGTGTCTGCTGGTAGGAAGAGAGGTGAAGCCTCTAAATACATAGAGGAGCCCCTAAAAAGACACCCACACACCCTGAATATATGGAGGAGCCCCTAAAAACACACCCACAAACCCTGAATATATGGAGGAACCCCTAAAAAGAAACCAACACCCTGAATATATGGAGAAGCCCCTAAAAAGACACCCACACACCCTGAATATATGGAGGAGCCCCTAAAAAGACACCCGCACACCCTGAATATATGGAGGAGCCCCTAAAAAGACACCTGCACACCCTGAATATATGGAGGAGCCCCTAAAAAGACACCCGCACACCCTGAATATATGGAGGAGCCCCTAAAAAGACACCCGCACACCCTGAATATATGGAGGAGACCCTAAAAAGACACCCGCGCACCCTGAATATATGGAGAAGCCCCTAAAAATACACCCGCACACCCTGATTATATGGAGGAGACCCTAAAAAGACACCCACACACCCTGAATATATGGAGGAGACCCTAAAAAGACACCCACACACCCTGAATATATGGAGGAACCCCTAAAAAGTCACCCGCACACCCTGAATATATGGAGGAGCCCCTAAAAATACACCCGCACACCCTGAATATATGGAGGAGACCCTAAAAAGACACCCACACACCCTGAATATATGGAGGAGACCCTAAAAAGACACCCACACACCCTGAATATATGGAGGAACCCCTAAAAATACACCCGCACACCCTAATTATATGGAGAAGCCCCTAAAAAGACACCTTCAGCCTGAATATATGGAAGAACCCCTAAAAAGACACCTGCACACCCTGAATATATGGAGGAGCCCCTAAAAAAAAACCACCCGCACACCCTGAATATATGGAGCCCCTAAAAACACACCCGGACACCCTAATTATATGGAGGAGCCCCTAAAAAGACACCCGCACACCCTGAATATATGGAGAGGCCCCTAAAAAGACACCTTCACCCTGAATATATGGAGGAGCCCCTAAAAAGACACCCACACACCCTGAATATATGGAGGAACCCCTAAAAAGACACCCACACACCCTGAATATATGGAGGAGCCCCTAAAAATACACCCGCACACCCTGAATATATGGAGGAGACCCTAAAAAGACACCCACACACCCTGAATATATGGAGGAACCCCTAAAAAGTCACCCGCACACCCTGAATATATGGAGGAGCCCCTAAAAATACACCAGCACACCCTGAACATATGGAGGAGACCCTAAAAAGACACCTTCACCCTGAATATATGGAGGAGCCCCTAAAAAGACACCCGCACACCCTGAATATATGGAGGAACCCCTAAAAACACACCCGCACACCCTGAATATATGGAGGAGCCCCTAAAAAGACCCCCACACACCCTGAATATATGGAGGAGCCCCTAAAAAGACACCCACACACCCTGAATATATGGAGGAGCCCCTAAAAAAACACCCGCCACACCCTAATTATATGGAGAAGCCCCTAAAAAGACACATTCAGCCTGAATATATGGAGGAGGAGCCAGCCCTAAAAAAAGACACCCGCACACCCTGAATATATGGAGGAGCCCCTAAAAAAAACACCGCACACACCCTGAATATATGGAGGAACCCCTAAAAAGACACCCACACACCCTGAATATATGGAGGAGCCCCTAAAAAGACACCTTCACCCTGAATATATGGAGGAGCCCCTAAAAAGACACCCGCACACCCTGAATATATGGTGGAACCCCTAAAAACACACCTGCACACCCAGAATATATGGAGGAGCCCCTAAAAAGACCCCCACACACACCCTGAATATATGGAGGAGCCCCTAAAAAGACACCCACACACCCTGAATATATGGAGGAACCCCTAAAAAGACACCCACACACCCTGAATATATGGAGGAACCCCTAAAAAGACACCCGCACATCCTGAATATATGGAGGAGCCCCTAGAAAGTCACCCGCACACCCTGAATATATGGAGGAGGCCCTAAAAAGACTCCCACACACCCTGAATATATGGAGGGGCCCCTAAAAAAACACCCGCACACCCTAATTATATGGAGAAGCCCCTAAAAAGACACCTTCAGCCTGAATATATGGAGGAGCCCCTAAAAAGACACCCGCACACCCTGAATATATGGAGGAGCCCCTAAAAAGACACCCGCACACCCTGAATATATGGAGGAGCCCCTAAAAAGATACACCCGCACACCCTGAATATATGGAGGAACCCCTAAAAACACACCGCCGCACACCCTGAATATATGGAGGAACCCCTAAAAAGATACCCGCACACCCTGAATATATAGAGCCCCTAAAAAGATACCCGCACACCCTGAATATATGGAGGAGCCCCTAAACAGACACCCCGCACACCCTGAATATATGGAGGAACCCCTAAAAAGATACCCGCACACCCTGAATATATGGAGGAGCCCCTAAAAAGACACCCACACACCCTGAATATATGGAGGAGCCCCTAAAAAGACACCCACACACCCTGAGTATATGGAGGAACCCCTAAAAAGACACCCACACACCCTGAATATATGGAGGAACCCCTAAAAAGACACCCGCACACCCTGAATATATGGAGGAGACCCTAAAAAGACACCCGCACACCCTGAATATATGGAGGAGCCCCTAAAAAGACACCCACTCACCCTGAATATATGGAGGAACCCCTAAAAAGAATAACACATTGGTCATCTCTCGTTGACTCGCCATTCCTTTTTCTGATTTCACGTCGGGCAATTTATAACCCCAAAAATGTGTATATAACCTCTAATCTGTATATTGCATATAGGAATACGGGTCCGGCCAATAAATTTAACAATTAAATATTTTTATGATTCCCGTGGACGGAATTTGGGAAATCTTAAATATTAGGGCGGAAAACCTTATATTCTAAAACCTCCGCTATAAAGGACTTCAAGGATTTCTCTCATCAGGAGATTTGGAATAAATTCTCACGAAAACCTTATTAAAATCACCTTTATCCCTGTACGGAGAATTTGTGGAAAGGATTTTTGGCAATTACACGGACGATCGTGCCATTTAATAGTCCGGGATTAGGCAAAGGATAGACATTTTTTTTTCTTCTGGTCTTTTTAGAACATCTGCACTTTTAAGGAGTGTGACGGAGCCACCTGGGTCTCTGGGATTCGCGCCAGAGTCGATATTTTAAAAAATTAAAAAAAAATGGAAATATTCCATTACTTAGCCTGGAAAAGGTAACGGTTAATTGGCGCTAAAGAAAGAAATAAAAAGGGTGAATTATTGTCTTTCTCATGGTAGTTAAAAATTAAATAAAAAAATGTCCGCGTTCAATTTGTAAAGTCCCTCATGGTTTATGGAAATATGGAGCAAATTCCTGAAAAGCAAAAAAAAGACGAAAAAAAAAAAAAAGAAATTGAAAAATAAAAAAGACCAGAAAAAAGAAAAGACAAGAAAAGAAAAAAACAAAGAAAAAAATAAATTAAAGGCAAAAAAATTAAGAATAAAAAAACAAAAAAAAAAAACAGGAAAAAATAAATAAATAAAACGGAAAACAAACAAGTGAAAAAGGTCAATTAAAAAGAAAGAAAAGAAAGAAAAGAAAGAAAAAGAAAAAAAAGACAAAAGAGGAAAAAATAAAAACGAAAAAAAAAAAAAAAAAAAGACAAATAAGTAAATTAAAGGCAAAAATAAGGAAAAAAAGAAAAGACAAAAAAAAACAAGAAGGGGGGGGGAGTGAAATCATTTTTCTACTATCTCGGACGTGTCTTGGACTTGTGTAACGTAGGAGAAACAAATCAGAGGTCAGTAACATGTGGTGGCGTGCGTGTGCGTAACCCAGTTCTTGGCACACGACATGACTGCACATACGAGTTCCATGTCGATTAGTGAATGGCTTTCCTTTCTGACGCGTACAAGTCCTGCATCCTACAGGGCAGCGGGTTTCCTGCGACGCTCAGCGCGCATGCAGGATAGAACACACAGATATATGTATCAGTCTTCTCTGCATGTCGCACGGACGAGTTGTTCTTAAAAATGACTCCTCCTGTCGCCTCCGGGGCCGCAACGCCCCGAAGCCTCCTAATCCCTCACAAGTTATCACCTGCCCGGGAGGGTCTGAGCACCAGCTATGTTTCCTAAAGCCACAAAATTTATATATATTCTATATTAACGCCTTTATATAAACCACGCAGAGAAATCAGAAGGCGCGTTTCTGGATTCACACCTGGCTCCTTGTCACAGAGAATTCCTTCCTCTCCTCTAACTCATCTTTATTAATTAAGGCGAAAATTCACGAGATGTTTCCAGGTGAGAAATCTCAGATCTCGAAGCGGACGTCTGGTGGTGTGATGCGGCGGACGTCTGGTGGTGGAGTGATGCGGCGGACGTCTGGTGGTGGAGTGATGCGGCGGACGTCTGGTGGTGGAGTGATGCGGCGGACGTCTGGTGGTGGTGTGATGCGGCGGACGAGGTTATTCCACAGCTCTGAAAGTTACAATTACAAGTATTTATAAAGTGCTAACAAGTTCTGTAGCGCTTTATTATGGGGGAGACAGAATAACAAATATACATACAAGTTAAAACACACAGAACAGAAGGAGAGGGGACCCGGCTCAAGAGCTTACAATCTAAGAGGAGAGGGGACCCTGCTGGAGAGCTTACAATCTAAGAGAGGGGACCCTGCCCCAGAGCTTACAATCTAAGAGAGGGGACCCTGCCCCAGAGCTTACAATCTAAGAGAGGGGACCCTGCCCCAGAGCTTACAATCTAAAAGGAGAGGGGACCCTGCTGGAGAGCTTACAATCTAAAAGGAGAGGGGACCCTGCTGGAGAGCTTACAATCTAAAAGGAGAGGGGACCCTGCTGGAGAGCTTACAATCTAAGAGAGGGGACCCTGCCCCAGAGCTTACAATCTAAGAGGAGAGGGGACCCTGCTCAAGAGCTTACAATCTAAGAGGAGAGAACCCTGCTCCAGAGGTTACAATCTAAGAGGAGAGGGGACCCTGCTCCAGAGCTTACAACCTAAGAGGAGAGGGGACCCTGCTCCAGAGTTTACAATCTAAGAGGAGAGAGGACCCTGCCCCAGAGCTTACAACCTAAGAAGAGAGAGGACCCTGCTGGAGAGCTTACAATCTAAGAGAGGGGACCCTGCCCCAGAGCTTACAATCTAATAGGAGAGGGGACCCTGCTCCAGAGTTTACAATCTAAGAGGAGAGGGGACCCTGCTCCAGAGCTTACAACCTAAGAAGAGAGAGGACCCTGCTGGAGAGCTTACAATCTAAGAGAGGGGACCCTGCCCCAGAGCTTACAATCTAATAGGAGAGGGGACCCTGCTCCAGAGTTTACAATCTAAGAAGAGAGAGGACCCTGCTGGAGAGCTTACAATCTAAGAGGAGAGGGGACCCTGCTCCAGAGCTTACAATCTAAGAGGAGAGGGGACCCTGCTCAAGAGCTTACAATCTAAGAGGAGAGGGGATCCTGCTCAAGAGCTTACAATCTAATAGGAGAGAGGACCCTGCTGGAGAGCTTACAATCTAAGAAGAGAGAGGACCCTGCTGGAGAGCTTACAATCTAAGAGAGGGGACCCTGCCCCAGAGCTTACAATCTAATAGGAGAGGGGACCCTGCTCCAGAGCTTACAACCTAAGAGGAGAGGGGACCCTGCTCCAGAGTTTACAATCTAAGAGGAGAGGGGACCCTGCTCCAGAGCTTACAATCTAAGAGAGGGGACCCTGCTCCAGAGCTTACAACCTAAGAAGAGAGAGGACCCTGCTGGAGAGCTTACAATCTAAAGAGAGGGGACCCTGCCCCAGAGTTTACAATCTAAGAGGAGAGAGGACCCTGCCCCAGAGTTTACAATCTAAGAAGAGAGAGGACCCTGCTGGAGAGCTTACAATCTAAGAGGAGAGGGGACCCTGCTCCAGAGTTTACAATCTAAGAGGAGAGGGGACCCTGCTCAAGAGCTTACAATCTAAGAGGAGAGGGGATCCTGCTCAAGAGCTTACAATCTAATAGGAGAGAGGACCCTGCCCCAGAGCTTACAATCTAAGAAGAGAGAGGACCCTGCTGGAGAGCTTACAATCTAAGAGGAGAGGGGACCCTGCTCAAGAGCTTACAATCTAAAAGGAGAGAACCCTGCTCCAGAGGTTACAATCTAAGAGGAGAGAACCCTGCTCCAGAGGTTACAATCTAAGAGGAGAGAACCCTGCTCCAGAGGTTACAATCTAAGAGGAGAGAACCCTGCTCCAGAGGTTACAATCTAAGAGGAGAGGGGACCCTGCTCAAGAGCTTACAATCTAAAAGGAGAGAACCCTGCTCCAGAGCTTACAATCTAAGAGGAGAGAACCCTGCTCCAGAGGTTACAATCTAAGAGGAGAGAACCCTGCTCCAGAGGTTACAATCTAAGAGGAGAGAGGACCCTGCTCCAGAGCTTACAATCTAAGAGGAGAGGGGACCCTGCTCAAGAGCTTACAACCTAAGAGGAGAGGGGACCCTGCTCCAGAGCTTACAATCTAAGAGGAGAACGGACCCTGCTCCAGAGTTTACAATCTAAGAGGAGAGAGGACCCTGCCCCAGAGCTTACAATCTGAGAGGAGAGGGGACCCTGCCCCAGAGCTTACAATCTAAGAGGAGAGGGGATCCTGCTCTAGAGATTACAATCTAAGAAGAGAGGGGATCCTGCTCCAGAGCTTACAATCTAAGAGGAGAGAGGACCCTGCTCCAGAGCTTACAATCTAAGAGGAGAGAGGACCCTGCTGGAGAGCTTACAATCTAAGAGGAGAGGGGACCCTGTTCAAGAGCTTACAATCTAAGAGGAGAGGGGACCCGGCCCCAGAGCTTACAATCTAAGAGGAGAGGGGACCCTGCTCCAGAGCTTACAATCTAAGAGGAGAGGGGACCCGGCCCCAGAGCTTACAATCTAAGAGGAGAGGGGACCCTGCTCAAGAGCTTACAATCTAAGAAGAGAGAAAACGCTGCTGGAGAGCTTACTATCTAAGAAGAGAGGGGGCCCTGCTCAAGAGCTTACAATCTAAGAGGAGAGGGATAGCACGCAAGGTGAGGGTAATAGCTGAGTAGGTGAAGTAGCGGGGTGCATGTTGGCTGGGTGGGAAGATGTAGAAGAAATGTACAGTGGGGAATCAGAGTGAGCAGATAGCCTTCTCTGAAGTAATGTGTTTTCAGAGACTTCTTGAAGGACTGGAGAGATGGGGAGAGTTGATGTTGTGGGGGAGGGAGTTGCATAGAAAGGGGGCAGCTCGGGAGAAGTCTTGAAGGTGGGAGTTGGGGTGCGGGTACGAGGAAATGATAACATCAGATCATTGGGCGAGTGAAGTGGTTGGGAGGGACAGGATGTACCTGCTATTAACGGAGTGGACAGCGGCGCGGTTATGGAGAGCTTTGTACGTGAGCACCAATATTTTGAATCGGATTTCATAGGCAACATTAGCCAGTGTAGAGATTGACAAAGGAACGAGGTGCGAGAGCTGCAGGAAGTGAGGTGGATGAGCCTGGCAAAGGCAATCATTACAGACTACAGAGGGATAATCTGGGATCTTTTAAGACCAGAGAGAAGGAGGTTACAGTAGTCAAGGCGGGAGGTAATTGCCAGGATTCATCAGGTTCAAATTGTGCAAGAGTGGTTGAGGGAGCATGAGACATCATTTCACACATGGATTGGCCACCGCACAATCCAGTCCATCCTTAACCCCATTGAGGTTAATCTTTGGGATAATGTGCTGGAGAAGACTTTACGCAGCGCCGCGACTCTCCCATCATCAACACAAGATCTTGCCACAAATTAATGCCGCTCTGGACGGCAATAAATGCTGTGACATTGTAAAATCTTGTTGGAATAAAAAGAATAAAATATCTAAATATCTATTGATGATGAAATGAACATGGTATTGCAGGCGTCTAAGCATCTTTCACAGTGTTCATCCTTATCCTCGTCACGGATATTCACAAAATGCTGTATTAGAGGCGCATCCTAGAAGCCCTCACAGGTGAATTATGTTTCCTGTACAAGGGTCTATGACAATTCCCAAGTTCAGTGAAGCAATCCAGGCACAAGTACACATGATTTATGGTCTTGCTCAGCAGCTGAGGTACGAGATGGGGCCTAGCAAGGTTTTCTCATTGGTGAGGATTTACTAAGTGCAGATGTTGAGTTTTCAACTTGGCTGTCGGATAGTTACGGTCGTTGCCATAAAATGTATGCATCTTCTGACTATAGTATGTGATCGGAGATCTAGGGCAGTATTACATAGGGATGTGGGTTTCGGGTTTCGGAATTTTCACTAAATTTCCCGATTCGTGTTTTCGGATGCGGCCGATTTTCCGAAAATTTTTAGATCCGAAAATGGCAGATCCGAAAAGTTTTCCAAGCCGAAACGAAATATTTTCGGAATTTTCGAATTGACTTGAAATGTGTCAAATCTAAATTTATTGCTTTGAAACGAGGTGAACAGACGTTCCGAAAAAAACCGAAAATTTCCGAAATCAAGAAAAGTCGATACAAAAAAACGAGCAAAGTGACACGAAAATACGAAAAATGGTCGATATTCCGAAAAAAAAATGTACACGATAAACGAGTCGAGCCGAACCGAATCGAAACAGAAATCGGTCGAAACGGGCCGAAAAGATTGAAAATCCGAAAAATCGAATCGAACCGAAAAAAAAAAAAAAAAAAAAAAAAAAAAAAAAAATCAAAAAAAAAAAATCGGTGCACAAGCCTACAAAGCTGGTGCTAACTTAACCAGAGCTGTTGTAAAGTTACCAGAGCCTTTATAGTCTGTGGAGTTGTTAAGTTTACTACAGCTCTGGTTAAGTTAGCACCAGCTTTGTAATACTGCGTCTAGTGTTTCTGCGGCCTAAATAAGAAACACCAACAGCACCCTTTGCGTGTCTGGTTTCTCAACGTGGTGGAGGCAACTTCCAAATAGAAAGGACTCAGTCTGTCTCATAGTTTCCCTCTTCAAACTCCTCGTTCCCAGTAAATTGTCGCAGCATTACACATTGAGACATCATACAGGAGGATGTAATGGACCACAAGCTTGCCAGATCTATTCCCCTGTGACTCCATTTTTTGGAGGGAACAGCAACTCTTTAAAACCTTCGGGAAAGTTAAAACAATCAAAAGGAAATGGTAAGGAAGGTGCTCCAGTGCATCATCCAGGTGGGCTACATCTGTGGGTTCATCCAATTCACTCTACAACCTGGTCTGTTGGATCTTACCCAGAAGACTCTGGTCAAGGGACAAAAGTCTACCATTAATGGTTAGGGCATTTGTTGAGTACGCACTTATATATTCCAGGGCTTTTTGGTTGATTGCCTAATTTAGTAAGCTGTTCCCCCAGTTGGATTGGCTTTTGTCCAGTGAACACATAGAGCACAACCTCTTGGTATGTGCATGTCGGAGTCAGGCCACTCACACAGTGATGTTGGGGATCATAAGGAACACTTAATTACTAGTTCAAGAACTACTTAAACTACAAAAAAGTAACCCTCTACAAAATTCCCATTCCCAGTAAATTGCCATGGCATTACACATTGATGAGACATCATACAGGATGATACGATTGACAGATGTATTCACCAGAGACGCTGTTTCATTGAGGGAAGACTCTTGCTAACAACTCTTTACTACCTACAGAATAGTCATAATGACCAAAGGAAAGGGTAAAGGACGTGCTCAAGTGTATCATCTATGTGGGCTGCGTCTGTGTTCACTCTGAAAATTGGCGTCAAGGATCCCTATTGGTAAGAGGGCAAAAGGTCTACCACGAATGGTTAGGTCAATTTGTTGGGTAGGCACTTATATTTTCCAGGGCTTTTTTGTTGCATGTATAACATGGTTAGCAGTCCCCCCCAGGTAGATTGACTTTTGTCAGGTGAACATGAAGAGTACAAACTCTCCGTATGTACATGTTTGATCCAGGATACTCACACGGTGATGTCTGGGATCATAAGGAACTCTTAATTACTAGTTTGAGAACTACTTAAAGCACAAAATTGCACAAAATAATGTTCCAAGTGCTCGGTGTAGCACTTTATTATGTCAATATTGAGATCCATCCATGTAGGATTTATAAAGTTCTGTTGTGTATATCATTTTTATGAAACGCTCTTCTATGTGGCTGAAGCCTGGCATGCGGAACGCGTGTAGTGGCCAACCACCGCTTCCCTCCAACTTGCAGACTCTGAGTCAGCCATACTGGCTGTAAAAAAATTATTATTTGAAGCTTTGCGGCTGCCAAACCATCTGGTTTTGGGCTGGACCCGGTCAATTCTGCAGAAACAAAGTGAAGTTTAGTTCAGGTTTGGATTGTTTTCCCGAGAACATTATTACCGTTCGTGAAAAGACCTGGGTTGTTTATAACGGATCACAGCTTTCGTAGGACCTCTACCCCCAAGGTCGACATGGATCTGCCATTTGACAGGTTAACGAAAATCAACTCCGTTTTAAACTACATGAGGGTTGGGGTTACTTTTTCTAAATTTTAAGGTTGTCAACAGGAATCCAGAAAAGAAATGGATACCACCTCTTCATGTTGGTTACTTCAAGGAAAACCAAGAGAAACTTAGTGAAAAGACTAACAACTTTTCCGTCCTGCTTTCACCATTCAACGTTTTGAACTTCACTTAGGACCTTCAGGGCTTGTTTCCTCCTTTGCTGCTCCCTGCAAAAAGACTGCTCTCCAAGAGGGAACCACAGTACCTAAAAGCAGTCAGCTGAGAATGAACCCTATAGAGGAAAAGGGCTTTCTCCATCCCCTGCTGGCAAAATGGTGGTCTATCACCCTGTCCTTAATCTCACAGTCACATCTAATTTTCTCATTCTGAGAACAGCAGTTGATTGAAGGGAGCTCTGTGCATACCATCTTTCTTCAGGCACGGAGAGCATTAGCACTCAATGACTTTGAACGAGCCAATCTTTACTGCCTGTAGAGAAGCAAAGCCATGGTTGCCCAATGGTCCCACTAATGGATGTTGGTTTGTACAGTGTATATGTCAAAGATCTGGACAAAAGTGCTGCATCTGTGTCAGGAGAAGCAAAAGCTTTCAAGATTTATACTTTATAGATTTACATCCACCATGGAATCTAACTCAGAGTTTATGGTTAAGCCAAGAGTCACATAGGAATGTGGTTAAGTCAAGGATTGACTCACAAATTGGCATCGGGAAAAAGATATATGCGATCGAATGTTGTAACATCAGAAGCTTCGATTCTTCCAGGAGCCCGAGTTTTAAATATTGCGTGTGTGTCTCACCTTGCAAACTCGTATTATTCCTTAAAAGGGGTACATTTTGTCCTCCTGGTTTTGAAAACTAGTCAAAACGCAACAGGACTTCACAAGCCAAGGTATCAAGCTTCTGGCGCAGGAGCCTTCCAGACGCCGGAGAACATCCAGCCTTCAATTACATTACTCATCCTGAGTTTGGGAAACAAAAATTTTCTACTAAAGAAAAAAAAACATACAGACTAACAACGACGCAATTCCATTTCAGACCAAGTATCAGGATAAACATAATAACCAGATCCCTTATGGAACATGTATGTACAGAACGAGAATGTTAGGTAGATCCATTTGGAATTGTTAAGAGTAGTTCTGGAGCAAAGTCCTGAAAGTGGAGCGGTCATCATTGAAACCATTGAAAGGTTTCTGGCAATTATACTTTTCGAACTTTGGGACAGAATTGCAACTGGTTTCCGTAGTTCAAAAACATTGGATCCATTAATGCAGAAACCACCTAAACATTCTTGCCAACAGCTTCACTTTAGTCTTAGAATTATTTAACGGTTAATAAATAACCCCCAAGTCTTCCCAGTTTGCAAAAAGTGGTAGATTACAGCATGGCAGGATAGTTGTTGCCAATTTTATTCAGCTCCCTTCGTAATATTCTGGTGACGATTTCCCTTGGCCACATCAATCTGGCGATGCTCATTAGGGATGAGCTGTTTGGTTCGGACGGTTCGGAGTTCGACCCGAACTTAGCCTGTTCGATTAGATCGCGAACTCCGAACATTTCCGGGTGTTCGCCGCATGTTCGACCACAATGGACCACAATGCATTTTCCCACTGGCCTGAAGCTCGTAATTGGCTACAGCCTTGCACCTGACCACATGTCTGGTGCAAGACAGGTTCAACAGTATGGGCAAATTTTGCCCAATCATGGGCTCACAGAGCTGAGTCCCGCAGCACACTATATAACGTTTCCACGCATAGCTACAGCACGCATTTTGAGAGGAGTTTTCAGAGGAGAGAGTTGTGTGTTGTTACTGCCGGTCTGCCATGCTACTGGGGGGGGGGTCTCATTTCTACCAAATATCAGGGAACTTAGGTGATGTGTGTCTTGTCACTGTGCCAGCAAGTTTTTTTGGGGTTCACAAATTTCTTAAAAACATTTGTGAATTGAGGTGATCTGTCTCTTGTTACACAGCCAGTACCACGCAGCATTTTGGGGCTCACTAATTTCTACAAAACATTTGGGAATGGTTATAATCCGTGTGTTCTCACTGGCTGCCACCCATCAAGGGGTCTCACTGATGTATAGGAGGTTTCACTGCCACCCATCAAGGGGTCTCACGTATGTATAGGAGGTTTCACTGCCACCCATCAAGGGGTCTCACTGATGTATAGGAGGTTTCACTGCCACCCATCAAGGGGTCTCACTGATTTATAGGAGGTGTCTGAGACTTGTAATCTGTGTCTTGTCACTGGCTGCCAGCTATCAGGGTGTCTCACTGAGTTATACCAGAGTTCTTTAAATCTTTATACCAGAGTTAAATCAGAGTTCTGTATATATTAATCTATATATCACTCACCATGTCTGAAAGAACAAAAAGGACAGGCAGATGCTCCCAGAAACAGAGCAAGCGGCCCCTGTGTCGGGAGGCTGTGCCTCTGGTCATGGTGGACGTGGTGCATCCTCTGCAGGGGCACGCTTGTCCTTACTAACTGGTGCTGGCCGTCTTAAGCAGCAGAACATACAGAGGACTTGGTGGATTGGCTAACCAGGCCATCCTCATCCTCCGAGTACTCTGCCAGCCAGGCTTCTAGTGCTTTACAGTCCACCTCAGCTGACAAAGCATGTAATGCAGCCTCCATGTCCACAGCTACTCCTGCCGTAGCCTCGCTATCACACACGGAGGAGTCAGCTGAATTGTTTGACTACAATGAGAGTGACATACTGCTTGAGGATGCGCAGAAAGTACAGTGCTCCGATTCAATCTCTGAGGTTGAGGAAGGAAGTATAATCAACCTAGAGGAAGGGGGTGCCAGTGAGGACACACAAATAACTGGCACTCATGTTGCCCCAGCAGCTGCAGCATACTGCTAAGTTGGCTCCAGTGACAAGGAGATAGGGGGTGATGATGACAATGATGATGTCACTGACTCCACCTGGGTGCCTGATCGAACAGAGGAATTAAGTGAGGAAGAGGGGGAGGAGGAGGCACAGCAAAAACGAGGCACAACATCCTCTGTGACCAACCGTAGCACTAGCCATGCCAAGGCATCACATATCAGAGCTGCTCTGGTGCAGAGCGCTGTTGTCTCAAAGAACACATGCAGGAACTCTGTTGTCTGGGAGATCTTTAAGAAATGTGCAGTAGAGCGCAGCGTTGCTATTTGTAATCTATGTCAGATGAGGCTTAAGCGTGGGAAAGATACCGGACACTTGGGTACCACGTGCTTGAGGCAACATATGAACAACTGCCACACATCCCGTTGGCGCAAAACTTTGCGTAGGTCCTCCACCTTCTCATCTGTCTCTACCCCCACTGTATGTCCTGCCATGTCATTGCCTACAACCTCCACTGACAGGGATGATGCTACAGTAATGGATGTACCAGGTCCTTCCTCACAATGTGACATCCCAGCAGCTGAAGATTTACGCAGTCAAATTACGTTGCCGCAGCTGCTGCAGCGAAATAAAAAATATAGTCCCAACCATCCCCAAGCACAGCGTCTAAATGTCAGCTTAGCAAAATTACTCGCATTGCAGCTGCTGCCTTTCCAGCTGGTGGACTCTGCTCCCTTCCGTGAATTTGCTGAATGTGCTGTACCACAGTGGCAGGTTCCAAAACGCCATTACTTTTCACGCAAGGCCATTCCAGCACTATACCAGCACGTGGAAGACAATGTTATCCAGTCATTGGGAAAGCCAGTCAGCAACAAGGTGCATGTGACTTTAGACACGTGGTCCAGCAAGCATGGACAGGGTCGTTACAGTTCCTTCACGGCACACTGGGTAACTCTGATTGTAGCTGGGAGGGATCCAAGACGGGGCTCTGTGCTGGAGCTTGTTCATCCACCACTCCTCCAGAAAGCTGCTTGTATGAGGTCTGTCTGCTCCACCACCTCTCCCTCCTCCTCCTCCTCCTCCTCCTCCGTCTCTAGCGAAGTGGCAGTTAAACCGACGCCTGACAGGGTCTACACCAGGGCTTGAGTCGCGTGGGAACAGCGTTCCCGCACTTCTCCCACAGCGGGAATGCTGCAGGAAAGCAGCATTCCCGCTGTGGCCCAAGCCCGAACGCTTTAGCAGGCGGCCGCCGCACATTGCCGGCGGCCACGTGCTTCCTATTAGAACCGCCGGTGACCGGAAGTAGAGCTGCTCGCCTGGCTGTTTCATAGATCCCCAGGCAAGCGGCTGTACTTCCTGTCAGCGGCCGCTGAAGCAGGAAGCACGTGGCCGCCGGCAATGTGCGGCAGGAGCAGCAAAGGTGAGCTGGGCTGGGGGCAGTTTCTATGAGACCTGGGGCCAGTATCCATGAGACCTGGGGCCAGTATCCATGAGACCTGGGGCCAGTATCCATGAGACCTGGGGCCAGTATCCATGAGACCTGGGGCCAGTATCCATGAGACCTGGGGCCAGTATCCATGAGACCTGGGGCCAGTATCCATGAGACCTGGGGCCAGTATCCATGAGACCTGGGGCCAGTATCCATGAGACCTGGGGCCAGTATCCATGAGACCTGGGGCCAGTATCCATGAGACCTGGGGCCAGTATCCATGAGACCAGGGGGTAATATCCATGAGACCAGGGGGCAGTATCCATGAGACCAGGGGGCAGTATCCATGAGACCAGGGGGCAGTATCCATGAGACCAGGGGGCAGTATCCATGAGACCAGGGGGCAGTATCCATGAGACCTGGGGGCAGTATCCATGAGACCTGGGGCCAGTATCCATGAGACCTGGGGCCAGTATCCATGAGACCTGGGGCCAGTATCCATGAGACCTGGGGCCAGTATCCATGAGACCAGGGGGTAATATCCATGAGACCAGGGGGTAATATCCATGAGACCTGGGGGCAGTATCTATGAGACCAGGGTGTAATATCCATGAGACCTGGGGACAGTATCTATGAGACCAGGGGGTAGTATCCATGAGACCAGGGGGCAGTATCCATGAGACCAGGTGGCAATATCCATGAGACCAGGGGGTAATATCCATGAGACCAGGGGGTAATATCCATGAGACCAGGGGGTAATATCCATGAGACCAGGGGGTAATATCCATGAGACCTGGGGGCAGTATCCATGAGAGCTGGGGGCAGTATCCATGAGAGCTGGGGGCATATCCATGAGAGCTGGGGGCATATCCATGAGAGCTGGGGGCATATCCATGAGAGCTGGGGGCATATCCATGAGAGCTGGGACATATCCATGAGAGCTGGGGGCATTATCCATGAGAGTTGGGGCATATCCATGAGAGCTGGGGGCATTATCCATGAGAGTTGGGGCATTATCCATGAGAGCTGGGGGCAGTATCCATGAGAGCCGGGGGCATTATCCATGAGAGCCGGGGGCATTATCCATGAGACCTGGGGGCATTATCCATGAGACCCGGGGGCATTATCCATGAGACCTGGGGCATTATCCATGAGAGCTGGGGGGCACTATCCATGAGAGCTGGGGCAATATATACCCATATGAGCTGGGGGCAATTATATCCATGTGAACTGGGGAAAATATATCCATGTGAACTGGGGAAAATATATCCATATAACCAGTGCTGTGCATATTATTCTTGGGGTTCAGTGCTGTGTATATTATTATGGAGGCTCTGTGCTGTGTATATTATTCTGGGGGCTCAGCGCTGTGTATGTTATTCTGGGGGCACAGTGCTGTGTATATTATTCTGGGGCTCAGCGCTGTGTATATTATTCTGGGGGCTCAGCGCTTGGTATATTATTCTGGGGGCTCAGTGCTGTGTATGTTATTCTGGGGGCTCATTGCTGTGTATATTATTCGGGGGGCACAGCGCTGTGTATGTTATTCTGGGGGTCCAGTGCTGTGTATGTTATTCTGGGGGCTCAGTGCTGTGTATGTTATTCTGGGGGTCCAGTGCTGTGTATGTTATTCTGGGGGGGGGGGTCTGTGCCTGGATATAGATATATATATATATACACACACACAGTTGTGTTCAAAATTATTCAACCCCCAATTCTGTAAAGGGTTTTAGGGAATTTAGTGTACATTTGTAATTGTATTCAGAATGAAATCCTACAAGGACTTTTTAAAGAACCATATGCAACTAAAATGACATCAATTGGTTTTGTAATACAGTAGTAAATGTTTCTTTTGTGAATTCTTTATTGACACAATTATTCAACCCCTTAAAGACTACCACTCTGAAGAACAGAGGTTCATTCAAGTGTTTTCAATCAGGTATTGAAAACACCTGTGAATGTCACGGAGCAGCAATAAAGCATAATAAGCACCAATTAGGCAGCTTTAAAATGACTGATACTCAGCTCCTTCTAGACATTTACTGGTGTGGTTACAAACATGGTGAAGTCAAGAGAATGGTCCAGGAAGACAAGAGAAGAGGTGATTACTCTTCACAGGAAGGGCAATGGCTATAAGAAGATTGCAAAGATGTTAAACATACCAAGAGAGACCTTAGGAAGCATCATTCGCAAATTCAAGGCAAAGGGCACTGTTGAAACGCTACCTGGTCGTGGCAGAAAGAAGATGCTGACTTCGACTGCTGTGCGCTACCTGAAGCGTAGAGTGGAGAAAAGACCCCGTGTGACTGCTGAGGAACTGAGAAAAGATTTGTCAGATGTGGGTACTGAAGTTTCAGCTCAGACAATACGGCGCACACTGCGTAATGAAGGCCTCCATGCCAGAACTCCCAGGCGCACCCCCTTGCTGTCTCCAAAGAATAAGAAGAGTCGACTGCAGTATGCCAAAAGTCATGTGGACAAACCACAGAAGTTTTGGGACAGTGTTCTGTGGACTGATGAAACAAAATTAGAACTGTTTGGGCCCATGGATCAACGCTATGTTTGGAGGAGGAAGAACAAGGCCTATGAAGAAAAGAACACCTTGCCTACTGTGAAGCATGGCGGGGGGGGGGTCAATCATGCTTTGGGGCTGTTTTGCTTCTGCAGGTACAGGGAAGCTTCAGCGTGTGCAAGGTACCATGAATTCTCTTCAGTACCAGGAGATATTGGATGACAATGTGATGCAGTCCGTCACAAACCTGAGGCTTGGGAGACGTTGGACCTTTCAACAGGACAATGATCCCAAGCATACCTCCAAGTCCACTAGAGCATGGTTGCAGATTAAAGGCTGGAACATTTTGGAGTGGCCATCGCAGTCACCTGACTTAAATCCGATTGAGAACCTCTGGTGGGACTTAAAGAAAGCAGTTGCAGTGCACAAGCCTAAGAATGTGACTGAACTGGAGGCTTTTGCCCATGACGAATGGGCGAAGATACCCGTAGATCGCTGCAAGACACTTGTGTCTAGCTATGCTTCACGTTTAAAAGCTGTTATAACTGTAAAAGGATGTTGTACTAAGATTGAATGTCACTTGGGGGTTGAATAAAACTGATAATGATGTGAGCACAGAAAAGACATTTGTGGTTATTTCATTATAAATATTATGATATATTTTCTCTGACCTACACGTGCCTCTTTGATTTAATTGTAAGCAAGATGACTGAATGATCAAAATCAATGTCAAACTGGCCAAAACACTTAATTTCAGTGGGGGTTGAATAATTTTGAACACAACTGTATATATTATATATAAAATGCGTTAGTCCAGTTGCCACAATCACGAGTATACCTGTACGTAGTGATACCTTTCACTGATCAGTATAGTTTCCAGTTTACATTTAAAAAAGACGAGCTTTCAAGAGTGTAAAGTTAACCCAATAAAAATGGTATCACCACGCACTGCTATACTCGTGATATATATATTTTCTTAAGGTAATGGGGGTTGTGGAATTCGCGGGTGAGTTCCCGCACTTTTTTTCCCATGACTTGACCCCTGGAGCAGTATCAAATTAAGTGCAAACCTACATGTGTGTTCTAGAATTCCTTGTTCCACTCAGCCAATAAGAATGTTCTTCACCTTTTCTCTGGAAGTTGCTCTGAAGTGGTTTCTATTTTTTAGTGCCTTGCGGCTTCCTGGGTCCGACCTTGGCAATGTTTTCCAACTTCGTTCTGCTCTCTCCGATCATAGACCCAGGCAGTGGCGGAAGTACCAGGGTCGCAGCGGTCGCAGTTGCGACCGGGCCCTGGCATTCCGCCACTGGAGGGGGGCCCAGCGCCGCCGCCAGATCCGGCAAAAACCGCTGGAATCTGGGAGCCGCGCGCTGGCCGTCCCTCTCCCTACGCGAGTGGCCGCTGACATCCAGCTTGGCCGCTCATGTGGGAGAGAAACCACTTGACCAGCGCACGAGACCTCGCGCTGATCAGGTGGTTTCCGGCGAGCGGCCAAGCTGGATGTTTCCAGCGGCCGCTCGCCAAGGAAGGAGAACAACGCCGGAGAAGACGCCGGAGAAGACGCCGACGGGGCCTGCCCTGGGCCTGGGGCCCCCCCTGAGCAGGTAAGAGCTAGGCTGGGGGCAGTATATCCTTCCATGAGCTGGTGGGGCAGAGCTGGGGCAATATATCCATGAGCTGGGGGGGCAGAGCTGGGGCAATATATCCATGAGCTGGGGGGCAGAGCTGGGGCAATATATCCATGAGCTGGGGGGGCAGAGCTGGGGCAATATATCCATGAGCTGGGGGTCAGAGCTGGGGCAATATATCCATGAGCTGGGGTCAGAGCTGGGGCAATATATCCATGAGCTGGGGGGCAGAGCTGGGGCAATATATCCATGAGCTGGGGGGTCAGAGCTGGGGCAATATATCCATGAGCTGGGGTCAGAGCTGGGGCAGTATATCCATGAGCTGGGGGGCAGAGCTGGGGCAATATATCCATGAGCTGGGGGGCAGAGCTGGGGCAATATATCCATGAGCTGGGGGGGGCAGAGCTGGGGCAATATATCCATGAGCTGGGGGGGCAGAGCTGGGGCAGTATATCCATGAGCTGGGGGGGCAGAGCTGGGGCAGTATATACATGAGCTGGGGGTCAGAGCTGGGGCAATATATCCATGAGCTGGGGCAATATATCCATGAGCTGGGGGTCAGAGCTGGGGCAATATATACATGAGCTGGGGGTCAGAGCTGGGGCAGTATATCCATGAGCTGGGGCAGTATATCCATGAGCTGGGGCAGTATATCCATGAGCTGGGGTCAGAGCTGGGGCAGTATATCCATGAGCTGGGGCAGTATATCCATGAGCTGGGGCAGTATATCCATGAGCTGGGGCAGTATATCCATGAGCTGGGGCAGTATATCCATGAGCTGGGGCAGTATATCCATGAGCTGGGGCAGTATATCCATGTGCTGGGGCAGTATATCCATGTGCTGGGGCAGTATATCCATGAGCTGGGGCAGCATATCCATGTGTTGGGGCAGTATATCCATGTGTTGGGGCAGTATTTCCATGAGCTGGGGGCAAATATATCCATGTGTGAGCTGGGGCAATATATCCATGTGTGGTCTTGGGGCAATATATGTCCATGTGAGCTGGGGGCAATATATGTCCATGTGAGCTGGGGGCAATACTATCTTTTTTATATTGCAGAAAAAAAAAGGTAAAAATCTGGATCTTTTTTGGGGGGGGTTGGGGGGGGGGTTGGGGGGGCCCTTCATGGATTCTTGCACCGGGGCCCTCAGGTTTCTAGTTACGCCACTGGACCCAGGCTTGTATGATTACCCATCTCAGTGTGACAGACTTGGTTAGTTTTCTTGTTTGTGTGCACTTCTACCCTAGACGTTTGTTTATTGACTACTCTAGATTTAGCCGGCCATTCTAAGGAACAGATTAGGTAGGGATTTGCTGGTTACATTTGTATACTGGGCTTCCCCCACTATCGTGACAATAGCAGAAAGACCTGCACATGGTGAACAATGCAGCAGGGGATCTATAGTGTCTAGTATTAAACGGATCGACATCACAATGTACAATCTTCAACGAATCGTACGACATCCATGACCTTTTGGTGCACATTTGAGGTTTCTGAAGCTTGTCAGCATGCAAATTTATCAGGAGATTCTATCAGTTAGGGATGCTGGAGCAGTTCCACCTCAACATGACAACTATAGACCTGCTTGGTCTATAATAGAAAGCGGGTCATCAGATAGGAGAAAGCAGTCAATGAAATCAAAGAAGTTCTGCAATCCACAACGTCGCAAATGGCTCTGTTCACCATAGCATTACTCACATCCAAAATCACCTCCTTGATCTACGTATCAGCTCCAAAATTAGCATTATACAATGGACCCTTGTACAACTAAATAACTCCTAACATTTCAGGACAGACATCTCTCTTACGCAAAGCTTTTTCTTACGGAACATCAGCCTTTAAACTTTGAAAATTGCTGAATCTATATACATTTTCTATCCCAATGTATTCAAAAGGTGCTTTTTTTTGATATAAATTGATATGGAAACGTTCAATCTTCGAATGAGAACTACAATTCATTGCCACGTTAAAAAGAAGGTGTTAGGATCCATTCAAGGAATTTAAAAGTCCATGCTCTGGTGGGAGAAGCATTTTAGCAATTGCAACAATGTTCTGCCTACAAGGAGCTAATCCTATTTATTCAACCTCCTGCAGGATACTGCAAACTCCGCTCTGTGATCCTTATTATAGATAAAAGCAGTGGCGTAGCGTGGTGGGTGCCTTGGGGGCGGTCGCCCCGGGCGCAATTTTCTTAGGGGGTGCAAAATTTCAAAACAAATTTGAACCTCTAATATTTTCCAGCAGGGATCAGCAAAGTGTCTGCCAGTTTTGCCACGACGGCGGTGACTTAGCACTCAGCGTCCAGAAGGGAGGACCAGGACATAAAATTCTGGTCCTGTCCTGACTCCTCCTTAATGCCGACATGAGTCACATGAAGCAGCGCAACATTATTCAACGGAACACCTTGTACCACGCTTGTCAGCCCCCCCTTGAAGCCCTGTTCCATCCCCCCCCCGCTGGCAGCCGGCAGCCACTGAACAGGAAGGAGGGAGGGAGGCGCCTGCCCTGCAGCACATTTAAAATCTGGTCTCCACTAAGCCTCCTGGACAGCTCCCCCCCTTGGCCACCAGCAACGCCACGCAGATAGGCAACATCGTATGACACCAAAGCAGTGTGACCACTACACAGTGAAGGGGTACAGGGAGAGGGAGGGTGACTGAAGGTTCAGGGAGAGAATGACTGGGGATACTGGGAGAGAGTGACTGGGGTTATTGGATAGAGAGAGAGTGGGGTACTGGGAGAAAGTGGGGGTACTTGGAGAAAGAGAGTGAGTGACTGGGGGTACCGGGAGAGAGTGAGTGACTGGGGGTA
This sequence comes from Leptobrachium leishanense, assembly GCA_009667805.1. Taxonomy (NCBI): domain Eukaryota; kingdom Metazoa; phylum Chordata; class Amphibia; order Anura; family Megophryidae; genus Leptobrachium; species Leptobrachium leishanense. Next base: position 141,085,082 of record CM019071.1, read on the forward strand.
CCGGGAGAGAGTGAGTGACTGGGGGTACCGGGAGAGAATGAGTGACTGGGGGTACCGGGAGAGAATGAGTGACTGGGGGTACCGGGAGAGTGAGTGATTGGGGGTACTGGGGGAGTAACTGGGGGTACTGGGAAAACGTGGGGGTACGTGGAGAGAGTGACTGGGGTATTTGGAGAAAGTGTGGGTACTGAGAGTGACTGGGGTACTTGGAGGGAGAGGCTGACTGGGGGTGCTGGAAGAGAGTGACTGGGTATAGTGTGAGAGTGGAACTATGATAGGGTATACTGGTACAGGGTGACTGGTAGCAGTGGCATAGCGTGGGGGGCATGTGAGCTTCATTTTTTTTATTATATCAGTACTTTGTTAATATACAATACATGTGCTTGTGGGGTAACGGGGGTCAATACTCTACAGGTGTCAGGGAAGCATGGTGTGTTACCGTGTCCACAGGTTGGGGGGGGGGTGCACAATTCTTGCCTTGCCCCGGGCGCTGAAACCCACGCTATGCCGCTGGATAAAAGGAAGGGGGGCATTGAGATCATCCAGACAGAAGGTAACAGAAAACAAGCTTATAGCGCAGGGTATTCACATTAAAAAGGTAGAAATAAAAATTATTATACGTTGCGCCTTTAGAAAGACTTTTAAATAGAATCGTGACGCACGTTTAGTGGCATATAAGGTTTAGGGTATATCTAAACACTTCAATAATTACACTTTAACACGTTCTATAAACAGAGAAAGAAAATAATGCCTTTGTTCCTTGGAGAGAAAAAGAAAGAAAACCCATGAGCCGCAATTTATATACATGGACTCTTAATGACTCTGCGGTGTTGATTGGAGATTCTACTACTCATTGTAGTGGAACAAAAAATAAAGATAAAGCTTCCAATTAGTGCACAGATATAGGGTATATTTAAAGGTGAAAAATTTTAAAGGCTATCAGAGAGAGGCTTTAAAATGATGCATCTACACCGTTTCTAATTAAGCGACGTCTTATTCTTAATCAGGTCAGCAAAGAGGCAATAGATTCTAATTAATCCTTTACACATGGATACTTTCACACAAAACGCAGAAAAATGGAATTTATTTACCATACAATTATATTATTTTCCCTATACATTGCGTGTTTATTCTGCGTAGGGCAGCGATGGTCTGTTTTTGTTTGTAATCCCCTCACGTGTTAAAGTTCACAATACGTAGAGTAAAATATTTTACACAAGAATGCGTTGAGAATGAGAAATTATGAGGAACAGGTCTAAAAAGTCCAATAATTGGCAAGAATAGCCTACATCCTATTTGCAGACCTGCCCTTTGGGTAGGATGAACAGGGGGCACGCTCTGGGCCCTGCAATTCTGGGGGCCCCACACCACTGCCAACAGCTGACTTGTAAATGCACAGAGTCAGTGTCCAGCAGGAAACTCCACCTGCCTTCAAGACTGCCTCACTGAGAGCCTAAGCAATGACAGACTCCGACTCCCAGACTCCGACTCCCAGACTCCGACTCCCAGACTCCGACTCCCAGACTCCGACTCCCAGACTCCGACTCCCAGACTCCGACTCCCAGACTCCGACTCCCAGACTCCGACTCCCAGACTCCGACTCCCAGACTCCGACTCCCAGACTCCGACTCCCAGACTCCGACTCCCAGACTCCGACTCCCAGACTCCGACTCCCAGACTCCGACTCCCAGACTCCGACTCCCAGACTCCGACTCCCAGACTCCGACTCTCAGCTAAATATTACTTTAATTGATTTTTCTAGCTTAAGTTCATGCAGTTGACCAGTCCCAAGCTGCTGGATAGTACTGGTCAAGTTGGAAGCTCTTGACATTTAGTTGTCATTCTGCACAATGAGCATAGCCTACATTTGAGTCTTCCAGCAATTCTATGCTCAACCAAATGTCAACCGACTTGCAGCCAGTTTTAGAATTGGAGGAGACGAGTCTACTTTGTGAATATCCGAACTGCAACTTGACCTCAAAAACGGAGGTGCATCAACTCTGAAGGCAGGAGTTGGCTTTTTTGGGTTAAACCTTTCAGTTTTTTTCTATATTAATAGTTATGCCTATTAACGACTACTTGAACATGGAACTAGAATACATGGCTCGAAGGAGAACAACCTGGTGTGTTTTGTCTGAGGAAAGCCCTGGAGTGGATTTTTTTTTACTTCCGATAAAGTTGCACCCATCTCCACCGAGAACATGGAGTTTCCTGCATCTGCAAAAAAGTAGCATCAACTCCCCCCACCTCCCCTCGCCTCCAGTTTGCCGTGAAGGAGTCGAGGTGCAGTAACTGTACTCCTTCCCCATAATCTCCTCCAGATGTGACAGAGAATGAGGTCATCCCGGGGACCTGCCTGTCACACGAATGATTATTTTCCATTCTGCAAAGGCGGAAATGTGGGCTCCAGCTCGATGCTTCACTGGAAAGAAGAAATTTTTTTTGCTTGTTTTGTCTTTCGTTGCTGTCAGAAAAAAAAAAAAAAAATCCCGCAAAATAGGGAAACACAGATAAATTGTCCCATAAAATTATGGGATCTATGGCCACCCTAAACTTTAAGATCCCTGGCATATCAAGGCTGTGGAGCCATAACACCCTCCTCCATCTATGTCCCACTACTTGTGTCACTCAACAAAAGGAATGAAAAAGATCCCCAAAAGAACCCCATGTCAACTTCTTTTTTGCACATACAGTTACACTGTAATAGAGATAAACAAATTAGGAAAACCTTTCTAAGTATGAAAAGCATATAAACTGATAAAAAGTACAAGTCTGGAACCATATAGGAAAAATGGAGGAGAAAAAAGAGGAATGGGGAAAGGTAAATAAAGGGGAAAGGGGATGCAGGGGATAAGGAAATGAAAGGGAAAGCAGGGGATATGGAAATGAAAGGGAAAGCAGGGGATTAGGAAATGAAAGGGAAAGCAGGGGATATGGAAATGAAAGGGAAAGCAGGGGATAAGGAACTGAAAGGGAAAGCTGGGGATAAGGAAATGAAAGGGAAAGCAGGGGATAAGGAAATGAAAGGGAAAGCAGGGGATATGGAAATGAAAGGGAAAGCAGGGGATAAGGAAATGAAAGGGAAAGCAGGGGATAAGGAAATGAAAGGGAAAGCAGGGGATAAGGAAATGAAAGGGAAAGCAGGGGATAAGGAAATGAAAGGGAAAGCAGGGGATAAGGAAATGAAAGGGAAAGCAGGGGATATGGAAATGAAAGGGAAAGCAGGGGATAAGGAACTGAAAGGGAAAGCTGGGGATAAGGAAATGAAAGGGAAAGCAGGGGATAAGGAAATGAAAGGGAAAGCAGGGGATATGGAAATGAAAGGGAAAGCAGGGGATAAGGAAATGAAAGGGAAAGCAGGGGATAAGGAAATGAAAGGGAAAGCAGGGGATAAGGAACTGAAAGGGAAAGCTGGGGATAAGGAAATGAAAGGGAAAGCAGGGGATATGGAAATGAAAGGGAAAGCAGGGGATAAGGAAATGAAAGGGAAAGCAGGGGATAAGGAAATGAAAGGGAAAGCAGGGGATAAGGAACTGAAAGGGGAAGCTGGGGATAAGGAAATGAAAGGGAAAGCAGGGGATAAGGAAATGAAAGGGAAAGCAGGGGATAAGGAAATGAAAGGGAAAGCAGGGGATAAGGAACTGAAAGGGAAAGCTGGGGATAAGGAACTGAAAGGGAAAGCAGGGGATAAGGAAATGAAAGGGAAAGCAGGGGATTAGGAAATGAAAGGGAAAGCAGGGGATAAGGAAATGAAAGGGAAAGCAGGGGATAAGGAAATGAAAGGGAAAGCAGGGGATAAGGAACTGAAAGGGGAAGCTGGGGATAAGAAAATGAAAGGGAAAGCAGGGGATTAGGAAATGAAAGGGAAAGATGGGGATTAGGAAATGAAAGAGAAAGCAGGGGAAAAGGATATGAAAGGGGAAAGGAAAGAAAGAAGGTTGAAGGGAAAGAAGGTTGAAGGGAAAGAAGGGGGAAAGGAAAGAAGGTTGAAGGGAAAGAAGGTTGAAGGGAAAGAAGGTTGAAGGAAAAGAAGGTTGAAGGGAAGAAGGGGGAATTAACAGGGTTATCCAAAGAGATCCGAATTGTTTGAGAAAGGTAACCGAACGCTGAAAATCAGTGTTCGGTTGCCTTTCCTGGCCATTCGGCTATCCAGAGAGCAGGCAATTCGCCAAATCCTGGCGAATTTCCTGAACATATGGTGCCTGTTCGAGGGCAGTGAAATCCTCATGAAAAGCACTGCTTCGACTATTCAGAGAACACAAACCAGCAGTGAAAGGTTCCCCTAATGCCCTGCCATTCGGTGGCTTAATTCGGCAAATTTATTCAGGAGAATCCCATAGGCTTCAATGTTAAAAATATTCCCGTTTTAATTCAATATCTAATAAACCGTTCATTATAAAATTCTGCAGCAAAAAGTCTCTTTATTTATAGATTTTTTAGGATACTTTAAGCATTTTTCTGATTTTTTTTTAAGTCCGATTTTTTTTTGATTTTTTTTTTTAAGTTTACTTATTTTTTCTGTAACAGCCCTCTTTATTATCATTCCCTGGACCTCCTGTGTAAATTTCAGACATTTTCGCTCAGTAGTTTCTTTGCAAACAGCGTTTCATTTTCACAGATTCATACAAATGGTTTTGCTAATTTATTCACTGCCTCTTCTGGGTCTCAGCTGCTTTGGCTCTGTGTGATTCGGCTCCTGTTCGGCTGCTTCACTGTGTGTGTTCGGCTCCTGCTCGGGTTTTTCGAAGGTTAATCCAGATGTTTTTGCTGGTTTTCTGCGTGCATTCAGGGGGTTTAAGGCAGCTTTTCCCTGAAATTCGGGGACCCTGTTGTACTTGCTGAATACACCGCAGGGTCACCGAAATAATTGAAGAGAACGAAAAGTCACCGAACGTGCGGTGACTTTTCGAATCTCTTTGGATAACCCTGTAAGTGAAAGGAATAGGACAGGAAAGAAAGGGAAATGGGAAAGAAAGGGAAAAGGGAAAGAAATTGGAAAGGGAAAGCGAGAGGATGGGAAAGAAAGGGTAGAGAAAGAAGGGGGAAGGGAAAGAAAGGGGAATTAAGTGAAAGGAATAGGATGGGAAGGAAAGGGAAAGAAATTGGAAAGTGAAAGCGAGAGGACGGGAAAGAAAGGGGGTAGAGAAAGAAGGGGAAAGGGAAAAAAGGGGGAAGGGAAAAAGGGGGAAGGAAAAAAAGGAGGAAGGGAAAAGGGGGAAGGGACAAAGGGGAAAGGGAAAAAAGGGGGAAGGGAAAAAAGGGGGAAGGGACAAAGGGGAAAGGGAAAAAAGGGGGAAGGGAAAAAAGGGGGAAGGGAAAAAGGGGGAAGGAAAGAAGGGGAAAGGAAAGAAGGGGAAAGGAAAGAAGGGGAAAGGAAAGAAGGGGAAAGGAAAGAAGGGGAAAGGAAAGAAGGGGAAAGGAAAGAAGGGGAAAGGAAAGAAGGGGAAATTAAAATGAAAGGAATAGGACTGGAAAAGGGAAAGAAATTGGAAAGGGAAAGCGAGAGGACGGGAAAGAAAGGGGTAGAGAAAGAAGGGGAAAGGGAAAAAGGGGAAGGGAAAAAGGGGGAAGGGAAAAAGGAGGAAGGGAAAAAGGGGGAAGGAAAAAAGGGGGAAGGAAAAAAGGGGGAAGGGAAAAAGGGGGAGGGAAAAAAGGGGGAAGGAAAAAAGGGGGAAGGGAAAAAGGGGAAGGAAAAAAGGGGAAGGAAAAAAGGGGGAAGGGAAAAAAGGGGGAGGAAAAAGGGGAAAGGGAAAAAGGGGGAAGGAAAAAGGGGAAGGAAAAAAGGGGGAAGGGAAAAAGGGGAAGGAAAGAAGGGGAAAGGAAGAAAGGGGAAAGGAAAGAAGGGGAAAGGAAGGGGAAAGGAAAGAAGGGGAAAGGAAAGAAGGGGAAAGGAAAGAAGGGGAAAGGAAAGAAGGGGAAAGGAAAGAAGGGGAAATTAAAATGAAAGGAATAGGACTGGAAAAGGGAAAGAAATTGGAAAGGGAAAGCGAGAGGACGGAAAAGAAAGGGGGAAGGGAACGAAGGAGGTAGGGAATGAATGGGGAAGGCAACAAATTGGGAAGGGAACAAGGGGAAGGGAACAAGGGGAAGGGAACAAGGGGAAGGGAAAGAAGGGGAAGGGAAAGAAGGAGAAGGGGAAGGGAAAGAAGGAGAAGGGGAAGGGAAAGAAGGAGAAGGGGAAGGGAAAGAAGGGGGAAGGGAAAGAAGGGAAAGAAGGAGAAGGGGAAGGGAAAGAAGGAGGAAGGGGAAGGGAAAGAAGGAGGAAGGGAAAGAAGGAGGAAGGGAAAGAAGGAGGAAGGGAAAGAAGGAGGAAGGGGAAGAAGGAGAAGGAAGGGAAAGAAGGAGAAGGAAGTGAAAGAAGGGGAAGGGGAAGGGAAAGAAGGAGAAGGGGAAGGGAAAGAAGGGGGAAGGGAAAGAAGGGGGAAGGGAAAAAAGGGGGAAGGGAAGGGAAAAAAGGGGGAAGGGAAAAAAGGGGGAAGGGAAAAAAGGGGGAAGGGAAAAAAGGGGGAAGGGAAAGAAGGGGAAAGGAAAGAAGGGGAAAGGAAAGAAGGGGAAAGGAAAGAAGGGGAAAGGAAAGAAGGGGAAAGGAATGAAGGGGGAATTAAGTGAAAGGAATAGGACTGGAAAAGGGAAAGAAAGGGGAAAGGGAAAGAAATTGGAAAGGGAATGCGAGAGGAAGGGAACAAAGGGGGAAGGGAACAAGGGGAAGGGAACAGGGGGAGGGAACAAAGGGGAAGGGAAGAACAAGGGGGAAGGGAAAAGGGGGAAGGGAACAAGGGGGAAGGGAACAAGGGGGAATGGAACAGAGGGGGAATGGAACAAGGGGGAATGGAACAATGGGGAAGGGAACAAGGGGGATGGAACAAGGGGAATGGAACAATGGGGAAGGGAACAATGGGGAAGGGAACAAGGGGGAAGGGAACAAGGGGGAAGGGAACAAGGGGGATGGAACAAGGGGGAATGGAACAATGGGGAAGGGAACAAGGGGGAAGGGAACAAGGGGGAAGGGAACAAGGGGGAATGGAACAAGGGGAATGGAACAATGGGGAAGGGAACAAGGGGGAAGGGAACAAGGGGGAAGGGAACAAAGGAGAAGGAAAGAAGGGGAAGGGAAAGAAGGGGGAAGGGAAAGAAGGGAGAAGGGGAAGGGAAAGAAGGAGAAGGGGGAAGGGGGAGAAGGGGGAAGGGAGAAGGGGGAAGGGAAAGAAGGGGGAAGGGAAAGAAGGAGAAGGGGAAGGGAAAGAAGGAGAAGGGCAAGGGAAAGAAGGAGAAGGGGGAAGGGAAAGAAGGGGGAAGGGAAAGAAGGGGAAGGAAAGAAGGGGAAAGGAAAGAAGGGGAAGGAAAGAAGGGGTGAGGGAAGAAGGTGGAAGGAAAAAAAGGGGGAAGGAAAAGAAAATTGGAAAGGAATGCGAGAGGAAGGGAACAAAGGAGGAAGGGAACAAAGGGGAAGGGAACAAAGGGGGAAGGGAACAAGGGGGAAGGGAACAAGGGGGAAGGGAACAAGGGGGAAGGGAACAAGGGGGAAGGGAACAAGGGGAACGGAACAAGGGGGAAGGGAACAAAGGAGGAAGGGAAAGAAGGGGGAAGGGAAAGAAGGGGGAAGGGAAAGAAGGGGGAAGGGAAAGAAGGGGGAAGGGAAAGAAGGAGAAGGGGAAGGGAAAGAAGGGGAAGGGAAAGAAGGAGAAGGGGAAGGGAAAGAAGGAGAAGGGGGAAGGGAAAGAAGGGGGAAGGGAAAGAAGGGGGAAGGGAAAGAAGGAGAGGGGAAGGGAAAGAAGGAGAAGGGCAAGGGAAGAAGGAGAAGGGGGAAGGGAAAGAAGGGGGAAGGGAAAGAAGGGGAAGGAAAGAAGGGGAAAGGAAAGAAGGGGAAAGGAAAGAAGGGGAAGGGAAAGAAGGAGGAAGGGAAAAAAGGGGGAAGGAAAAAAGAAATTGGAAAGGGAATGCGAGAGGAAGGGAACAAAGGAGGTAGGGAACAAAGGGGGAAGGGAACAAAAGGGGAGGGGAACAAAGGGGGAAGGGAACAAGGGGAAGGGAACAAGGGGAATGGAACAAGGGGAATGGAACAATGGGGAAGGGAACAAGGGGAACGGAACAAGGGGGAAGGGAACAAAGGAGAAGGAAAGAAGGGGAAGGGAAAGAAGGGGGAAGGGAAAGAAGGGGAAGGGAAAGAAGGGGAAGGGAAAGAAGGAGAAGGGGAAGGAAAGAAGGGGAAGGGAAAGAAGGAGAAGGGGAAGGGAAAGAAGGAGGAAGGGGGAAGGAAAAAAGGGGGAAGGGAAAAAAGGGGGAAGGGAAAAAGGGGGAAGGGAAAAAAGGGGGAAGGGAAAAAAGGGGAAGGGAAAAAAGGGGGAAGGGAAAAAAGGGGGAAGGGAAAAAAGGGGGAAGGAAAAAAGGGGGAAGGGAAAAAGGGGGAAGGGAAAAAAGGGGGAAGGGAAAAAAGGGAAGGGGAAAAAGGGGGAAGGAAAGAAGGGGGAAGGAAAGAAGGGGAAAGGAAAGAAGGGGAAAGGAAAGAAGGGGAAAGGAAAGAAGGGGAAAGGAAAGAAGGGGAAAGGAAAGAAGGGGAAATTAAAATGAAAGGAATAGGACTGGAAAAGGGAAAGAAATTGGAAAGGGAAAGCGAGAGGACGGAAAAGAAAGGGGGAAGGGAACGAAGGAGGTAGGGAATGAATGGGGAAGGCAACAAATTGGGAAGGGAACAAGGGGAAGGGAACAAGGGGAAGGGAACAAGGGGAAGGGAAAGAAGGGGAAAGGGAAAGAAGGGAAAGGGAAAGAAGGAGAAGGGGAAGGGAAAGAAGGAGAAGGGGAAGGGAAAGAAGGAGAAGGGGAAGGGAAGAAGTGGAAGGGAAAGAAGGGAAAGAAGGAGAAGGGGAAGGGAAAGAAGGAGGAAGGGGAAGGGAAAGAAGGAGGAAGGGAAAGAAGGAGGAAGGGAAAGAAGGAGGAAGGGGAAGAAGGAGGAAGGGGAAGAAGGAGAAGGAAGTGAGAAGGGGAAGGGGAAGGAAAGAAGGAGAAGGGGAAGGGAAAGAAGGGGAAGGAAAAAAGGGGAAGGGAAAAAAGGGGAAGGGAAAAAGGGGAAGGGAAAAAAGGGGAAAGGAAAGAAGGGGAAAGGAAAGAAGGGGAAAGGAATGAAGGGGGAATTAAGTGAAAGGAATAGGACTGGAAAAGGGAAAGAAAGGGGAAAGGGAAAGAAATTGGAAAGGGAATGCGAGAGGAAGGGAACAAAGGGGGAAGGGAACAAAGGGGGAAGGGAACAAAGGGGGAAGGGAACAAAGGGGGAAGGGAACAAAGGGGGAAGGGAACAAAGGGGGAAGGGAACAAGGGGGAATGGAACAAGGGGGAAGGGAACAAGGGGGAAGGGAACAAGGGGGAAGGGAACAAAGGAGAAGGAAAGAAGGGGAAGGGAAAGAAGGAGAAGGGGAAGGGAAAGAAGGAGAAGGGGGAAGGGGGAGAAGGGGAAGGAAGAAGGGGGAAGGGAAAGAGGGGGAAGGGAAAGAAGGAGAAGGGGAAGGGAAAGAAGGAGAAGGGCAAGGGAAAGAAGGAGAAGGGGGAAGGGAAAGAAGGGGGAGGGAAAGAGGGGAAGGAAAGAAGGGGAAAGGGAAAAAGGGGAAGGGAAAGAAGGGGGAAGGGAAAGAAGGGGAAGGAAAGAAGGGGAAGGAAAGAAGGGGAAAGGAAAGAAGGGAAAGGAAAGAAGGGGAAGGGAAAGAAGGAGGAAGGGAAAAAAGGGGAAGGAAAAAAGAAATTGGAAAGGGAATGCGAGAGGGGGAACAAAGGAGGTAGGGAACAAAGGGGGAAGGGAACAAAGGGGGAAGGGAACAAAGGGGGAAGGGAACAAGGGGGAAGGGAACAAGGGGAAGGGAACAAGGGGGAATGGAACAATGGGGAAGGGAACAAGGGGGAACAGAACAAGGAGGAAACAAAGGAGAAGGAAAGAAGGGGAAGGGAAAGAAGGGGGAAGGGAAAGAAGGAGAAGGGGAAGGGAAAGAAGGAAAGGGGAAGGAAAGAAGGAGAAGGGGAAGGGAAAGAAGGAGAAGGGGAAGGAAAAAGGAGAAGGGGGAAGGGAAAGAAGGGGGAAGGGAAAGAAGGGGAAGGGAAAGAAGGGGGAAGGGAAAGAAGGGGAGGAAAGAAGAGAAGGGGAAGGGAAAGAAGGAGAAGGGCAAGGGAAAGAAGGAGAAGGGCAAGGGAAAGAAGGAGAAGGGCAAGGGAAAGAAGGAGAAGGGAAGGGAAAGAAGGAGAAGGGGGAAGGGAAAGAAGGGGGAAGGGAAAGAAGGGGAAGGAAAGAAGGGGAAAGGAAAGAAGGGGAAAAGGAAAGAAGGGGAATTAAGTGAAAGGAATAGGACTGGAAAAGGGAAAGAAAGGGCAAAAGGGAAAGAAATTGGAAAGGGAAAGCGAGAGGACGGAAAAGAAAGGGGGAAGGGAACGAAGGAGGTAGGGAATGAATGAGGAAGGGAACAAGGGGGAAGGGAACAAGGGGGAAGGGAAAAAGGGGGAAGGGAACAAGGGGAAGGGAACAAGGGGGAAGGGAACAAGGGGGAAGGGAACAAGGGGGAAGGGAACAAGGGGGAAGGAACAAAGGGGAAGGGAACGAAGGAGGTAGGGAATGAATGGGGAAGGGAACAAGGGGGGAGGAACAAGGGGGAGGGAACAAGGGGGAGGGAACAAGGGGGAGGGAACGAAGGAGGTAGGGAACGAAGGAGGTAGGGAATGAATGGGGAAGGGAACATGGGGGAGGGAACAAGGGGAAGGGAACAAGGGGGAAGGGAACAAGGGGGATGGGACAAAGGGGGAAGGGAACAAGGGGAAGGGGACAAGGGGAGGGAACAAGGGGGAAGGAACAAGGGGAAGGGAACAAGGGGGAAGGGAACAAGGGGGAGGGAACAAAGGGGAAGGGAACAAGGGGGAAGGGAGCAATGGGAAAGGGAACAAAGGGGGAAGGGAACAAAGGGGGAAGGGAACGAAGGGGGAAGGGAAAGAAGGGGGAAGGGAAAGAAGGAGAAGGGGGAAGGGAAAGAGAAAGAAGGGGGAAGGGAAAGAAGGGGAAAGGAAAGAAAGGTGGAATTAAGTGGAAAAAAGGGGACAGGGGAAAAGTGGAATCAAAACAATGGTCATGGAAAGGATAAGAAACGGAGGAAAAGGGAAAAGATGAAAGAAAAGGAAAAGGGAAAGTGAAAGCAAGAAGGAAGAAAATTGAGAGCAACAAAAGGGAGGAGGGAAATGGGTAAAGGGAGGAGAAACGTTAGGAAAGGAGGTAAAGGGAATACAGGTTGGTGGAAGGAGAGCGCAGCATACTGTGGGTTTGTTTAGTACCTTTCTGTGTGTGAGCTCATAGGAGCAGACTCTTTAGGTGTGGCGCAGCACAGGTTACACAGTGGCATAAGCGTTGGTAGGTTCTGGCCTCAAAGCTCTCAGTCTCCAAATGGAACATATAGGCGACCGGCAGGCTTTTTCATCTACTGGATAGGGCTGATGTTTATGATTAAATGTACCCGTCACCTTTTCAATATAAATCTGGCTCTGTAATCAAATGGATAGCCCTCATATTCACTGCCCCGCCGGGAAAATTCATGGTGTTCCGGCCTGTTCCTAGCTCTTCCACGTCAACAGCTATCTTTGGATTTGTGTGGCACTTTATTGTTGCCCTCTTGCATTGGTTTTCCCCCAGGAGGATCAGTGGGTGATGAAGATTTCACGCACCACGTTTCTTTCTACGTTCATTGGATTTGAGGACTAGGTAGCCCTCACTGGCACCTCGTTTTAATGATTATTTTTCCAAGAGTTTGCCTCTGGCTTTACATTTGTGGAAATAACCAGTCGTGTAATTGAGTAATTTCTTTTTTGAAGAAGAAGAAAGTGATTTTTTTTTTTGACAGATGAAAGACATTGTACGATATTGTATTTGAGGTCCGCACGTCTGTGAGGCTACCCCGGGGATTCCCGAAACAATGGGATCGGCTCCACTTTGGGCCAGCAGACACAGACGAGCACAGTAGCAGCTCATAAATAACCCAGAATTCAGAGGAAAAAAGTAAAAAAAAAAAAAGACTTCAAAAGCAGGATGGAAGGACAGAGTGTATGTTCCATTACCGGCACACTTGGATTCACCTCACACTCCCCTTCATTCCAGGTGTTCCCGCCGTATACAAGCCGATAGCAGTTCTTTACACGACGCCGCGGAAAGATGAACATCAGACTGTGTCAGACCCAATCCACCCTCTGCGCGTGATCCCCATTATAAACACCGTCTGTAACCTGCGTTTCACGGGCTTTTTATTTTTTTTCTCTTCGTTCTAGTTTTATGGCTCGGAGGTAAAATGATTAAAGGCTGGGAACAGCATGTTTATTCTTCCGGGACACCCGGGTGGATTAATGGAGAGATATTACAGGATAGATAGAATTCAGATGCAACGAGAAGCACAGAGAAATAAAGTAATAGAGAGGTGGAAACAGACAGAGGAATGGATAGACAGGCCGATGTATAGACAGAGGAATGGATAGACAGAGGAATGGATAGACAGAGGAATGGATAGACAGAGGGATGGATAGACAGAGGGATGGATAGACAGAGGGATGGATAGACAGAGGGATGGATAGACAGAGGGATGGATAGACAGAGGGATGGATAGACAGAGGGATGGATAGACAGAGGGATGGATAGACAGAGGGATGGATAGACAGAGGGATGGATAGACAGAGGGATGGATAGACAGAGGGATGGATAGACAGAGGGATGGATAGACAGAGGGATGGATAGACAGGCTGGTGGAAAGAGGGATGGATAGACAGGCCGATGGAAAGACAGAGATGTAGACAGAGCTGCTGCTGCCTTGGAGTAGTGGGAGTTGAGTGTGGAGCTGATTTTATGTTGTTTTAAACGGCTTTTGTACTATATGCAGATTGACAAGTAACGCCAATCACTGTATTTGTCAGTCAGTTCAGCTAGCAGGCCGCTCGGTTTGTGCTGCACCCTGTGTGTCATGCTCTGGCTTTTTAATACAATCACATAGACTGCAAAAAAGGTACACATAGGCTTATATTTACATATACACAGGCGGCACACACATATACAGACAGTGACCAAATCCTGTTATTTTCAATTCAAAAACATTGCCCGTGTCCGCCCCTTTCTGACACAAGATACCACAAAAGTGCTGGTTCATGCTCTTATCATTTCACGACTTGACTACTGCAACTCGCTCCTTATTGGCCCAAACTCCCGTATCGCCCCTTTGCAATCTGTAATGAATGCAGGGGCCAGGCTTATTTTTCTCACCAGACGCACCTCACGTACCTCCCCCCTCTGCCGGTCCCTCCATTGGCTTCCTGTACATTTCAGGATACAGTTTAAAATACAGATGCTCACGTTCAAATCACTCAATAACTCAACTCCTCCCTACAGGTCTTCGTTACTCAGCAAGCACGTCCCATCTATACAACTCCGATCTGCAGGTGATCTATTCTCCACCTGTCATCAGTCTACACGCACACAGCCAACTCTCGCCTCCAAGACTTCTCAAGGGCAGCTCCGGTCCTGTGGAATGACTTGCCTCGCCCTATCAAACTCTCCCCTGACCTTCAGGCCTTCAAGAAATCCCTCAAAACCCATCTCTTCAGATTAGCGTACCACATCACTGATGCAACTCATCCCACTGCTCACCTACTCACACTTGATTAAAGCCGCTTATATGGCCCCACCATTCCCAAACCACTGGCACTAATGATCCTGCTATCTACTGCAATTCCTCTTGTCTTCCTCAACCCCAATCCCTCTAGACTGTAAGCTCCTATGAGCAGGGCCCTCTACACCTCTTGTTTCCATCCTATGTCCGTTTATATGTATTTCGTTCCCTTTGGTTATTGTAAAGGGCTGCAGAAACTGCTGCGCTATATAAATGATGACAATAATAATAATATTAACCCGGGCGGTATGTGGGCATCACGGAGACATTGGTCTCTACTATCACTAGAGGGCACATGGAGTTTGTCCTGGCACGGTGTTAACCCGTGGGCTTCCAGAGGCAGGTCTATATCAATACATTGGAGGACACAATAGATGCAAATACAAATGGTTATCCAGCCTGCCCCCCCCAATAAAAATGTTTTGTTTGTTTTTTTGTTATAGAGGGAGAGGAGAGGGGAAAAGGAGAGGAGAGGGGTGGGGATGAGAGAGAGGGGAAGGAGAGAGGAGAGGAGGAAAGGAAGAGGGGGCAATGGAGAGCGAGGGGAAAAGGAGAGCGAGGGGAAAGGAGAGCGAGGGGGAAAGGAGAGCGAGGGGGAAAGGAGAGCGAGGGGAAGGAAGACGAGGGGAAGCGAGCGGGGAAAGGAGCGCGAGGAGGGGAAAGGAGCGCGAGGGGGAAAGGAGCGCGAGGGGGAAAGGAGCGCGAGGGGAAAGGAGCGCGAGGGGAAAAGGAGAGCGAGGGGAAAAGGAGAGCGAGGGGGAAAAGGAGAGCGAGGGGGAAAAGGAGAGCGAGGGGCAGGAAAGGAGAGCGAGGGGGAAAGGAGGGCGAGGGGGGGAAAGGAGAGCGAGGGGGGGAAAGGAGAGCGAGGGGGGGAAAGGAGAGCGAGGGGGAAAGGAGAGTGAGGGGGAAGGAGAGCGAGGGGCAGGAAGAGGAGAGCGAGGGGGGAAAGGAGAGCGAGGGGAAAAGGAGAGCGAGGGGCAGGAAAGGAGAGCGAGGGGCAGGAAAGGAGAGCGAGGGGGAAAGGAGAGATGGGGAAAGGAGAGATGGGAGAAAGGAGAGATGGGGAAAGGAGAGATGGGGAAAGGAGAGAGGGGGAAAGGAGCGAGGGGGAAAGGAGCGAGGGGGAAAGGAGCGAGGGGGAAAGGAGCGAGGGGGAAAGGAGAGGAGGGGGGGAAAGGAGAGGAGGGGGAAAAGGAGAGGAGGGGGAAAAGGAGAGGAGGGGGAAAAGGAGAGGAGGGGGAAAAGGAGAGGAGGGGGAAAAGGAGAGGAGGGTGAAAGGAGAGAGGGGGAAAGGAGAGAGGGGAAAGGAGAGAGGGGAAAGGAACAAGGGGGAAAGGAACAAGGGGGAAAGGAACAAGGGGGAAAGGAACAAGGGGGAAGGAACAAGGGGAAAGGAACAAGGGGAAAGGAACAAGGGGAAAGGAACAAGGGGGAAAGGAACGAGGGGAAAGGAACGAGGGGGAAAGGAACGAGGGGGAAAGGAACGAGGGGGAAAGGAACGAGGGGGAGGGAAAGGAACGAGGGGGAGGGAAAGGAACGAGGGGGAGGGAAAGGAACGAGGGGGAGGGAAAGGAACGAGGGGGAGGGAAATGAACGAGGGGGAGGGAAATGAACGAGGGGGAGGGAAATGAACGAGGGGGAGGGAAAGGAACGATGGGGAGGGAAAGGAAAGAGGGGGAGGGAAAGGAACGAGGGAGAAAGGAAAGAGGGGGAAAGGAACGAGGGGGAAAGGAACGAGGGGGAAAGGAACGAGGGGGAAAGGAACGAGGGGGAAAGGAACGAGGGGGGAAGGAACGAGGGGAAAGGAACGAGGGAAAGAACGAACGGGGGGAAAGGAACGAGGGGGAAAGGAACGAGGGGGAAAGGAACGAGGGGAAAGGAACGAGGGGGAAAGGAACGAGGGGGAAGGGAACGAGGGGGAAGGGAACGAGGGGGAAGGGAACGAGGGGGAAGGAACGAGGGGGAAGGAAACGAGGGAGGAAGGGAACGAGGAGGGAACGAGGAAGGGAGGAAGGGAACGAGGGGAGAAGGAAAGACGGGGAAAGGAAAGAAGGGGTAAAGGAAAGAAGGGGTAATGGAACGAGGGGGTAAATTAAAGAGAGGGAAGGGATAGGCGGGGAAGGGAAAGGCGGGGAAGGGAAAGGCGGAGGAAGGGAAAGGCGGAGGAAGGGAAAGGCGGAGGAAGGGAAAGGCGGAGGAAGGGAAAGGCGGGGGAATGGAGAGAGGGGGAAGGGAATGGCGGGGGAAGGGAGAGGCAGGGGAAGAGAGAGGCAGAGAAAGTGAGAGGGTGCAGAAAGTGAGAGAGGTTCTGTGTGTCCGGGTGTAAGGTGTCCTAGTGCATAGTCCAATGTACCTGAGGGGGAAAGGAGAGCGAGGGGGAAAAAGGAGAGCGAGGGGAAAGGAGAGCGAGGGGGAAAGGAGAGCGAGGGGGAAAGGAGAGCGAGGGGGAAAAGGAGAGCGAGGGGAAAAGGAGAGCGAGGGGAAAAGGAGAGCGAGGGGGAAAAGGAGAGCGAGGGGAAAAGGAGAGCGAGGGGGAAAAGGAGAGAGAGGGGGAAAAGGAGAGCGAGGGGGAAAAGGAGAGCGAGGGGGAAAAGGAGAGCGAGGGGAAAAGGAGAGCGAGGGGGAAAAGGAGAGCGAGGGGGAAAGGAGAGAGAGGGGGAAAGGAGAGCGAGGGGGAAAAGGAGAGAGCGAGGGGAAAGGAGAGCGAGGGGGAAAGGAGGGGGAAAGGAGGGCGAGGGAAAAGGAGGGCGAGGGGGAAAGGAGGGCGAGGGGGAAAGGAGGGCGAGGGGGAAAGGAGGGCGAGGGGGAAAGGAGAGCGAGGGGGAAAGGAGAGCGAGGGGAAAGGAGAGCGAGGGGGAAAGGAGAGCGAGGGGAAAGGAGAGCGAGGGTGAAAGGAGAGCGAGGGGAAAGGAGAGCGAGGGGGAAAGGAGAGCGAGGGGGAAAGGAGAGCGAGGGGAAAGGAGAGCGAGGGGGAAAGGAGAGCGAGGGGAAAGGAGAGCGAGGGGGAAAGGAGAGCGAGGGGGAAAGGAGAGCGAGGGGAAAGGAGAGCGAGGGGAAAGGAGAGATGGGGAAAGGAGAGATGGGGAAAGGAGAGAGGGGGAAAGGAGAGATGGGGAAAGGAGAGATGGGGAAAGGAGAGATGGGGAAAGGAGAGATGGGGAAAGGAGAGATGGGGAAAGGGAGATGGGGGAAAGGAGAGATGGGGAAAGGAGAGATGGGGAAAGGAGAGATGGGGAAAGGAGAGATGGGGAAAGGAGAGATGGGGAAAGGAGAGATGGGGAAAGGAGAGATGGGGAAAGGAGAGATGGGGAAAGGAGAGAATGGGGAAAGGAGAGATGGGGAAAGGAAGAGATGAAAGGAGAGATGGGGAAAGGAGAGATGGGGAAAAGGAGAGAGGGGGAAAGGAGAAGAGGGCGAAAGGAGAGAGGGGGAAAAGGAAGAGAGGGGGGAAAGGAGAGAGGGGGGAAAAGGAGAGAGGGGGGAAAAGGAGAGAGGGGGGAAAAGGAGAGAGGGGGAAGGAGAGAGGGGGAAAGGAGAGAGGGGGAAAGGAGAGAGGGGAAAAGGAGAGGGGAAAGGAGAGGGGAAAGGAGAGGGGAAAGGAGAGGGGGAAAAAGAGAGAGGGGGAAAGGAGAGGGGAAAAGGAGAGAGGGGAAAAGGAGAGAGGGGGAAAAGGAGAGATGGGGAAAAGGAAGGAGAGAGGGGGAAAGGAGAGTAGGGGAAAAGGAGAGTAGGGGGAAAGAAGAGGGGAAAGGGGGAAAGGCGAGGGGAAGGAGAGCGAGGGGAAGGAGAGCGAGGGGAAGGAGAGGAGGGGGAAGGAGAGCGAGGGGGAAAGGAGAGCGAGGGGAAAGGAGAGCGAGGGGAAAGGAGAGCGAGGGGGAAAGGAGAGCGAGGGGGAAAGGAGAGCGAGGGGGGAAAGGAGAGCGCGGGGGGAAAGGAGAGCGAGAGGGGAAAGGAGGGGGAAAGGAGAGCGAGGGGAAAGGAAAGGGGGGGGTAAATTGTGAGGGGGAAAGTAGAGCGAGGGGAAAGGAGAGCGAGGGGGAAAGGAGAGCGAGGGGGAAAGGAGAGCGAGGGGAAAGGAGAGCGAGGGGAAGGAGGGGAAAAGTAGAGCGAGGGGAAAGGAGAGCGAGGGGGAAAGGAGAGCGAGGGGGAAAGGAGAGGAGGGGGAAAAGGAGAGGAGGGGGAAAAGGAGAGGAGGGGAAAAAAGAGAGCTGGGGAAAAGGAGAGAGGGGGAAAGGAGGAGAGGGGAGAAGGAGAGGGGGAAGAGAGAGGGGGTAAAGGAGAGGGGGAAAGAGAGGGGAAAAGGAGAGCGAGGGGGAAAGGAGAGCGAGGGGGAAAGGAGAGCGAGGGGGAAAGGAGAGCGAGGGGGAAAGGAGAGCGAGGGGGGAAGGAGGGGGAAAGTAGAGCGAGGGGAAAGGAGAGCAAGGGGAAAAGAGAGCGAGGGGGAAAGGAGAGGAGGGGGAAAGGAGAGGAGGGGGAAAAGGAGAGGAGGGGGAAAAGGAGAGGAGGGGAAAAAAGAGAGCTGGGGAAAAGGAGAGGGGGGGAAGGAGAGAGGGGGTAAAGGAGAGGGAAAGGAGAGGGGAAAAGGAGAGGGGAAAAGGAGAGGGGAAAGGAGAGCGAGGGGGAAAGGAGAGCGAGGGAAAGGAGAGCGAGGGGGAAAGGAGAGCGAGGGGGAAAGGAGAGCGAGGGCGAAAGCAGAGCAAGGGGGAAGGAGGGGAAAGGAGAGCGAGGGGAAAGAGGGGAAAGGAGAGCGAGGGAAAGAGGGGAAAGGAGAGCGAGGGGAAAAGAGGAAAGGAGAGCGAGGGGAAAGAGGGGAAAGGAGAGCGAGGGGAAAGGAAAGAGGGGAAAGGAGAGCGAGGGGAAAGGAGAGCGAGGGGAAAGGAGAGCGAGGGAAAGGAGAGCGAGGGGAAAGAGAGCGAGGGAAAGGACGAGGGAGAGCGAGGGAAAGAGAGGGGGAAAGGAGAGAGGGGAAAGGAGAGAGGGGAAAGGAGAGAGGGGAAAGGAAGAGAGTGGGAAAGGAGAGAGTGGGAAAGGAGAGAGTGGGAAAGGAGAGCGAGGGGGAAAGGAGAGCGAGGGGGAAAGGAGAGCGAGGGGAAAGGAGAGCGAGGGGGAAAGGAGAGCGAGGGGGAAAGGAGAGCGAGGGACGAAAAGGAGAGAGAGGGACGGGAAGGAGAGAGAGGGACGGGAAAGGAGAGAGAGGGACGGGAAAGGAGAGAGAGGGACGGGAAAGGAGAGAGAGGGACGGGAAAGGAGAGAGGGACGGGAAAGGAGAGCGAGGGACGGGAAAGGAGAGCGAGGGGGAAAGGAGAACGAGGGGGAAAGGAGAACGAGGGGGAAAGGAGAACGAGGGGGAAAGGAGAACGAGGGGGAAAGGAGAACGAGGGGGAAAGGAGAACGAGGGGAAAGGAGAACGAGGGAAAGGAGAGCGAGGGGAAAGGAGAGCGAGGGTGAAAGGAGAGCGAGGGAAAGGAGAACGAGGGGAAAGGAGAGCGAGGGACGGGAAAGAGAGCGAGGGACGGGAAAGGAGAGAGAGGGACGGGAAAGAGAGAGAGGGACGAAAGGAGAGAGGGACGGGAAAGGAGAGAGAGGACGGGAAAGGAGAAGAGGGGACGGGAAAGGAGAGAGAGGGGGAAAGGAGAACGAGGGGAAAGGAAACGAGGGGGAAAGAGAACGAGGGGGAAAGGAGAACGAGGGGGAAAGGAGAACGAGGGGGAAAGGAGAACGAGGGGGAAAGGAGAACGAGGGGAAAGGAGAACGAGGGGAAAGGAGAGCGAGGGGAAAGGAGAGCGAGGGAAAGAGAAGCGAGGGGGAAAAGGAGAGCGAGGGGGAAAGGAGAGCGAGGGTGAATGGAGAGCGAGGGGAAAGGAGAGCGAGGGGGAAAGGAGAGCGAGGGGGAGGAGAGCGAGGGGAAAAGGAGAGCGAGGGACGGGAAAGGAGAGAGAGGGATGGGGAATGGAGAGATGGGGAATGGAGAGATGGGGAATGGAGAGATGGGGAATGGAGAGATGGGGAATGGAGAGATGGGGAATGGAGAGATGGGGAATGGAGAAGATGGGGAATGGAGAGATGGGGAATGGAGAGATGGGGAATGGAGAGATGGGGAATGGAGAGATGGGGAATGGAGATGGGGAATGGAGAGATGGGGAAGGAGAGAGAGGGACGGACAAGGAGAGAGCGGGACGGGAAGGAAGAGAGCGAGGGGAAAAGGAGAGCGAGGGGGAAAGGAGAGCTAGGGGGGAAAGGAGAGCGAGGGGGGAAAAGGAGAGCGAGGGGGGAAAGGAGAGCGAGGGGAAAGGAGAGCGAGGGGGGAAAGGAGAGCTAGGGGGGAAAGGAGAGCGAGGGGGAAAGGAGAGCGAGGGGGAAAGGAGAGCGAGGGGGAAAGGAGAGCGAGGGGGAAAGGAGAGCGAGGGGGGAAAGGAGAGCGAGGGGGAAAGGAGAGCGAGGGGGAAAGGAGAGCGAGGGGGAAAGGAGAGCGAGGGGAAAAGGAGAGATGGGGAAAGGAGAGATGGGGAAAGGAGAGATGGGGAAAGGAGAGAGGGGGAAAGGAGAGGGGGAAAGGAGCGAGGGGAAAGGAGCGAGGGGGAAAGGAGCGAGGGGAAAGGAGAGGAGGGGGAAACGGAGAGGAGGGGAAAAGGAGAGGAGGGGAAAAGGAGAGGAGGGGGAAAGGAGAGGAGGGGGAAAAAGGAGAGGAGGGGGAAAAAGGAGAGGGGGGAAAAAGAGAGGAGGGGGAAACGGAGAGGAGGGGGAAAAGGAGAGGAGGGGGAAAAGGAGAGGAGGGGAAAAAGGAGAGGAGGGGAAAAAGAGAGAGGAGGGTGAAAGGAGAGAGGGGGAAAGGAGAGAGGGGGAAAGGAGAGAGGGGAAGGAGAAAGGAGGAAAGGAGAGAGGGAAAGAGAAGGGAAAGGAACAAGGGGGAAGGAACAAGGGGAAAGGAACAAGGGGGAAGGAACGAGGGAGAAAGGAACGAGGGGGAAAGGAACGAGGGGGAGGAAAGGAACGAGGGGGAGGAAAGGAACGAGGGGGAGGAAAGGAACGAGGGGGAGGGAAAGGAACGAGGGGGAGGGAAAGGAACGAGGGGGAGGGAAAGGAACGAGGGGAGGGAAAGGAACGAGGGGGAGGGAAGGAACGAGGGGGAGGGAAATGAACGGGGGGGAAATGAACGAGGGGAGGGAAATGAACGAGGGGGAGGGAAATGAAAGAGGGGGAGGGAATGAACGAGGGGAGGGAAAGGAACGATGGGAGGGAAAGGAAAGAGGGGGAGGAAAGGAAAGAGGGGGAGGGAAAGGAACGAGGGGGAGGGAAAGGAACGAGGGGGGAAAGGAACGAGGGGGAAGGAACGAGGGGGAAAGGAACGAGGGGGAAAGGAACGAGGGGGAAAGGAACGAGGGGGAAAGGAACGAGGGGGAAAGGAACGAGGGGGAAAGGAACGAGGGGGGAAAGGAACGAGGGGGGAAAGGAACAAGGGGAAAAGGAACGAGGGGGGAAAGGAACGAGGGGGGAAGGGAACGAGGGGGGAAGGGAACGAGGGGGGAAGGGAACGAGGGGGGAAGGAACGAGGGAGGAAGGGAACGAGGAAGGGAACGAGGAGGAACGAGGAAGGGAGGAAGGGAACGAGGGGGGAAGGAAAGACAGGGAAAGGAAAGAAGGGGTAAAGGAAAGAAGGGGTAATGGAACGAGGGGGTAAATTAAAGAGAGGGAAGGGATAGGCGGGGAAGGGAAAGGCGGGGAAGGGAAAGGCGGAGGAAGGGAAAGGCGGAGGAAGGGAAAGGCGGAGGAAGGGAAAGGCGGGGGAATGGAGAGAGGGGGAAGGGAATGGCAGGGGAAGGGAGAGGCAGGGGAAGAGAGAGGCAGAGAAAGTGAGAGGGTGCAGAAAGTGAGAGAGGTTCTGTGTGTCCGGGTGTAAGGTGTCCTAGTGCATAGTCCAATGTACCTGAGCATTCCGGTCCCATGTTGCCTAATACTTAAATACAAACTGAATAAAATATAAATACGCCATCAAGGAGCAGAATGAAATCGATCTCAGCCGAGGCCCAGAGCTTTTAACAAGACATCTAATATGCTTAAAGTCTAAAGAATAAAAGAAAGGGCTGATTTTTATTATTTTTTATCACTCTAAGGAGAAGGCTTAGGTTTTTTTGGCTGGAAATTCACTTTTATGAAACACGTATTGGCGCGGCCAGGCCGTGAGCGAACTGCTCTTTTATTTGGTGACGAAGCTGGCCGAGGTACAGAAACCATTCTGTGATGTCACCTCTGGAGCGACGAGCGAAGCCAAAGACACATCGCAGCACAAACCAAGGCACAGCGAGAGAAACAATGTATCTGGCATAGAATGCTACAGAAGGACTTCCAACCGCGCTGCGTTTATTCCGAGCAGCGTAGAATATTATTTTAAAAAATAAGTTAATAAACGAAAACCATTCAAATAAACAAAAGCAGATGGAGCGCGTTCTGCCCGTAAAGGAAGAGACGGACCCAAGATTTCCATTTATAGGAAAGAAATGTGACAATACTTGATCCGATGTACTGTACAATATGGACGTTTATAAATATACTGTACGTATCAGCTTTCGACTATTTGGAAAACAAACACAAACCATGCATTTCTGGTACAGCTCTATGTTCCTCCTGACCTGAAAAGGATGCTTAAATCTCAGGACACTTGGCTGTGACCACTTTTAATAAGAGGGCTATTTTTATTATCATTTATTAAGCACCAACACATTCCGCAGCGCTGTATAAAAGATTTTTAGTGTTTGTTGAACTTTAAATTACAGGGATACACTAAAAAGTTTATTTTCCTTTTTTTTTTGCCCTTAGATAATTGGGTAGATCCTGCTGACCGCCTCTGCGCAAATATTTACTTTTTTTATACACCTGTGATTTTACTCCCCTTTTCCCCCTCACCGCGCGCTGCTCCTCCTCCTCGGCTCAGTGACTCCCGAACCTTGACGTCCCTGAACATTTTCTGCGTAATTTGCGCTCCTAATCAAACTGCGTAGTGTAGGAACCACAAATTGTGCAGCGCTACGGGACCTTCACACTTCACATATGCAAGTTCCGCAGCGCCTGCGCAGAGCGATGGATTGAAGCTGCACGCGCATGCACAGATCTGATCCGTCAACTGCCGCTCGCTACAGAGAATGGTCTTAGAGGGTGACGTCAGCCGCTCTCTCGCTCTGTATGTGACAGCACTAGTGACCGGCAGCCGGGAAATTCAAAATCCCGGCTACTTGTGGAGGAAACTCTTCCACTTCATGCCAGGTTTTATATTCGATCGGGGCTGCAGGAAGTGGGGTAAAAGGTTGGGCGCTGCTCACAGCCTGACCACTTTAAAACAATAAAGTTGTCAGGATGAGTAAAGTGTCCCTTTAATTCTTAAATGGTAAAAATGTGCATTTTCCCAATTTACACCCATTATTTATTTTCTACCTTTATTCATTTATTCCTATTTAAAAGCAGCGAAATCCCTGCAAGTGGCATAGCGGTGCATGGCAGAAGCAGGTACTTAGTGGTTGGTTATGGACAATGATTCAGCCAATCGCAGGAGGAGTTACGTCATTTACCTTTATTTCTGATTCTTCACAAATCGTTTGATTTTATTATTTTCGTTCCACGCAGTAAAATATAAAAATTTGCAGCAAATCCCTTAAATGTGTTTATTTCTCTAACGCTGTGACGTACAGGAATATAAATAGTTTGGAATATTGAAATGTTATAGATTATATTATTTACACTTTTTTATTGCAGCAAAATTTGCTGACGTCTGCTCCGACCCAAACCGCCCCAATCTGTCCAAACGCATCAGTTTTGGGAGGACAGACGTCCAGATATCTGTTTGTTTTTTGCAGCATCTGGATGTCCTGGGGTCTTTCTGCAGATACTGTAAGTGCAGTGTACAGTAATCAAATCAAGAGAAGCGTAAACATCTCCAGCGATCATCCCAGGCGCGGGTCCCCCAGGCTCACAGCTGCACATGTGGCATGACAGAACGCATGGCGCGGTACAAGAGGGGGGCTGACATCAAGCAAGAGGAGGAGGGGGTCCACAGCACGTACAGACCGTGATAGGAATTAAATGTATGCAGTCCTCATTACTGTAGGAAAGTACCCGGCTGGGTGGAGTAGAGGTAACATCACTGCTCTGTAACCGTGGAGACATAGGTTCGAATCCCGGCAAGAGCACCTCTCCAGTAAGTGTCATTGGGCGAGACACCCAACGGTACATACTCGCCACCCAGGACATACTTGAAAACGAGAGAAATCTCAATGTATCCTTTCTGGTAAAATCCTTTCTAAAAAAAAAAAAAAAAAATATAAAAAATTATTTAAAAAAATACCAGCCCCCCCCCCCAGAATGCTCTAAATCGCGTTTACAAAACTGAAGTGGGATTTCGGAAATCATTAATTATCATCATAAAGAGATAAATGAGAATCGGGCCGTGAGAGGCTGAACGCGAAGAGACATTCCATAACAAGGGTCAGTCACGAAGGTCCAAATTTCCCACCGAATTGCCCTGAAAAGTGAATTTTACCCCATCTGCAATTTCAGGGAGATTCGTCTTTTCACCAAGCTGTGAATTCTCCAAATACAGGCAAATTGACAGGGAAATATGGTGGCATTTTGCCACAATTTGGCGTCACCGAAACTGTCTATTTGGAAACCATCAATTTGTCTATTCACAGAGCGCAAGATTGGACCGAATTTTCAGCGAAATGACTATAGGGGTTATTCAGAGAGGTCCGAAATGTCGCCGGACACTGAAATTCAGCTTTCGGTGCCATTTAGGGGCCATTCGACTATTCAGTGAGCAGGCAGTTTGGCGAATTGCCTGCACATACGGTGCCTGTTCGAGGACAGTGAAATCCCCATAGAGAAGCAATGCTTCGTCTATTCAGAGAACACAAACCAGCAGTGAGAAGTTGCCGAATTGCCCTGCCGTTCGGTGTTTTCATTCGGCAGGTTTATTCAGGCGAATGCCATAGGCTTCAATGTTAAAAATATTGACGTTTTAATTCAATATCTAATAAACCGTTTATTATTTTAATCTGCAGTAAAAAGTCTCTATACATTTTTTTAGGATCTTTAATTCATTTTTTTTCTGAATTTTTTTTTTATTATAGTTTTTCTTTTTTCTGTAACAGCCCTTTTTATTATCATTCATTGGATTGTATATGTAAATTCCAGACATTTTCGTTCAGTTGATTTTTTGTAAACAGCATTTCGATTTAGAAACCTTCGAGTGTATTGTTTTTTGTTTTTTTTACCCCGTTCGTCTGCCTGTCGGCTTTTTGCAGCTGCTGCTCTGCGATCGGCGGCTTTTTCCCGCATGGTTTTTCTCCGGCGGGTTTTCCCTGCGCTGAATTCACTGCAGGGTGGGGAACGTTGTTTCCCCGAAGTGCAGGGAACGCGAGAACACCGAAATGTCAGCGTCATTGAATAACCCCTTTGATTTTTGGGGTTTCATTTAGACAAGTTTAAACAGGAAAATTATTGTTTTTTTTATGTAATAAATGGAATATCGTTTTAATTTATTTTTAAAAGACTATTTATTGTTGTGAAAAACCTTATCTTATAAAAGACCTTAATTGTAGTTTTTGTATTTTTAAAAGACTTTATTTTAACAGATGTTTTATTATTTTTTTTAAAGGATCTTTTTTTTATTATTTAGACACATAATTATTAAATTTTTATTATTTGTTTTAATTTAATCTAATAAGACACTATTTAACCTATTAAGACAACAAGGTCTCCTAATACTTTTTTCAGTTCGGTGGAATTCGTTGAGACTAATTTGGTGCAATTCGGCACTTTTTGCCGACTTCCGATAACTGCTTCTGTGACGGTTTTTGGCAAAATCCAGTGAACATTTGATAAATCATGAATTCACCAAATATTCAACGAAATGGAATCGCTGAAGTGAACCGGAATGGGCTAAAATGGAGTTCAATTTCGGTGCTTTGTGAAGAGACCCCCATATTCACCCACTTGTATCCAACAGCCGAAGCGTAAATATCTGCTGGCGGCAGGCCTCCCCTTTGGGTGGGGCGAGTAGGCACACGTCGTGGACTCCGCAACACCGGTGACACCCTCAATGTGATGAAAAAATGTCAGCAACCACCACCTCTCTCTATATGGGGAGTGGGTGTGTCTATCAATGGGAAGTTGTTAATCGGGGAGGGGATGAGAGGGGCCAGGGGTGTCTATCTGTGGGGAGATGGAAAGATCTTGGGTGTCTGTATGTGATAAGGTGCAGATTTTTTTTTCAGCCGGTACACCGTACCGGCACCTACTGGCTGAGTACTTGCATCTACCGGCTGTGTCAGCGGCACTTTCCAGGGGGCGGCCGCCTCGCCGCTCACTGATCCGTGGGACGCTCTGTCCGCGGCTGCCGAGCGCTGCTCTGGAAGGCCTCCGCAGCCTGCTACGGTGCGCTGCAGCGCTGGGAGGAAGTGATCCTAAAACGTCACTTCCTCCCAGCGCTCCATGGAGATGTATGCGGCGGCCAGCAGCAGAGCAGCCCTCTTTGTGGCAGATGTTACATCTCCCGGCCGGGCTCGGCACCGCAGCTTGTAACCCAGGTAGGTCAATGGAGGTGCTGTCCCCGGGGCAGGGCCGGATTAACATAGGGGCTGATGGAGCAGCAGCTCCAGGCCCATGCCCCAGAATAGGCCCAGAGAAAGGATAACGATGTCTGCATTTGGACCCCGGTTACTCCAACTTCATAGCAGCTACAGGGCATGGCCTTTCCAATGATACCAAACATGACCAGGTTTTATGTAACAATAAAAATATTTTTTCTAACACAGCAATATTTTTCAATTTACAGTTATAAACTGAACAATGATGCTGCACTAGCTCACCATCTCAATTCTCATGTCACCAAGTGTGGAGGCGATGGCACAATCCATTATTACAAATTGTTACATCAAAAATCTAAATTCCGCACAGCAGCAAAGAGCTCTGGGGGAGTGGGTGGACTTCGGAACCCTGTGTCACTGATCTTTACACCTCACAAGGTCAAGTGAGGCATCATTGGACAGGTCAGAGTCTAAATGTGACCATGTAAAATCTAAAAGAAAAGAACCTTAAAAAAATTTATTTAACAACATATATTGTGATGGGTGATATCCATGTGTGAACTGGCCTGGGGCAACATATCCATGTGTGAACTGGCCTGGGGCAACATATCCATGTGTGAACTGGCCTGGGGTAACATATCCATGTGTGAACTGGCCTGGGGCAACATATCCATGTGTGAACTGGCCTGGGGCAACATATCCATGTGTGAATAAAGGAGGACACGAAAAATCGCCATAATAATCAGTTTTTCCCTGGGCATGAAAGTACCCCCTTAGAACATTAAGTTCAGTACATATACAAAAAAAAAAAAAGGAGAAACCTTTAAGGCTGGGGTCAGACCAGCGCACTTTTAACGTGCGTTCTGGCGCACATAATTACGGCCACACTAGCAGCAGATGACGGGCAATGATGGCCAATATACGAAGTATGGTCGCACGAAAGTCCGGCCGGCGCAACGCAAGTGGAAACGAACGCATTTTTTTCGAGAACGCCGAACCGCTAGTACGGACGTACAGAGTGCGCAGCTGCGGCATAGCGGCGTGTTTGCGTGATTAGGAGACGTCAGACACTGCTAATGTCCAGCCTACATAACGTCCAGACGCAAAAAGAGTTTTATTGACGATCTGAAAAAATCACGCCGAAAAATGCGCATCGTATGACCGTTTTCGCGCACTCCGTGAAAAAATACGTCAATTCGTTCGGACGCACTTTTTTACGTTCGCGTGTAAAAATGCTTTCGTTTGACCCTAGCCTTAGACAGGTGACATTTGTATACCTTTTCAGAGTAATAGGTGGATGTTATAAAATATAACAGTAATTCATCATATCTCCATATTCACAGGTTTCAACATCACAGGTAAGCGCAGAGGAATTGTCTTGAGTGTACCTCAAAAGGAGAAAATACAATACATAGTATGATATCGTTAACAAATATTAAAAAATATTTGGACAGGTGGATATACACTCACGCTTTACGAGAGCTGCAAGCCCTCATATGATCGCTTCTCAGGTTATTCAAAGGCTGACCTGACTGCCCATAGACTCCTGGTTCCTTTGATGGTCTTTTAGGAATAATCAAATTAAAATATGAAACTTCACACAAACCGTGGAAAGTTTTAAAAGATATTTATTTTCCCAGCATGGAGAAAATAGAGTGGTTAGACGCGTTTCGCGCAAAGCGCTTCCTCAGTAGCATAAGATAAAAGATATATTTATAGATTGTATAAAAGACCATCAAAGGAACCAGGAGTCTATGGGCAGTCAGGTCAGCCTTTGAATAACCTGAGAAGCGATCATATGAGGGCTTGCAGCTCTCGTAAAGCGTGAGTGTATATCCACCTGTCCAAATATTTTTTAATATTTGTTAACGATATCATACTATGTATTGTATTTTCTCCTTTTGAGGTACACTCAAGACAATTCCTCTGCGCTTACCTGTGATGTTGAAACCTGTGAATATGGAGATATGATGAATTACTGTTATATTATATAACATCCACCTATTACTCTGAAAAGGTATACAAATGTCCCCTGTCTAAAAGGTTTCTCCTTTTTTTTTTTGTATATGTACTGAACTTAATGTTCTAAGAGGAGCGCTGTTCTTTTTTATCCCTTTTTTCTGATTCATTTCTTGTGGTGAAGGGAACACCATACTCTGAAAGAACTAGTAGCGATCCTATTTTTATTCAGAGCGCCATCCAAAACATCCTATTGTATGAAAGTACCCCCACCTATTTTTCCAGAAAAAAAGCACTGATAAGGAGTATAAGGAGGTGTGTGGCATTGAAAGAATGACGAGGAGCTCCAAAAATGGTCTCGTTTAGGGCCCCTCAAATGCTAGAGGTGGCCCTGGCTGGTGCATCCATTTCATCGTGTGGTTTGATTCCCACCATTGTGTAGCATTGGACGGGAAAGGCTCGCCAGGACACGCTGCACTTCAAACCTCCGCGTCTCCCTCGCTAGTAAAACCCTATATAAATATACACATTTCTGCTCCATTGGTTTCTCCATATGTTCTCACTGTAAAGTGTTTAGAAGTCACACACCAAGACGTGTTTAGGTTTAGAAGAGTCGCGGTGCTTCAACGATATAAATTTTACTTCTTAAGGAAACCCACCCCGATTCCAACTGAGGCATCAAGCCAATGGTCCAAGACGCTGCTCCTACAAAGCCGCAAGCCAGGTGGACGTTGCGGCAGGTTACTGTACCTTAACAGCTCGTATACTTTGTATAGGAGCCGTTAATATAGGGCCAGACGGATTACCTATTACCTATTGAACCTTCGCTCTTCTTCACGGCTCGACACGGTATTCAGGAAAAAATACATCTCTCAAACCCTGGTGTGAAGGGATTTTGGGTTTGCGAATATCCATAAACATTGAAATTTAACCAGTTTAAATAAACCCAAACTTTCGGATTATACATGTATAGCACCACTTTCACAATAGGGCCGGTTTCTCACATACCACTTAAGGCTGAGGCCACACGTGCACGGAAAGAACATCCGGGAGAACGGACCTCTTCTGGATGGACGCCCCCGTGGCCACCTCACTTTGCGCACAGCTCTACAAAAGCTTTGTAGACCCATCTGATGTCCACCGTAGCAGCTCGACAGCGAGGGAAAATCCCCATCCGTTGTAACGTGCGTTAAAAGTGTCCATGGTACATTGTGTGGTCCTCCCGACCATTCATCGAAACACTGCGACGAACACTGGGAGGAGGGTCACAGAGACGCACTTAGTGTTGCTGATATATCATGGAATTCAGGAGATCAAGGTGTCACCATAGCACCACAAACAAAAGACCATGCACCAGTAACGGCAAAAAAAAGGTGAAAAAAAACAGATCAGGTCACATGTTGGCATTTTTGAGACTATAAACACTTGCCCCGCCCCCCAACATATATGTATACATACAAAGAAAGCGAGTCGCAGGCAATTCTGTACCTGGGTCTTTGCAGCAAATCGTTCCCCAGGAACTGAACGTGGCACGAGTTTTTCCGCTGCAGCACCTGCATAAAATACAAAGTAGCTACTATGTGATTTCCCGCTCTAAAAAGAACACTTACGCTCACTTTCACGGTTGATTCATAAAGATAAAGGGGTTATTCACAAAGCACTGAAAGTTCAGTGCTCTGCACTTCGGCGAATCCATTGCGCCAACTCCTCGACGAATTCACTATTCACCGCAGGGTCCCCCCCCGTAGTGCACCGAAGATGGAGTCACCGAATACTGCCGAACTGCAGAAAAAAAAGGAACTCTCCTATTCTCCTATTAGGTGTTTAAACCAATAAAAAATTTATTAAAATGTGTCAAATGAAAAAGGACCTTTAAAAAAATAATAAAAAGTTCTGTCACAGAATAAAACGGACGAACGGCCTTTAAAAAATAAATAAATTGGAAATCTCAAATTTCATCCAAAATATAAAAAAAAGTGTTAAAAAAATAAGACTTTTTGCTGAAAATGAAAAGAATAAGCTGTTTATAATTAATAAAAACGATTTTTTTTTACATTGATTCTGTTTAAACCTGTCGAACTGAATCACTAAAAATCAGGGCATTTCAATGACATTTCGGTGCCGTACAGCGATCAGTGAATAGATTAACCATTGTTTCTCTATGGGATAATTTCGCTGCCGCTGAAGATCGCAGAAGGTCGCTGATCTGGGGTGAACTGCATCATATTTCACCGTCAATTCGCCTGTACTACAACCTCAACTGCAATCATCAAAACATCAGCTCCCAGACTCGTCCTCTTTACTCATCCGACACATCAATGGTTTTCTCCATTTTGCAGACACATCAACCCAAGAAGATGATGGTCAGACTCCTTCACATCTTTCATAAAGGTCGTTACGTCCAACTTGCTGGTGGTGGAACACACGCATTAGCGCGTCATCGTGTAGGAATTGTAACAGCTGGGAAGGTGAGCTCATCGGAGATTAATTAGCTCGGCTTTTAAGACTTTCAAAATGACACTTAACAAAACGTCTAAGACCAGGATCACCGTGGCGTCCATTCATCTGTGCTGATTGCTCTCCTATAGACCATCTGGAAAAACCATCACTTCATTCACAGTCATCCTTCCAGTCTTCCAGTGACATCATCTCCGTGTTTACAGGAGCGTTGTGGAATGTGCCGTCATCAAACTACACAAAGACTCAAACACAGAACACCTATATTATCGCACCCCTACCTATCGCATTACCTACACACCCCATCCTGGACCTTTTCGATCACCCAAGGTCTGAAAGAAGTAACACTCCATCAGCAGGAGCAACACACAAGGAGGTGATCCAGGACTTTGGTGCCCTTACACTCAATATTACTGGATATTCCTGGTCTGCAGGTCTAACGGAGTAAGAAACGGAAAAAAACAGCACAACTGTGCAGAACTGTTAGATTGCTGGGTCTGCAATCTGAGTGCGACATCAAAAACACACCCTGTTACAGTAATGTGCGGTTTATGTGAGTGACCGTATCACAGATCCACAGCAACGCTCCTACACACTGCACGTTACTGTGAGTTTTATCACTGTGGAGCTCTGTGATGCAGTAATGTGCAGTGTCAGCCATTAATGTCTAAACCGCTTGCAACAAAAGCGAGTACACCCCTAAGTGAAAGGATTCAAATTTTGTCCAAAGTGTCAATGTTTTGTGTGGCCGCCATTTTGTCCAGTACTGCCTTAACCCTCTTTGGCATGGAGTTCACCTGAGCTTCACAGGTTGCCACTGGAGTCCTCTTCCACTCCTCCATGACGACATCACGGAGCTGGTGGATGTTAGAGCCTTGCGCTCCTCCACCTTTCATTTGATGATGCCGCACAGATGCTCAATAGGGTTTAGGTCTGGAGACAAGCTTGGCCAGTCCATCCCCTTTACCCATAGCTTTTTTAGCAAGGCAGTGGCCGTCTTGGAGGTGTGTTTGGGGTCATTATGTTGGAATACTGCCCTGCGGCCCAGCCTCTAAAGGGAGGGGATCATTCTGTGCTTCAGTAGGTCACAGTACATGTTCATGGTCCCCTCAATGAACTATAGCTCCCCAGTGCCGGCAGCACTCATGCAGCCCCAGACCACGACACTCTCACCACCATGCTTGACTGTAGGCAAGACACACTCGTCTTTGCACTCCTCACCTGGTTGCCGCCGCACACACTTGACACCATCTGAACCAAATAAGTTTATCTTGGTCTCATCAGACACAGGATGTGGTTCCAGTAATCCATGTCTGGACTCCTTAGTCTGCTGGTCTTCAGCAAACGGTTTGCGGGCTTTCTTGTGCATCATCTTCCGAAGAGGCTTCCTTCTGGGACGATAGCCATGCAGAGCAAATTGATGCAGTGTGCGGCGTATGGTCTGAGCACTGATAGGCTGACCCTCCACCCCTTCGACCTCTGCAGCAATGCTGGCATCACTCATACGTCTATTCCCCAAAGACAAGCTCTGAATATGACGCTGAGCACGTGCACTCAACTTCTTCGGTCGACCATGGTGAGGCCCGTTCTGAGTTGAACCTGTCCTGTTAAAGTGCTGTATGGTCTTGGCCACAGTGCTGCGGCTCAGTTTCAGGGTCTTGGCCACCGTGCTGCTGCTCAGATTCAGGGTCTTGGCCACCGTGCTGCTGCTCAGATTCAGGGTCTTGGCCACCGTGCTGCTGCTCAGATTCAGGGTCTTGACCACCGTGCTGCTGCTCAGATTCAGGGTCTTGACCACCGTGCTGCTGCTCAGATTCAGGGTCTTGGCCACCGTGCTGCTGCCCAGATTCAGGGTCTTGGCCACCGTGCTGCGGCTCAGTTTCAGGGTCTTGGCCACCGTGCTGCGGCTCAGTTTCAGGGTCTTGGCCACCGTGCTGCGGCTCAGTTTCAGGGTCTTGGCCACCGTGCTGCTGCTCAGATTCAGGGTCTTGGCCACCGTGCTGCTGCTCAGATTCAGGGTCTTGACCACCGTGCTGCTGCTCAGATTCAGGGTCTTGACCACCGTGCTGCTGCTCAGATTCAGGGTCTTGGCCACCGTGCTGCTGCCCAGATTCAGGGTCTTGGCCACCGTGCTGCGGCTCAGTTTCAGGGTCTTGGCCACCGTGCTGCGGCTCAGTTTCAGAGTCTTGGCCACCGTGCTGCGGCTCAGTTTCAGGGTCTTGGCCACCGTGCTGCGGCTCAGTTTCAGGGTCTTGGCCACCGTGCTGCGGCTCAGTTTCAGGGTCTTGGCCACCGTGCTGCGGCTCAGTTTCAGGGTCTTGGCCACCGTGCTGCAGCTCAGTTTCAGGGTCTTGGCCACCGTGCTGCAGCTCAGTTTAAGGGTCTTGCCAATCGTCTAATAGCCTCGGCCATCTTTATGTAGAGCATCAATTCATTTTTTCAGATCCTCAGAGTTCTTTGCCATGAGGCGCCATGTTGAACTTCCAGTGACCAGTATGAGAGAGTGAGAGCGAGAACACCAAATTTAACACACCTGCTCCCCATTCACACCTGAGACCTTGTAACACTAACAAGTCACATGACACCGGGGAGGGGAAATGGCTAATTGGGCCAATTTGGAGATTTTCACTTAGGGGTGCCGTCCCTTATGTTGGCAGCGGTTTAGACATTACTGGCTGTGTGTGTTGAGTTATTTTGAGGGACAGTAAATTTACACTGTTACAATGTAAAGCAGTGAGTGCACAGCTTGTGTAACAAAGTGTAATTTCTTCAGTGTTGTCACATGAAAAGATCTAATAAAATATTTACAAGTGTGTGTGTATAATTAAACCTTTTTTTTGCTCTCTTTTTTTTTTATGTACACTATGCCCTTTAATTGCAGTCGTTAATTTAAATGATACGATCTGCAAATTTTTTTTATAAATGAACCTTCCCACCCACCCAAAAAAATGCCTAAAACTCTGTAAAAGTGTGTCGATTATAAATAATAATAATAAATCCACGGTTGTAGAAATATGTTAAAACATCTGCTGGGATTTTAAACAAGGGAAAACTTGGCAAGGCTTGGCACGCGCTCGCTACGAGCCAGGCTTCATGTACATGCGCGTGTACTGGTGTTTAATGTACAGACCCGCACTTCAGTCGTGTCACAAAGTCGACTTGTTTATATGTAGAACCCATAACAATGCCAGCGAGGGGGTGACTTGGCATTATTCATCTGTCAATACACGCAATCCCTTCCCTGCCAGGTAACGCTTGAGCTGCGGAAAGAATTAAAACCAGATGCTTCAAAGCACACAAAGGGTCTGCAGTTTTGGGCTGGGAACACCAAGCTTACAGGAAAGATGTACTATTTTAATAGAAATATAAAGCCTTTGGGGCGGCAGCATTACAGGTGTGCTCTGGATCAGTTAACACGGTGTCCTATGGAAAACAAAAAGTTTTTTTCTTTTTAAGAGGAGTAAAAAAAAAAAAAAGGACATATTAATATGGTAGGGGATAGAGGTTAGGGCTAGAGGTTAGAGCTAGAGGTTAGAGCTAGAGGTTAGAGCTAGAGGTTAGAGCTAGAGGTTAGAGCTAGAGGTTAGAGCTAGAGGTTAGAGCTAGAGGTTAGGGATAGAGGTTAGGGATAGAGGTTAGGGATAGAGGTTAGGGATAGAGGTTAGGGATAGAGGTTAGGGATAGAGGTTAGGGATAGAGGTTAGGGATAGAGGTTAGGGATAGAGGCTAGGGATAGAGGTTAGAGATAGAGGTTAGAGTTAGAGGTTAGGGATAGAGGCTAGAGTTAGAGGTTAGAGGGTAGGGATAGAGGTTAGGGTTAGGGATAGAGGTTAGGGTTAGGGATAGAGGTTAGGGATAGATATTAGGGTTAGGGATAGAGATTAAGGTTAGGGATAGAGATTAAGGTTAGGGATAGAGATTAAGGTTAGGGATAGAGATTAAGGTTAGGGATAGAGATTAAGGTTAGGGATAGAGATTAAGGTTAGGGATAGAGATTAAGGTTAGGGATAGAGATTAAGGTTAGGGATAGAGATTAAGGTTAGGGAT
The DNA here is from genome assembly GCA_009667805.1 of Leptobrachium leishanense. Classification (NCBI taxonomy): domain Eukaryota; kingdom Metazoa; phylum Chordata; class Amphibia; order Anura; family Megophryidae; genus Leptobrachium; species Leptobrachium leishanense. The sequence continues at coordinate 141,119,784 of CM019071.1, forward strand.
AGAGATTAGGGTTTGGTATATAGGTTAGGGATAGAGATTACGGTTAGGGATAGAGATTAAGGTTAGGGATAGAGGTTAAGGTTAGGGAAAGAGATTAGGGTTAGGGATAGAGATTCGGGTTAGGTATATAGGTTAGGGATAGAGAGTAAGGTTAGGTGTAGTATTACAAATTAGGTCTAGATTAGGTTTAGAAATTAGTGTTTGGGATAGGATTAAAAATTAGGGTTACGGTCAGAAGGTATGGTTAGGCGTAGAAACTAAGGTTAGGATTAGAAACTAAGGTTAGGATTAGAAATTAGTGGTTGAGAGTAAGATTTAGGAAAGGAGGAGGATTAGAAATTGGGGTTAGATTAGGTTTAGGATTAGTGTTAGGTTTAGAAATTAAGGTTAGGGATTGGAATAGAAATTAGGATTATGGTCATAAATTAAGGTTAGGGTGGATTAAAAACTGGGGTTCGAGATTACAGGTAGGATTAGGGTTAGAAATTAGGATTACAGTCAGGCATTATGGTTAGGGGTATGATTAGAAACTAGGTTTAAAGATTAGGGTTAGGATTAAGGATATGGATAGAAATTAGAGGTAGAGATTTGGGTTAGATGTAGGATTAGAAATTAAGATTAAATTCGGTTTAGGATTAGTGTTAGGTTTAGAAATTAGGGTTAGGGACTGATTAGAAATTAAGGTTAGGGGTAGTATTAGAAACTAGTTTTAGAAATTAGGATTATGGTCAGGCATTTTAGTTGGGGTAGGATTAGAAACTAGGGTTAGGGTTATGGTTAGGGATTTGGGATAGGATTAGAAATTAGGATTGCGGTCAGACATTATGGTTAAGGGTAATTATTGAAATTAGGGTTAGGGGCAGGATTAGAATTAGAAATTAGAGTTCGAGTTTAGGATTAGGTTACCATTTAAGATACTTTCAGGGTTAGGGTTACATTTATGGTTAAGATTTAACCATTTCCCTAATATTCTGCTTGCTGCATATGTGTCAAAAGGGAAGAATTGGTTGCCTAAAAACGAAGCAAATATGGGGCAGAATGTAAATGTTGGGATTAAATCTAACCCGTAATGTAACCCTAAAATAAACTCACGTGTTAATCTAACCCTAATCTCTAACCTTAACCCTAAATTGTAACCCTAGCTAAGAAAATAGCTGTTCATTTTTGGACCCGATCATCTAAATTCTGGCGCATTCACAATCGACTGCGTCTGAACTGGAAAGGTGTCCAATTTGGCTGCGCTCGATAGGTTGCATCATTTTTGAAAAAGTGTTTTTCTCCAAGATGTTTTTTCTACAGTAAAACTGTTTATAATTTACAGAAAATATTACATTTATATATTATACCGTACACACATATGTACAAATAAACGCATGCAGGTTTTCAGGTTTTAGCCTTAACGTTAGCTTGGAATCCGCCACGAGTTCACCTTTAATCGTGTCCATTTTTTTGCCCTTCAATTTTTTTTGCATTTTGACTCGCGCTGCGAACGGTCCCGTCTTTGACCTTAAGGCTAGGGTCAGACTAACGCATTTTTCACGTTGTCCGTGAAAAAGTGCGTTCGAACGAATGGACGTATTTTTTCACGAAATACGCAATAGCGGTCATACGATGCGCAGTTTCATCCGTGATTTTGTACGGATCATCAATAAAACCCTTTTTGTGTCTGGACGTTATGTTGGCCGGACATTAGCAGCGTCTGACGTCTCCTAATCACGCACACACGCCGCTAGCGGACGCAGCGCACTCTGTACGTCAGTACTAGTGGTTTCACGTTCTCGAAAAAATGCGTTTGTTTGCCGCTTGCGTTGCGCAGCCGGACTTTTGTGCGACCGTACTTCGTATATTGGCCGTCATTGCTCGGCATCTGCTGCTAGCACGGCCGTGATTATGTGCGGCTGCACGCGCGTTCGCACTGCCTCAGTCTGACCCTAGCCTAAATGACTACAAGGTGCAAATTCTCGGGAGTCTTTTCGGCTTTTCGAAACCCTTTAGATCTCTCCAGAAGTTCAGGAGGATCAGTCTGTGTCTGTATAGAGCAGGTCCACCTGTGCGAACGAAAAAAAAAAAGAGAGGAGCGCACCTGTGTTTATAGCAGTGGTCCCTGGACGGGTTTGGGCTATCTATGAAACGAGTTATTCATACAGATATTAACGCTCCCTCTCAGCAATTTGTTTCCTTTCGGTACAGCTGGCGCTTAATCCCACCGAAAGAAAACAATTCCTCGAGTCAGGGAAGTTCTAAACAAGAATGTGGTGGAATTCCGGGGCCTCAGAATTCCATTAATTAGCCCTCGCAAACAAAGCGAGCGGTTTGTACTGTTTACACCACGGCCCTGCTTATTGTGGCCTTAATCCAGGGCTCGCATTGCTGTATCATCCCGTGATTATCTGTTTATACCCCAGTAAAGTGAGGGGATTGTGTTTCTGGCAGCTTTATGGTCCGTTATTTATGGAAGAACCAACAGGATAATGGGAAGCCCAACAATAAGGACACGGCTGGTGTCCCACAAGTAAAAAACGCAGTACAAGCATTCCCTCGCCCCAAGACATCTTTATGGCGTACACTGTTGATTGGTTGAGGGGGAGGGAGAGCTTTGATAATGCCCCCCCCAGATGATTTACAAGTAGCCATGGGAAATGGTCAAGTCAACATAAAGTAGTCATGGCCAATCACAGCACACCTTGAGTTGTATGGGCACATTTTCCACGATGACCAAAGAGAATCTCCAGCTTTGGTATTTTCCAGACCTCGAGTTGACATGTCATATGACATACATAAAATTCGGTACGGTATAGTGCAGGGCTTCCAATCTCCGGCCCTCAGATGTTTCTGAACGTCATCTCCCGTGATTCCCTGGCCATCTATTGCATTGAAGGAATTCTGGGGAATTTTAGGCATCAGCATCTGGGGGAGGTCATGCGTTCGACTGCCCCAGCACAAGATTCACAATATGTAGGGACGCGAGGTCGGCCATGTTTTCATGGACATGTTACGGTTTCATGCAGAGGGGGAGACGGGGAAAAGTGCTGCCCAGCAACATGTATAATTCATATGCTGCAGGAAGGAAATCGAGGCAGGTCACCTGGGATTCCTCTTTGATTTCTTACCTGCAGTGTATGGATTATACATGCTGCGGGGTGGGATTTTTCATGCACTGCCCATCAGCATGAATAAATTAGAAGTGTCCAGGAAAACGTGGCCAAGCACAGGCAGTCCTATAATTGGACTAATTAGGCAGCTGCCTAAGGCCCCATGCACACAGAGACCTCAGGCTGGTGACAACACACGCAAAAATTTGTCATACAGCGACAATGTTCAGAATTTAAAAAACACGCACCTAGCACTCCACACAAACACACCTCTGCACTGTATATACCGGCCTATATTCATATACCCTCTCCAGAGGGGGCTGCAGAGTTAGTGAGGCCTTTGGCATGTGGCCCCTCTTATGAGACAAAAATACATGCATCATTTATTGGATTCATTCGTACATTAAGACACAGGTGACTTTTCGGGCAGAGGATGTGAATGGAGGGGTTTATCTATGTGGAATGTCAGTATAAATGTGAACGGCATTTGCACACAGATAAGCGAGGCCTTAGGCAGCCGCCTAGGTTACCTAATCATGGAACCACTTCTATTCAAATCGATAGATCCGGTATATAGATTACCATTTATTGGATTTCTGTATTATTTTAACGTATTTAAGCTTCATCCAAGGCTTCTCTAAATCTAGATTGAAAGGGCAGTACACATAAACACGAGACCAGGTTATAAACAGCCAATAAAAGAAAAGCGCCAAAATTAAACATTACAAAAAAACTTCTCGTATTTAAAGTATTTTGCCCAATTTCTGCTGCTTTGTTGAGGACGACAGAGGAGGAGGGGATTGAGATCATTTTACAGAGTTGCAAGCTGAAAGTGTAGGGTATTAAAAAAAACAAAAAAAAAAAAAACACAAAGTCATTATTTGAGGTGCTTTAACCAAGGTTTATAGAGATTTGCTGCTCCCCCCCCCCCCACTACAGAAAAGGCTCAGGAATTTTTCTGGGTGAAACCAATATGCAATTTCCCAACAATGGAGCCATCAGACAGGATATCGTTCCACAACTGGCCATAGAGGGGTCATCACCGGTATGACTTTCCATTCGGTACATAAACGCGACCCTGAAATGTGCAGGAGTGCGCTGGACCATCAATAAACCCTCAGAAGAAAAGTAAATCAAGAACACCAATAGAATTCTCTGTTTGGGTCGGTTTGTCCAATCCTTGAAAGACGTCCTGCAGGGACCTTCTGCGAAACTACGCGGCTAGGGTTTCATCAGCGCTTGGGCTGAGTTGGCGCCTTTCTATGAGCGGCACTAAAAAGGACGGGTCCTGACTGAGGATGTAAATTCTAGTTATTGCCTCATTACAGGCTTTGACCTCGGTGTTCCTTCTTCTAAATGGTCCATAAGAACAGTTAACTCCGTGACCACCTTCCAAGCATTCGGCTCTCCATCTCCTTACAGATACAAACGTATCACTAACAGGAGGAAACCGACGCTTAAAGGGCCAGTACCAAAAAAAAAATGCAATGCCCTTATTGGGTTTATTTGATGTTGCTGATATCTTACATGTGTTTTGTTTTTCTCTTGTATGTTTAGAAAATATTTTCCTCTATGTGTCACTGGGTGCATCCATTGTGTGATATTTTCCTCTGTATGTGTCACTGGGTGCATCCATTGCGTGATATTTCCTCTATATGCGTCACTGGATGCATCCATTGTGTGATATTTTCCTCTGTATGTATCACTGGGTGCCACCATTGTGTGATATTTTCCTCTATATGTGTCACTGGGTGCATCCATTGTGTGATTTTTCTTCTATATGTGTCACTGGGTGCATCCATTGTGTGATATTTTCCTCTATATGTGTCACTGGGCGCATCCATTGTGTGATATTTTCCTCTATATGTGTCACTGGGCGCATCCATTGTGTGATATTTTCCTCTATATGTGTCACTGGGTGCATCCATTGTGTGATATTTCTTCTATATGTGTCACTGGGTGCATCCATTGTGTGATATTTTCCTCTATATGTGTCACTGGGCGCATCCATTGTGTGATATTTTCCTCTATATGTGTCACTGGGCGCATCCATTGTGTGATATTTTCCTCTATATGTGTCACTGGGTGCATCCATTGTGTGATATTTCTTCTATATGTGTCACTGGGTGCATCCATTGTGTGATATTTTCCTCTATATGTGTCACTGGGTGCATCCATGGTGTGATATTTTCCTCTATATAGGTCACTGGGTGCATCCATTGTGTGATATTTTCCTCTATATATGACACTGGGTGCATCCATGGTGTAATATTTTGAGTTGTATCTTTCCATCACTTGCTCCTCACTGTGGCGCTTTGGTCATAGAATAGAGTGAATGGGTCAGTCACCGACTCACATCATTGTATTGTGTGGGATTTATTCAAAGGACATCACCAGGGGGTAGAATAGAAGTCTTTTAAGCTCCCGTCTATCCATTCTCAGGTAGCCTAGAGAACACAATACACCTCCTGCCGCATTATCTAAAAACATTCCCTCTCCTCCACCTCAATAACTGGTAAATACTGTAGATTAGATAAACCACAGTAGCAAAGTAAAACGTTTTCTGTAAATGTTGCCTCATGGGAATAAAAAATGGAAACAGGAGATAAAAACCTAACTTTATTTTTCTTTTTTACATGCAGTTACTTCAAACAATGAAAACAAAGAGCAGCACGTGTTTTATAAAGTGTTTTACAAGGTGGGTTTGTAATGCACAAGTAATCTAGTCACAGCTTTACGTAAGCGGTAGTGTCCCTTTAAAAGGGATATTCTGTTCATAAATATGTTCTATTTACTACCAGGTTCATTGAAAAGAAAGTAAAAAGATAATCCCTTTAAATCAGGGATGTCAAACTCTGGTCCTCCCGGATGTTTCTGAACTACAACTCCCATGACCCCATGTTCACCTATTGCATTCAAAGAATTCTGGGAATTGTAGGCAATCAATATGGGGGGGGGGGTCGGAGTTTGACAGGCCTGTTTTAAATGATTTACTGATGCATGAGAACGTTAAAAGAAGGTTTGTTTAATGCGCTTTGGGATTTTTTTAAACTTTTAATAGTACAGAATTCATGAGAATTTATCATTTCCCCCCTACTCAGAGTACTCAGAAGTAATGATTTTGACGAGGCTCGTTCAGCTGACATCATGTGGATTTCGAAGAAATTACCATGGAGACCTGACCCAACATTTTAAAGCTCGTTCTTGGGCGAGAAGGATTACAGCCTGGACGTATGTGCTGCCCGGTCCTCTCGCACTCCCCATTATCACAGGGATTACTCATACCATGTGTTACGTCTGGGTTGTGTTACAGTAATAATTCCAGGCAAAGCATCTCAGGTTGTTCCGTTTGTTCGACTATGAATTTCCATTACCCTTAGACTACTAAGCATTCAAGTGAGATCCCCCCCATCACTACCAAAAATGTGTCTCGTCTTTTTGCATTGAAAACCATTAAAATGTGTTCATGCGCACCACTCCCCCTGTCAGGAATCAGGAGTGGTAGAGGAGGAGATGAGCCCAGGATGCAGTGATAAAGAGACACACAGACAGGTTCCACGGTACAAGGGGGGGTTTATTGGTGCTGGATACACTTGGCAGTGCAGACACTTGGCAATGTAGACACAGGATACACTTGGCAATGCAGACACTTGGCAATGTAGACACAGGATACACTTGGCAATGCAGACACTTGGCACTGGAGACACAGGATACACTTGGCACTGGAGACACAGGATACACTTGGCACTGGAGACACAGGATACACTTGGCACTGGAGACACAGGATACACTTGGCACTGGAGACACAGGATACACTTGGCACTGGAGACACAGGATACACTTGGCACTGGAGACACAGGATACACTTGGCACTGGAGACACAGGATACACTTGGCACTGGAGACACAGGATACACTTGGCACTGGAGACACAGGATACACTTGGCACTGGAGACACAGGATACACTTGGCACTGGAGACACAGGATACACTTGGCACTGGAGACACAGGATACACTTGGCACTGGAGACACAGGATACACTTGGCACTGGAGACACAGGATACACTTGGCACTGGAGACACAGGATACACTTGGCACTGGAGACACAGGATACACTTGGCACTGGAGACACAGGATACACTTGGCACTGGAGACACAGGATACACTTGGCACTGGAGACACAGGATACACTTGGCACTGGAGACACAGGATACACTTGGCACTGGAGACACAGGATACACTTGGCACTGGAGACACAGGATCTTGAGAAGGACACAGCTTGGCAGTGGAAGGCAATGTTAATGCAGCAGCAATGCATCATGGGAGATTGTCCCTTAAATAGGGAAGCACAGGGAGGCAATCAAGACACCTGTGGCTGCTGCAGTGGCTGACTGAAGTACTGCAGGCAAATAGGCAAAGGGCTGTCAGGTTGGAATAATCACCTTAGGAGGCTTCTCGCCACGGCGGCGACGTGTAACCTGACAATACCCCCCACCGAAGGCTGAACACCGGGCAGCTAAGAAGGTCTGATACGTCGCCGTAACGGTAAGACCCACCACGGTTCCATTGGAGGTAGTACAGTCCAGTGGCAAGGGTTCAATCAATTCTGTGCCAAGTACATCAGTACACCGGATTTCTTGGTTGGATGGTTCTTTGATCTCCGCTGCAATGTGTGGCTCAGTCTGGGTGTAAACACAGGAGGGACTTTGAACTCGAAGGTCTGGGAGTGGCTCGCCATCAGTCACGGTGTACAGTGACATGCAGGCAGAGGGCACAGAGTCCAGATATGGGTCAGTGAGAGGGGTCACCACAGACTACTGACAAGGAGCCTGAGAGCAGGAGGGAAACTTGATTTGGCGGCTGTGGGGAATTGGACAGTCCATCTTACTTACTCCTGTAATTCTTCTAGGGGTGCCAGATCCACAAAGGTAAGTAGCTGGGATGGCAGCTAAAGGTGGTAGCACTTAGGTTGCCCTGTGCTGATTGTAGATTCCAATGGTGAGCCACCGCTACAAAGTCCAAACCAATCTCTGAGGATGAATCAAAGTTAGGTGGTGTAACTGCAGCAGATGGTGGTATTTCTGCAGTGGCACTTATTTTAGCCAGTTGTTTCAGTAGGAAAGCAGGATTTTTCTGGAGATTCTGCAGGATATCGGCGAGGGAATCAACCTGGCTTGCCAGGGTTACAACAGTAGAAGTAAGCACTGATATTTCTGGGGCCTTGTCAATAACCACACAAGCTGGCATTGAAGTGGGTTTGACATGTACCTCTTCATTCAGCAAAGCAGGCATGGCTTTGGATTCCTCAAGCGGCTGGGCAGCGCACTTGGATTCGTCAAGCGGTAGGGAAGCACACTTGGATTCATCAGGCTGCGGGGAAGCACACTTGGATTCATCAGGCTGCGGGGAAGCGCACATGGATTCATCAGGCTGCGGGGAAGCGCACATGGATTCATCAGGCTGCGGGGAAGCGCACATGGATTCATCAGGCTGCGGGGAAGCGCACATGGATTCATCAGGCTGCGGGGAAGCGCACATGGATTCATCAGGCTGCGGGGAAGCGCACATGGATTCATCAGGCTGCGGGGAAGCGCACATGGATTCATCAAGCTGCGGGGAAGCGCACATGGATTCATCAGGCTGCGGGGAAGCGCACATGGATTCATCAGGCTGCGGGGAAGCGCACATGGATTCATCAAGCTGCGGGGAAGCGCACATGGATTCCTCAAGCTGCGGGGATGCGCACTTGGATTCTTCAAGCTGCGGGGATGCACACTTGGATTCTTCAAGCTGCGGGGATGCACACTTGGATTCTTCAAGCTGCGGGGATGCACACTTGGATTCTTCAAGCTGCGGGGATGCACACTTGGATTCTTCAAGCTGCGGGGATGCACACTTGGATTCTTCAAGCTGCGGGGATGCACACTTGGATTCTTCAGCTGACACCTCAGCAGCAGGCCCTTCGGCATGGGCTTCAGGCTCAACCTCCTCAGTAACCATGGAGGGAGCAACACAGGGGCCCACAGGACCTTGAGGAAGCTGGATGGTCACCAATGCATATATGGCATTCCTGGCAATGGTGTATGGGGTTACTGGATCTTGGACTTGATCTTTCTCCATATCAGCCAGGCAAGGGTTAACCTCCATAGTTCCAGAATTAACCAGAGAGGTCTTTGGTAGATGCTGGGTATTGGGGAGATCAGCTGGTTTAGCCACAGAGACAAATGTTCCTCCCTGTAACACTGGAAAGCAGGGATATTCAGGCAGAACAGTCTTTAGAGGGTTGTTGTGCTCATAGTACATAGGTCTCTTAGTGGGTTTTCCAGGCATTGGGCAACTCGGTGCCATATTGCTCGCAGTAAAAACAGAGATTCATTTGCCGCCTTCTGCTTTGCTCCTCCAGTGAGAGAGGGCCATGGTTTTTCTTAAGGTTGGAAACGCATACCTTAGGGGATAGGTCCCATAGCCTCTTCAGCAACTTGTTCATTAGGCCAAGCAGGTGATGAACCAGTTCATGGAATGATGTTTGGATTAACCCCCTCAGGTCTTTCATCACTGCGGGCTCATAGGTTAATGGCTGCTGCATTCTGTCAGGAATCAGGAGTGGTAGAGGAGGAGATGAGCCCAGGATGCAGTGATAAAGAGACACACAGACAGGTTCCACGGTACAAGGGGGGGGGGTTTATTGGTGCTGGATACACTTGGCAGTGCAGACACTTGGCAATGTAGACACAGGATACACTTGGCAATGTAGACACTTGGCAATGTAGACACAGGGTATTACTTGGCAATGTAGACACAGGATACACTTGGCAATGTAGACACTTGGCAATGTAGACACAGGATACACTTGGCAATGTAGACACTTGGCAATGTAGACACAGGGTATTACTTGGCAATGTAGACACAGGATACACTTGGCAATGTAGACACTTGGCAATGTAGACACAGGGTATTACTTGGCACTGGAGACACAGGATCCACTTGGCACTGGAGACACAGGATCCACTTGGCACTGGGACACACAGGATCCACTTGGCACTGGGACACAGATCCACTTGGCACTGGAGACACGGATCTTGAGAGGACACAGCTTGGCAGTGGAAGGCAATGTTAATGCAGAGCAATGCATCATGGGAGATAGTTACATTTAGTAGTTACATAGTTATATAGGCTGAAAAAAGACATGCGTCCATCGGGTTCAGCCTCTCCCACATAACCTACTGCTGTTGATCCAAAAGAAGGCAAAAAACCCAGTCTGAATGCTTGCCAATATGCAACATACTGGGAAAAAATTCCTTCTTGACCCCAGAATGGCAGTCAGATTTCTCCTTGGATCAAGAAGCTTTTACCCACATATTAAATATTATAACCCTTAATATTCTGTGTCTGCAGGAAGTCATCCAGTCGTTTTTTAAAAGTCTGTACAGACTCTGACCCAACCACCTCAACAGGCAGAGAATTCCACAGCTTTATTGTTCTCACCGTAAAATAACCCTTCCTATGCTTTAAGCTAAATTTTCTTTCTTCCAGTCTAAATGGATGACCCCTTGTCCTATGTATAGTCCTGTTAATGAATAGGTTATCAGACAATGGTTGATAATGCCCCGTATATATTATATAAGGTTATCAGATCCCCTCTAAGGCGCCTTTTCTCTAAACTAAACAGGTTTAAGCTTGTTAGTCTTTCCTCATAACTTAACCCTTCCATCCCCTTATTAATTTAGTTGCCCGTCTCTGCACTTTTTCTAACGATATAATATCTTTTTTTAAGACAGGTGCCCAAAATTGCACGGCATATTCAAGGTGCGGCCTGACCATTGATTTATACAGAGGCAAAATTATGTTTTCATCCCGTGAGTGAACTCCCCTTTTAATGCATGCCAGTACTTTGCTGGCCTTGGCGGCTGCTGTTTGACATTGCACATTGTTACTTAGTTTGAAGTCTATGATTATTCCCAAATCCTTCTCCTGCTTGGATTTCCCTAACTCCGTACCATTTAGGGTATAAATTGCTTGTGTGTTCTTCACTCCAAAGTGCATAACTTTACATTTATCTAGATTAAATCTCATCTGCCATTTAAGTGCCCAGTCCCCCAATATATCTAAATCCCTCTGCAGCGAAGTAACATCCTGCTCACATTGTATTACTTTTCCTAGCTTTGTGTCATCTGCAAACACTGATACATGACTTTCAATGCCTATCTCAAGGTCATTTATAAATAAATTGAATAGTATTGGTCCTATAACAGACCCCTGAGGGACACCACTTACCACTGGTGTCCATCTTGAAAATGTACCATTTATGACCACTCTCTGTACCCTATCTTTTAGCCAGTTTTCTATCCAAGAACAAGTATTTTCATCTAGACCATTTTTTCTTAATTTAAGTAGTAACCTTTTGTGTGGAACTGTGTCGAAAGCTTTGGCAAAATCTAAGTAAATCACATCCACTGCGACCCCCTGATCTATACTTCTACTTACTTCCTCATAGAACGTAATTAGGTTAGTCTGACATGATCTGTGTTTCATGAAACCATGCTGATTTTTGCCAATTACATTATACCTCCCAATAAATTCCTGAATATTATCCCTTAGTAACCCCTCAAATACTTTCCCAGCCACAGATGTTAAGCTCACAGGTCTATAATTCCCAGGCACAAATTTTAAACCTTTCTTAAATATAGGGATCACGTCAGCTTTTCTCCAATCCTCTGGTACTATTCCTGAAAGAAAAGAATCTTGAAAGATTAAGAACAGAGGTTTACATATTTCAACACATAGCTCTCTTAGTACTCGCGGGTGAATTCCATCTGGCCCTGGGGCTTTATTAACATTCACATTGTTTAATTTGTGTAAAACCTTGTCCTGAGTCAACCAGTCACTTTGTATTAGTAAGTTTTTATTAATGAATTTCATGTCTCCTGTTATAGGTTTCTCTTTGATAAATACTGAAGAAAAATAATCATTTAAAATTTCTGCCTTATCCTGATCTTCAGTTAACAATAACCCTGACTCAGATTTTAGTGAACCTACATTTTCACTCTTGGGTTTTTTAGAATTTATGTACCTAAAGAATCTTTTAGGGTTGGTCTTGCTCTCTTTGGCTATTTCTTTTTCATTTTCTAGTTTAGCCCATCTAATCGCATTTTTACATGCTTTGTGGCTGCCCTATATGCTTTATAGGATGCCTCAGATTTATCAAATTTAAAAGCTTTAAATGCCTTCTTTTTATTTTTCATTTCCTTAGTTACCTTCCTACTAAGCCACATTGGTTTCAGTCTGTTTCTTTTATATTTATTAACCAGTGGAATATATTGTGACGTGTACTTTTCTAGTGTTAGTTTAAAGATATTCCACTTATCCTCAGTGTTTTTCCCGTGAAAGAGTTTCTGCCAGTCAATGACATTGAGAGCTTCCTTTATTTTAATAAAGTTGGCCTTTTTAAAATTATATATTTTAGCATGCCCCTTATGAATGTGTTTTTTTGAGTTTATTTCAAAAGTCACCATTATGGTCGCTATTTCCCAACTGTTCTTTTACATTAATATTTGAGAAAAGATCCACATTATTTGTTATAACCAGGTCCAGACAGTTATCCTCTCTAGTTGGTGTTTCTACCAGTTGTGACATGAAGGTATCATTTAAAATGTTCAGAAACCGGATTCCCTTTGCTGAATTACTAGTCCCACTATCCCAATTTATGTCCGGGTAATTAAAATCTCCAATAATTAAAGTGCTACCATGATGTGCAGCCTTCCTAATTTGCTCTAACAGTTGTTCTTCCTCATCATTATCTATATTAGGTGGTTTATAACATATGCCAACCAATAATTGACTTCCCTGTTTATTCCCCAACGAAATATTTACCCATAAGGATTCCACATTTCCCTCATCACTTTCCAGTTTGTGTATATAGGCTTTAAATCCTGATTTACATATAAACACACTCCACCCCCTTTCTTATGTTTCCTATCCCTTCTAAACAATGTATAACCGTTTAAGTTTACAGCCCAGTCATGCGTTTCGTCCCACCATGTTTCTGTTATTCCTATAATGTCGTATTGCTTAGTGTATGCTATTACCTCTAGTTCCCCCATCTTGTTATTAAGGCTCCTTGCATTAGCGAGCATACATTTAATGTTGTCTCTACCCACACATGCTGAATGCGACTTTACATTACATGCCTCCACTGTTCTGACATTACCCATCCCCCCGGCTCCACCCCCCTTAGTCTGAACTGAAACCCTTCCGCTATCTGCTCTGTCTCCATTTTGTAAGATACTGTATCCCTCCCCCCTTCCACTAGTTTAAAGTCTCCTCCAACCTTTTAACCATCCTCTCCCCTAGCACAGCAGACCCTCTTCCATTCAGGTGCAATCTATCACAACTATACAGATTGTACCCCAGTGCAAAATGAGCCCAGTGCTCTAAAAACCCAAAGCCCTCCTTCCTGCACCAAGCTTTAAGCCACGCATTGACCTCCCTAATCTCCCGCTGCCTTTCCACTGTAGCACGTGGCACAGGTAGGATCTCAGAAAATACTACCTTGGAGGACCTCTTCTTCAGTTTACTTCCTAATTCCCTGAAATCATTCTTCAGGTCCTTCCATCTTCCGCTTACTTTGTCATTGGTACCAATATGGACCATGACAGCTGGGTCATCTCCAGCCCCTCCCAATAATCTATCAACTCTGTCAACCACATGCCTAACACGGGCACCCGGCAGACAGCAAACTGTCCGGTTAAGGCGATCAGCGCGACAGATTACCCTGTCTACTCTCTTAATAATAGAGTCCCCTACCACCACAACCTGTCTAGGCTTACTTGCCCTCTTTATCCCTCCCTTACTTGGTGGGCTGATCCCCCGGCTGTTAGAGGGAGCAGCCTCCAGTACTGCTACACCTGAGCTGCTGCACCCAACATCTTCGCTCAAGGGGCAAATCTGTTGGTGTGCGCAAGATCAGGACTAGCCAACCTTTTCCTCTTCCCTCCCCCCCTGCTACCACGTGTCACTGACACCCAGCTACCAACCTGTTCCCCGGTTAGCTCCACTCCTCCCACACCCCTAGATTCCTCAACTATACTTTGCTCCGTGAGAAGCAGGCTCCTTTCAAGATTGTCAATCTGCCTCAGCGTTACGATTTGCCCTTCCAGATCTCCAATACGAGCTTCCAGAAGAGCTACACGTTCACACTTGCTACAGAGATATGGACCCTGGAAGGATTCCTCCAGACATGCATACATGCAGCAGGATGTGCACTGGGTCAAACCTTCAAGCTTGCTAACACTCATACCCAAACAAAAAGACAACAATATATAAACAACAATTGATACCTGTTATTTAAACTCCTGTTTTTACTCCACTTGAAAATAGCCCACTTAAAAGTAGACCACCTCAAGCCCCTGTAAGCAAGCTCAGTGAGTTGCCCCTGAGATTATGTAGCCATACAAGTGAAATCACCTGACAGGCTACACGCCCCCAATTAACAAGTCACCAGCCACCCAGGGAAAAAAAAAAAAACAACCAAAGCACAACAGAGAAAAAAAAAAACCAGCAGAAAAAAAAAAACAAAAGAGAAATTAAATTGACAAATAAACCAGAGGTTTCTCTCCCTCTAAAGATACAAACCAGACCAGTACAGGTAGAATTCCTGTTTTTAACTCCACTTGAAAATAGCCCACTTAAAAGTAGACCACCTCAAGCCCCTGTAAGCAATTGTCCCTTAAATAGGGAAACACAGGGAGGCAATCAAGACACCTGTGGCTGCTGCAGTGGCTGACTGAGGTACTGCAGGCAAATAGGCAAAGGGCTGTCAGGTTGGAATAATCACCTTAGGAGGCTTCTTGCCACGGTGGCGACGTGTAACCTGACACCCCCCCCCCCCAAGTAGGATTGAGTTTTTCCCTTTTAGAGAAACAAAATTCCAATTTTAGACCCCACTCCTGCCACCCTGTACCTGCAAAGGGGCTGTGAGAAGCAGCAACATCCAGCATTGTAACGAAAAGCTCAACAAACGTTACAGCAGCATTCCAGCAGCCAGGGATGTGTCAGAATACAGGGAGAGCTGTGGGGTCAGTCGCTGCTGTACAGGGATACGATTCAGGGGGTTATAATGAGAGTAAATCCCTGTACAGTACAGATACAAGGTGTTGCTGTAATTTCCATACACAGGCATTATGCAGCACAGATACAAGGTGTTGCTGTAATTGCCATACACAGACATTATGCAGCACATACAGATCCAAGGTGTTGCTGTTATTGCCATACACAGGCATTATGCAGCACATACAGATACAAGGTGTTGCTGTAATCACCATACACAGGCATTATGCAACACATACAGATACAAGGTGTTGCTGTAATTGCCATACACAGGCATTATGCAGCACATACAGATACAAGGTGTTGCTGTAATTGCCATACACAGGCATTATGCAGCACATACAGATATTGCATTGCTTATAATCCAATTCTGATCACTACAACCCCCCCCCCCATAAAGCAGGAGATCCAGCCATTATCTGTCTGCAGCACATTTTCTGCATCTGCCTGTAAGTGGATAGTGCAGACCCCGTGTAAGCAGGAGATCACCATTTTATTATCTTTCTGCAGCACATTTACTGACACAAAGGCCATTTCTGCCTGTAGGATGATAATGTAGACCCCATGTGACATTGTGCCAGATAGGAGACGTTATCTAGAGTTGCCAACCTTTCATCCCAGTGATCTTTCTGTAAAAGATAAACAAATACATGAAAGATTTTAAAAAAGTGATCAAATTTACTTTTTTTTTTAACCATTTCAGAACAACAATCTCTGTGCAAGTTTTCTTTTTTACCCCGTGTTTAAGTATTATCTTCACATCCCACGTTTCAAATAAACTCTGATAAAAAGATTTCAGACAAAGCTTGCTTGGTAGTGAAGGGGTTAAAACAGTCCAGTGCAGCAAGACAAAGCCTTGATAGGATTTATTTGCAATGTTAAATAAACCTGATGCAACAGTTTTTCTTCAAAGCGCATGTACAAAATAAGTAAAACTAATGCATATTCTACATGTCCCATCTACGGCCAAATTGGCCTATGTCCGGCCAGCCAACACGCAACCAACGTGATTGTATGTATAGTACATCCAATGGTTGACGTACAATCTTCTTCTCTGGATTTAGGAGATGTTAAAAGCCAGAGCATTTTGTTAAAAGCCCATTAGGACCTTTAAAATATCATCCATTGAAGAGACCTGTCAAAGGTCCAGCACAGGAGGTCAGTATTGAAAATGTCAAGTGGGAAATAAGAGGAGCCAGATGCACATGTGGAAGTGTTTTAAGTGGTGATCGTTGGGTCATATCATTCCCTTACCGAGATAACAAGAGACACAAGGGAAGGAAGAAGGACATCTTGCTTAAAAAAGAGATAAGAGACTATCCTGAAGTCCTGCGTTATCTCCTCCTGAGCCGCACTCGAATAGAGGGATAGACAGGTCCACCAGATGGCACCATGCACAGTGGGTTTTACTCGCAAAAACTTGAAATTGACTTGGTGCGAGTGAATTAGAGGGTACAACAAACACTATAGGGTCTGACACTTGTGTCGGAGTGGGAGAATTCTTCCCAACGCAAATTATTTGGCCTAAAATGTATAATTCCTTACAGTTGTCCTTAGACGTTGATCTACAAAGTTCCATATGGAATCTACTTTAGGCTTCACTCACGTTCAACATGTTCCAGGTCCGCTCCAGTTTTGCTCAAACACTGCTGTCTATTTTTGGCCATAGGGGGCGCTACGGTGTAAAGAAAACTATCAATTCAGATGTTATGGCTCCTCTGGGTCGATGAGCCCCTATATATCGACTTGTATCCAGAGCCACCCATAGCATTTTTATGGGGACTTAGAGGAGAAAGGCCTGCGGGGCCCCTGGTCACCACATCTTCACAAATGGACACCCTTGACCCTTCTTGTCCATAGGTAGACACCCCTCTCCCCCTCCAAATAGATACACTGACACTCCCATGTCATTGCTTACTTGGTGGCGGAGGAAGGGCTCTCCGAGGAAGATCGTCCAAGGGGCAGGTGCTGGGCATTGGCTCTGTGCATTTAGACGCCAGGTGTTGGCAGTAGAAGGAGGTCTAGGCATGCTTCCGGCTCGCTCTACCGAAAGAGCAGGTCTGGATGCATGACAATACGTTTAATGAAAGTATTCACTCATTTCTGTTGTATGTGTACCCGAGTCAAGGAACCTTAAAACGTAAGTGAAAACACCCATTATGTTTTTTCCCACCCTTGACATATCCTTACATCTCAAGTTGACACTTTGTACCGCGTGTGGCTGACGCCAATGACATCATCCTGCGCACACCACACTCGATGGGACGAGCGTGGCCCATTCTAGGCTGGAGACGGCTGACAGACTGAGCGCGTGTCCATTCGAACCCCGCCTGCATTAAAAAAAAAAAAACACACAACACAAAAACGCCAGCGCCGCATCTGCAAGAAACAACCCAAATCCAGCGTCCTCCCCTCCAGGATCTGCGCTGAGTTTCCCATACGGTTTAAATACTCCATTGATGGGTTGATTGGTGTCGTTTGTCGACGCATAAACAGCTGCAGCGTTCGTTTCTTTTCCAATCTAAACACAGCTATGTTAATAAAACAAAACCCCCAGCTGCAAACCCTGAATGTTGGTCTCTGCGGCTTGCGTAGTTTACACATCTCACACACAATAATGCGACTCCGCCGTGAGATCGCCTAGAGTCGCTGGTTGTGGTGTTTCGCGTTCAATCTGCCGAGAAATCCCTTTGCTTATACTTCGTGCGGGTGGGAGCGAGCCGCTGCTCAATGCCATTTTTGGTCAGGGAGAGGAGCAGAGCACGGGAATCGCTGAATGCGCCAGAGCTCTCAGTTCGGCGACCATACCATGTCATGCACGGGGGTAACCAACTCCTGGCAGGATGTCGCCACCCTCAGCCACGTGTTACGTTGGGGGGGGGGCGGCAACAAAATATTCCATGGATACGTCATACAGGTAGATAAGGTTTTGTGAACTAAAAGTTAGCATCGCAAAATAAAATACAGAAAATCTAAGACAGCTTCTAGGCCGCCAGCGTACACACTACATCGAGCAGGACGACGATCCTATCCAAAGGTCGCCACCTCGTGGCTGCAAATAGAAATGCTGCAATAAAAAGAAAGTTCTACAAAAAGCACCGTGACTCTGAACACCACGAACAACAGATTTTTGACATGAAAAGAATGACCCAGTGCGATTTAGCAACGTGTAGCGGGTAAAAGAGGAGTACAGTGCACAACAGACACTTATTTTTAAGAATAGGGTTAGTACTAGGTTTAGAGTTAGTCTTAGGGTAAGGGTTAGTTTAAGTATTAGGATTAGGGGTAGTATTTGGGTTAGGGATAGGATTTGTGCACGTTTTAGGTTTTATATTGAGATTAGGGATAGTATTAGGGTGTTACTTTACAAGGATAGGTTTAGGGTTAGTGTTACTCTATAAGGATAGGATTAGGGTTAGGGTTAGGGATAGGATTTGTGCTCGTTTTAGGTTAAAGGTTAGTATTAGTATTAGGGGTAGTATTCAGGTAATTGTCACTTTTAGGGTATTAGTATTAGGGTAAGGGATAGTATTTGTGTACATTTTAGGGTTAGGGTTAATATGATTAGGGAGAGTATTAGGGTAAGTGTTACTTCTACGAATAGGATTTGTGCTAGTTTAGAGTAAGGGTTAGTATTAGGATTAGGGGTAGCATCCAGGTTATTGTTAGTATTGGGGTTAGGGATAGTATTTGTGCACGGTTTAGGGTTAATATTATAATTCGGGAAAGCATTATGGTTAGGGTTAGGGATAGTATTTGGGTTAATCTGCTGCATTTTTGATTTTTCTTCTCGTTTTATTGACAGCATAGTATCTAAGCCCAATAAGTAACCCTGAAACGAGTGTCATTTTTGGATCATACACATGGTGCCAAGTTGCACCTAAGAAACAGTGATTTTTTTCCCACCGTAAACATCACATTAAAACGTTGCGAGGGATTTTAACGTCTTAATGTTTACCATGTCTAAATGTAAGCCTTTTTTTAAGAAACGTGACATGACCGTCAGTGGTGTATTTTGGCCTAGGCCAACAAGGCCTAGGCCTAGGGCGGCACTTTCCAGGGGGCGGCGGCCCGCACTGGTGGCCCCACCCCTAAAAGATTTTTTTTTTTTACTTTTGCAAAGTATTTTGCCAGGAAGGATACATTGAGATTTCACTAATTTTCAAGCATGTCCTGGGTAGGCAAGGCCTAGGCTTTCACTTTCCAGGGGGCAGCAAAAAACCTCACCACTAAGTGGGTTACTCACAGAGCACCAATAGGACGCCAACATTTTGGTGTTCTATAGTTCCCTGCACTTTGGGGAATAAAATTTCCCCACCCTGCAGTGAATTCACCGTTCACCGCAGGGTCCCCAAAGTGCATGAAGTCGGCCGCTGAATGCTGCCACCGCAAACCCGTGGCCTGCTGTTTTCAAAAGAACTACTGAACGAAAATGTCTGGAATTTATATATAAGATCCTATGATTGATAATAAAAAGTTCTGTTACAGAAAAAAGAAAAACCGCTAGTAAAAAAAAAAGGGGGGGGGATTTTGCTGAAAAATTACTAAAAAAAAGGTACTAAAAATAAATAAAAAAAAATAAAAATCAATAAAGACTTTTTACTGCAGATTAAAATAAATGGTTTATTAGATATTGCATAAAAATTTGAATATTTTTAACATTGAAACCTATGAGGTTCGCCTGAATAAACCTGCTGATTGAAACCACCAAACATCCGGGCATTTCACTGCCATTTCTCTGCTGATTGGTGTTCTCTGAATATATTAACCATTACTTCTCTCTCTATGGGGATTTGCACTGCCTTCAAACAGCACCGTACTTGCTGGCAGTTCGCCAAACTTGTGTGTGAGCATATCACAGAGCAGTGGTGTACTTAGGGGAGTGGCGGAGGGCGGGCCACCCCAGGTACCAGTGATTATTTGGGTGTCATTAGGGGGTACTAGGAGGTGCCACTGTCACTGTGTGTCAGCTTTGAGCTGTGTTCTCAAACAACGAGCAGCGGAGCAGGGCGTTTGCATACGGAATAAAATCGAATAGAATAAAAATCCCCCTCTCCTCCCTCCATAGCTCCTCCCCTGCCCCGCAGCAGCTCTAGGAGAGGGGAGGGGGATGTGATTTGTGTGCAGAGAGAGAAGATGACAGTAAACGGCAGGTAAAGGGGGGGGGGTATTAGCAGAATATGAAGCCCTGTCTGCTTACTGCTGTTTAAAGTGGACCTTTCCTTTTTCTAGCACTGCAGTGATAGAAATTTGTCATTGAGCTGCCTGGCTCCTGGTGAGGCTGCGTGCGTGCAGGTCACGCGGTCCGGCCAGTCAGGTGGTACTGAGTCTCAGTACCACCTGACTGGCTGAACCACGTGACACACACGTAGCTGGCCCGCCCTTTTGTTAACACGGACTCTCACTCTATTCTGGACTGAACACCCACCGGGAAGGGAATCAAAGCCACGGTGCACCCTCTGGCAGTGGCACCCTACTGCTGACAAGATGGCTCCACGCACAGGCACAGCCGCGATCCTAACGTGGCCTGGAGGGACCTCCTGCTGAGTCTGTACACAGTCCCTGCTGACTCTGCACACAGCCCTACCGCGGACAGAGGCCGGTAAATATAGAATAAATAATTGCTGTGTGCTCATATTCACTCGGTTTGCTGGGAGTCTTATTGCAGTGGATTCTGATGCACTCATACACACCGCACATTGCATTGCTGGGAGTTTTATTGCTGTGGATTCTGTGATACACACTGCATACTACTGTGAGATTTATTGCCCTGGAGCTCTGGGATACGCTCATACACACTGCACATTACTGTGAGTTTTATTGCTGTGCAGTTCTGATATGCTCATACACAGTGCACATTTCTGTGGGTTTTATTGCTGTGCAGCTCTGTGATACACTCATACGCAGTGCACGTTTCTGTGGATTTTTTTGCTCAACCAATTAGAGCGGCTGTGATCCAGTATACTTGACATGCGTGGCTGTTCTTTGTAAAAATGCTTGAATTTAAACATTTCATAATTTTATTTATCTCAATAGATACATTTGAAATGGTATACAAAATATACAAGTAGGCACTTGGTATCCACTTTTAATATAAAGACAGGAAAAGGCGGAGCTCTAAGAGGAAAAGGTGGAGCTTAAAGAGGAAGGGTGGGGTTTAACCAGGAAGAGGTGTGCCCTTGACAGGAAGGGGGGTCTCAAATTTAAATTAGGGAGTGCCCGAGTTTAGTCAGGCCTAGGGCAGCACAAAACCTAAATACACCACTGATGACCGTGCTATTGGTGGCCACACTGGACACGAGCCAATAGCAAACCTGCAGGAATGAGATGATATCCCTGAAGAAGTGTAAGTAGAGACAAGATATAGGTGCACAACTTCTTACAATATAAGCAGCGCCCAGAGATAAAACCCATTCGCATTCTAAGACTTGGCAATAGCACGGCATTGCCACTCTATCCCTGAAGGGCAGCAGCATACACCCACGTACACCACGGAACAGGAGCTGTTTGAGGGCAATCTCCATTTTCTTCAATATAAATAATATGCCAATAATTTACCAAACACTAATGTTTGGAAACAATAGAACAAGAAACATTGCCCAGATGAAGGTATCTTATTATACCTCAAAGGAGAACAAGTGATAACAATGCAGCCAGGATTCCCAAATCTTTTTGCTTTTTGATCTAGTATTAAGAGTTTGAGTGGGGAGCTATTCTGTAGCCAGAAGGTACCCCTTATTAGAGATAAAGGTTCCGGTAAGGGTGTAGTGTTTCTCTCCAATGTTTAGAGGCCAAATCCACCAACGAAGAGCCACAGGCACTGGGCAACCTGTTGGAAGCTAGTCCTGAAACACCACTCACGCAAGGTTTGAAGGATGCAGTCTTCACTTTGATAAGGCTTCGAGTCCAATAGACCAACGACCCAAGAGGATGAGGGACTGCCCATTGCCACTTTGCACTTATGTGGAACATGCAGAGGTACAGTCAATTTGCATTCTTTTTTGTCATGAACCAGATAACGAGCTTCCAGAACGTATAGGTAGACACGTAGAGTGCACCCAGGCCCATACGAATGAAGAGCCTCCAACAGACCAAGGTGCTTGCATGCTTGGAGCTGTAAACTGCCCCCAACTGCTAAATCTTGAGAGTGCTAAGGAACCAGGAGTAAGACAGATGCATGAACCATAAGGTGCATGCATGTCTGGATAACATGGCATGTTATGGCCGCAAGCATCAAAGAGGGAAGTTATGGCCCAGACACAAACATCATCTGGCTTCATGTTGACAATACTAGAGCATCGTAATACTTTCTTACCATGGGAAACATCAAGTTGTAAGCTTTTGGGTTCAGTCGCAAACTATACCAGATCTCCTGTTAGGGTCACACCTCTTGTCTACAAGCATGTTAACCAAGGCACCAGGAACATTTGGATTTTCTCAAGGTTTGCATGTCCGGATCACTTTCAGAAAGAGTCAAGACGTTAAACAGGGCGACTTGTAGAATTCTAGCTCTTTATTGATACCCGATGCGTGCTTCAATCTCCCAGCAAACAGTCTGGAATTCAAGCCTCTGCAAGCAGCAACATGTGGCCATTTATTTGCACAATCTGCCTCAGATGCCTTCACAGATCCAGATTACGATGGATTCGGAGAGCCAATTCATCGAGGTGTGTGCTGGCCAGTGCTCAGTGAATACGCTCGTGTGGTGATGCTCATGGGAACTTGTTCAAATGAGTATCCCCCAAGGTCAAGAGGTCAACCAAAAAGTTGAGAGAAATGGCCAGACAGCACGCAAACGTCTATGCCTTACAACCAAACACTCATACAAGCCACACCAATGCCACCATTAGTCTAGGACAGATTGTGAATCTTGGCAATCCATGTGTTTCAGAACTATATGTCCAAAGATGTTCAATCACAGATAAAGCTGACATTTAGTATGCCAAGGATCACCATCACTGGTCTAGGATGACCGTTAACACAGGCTTTCAGCACCACATTATTTGGAAAATAAATTGCCATGTGAGGAGATATGGGGCCCTGCGGTTCTTTACCAAGGGACCTGCAGGAATGTTGGGTGGCTTCCTGCACACATCACACACAATTAACCCACGACACACTCTCACAAAACATTTATTCCTCAGATTATTACTAGCAGTCCTGCTTTTGGGACCTTCAGCTCCATAAAGTGAATTTTAGAGAGAGATAAGGAAGGAGTGTAATGGAGCTCTGGACCAGAGCAGGGTCTCTCAACCAAGTACCCTCTCCAATTCAGCTCATATCAAAGTGGGATTATGTTCGGGAGTAAAGCCATATATCCCCATACATTAGTCAAGACTGCCATGCCTGCCCATGCTACATGGATCTGTCAGACGACGACTCAGTCCGGCATCAAATGATGCCCTCACGCACATTCCAGAGCTCCACCTCTCTCTGGACCTATTATTCTCCTTCACCTTTGTAATCTCCTCCTCTTCCCAAGTCACCACCCAACTGGATTTAACTGAATAGTTTCAAGCCTTCCATTGGATAATTACTGCGGTGATAAATAGGTTTCAGCTGCAAAAAACAAGGTCATGCGGCTCCATGAACACTCTGAATGAGCAGGTTTTTCCATCAATGGTTTTTTTTCTCCCCTGATGGCACAGCGGACATATGTCAAGATGGCAATGCTAGGATTCATCAGGCTCAAATTGTGCAAGAGTGGTTCAGGGAGCATGAGACATCATTTTCACATATGGATTGGCCACCGCACAGTCCAGACCTTTATCCCATAGATTCTCAATGAGGTTATGTGCTAAAAGAAGTCAAGATCTTGGTCAGAAATTAATGCGATCCTGGACTCAAATAAATGCTGTGACATTACATGAGCTTATTGACCCGATGCCACCACGAATGCGTGTCGCAATCACAACAAAAGGAAACAACCAAATATTACACCATGTGACTTTTTTGGCCGGGCAGTGTAGGATCTCAGCGATTTTCCAAGTTATATCCAAAGATTCTATTATTGTGTCTGTGTTGCCATCATCCTCGTGTTATTTGCTACCTAAACGATCAACTGCAAGACCATACGGTAATTCAATTGGTAATCTTAAAAGAAAAACTCCACCAAAACACACAAAGAACCTGCCAAAGGAACCTCTTGGCAACAATGTGTCACCCAAGTTACGTTACACTGGAGCAGGGACTCCTTATCGTTCATAAAGTGGCCAAGATGCTACATTGCAGCAACAGTTTGTGATTTTGTTTTTGTGTGTATGTTCTGTAACCGTGTATCCTTGCAAAACCGCTAACCTGGAACGCACCTCCAGAATGTCAAACGGCAGTAGAGGATTTATTGGAGAACCCACCTGCCGCCGATACGCCTCCTGGCCCTTTGATCCTCCATACGAGGGTAATTAGAGGGCTGCTCAAAAGATAGTTATCGTGTCACTTTTTGACATACAAGAGGGTAATCATTTGACGGGACATGTCAGGCGTGGGAGACCAGAACAAAAAGATCTTAATAAGTTGCAGCCGGCATAAATAAAACACGGAAAAGGCCGAGGTATGGGAAATTAAAGTAGAACGTTCAGACATGGAAACGCTAAACAAAGCTCTGCTTTAAATTTACTCTGTTACGTCGGATTCCTTTTATGTTGCATAACTTGTGTGTGTGAGTGCGTTTGTTTGATCAGATGGTTTTGCTCATATTGGTATTCTTGGAAAAGAAAGGATCGTCGTAGCAGGGTGTGTAGATGGATTTGCCCCAGCGGTGCCACGTATGTCAGCTACATGTTAGGAGAACACGGGGCAAATAACATCTGCAGAAAAGACTGGGTTTGTTGTTTGGCAAGGACGCAAACAATGACCTTAAGCTTCAATTGACATTTGCTTCTGGTGATTTTCTTAAAGCTTCAGTTGGCTTTCTGAATATCCTGCGCCTGGTTCTTGTACATCGTAGTTCTTGGTGTTCCACCAAACCCAAGCTTTTAGATTGCAAGTTCGTGGGAGCAAGGGTTCATCACAACTGCTTGGTCTTCGTACCTTGTGTCTGGCATTTTTCATGTTTTAGTTGTAACAGGGGTCGAGTTGTGAGCACAACATTGTATGTCTGGGAGATTTACCATGAATATTGAGGAACAGGTCCCACCACATGGTGACATATCCATGTGGAGTTTGATTAGGTTCACAAAATATACTTTGTTGATGTAGGGCCATCTCTGGCATAGCGAGCAAAAACAAGGTTTGCGGGGGTCCTAAGAATGAGCAACAGCACTTCTGGCCTGCTATATGGTTGGGTTCCTGCTCTGGTCAAGGTTTTAGCTCAAATGGTGCCATTAGAGAGACGACTATTCCATATGCAAATCAGACACTAATCATCCAGAAATGGCAGCCAGAGCTGAAATGACAAAGAAGTCCGCTCAGCACTAGGGGAACCGCAGCCCCCAGTGATAGTTTTACCCATGTTAGGCCTCCTAAGGAGGCTATAGCCGACACCCCTCTAGGAACCATTATCTGGCATAGGCTTACCAGGCTAGTGCCTAGGGTGTCAGAATGGAGGGGGCAGCAGATTTTTTTAGTATGTGCTGAGCGACTAAAGGGCTTCTCTCAACTCCATGCATGCAGCAGGTTAGGGAGCCAGCCAATGCCTCCGCTAGGACCTCTTCAGCAGGAGATGCCTTCCCACCACAAATCATGCAGGAGCCGAGATAAGGTATGTAATATAGTCAGTGAGAAACCCGGGTACACATATAAACATTAAATGCACCTTATACACACAAACAATCTGTACTTCCAGATTTGTCAGGTTGCTCCCCATTTTTCCCCTACATATCTGAATTTCAGGTTGACAAATATATTTGGATTTGGGGGGAGGGGGTTGGCGTATAGCAGAACCAACCCTATATATGCCCCTTGATCTATAAACGCTATGCATGCTGACATCACCCTGTCTCCCGAAGGCACACCGGAGCGAGGGTTAGGGCAGGCAGCAGCAGTGTGCGGGTGAGCACTAATCCATTGTTCTGCGCAATCGTTCACAGAAGATACTCAAAATGCGAAACAAATATACATATATTACGTAATTTGCGTAACCTATATAAGTATATTCTGTAAGCTACGCAGTTTGAGTAAGAAGCTCCAGGGACTTCTGCATATTGAAGCCTTTGAGCAGAAGAGGAGGAGCAGCCCAATGCCAAGGGAGAAAATGTGAGTATTTTAAAGCAATGACTAAAATTTATAATGCACATATATTTTTTTTGTGGTTTGTTATTGATGTTCTCAGCAGCATCACCACAATTATTAATTGGGGCGAATAAAAGAGGGGGTGGGGTAATTTTTTTGCTTGTTTACCTTTAATCACCTTTAATGAAAATAACTGGTCGGGAAATTGTCGGTTGTTGGTCCTCTTAGGGTAGGTATGGGTTACCATGGCAGCCTAGATCGATGGAATTGGGAACTTTACATCTTTGGACCCGTAAAACGTGGGCTGAGCCTCATGAGTCTTTCAGATAAGATCTGGGATGCCAGGGGTAGCCACAGCTGGCTTAGAAAAAAAAATATTGGCAAAGCTGCAGAAAACCTGTACAAGTTGCGGTTTGGAGGTCTTGCAGATAAAACGTGTCCAGATTTATTTCTTTTACATTTCTTGACCCCCCCTCTCCATGCCCCCCCCAAAAGAATCAGAGAAAGGATCTATTGCTTCGAAATGAGACTACAGGGATGTAGGACGACGCGTTTCGCAAGACAGTTGCAAATACCATGCTGCTCTGATTGCCTTCTCAGGAAGGAGATAAAGGGGGAGGAAACACGTATGGAGACCGTCCTGCAATCTCTGTGATAAAGGTGTGATTTTTTCAACTCGGAATTATTTTGCAAACCTTAAATAATTAAAAAGGAATCCATTGCAAATCTTCAGTGTTACCAGGAACAGCTATTCAGGAGGGATCTATTAACTGGCGAGTGCTTCTTAAAGCAGACATGCCACAAGGGACAAACCTCACCACCTTAACCCCTTCTCTCCACACTGAAACCTATTAAAGTTTACATTAAGCAGCATGACATATACAGGGTTATTCAAAGAGCACCGAATTGGCCACAAAATTGCAGCGAAAGGTGAATTTCCCCGTATGGTGCAATTTTGGGGCCATTCAAAAACCTGGCAATGCGCCAAATATTGCCAAATTGTGAGCAAAATATGGTGACCTTTGGCGGCAGTGAAATTTTAATTGGTTTAAATGGGCAGCTGAAGGGAGATGGGTCTGACTAGGGGTTCAGTAAGGGGCCCCAAGAATTCAGATGGCAGCCCTGGCCACGGGGGCCAGACCGTGTCTGGATAACTACAAGGGCGGAATAGGGTACGGACAGCCACGGGGGACAGGACTGGATCTGGCAAGTCATGGTTGAGTCTGAGTCGGACAACCATGGGGGCATCTGCCGGGTGTGCCTCGTTGGCCAGTCCAGAATTAGTTTGTGGTTCACCTGACATCCTAAGTGTGGATGAGACAACTCTGTCCGACTTGGTCAACACTCCGCAAAATGTATCAACTGGAAGAAAACTGTACCTGATGAGGCGAATCCCGTCGAAACCAAGCAAAGACATTCAAAAACAGAACCACACATTGGACGTTTATTAAACAGAACCTACAAGGAACAAGAGGTAATGAGGGCCCAGATGAGCTTTCTGACGTCAAAGGGATTGAATGCATCGAGCCCACCCCACGATCACGAGAAACCTTTCGTTCTCAGGTTCAGTAAGCTCTCCCTCATCACTCTTTTTCTTTTCTGTTGGATGAGGTCATATTAGAAGCAGGAGTTTGTTCCACCAAAGTTACTTTGCTTTACATTCGTCTACCTCCTGGACGGAGTCCAGCTGAAACGGGAGAGCGGCAGAGAGTTTGGTCAGCTGTAAACCAGATGGGAAGCAGAAAAAAAAAAAAATCCAGGGACGAGGATTAGCCAAGTCAGATATTTCGGTTCCACTGGGGTTAAAGAGGGAAAATAAAATTTAAAAAAAAGAGGTCATTTCTTTTTGGTCTTTTAAATTTAGAGCATTGTTAAAAGCCTCAGCAGAGAACCACTACCACTCATTCACCTCCCTCCGACTGGACCATGTTGTAACATCTAAATATTGCCTCAGCGAGGCATATGTTTCTTGTAATGTGTGTAAGGGCCACAGCCCTTCGAACAGAGAAAAGGTTCCAGCCCCTTCTCTTCTCTTCCAGAAATGTGTATCTGTGCTGTTCACAACATCTGAGAGCTCGTTCAGGGAGTGCCTTTGGACGGCAAAGATGAACAAAAGAAAAAAAATAGTAAGGAGCCAGCTGTACTAGAAGAGGCCAAAGAATTTAGAAAGAATTAAACAAATACAAAGGTTTGCAGAGCCCATCTTCCAACCATGTTTAGCTCAAACCGTGCCTGCAGTCACTGACTTTGGGTTTGGCCCGAATCGCTCATGTAGACACGACCAGATCTATGACTACATTGTCAACAACAACAGTCCCTTCTTCCATACTAGTAACTTTAAAGGGACAAGTGGAGACTCCAAGGTTGATTCTACGCAAGAACATGGTTTTTACACACCCATTGGTGGTTTAAGAGGTGCTGGTTCCAGGTGTCCCATTGGGCGACAGTCCCTATGTTCTAGGGCTTCCTAGAACAGACGGGTTCATCGCAGACAGCAGTAAAACTCAGTCATGTGCAGATCACAGAGCTCCGTGGCAATAAAACTCACAGTAAACCCTATAGAAACCTCAGAAAGCACTCCAACCCGTTCCTCATCATTTCCTAAGAGTGTCACATGTTCCACGCTGCCATTCATTTTTTGTTGTCTGGACCAGCATCTGTCTCTTGCCTGTCCTCCTCCTTTAAGTCTAAACATAAAGCCACAAATATATAAATGACGCCGCTCAGTTGGGGTTTCCAAAATTTGGAGCTGCCATTTTAATTAGGGGTCTCGAAGACATCAAATAGGTTGGGCAGCAGTAACCCTCATCAGCTTAAACCCTTTTCACTTTCTTCATTGTACAGGGTCAATGACTTGGATTTCCAATGTTTTGCAGGTAGAGTTTCTCCGCACAGAGGACATGACAGGACTTTATATGGGGAGTTTGGTAGGAGCTACACCATAGTGTGACCACTTGATGCCAAAGTTACATTGTTCGCCTCAGACCGAGGTGGTATTCCTCTGGTTCCAATATTCTGGAGCATAACAGTGATGGTCATGCCAACAAGATCACTGATGTCCCACGGGAGATCATGCAAGTCTACTGGCCATGTGTTGAAGGGCTTGACAGGATGAGAAATGCAAATGTGCACGCTACAAGACACCTGGCTGTCCTGCTTGTTCTAACTCCATTCTCATCATATGGAAAACATTTGTTGAGAAGCAGAAGAAAACATCCAGGACTCCTCTCAGGACAGTCACCATTCTTTCAATCATGCATTTAAAATGGGCATCCAATTCTTCCACCACAATTTGTCTTTATTAGGCCTGAAGAACCTTGGTACAACTCCTTGAAGATGGGACAACTCAAGTTCCTCGAAGTCTTCAGGCTAACAGGCTCTTTAGGTCTTGGGATGGAGATGTATGTTATAACGGTTATTGAATGAACAGGTAACTTCTCATGGCCTGTCAAGGTTGGTATATTTGCCCAACATGGAGATAACCGATTATAAAGAACCAGTCTTTAGAATGGCTGGGCTAAGAAGTAGTGTAACGATTAAAAACAAGCCAAGGTTAAGAACATGGAAGCGCACAATAATAAGGAAAACAATTGCCAATGTCGAGGATCAGAGAAAACGTCATAATCAATAAACTAACCAGGATCACAACGGTGAATCACAAATTAATAAACTGCTGAGGGGCAGGAAAACCATGACGCAAGGAGGGAAAAGAGAGGCCAACTTCAAAACCCCAAGTTGACAAGTGATTGGGTGACACGTGATGATGATTCAAGATGAGGTAGCTCTGAAAAATGTGAATAGCGTTTTGACGCACAATGCACAGAGCATCATTACAAACGACTCACAGGAGAACGAAGACCTAATAAATGACGACATGTTATTAGGGGCTGTGTGAGGTCAGGTCTACTTCTAAGAAACATGACACTCTGAATGAGCAGGTTGCTTCTGGGATGCTAAGGGCAGGAAGCTTCTGGGATGGGAATGAACGGACAGATTCCCAGAAGCTCTTGGCATGAATGTTGAGGGTCTCAGATCTTCAGTTGAAGGGGCAGATTTTCAAGTACTGTACTTCATAGAATCCTTGTAACACAATTTTGGTGAAAAATGTGGAGTTTTTTTTAGGCTTGGGTGTCAGGGCTCGGCGGGCGCCGCCGGCTCGGCGTCCCGCCGGGCCGCCGACCCGGCATCCTTCTTCCCGGCTCCGAGGTCGGCGTCCTCTCCGAGTCCTGTGTGCGCGCAGTAGGCGCGCGCGCCGCCGGCAGTTCCGGATTTAGCCCTCCCGGCGGCGCGACGTCACCAATCTCCATGTGACCGCGAAGGACCAATCAACAGGCAAGGCACCAGATTTAAACTTGCTTTTCCCATTCCTCAGTGCCCTTTCGTGGTTTTGCCTGTCTGACCCTTAAGTGCTCGTTTATTTCACTCAATTTGACTTACTGTGTATGACCTGGCTAGCTCTCTCGACTTGTGTACCTCTATACCCCTTGACCCGGCTTGTTACTCGACTCTGTTTTCGCCTATACCCTATTGCTTTCTGATATACGTTCCTGGCTTACCAGCGTTTACACCAGCCACTCTAAGGACTGGTTCCTGTCCTCCTTGTGTCCCTGCCTTATAGGTTCACCTCCTGTTTGTGCGAAACCCAGCCACTATAAGGACTGGTACCGCATTGTGACTCTATCTTGCTTTACCGGCACTGCCGTTACGTACCCTTGGTTGGTGTTGGCCTGAAGACAGGGCAGCCCTCATTATTTGTGTTAACCCAGCCACTACAAGGACTGGTTTTTCTTCTACGTACTCGAGGCTCCTGTTTTCACTTAGGGCTAACCGTTCGTCCACCCTCAGGTACGTGAGCGTGCCTGACATCACGAAAGGGCCATGGACCTTGCAATTCTCTGGTCTAGAAAGCCGTTTGGAGGAGCAAGATCACCGTCTTGATCAGTTCGCCCAGGCCCTCCAAACGCTGCTCACCCGTACCGCCCCTACCCAGGTAGAGGTTTCCCCTCCCGTGAATCCTCTCCCTTCCGAACCGTTCTCTGTGCCCACCTCGTACCCTAACTTGCTACCTCCAGTACGTTATGGGGGCGATCCTACCGCCTGTCGAGGTTTTCTGAACCAGATTTCCATTCATTTCGAATTAACCCCGTGGTCTTACCCTACAGATCGTGCCAAAATCGCCTTTGTCATCAACCATCTTACCGACAAAGCGTTGAGTTGGGCTAACCCTCTTTGGGATACCGATAAACCGATTGTCTATAATTATCGTGACTTTATGTCAGCCTTTCGTAGGGTGTTTGACCCTCCCGGGCGTAAAACCAATGCCGCAAAATCCTTGTTACGCTTGCGCCAGGGTGCGAAATCACTGGGTGAATATGCTCTGGAGTTTAGATCATTGGCTTCTGAATTGAACTGGAACAATGAGGCTTTGATAGCCGTGTTTTTTGAGGGCCTGAACGATGAGTTGCAAGATGAGATAGCGGCCAGAGATCTCCCAGGGGACCTGGAAGACTTGATTACTTACCTGTCCTTTATCGATGAACGCCTTCGCCATCGTCGACTTACTAAGGAGAGGTCTAAAAGACCACCGGTTAGGCAGCCTCCCCGGTTTTCTGTACCTTTGCTTCCCGAGTCTCATTCTCCCCCCGAACCCATGCAATTAGATAGCACCAAGATCCCTGATAGTGAAAAACAACGCAGACGACGTGAGGGTTTATGCCTGTACTGTGGTTTGGGGGGTCATTTCCTTAAGGGCTGTTCCAAACGCCCCCAGGGTCCATCGGGAAACTCTCATGCCTAAGTGCCTCTAGGGGACAGCTCTTAGGCGCTTTTCCTTCGTCCCCCAAACTGGAAAATAGACTCCGGGTTCCGGTTACTCTATCCTGGGAGAGTTCCCGTAACCCGGTACAACTCTATGCCTTAGTAGACTCTGGTGCTGCCGATAACTTTATTGACATAAATTTTGCTCGCAAACATGCCATACCCCTGGTTGAAAAAGAAACCCCATTACTTGTACAGGCCATCGATGGCAGACCTCTCGAAACCCCTTTTGTTTTGTTTGAATCTCGCAATATTACTGTTGGGATAGGACTGTGTCATAAAGAAAGTATGTTCTTCCATGCTATTTCGTCCCCTTCCTATCCTATCGTACTGGGTTACCCCTGGTTAACCCGCCATAACCCTGTTATTGACTGGCGAGCTCGTCAGATCGCGAAGTGGGATAATGATTGTATGGCTTCTTGTATTGAGATTCCACTATCCATTAATGTCTTGAATTTGCCCACGGCCCCTCCTCTGACGACTTCCATTCCTGTCCCCTACTCGGACTTGGCACCTGTGTTTGACAAAAGAGAGGCCGATAGATTACCCCCCATCGTTCTTACGATTGTGCCATCGACCTTCTTCCTGGTACCATGCCTCCTAAAGGGGCTGTCTATCCTTTGTCCGTGAAAGAACATAAGGTTTTGGAGGAGTACATTAAAGATTCCCTTAAAAAAGGGTTTATTCGTCCTTCCTCCTCTCCCGCTGGGGCAGGGTTTTTCTTTGTGCAGAAAAAGGAGGGTGATCTTAGACCCTGTATCGATTTTCGAGGGTTGAACAAGATCACCGTTAAAAATGCCTACCCCATTCCACTCATCCCCGAGCTGTTTGACCGCCTGAAACATTCCAAAATCTTTTCGAAACTGGATCTCAGAGGAGCGTACAATTTAATAAGAATCAAACACGGGGATGAGTGGAAGACTGCGTTTAACACCAGGTTAGGGCATTACGAGTACTTGGTTATGCCCTTCGGTTTATGTAACGCTCCAGCAGTGTTTCAGGCGTTTATTAATGATGTGTTACGAGAGTACACCCCTTGTTTTGTCGTGGTTTACCTTGATGATGTGTTAATACATTCCCCTGATCTGAGCACCCACCATGTACATGTACGACTCGTCTTATCTAAGCTCTTGGCCAACGGCCTCTACTGCAAGCTAGAAAAATGCCTATTCGATGTCCAACAGGTACAGTTTTTGGGTTATGTTATATCCTCCTCTGGTTTCATGATGGATCCCAAAAAACTGGAGGCCATCAGTCACTGGCCTCTTCCCAAGGGCCTCAAGGCCATTCAAAGGTTTATTGGCTTCTCTAATTACTATAGACGGTTTATCAAGGGCTTTTCGTCCATTATTGCACCCATTACAGCATTGACGAGAAAGGGAGGTGACACTCAGAATTGGTCCTCCAGTGCCCTGGAGGCTTTCGAACGGTTAAAGGAGGCCTTTTCCACTGCTCCCATTCTACACCACCCTGATCCCAATAGACCCTTCGTTTTAGAGGTTGACGCATCGGAAACCGGGGTAGGAGCCGTCTTGTCCCAACGTCCAGCTGATGACAAGCCTATGCAACCCTGTGGTTTTTATTCTAGGAAATTGTCCCCTACCGAGGCCCGTTACGACATTGGGGACAGGGAATTGTTAGCCATTATTTTGGCCTTAAAAGAATGGCGCCATCTCTTGGAGGGCTCCACCTGTCCGTTTTCCATTCTCACTGACCACAAAAATTTGATTTACCTGTCCGAGGCTAAAAGGTTGAACCCTAGACAAGCTCGATGGGCCCTTTTTCTCACCAGATTTGACTTCCTCATTACGTACAGACCCGGGTCTAAAAATGTTAAGGCCGACGCACTCTCCAGACAATATGAACCCCTAGCAACTCCAGTGTCTGTACCTGTGTCCATAGTTCCCGAAAGGAAAATTTTAGCCTCTCTGAGTACACGAGTCGAGTCTCCTTTCTGGAACCTCTTACTCTCTAAACAGGCTCTGGCTCCCCCGTCTAAACCACAGAATAAGCTATTCGTTCCTTCTGTAGAGGTACCCACTGCTTTACAGCTCTTTCACGAATCCAAATTCGCTGGACATTTTGGGGTAAATAAAACTCTTGACTTGATTAAACGACACCTTTGGTGGCCGACACTTACTAAGGATGTAAAAGATTACGTAACCACCTGTTTTGTTTGTACCCGTTCCAAATCCTCCCGCCTTTGTCCTGCTGGCCTCCTCCAACCCCTACCGATCCCTGAGCGCCCTTGGTCTCATTTAGCTATGGACTTCCTAGTGGAACTAACCCCTTCACTTGGTCATACTGTGATTTTTGTGGTTGTCGATCGCTTCTCTAAAATGGCACATTTTATTCCGTTAAAGAAGCTCCCCTCCTCCAGCGAGCTAGTACGAGCTAGTGCAGCCTAAAGTATGGTAAAAACACATAAAAAACAACCAAAATATGTGTCAAGACTAAGACAAAGAGATAAACAACACCATGTTTTTATTCCGAAACGACCGCAAAGCATCTCTGGGTAAATCCGAACGAACGGAAAATCGACCAACAGGAAATAGGGAGTTAACAATCCCAATGTGGCAGGAAATGCTATTAGTATGTTATACTATATAAGAGGACACTTTCACTTTCACTTCCACTTTTTTATTGCACTTTATGGACACTAAATACACCGACTGAGGAAGGCTTTTTAGCCGAAACGCGTCTCGGTATAACTTGTCCAGGATTTTATTATTTCCAATAAATTTATTATTTTATATCTTGCATTCGCCACTTTTTCTCCATCTCCCTACTTTTTTGGACATCTGGATCAACTGCTGCCACACCAAAGGGGTTTGGGCCTCCGCCTCAAGAGAGCCCAAGGCGATATTCCTTGAGCCTGGTATTGAGAGGCTCTACACTCGGTGAGTGTGACCAATTTTATTTCAATTTTCCAAATATACGCACAGAGTTACGCCATGGGAGTGCCGTCTCCCGATTCTCTCTGTTTTATCTAGTAACCACCATAGACGAAAGGAGGGACGTGCCACCCTATATTTGGCCGCAAGCTATCTTCCTTGAGCCTGGATTTCCTTAGGCTCCAATAAATGTGAGTGGTACATACATCGATTCTATTGAATTACTCCATGTTCAGTACGACCATCTGCACTATTATTGCCTTTATGTTTTATTCCTTTTGAGGGACACCTTAAAGAGAAGATCTGGTATACATACCACAGAGAGGATTGATACACTTGTCTTCAATCAACAACACTCTTTTGAGTATTGAATTGCTGCACTTTTGAACACTCATTTGCACTAATTGACTCATCTTTATATTCGTATTTTTTGCACATTTTTACTCTTTTTCTATTTGGCATTTTTAAAGGACACTTTTATTCATTTATAACTTTACATTTTATTCAATATTAACCAGTTGTCTATAAATCAACTGTTCACTATTGCTATACCAACTCATGCGCCGTATGGTGTTGTTTATCTCTTTACATGGTGTTCCTAATGTTCTCGTCTCGGATCGGGGTTCTCAGTTTATCTCTAAGTTCTGGAGAGGCTTCTGTCACCAGTTGGGCGTCAAACTGTCCTTTTCGTCCGCGTATCACCCGCAAACGAACGGTTTAGCCGAAAGAACCAACCAAACGCTTGAGACTTATTTAAGGTGTTTTATTTCTGACGCACAGGATGATTGGGTTACTCTGTTACCATGGGCAGAATTTGCGTATAACAACGCCACATCACAGTCGACAAAATTTTCTCCTTTCGAAATAGTCACGGGTATGCATCCCACTATTTTTCCATCCTCGTTCTCCCCCCAGAACATTCCTGCCCTGGAGGAACACCTAGATAAGCTCCGGGTTATTTGGGAGAAGACCAGGTTGAATCTAGAATCCGCTTCCTTGAGCCAGAAGCGGGCGGCTGATCGGAGGCGCAGACCTCCACCAGTGTACCATGTGGGTGACAGGGTTTGGCTCAGCACACGCCACATTCGTCTGAAGGTCCAGTCTATGAAATTCGCGCCTCGTTTTATCGGTCCGTATAAAATACTCCGATGTATCAATCCCGTAGTATACACACTGCAATTGCCTGTCTCTTTGCGTATTCCCAACTCCTTTCATGTCTCTTTATTGAAGCCGCTCTCCTGCAACCGTTTTACTCGCCCTGACTCCCCTCCTCCCCCTGTGGTGGTTGATGGGACTCCCGAGTATGAAATTGAGTCCATCTTGGATTCCCGTTATGTCCGCAATCGGTTGCAGTATTTGGTTCATTGGACTGGCTATGGCCCCGCGGATCGCACATGGGTTTCGTCACGTGACGTTCATGCTCCTCGATTGGTCTCCGCCTTTCATCGTCGTTTTCCCGATCGCCCGGCTCCCAGCCGCCCGGTGGGCGTTCCTCCAGGCGGGGGTGCTGTCAGGGCTCGGCAGGCGCCGCCGGCTCGGCGTCCCGCCGGGCCGCCGACCCGGCATCCTTCTTCCCGGCTCCGAGGTCGGCGTCCTCTCCGAGTCCTGTGTGCGCGCAGTAGGCGCGCGCGCCGCCGGCAGTTCCGGATTTAGCCCTCCCGGCGGCGCAACGTCACCAATCTCCATGTGACCGCGAAGGACCAATCAACAGGCAAGGCACCAGATTTAAACTTGCTTTTCCCATTCCTCAGTGCCCTTTCGTGGTTTTGCCTGTCTGACCCTTAAGTGTTCGTTTATTTCACTCAATTTGACTTACTGTGTATGACCTGGCTATCTCTCTCGACTTGTGTACCTCTATACCCCTTGACCCGGCTTGTTACTCGACTCTGTTTTCGCCTATACCCTATTGCTTTCTGATATACGTTCCTGGCTTACCAGCGTTTACACCAGCCACTCTAAGGACTGGTTCCTGTCCTCCTTGTGTCCCTGCCTTATAGGTTCACCTCCTGTTTGTGCGAAACCCAGCCACTATAAGGACTGGTACCGCATTGTGACTCTATCTTGCTTTACCGGCACTGCCGTTACGTACCCTTGGTTGGTGTTGGCCTGAAGACAGGGCAGCCCTCATTATTTGTGTTAACCCAGCCACTACAAGGACTGGTTTTTCTTCTACGTACTCGAGGCTCCTGTTTTCACTTAGGGCTAACCGTTCGTCCACCCTCAGGTACGTGAGCGTGCCTGACATTGGGCCACAGGAGCACTCCAAGTGTGTCCATTGTGACCACCCCCCGCCCTTCCAGCATCCCTCATAGCATTAGAATTAGGGATGTGCGTTTCGTTTCGTACAGATTCATTTTTCTCACGAAACGGGCTGTTTCGGTGCTTCGGATTCGTCAGATATTCTGAACATGACCAGCAACGGAATACGAAACGAAAAAAAATCGTTATTTCGTATGGACGTGAATTTGTAAAATCGCAAGTCATTTTCGTTCTATTTGTGATTTCGGTTCCGTTTCGGTTAATTTCGGACAACATATTTTAGTATCGTTTCGAGTCCATTTCAGTTCCATTGCTGATTTCGTAATTTAGTATCGCCAGTCACTTTTTTCACTTGTTCAAGCGCTTTCTTTCTGCATCAATAATAGATTTTAAATATTTTTAGTTAACTTTTCCCTAAATCCCCAGTCTAACAGTACAAGATATTGATATTTTATAGGATTAAATAAAGTTGTGCAATGCATATAAGAAAAACAGGATCGTTCATAAAAAAAAAACAATACGTCCGAAGGAACGAATCGGCAGGATTACCGTATCGACCGAAATATCGGAGCATCCAAAATACCATACGTCTAAAGTCAAAACGAAATGGACCCTTTGAAACGAAGAGAACAGACTATCCAAAAGACCGAAATTCCCCGAATTCACGAAACAAAAAAAATCGATACGAAACAACAAGTCGAAACAAAACGGGCCGAAACGATCCGAAATGAAACTTCTAAAAAAAACGAACGAGCCCAGACGAAATGAAAAACAAAATGCATGCACATCTCTAGTTAGGATGAAATCGACTGGATCCCACAATGTAACGCGCGTACCTTCAGCTTACGTTACACTGGACGCGTAGTTTTCTTCCCTGTTGAGCTGCTAGGAGAGACTGATCCTTTAAGCACGATCCTCCATTGGATGCTCACGCTTTGCAGAGCTATGCGCACAAACGTCAACAAAGCGAGGTGGCCACACAGGCAACTATGCGGAAAGAAATACATTCTCGCAGACGGTCTTTCAGCACTCCTATGGCCCCCGCCATAAATCGTTATGGAATGGACAGTGACACAATCACCTTTGACACATGTAAAAGGTGTGCACTCCAGGGTGGCAGAGACCGACACTCCATGAAAGCATAGGGAGTGGAAAAAGGAAACAAAGGAGATCACAAGGAACGAAACAAAGGAGAGCACAAGGAACCAAGCAAAGGGAAAAGGGATGCCAGACAAGCAAGATGATTGACAAGAGAACTGCTCAATTTAAGGAGCAGTACGATGATCTAAACAAAGAATTTGGCATATTCCAATCCAAGCGTGTGCGTGTGTGTGTTGCTCTGAAAGGTGAAGCAATCTTTTCTACTTAAAATGCCTTTCCAGTCATTTAGTAGATATTTTTGATCAAATTCCTTACAGCACTGGAAAAATGGGGGTGAAGTAATTTGGGGAAGTGGGTGGGTGCGTGGGGGTAAATTGACAAATACGCCACCAAGGGTGATGCACTGACTTGTGTAGGAGATGTATTTTCTCTGCAACAAGACACAAATGAGGACTGTGCATGGCAGCGCACCCTAACCTGATACATGAGGTGAACAATTACAATTTAGAAAGTAATTCATAGGAAATGGAGAAGAATCAGCTTGCCATGACAACCAGGCCTAAACAAAGGATAATATGGCTGGAATGAGGTCAGTAAATGCTCGTTATGCTCACACTGGGACACACAATAGAGGGACCTCTACTTCACCCAATTGTTTGTTTTGGTTTTGTTGTGTTTCTTCGTGTTCTGAAAGGTGATACATTATTGTCTGTAGTAACGAGCCTCAAAGTTTATTTGTATGACATTCCTTCCAAACAGCCCCCCACCCTGATGTCTGGTCGACTCTCTACCTCTGCACTATAGTCTACGTGAGTTTATTCAATAAAAAAATGAGGGGGATTTCAAATTTTGGCACCATTACATGACCTGAAAACAACCTAGATCTTACATGAGTAATGCGGAGATAAAAAGGGACACTGCAAGCAGGATAGCTTAGGGCAGGGGTCCTCCAAATGTTTTCCTGTAAGTCTCCAACCGAATGAGTGGCTGAGCACCATGGGAAGTGTAGTTCCAAAACATCTAGAAGGACAAGGTTGCGGAACTCTGGCCTAGGTGATGCCACAAGGAGGATGGTTGTGTGTGGGGGAAAGAAGTGAAGGAAGAACCCGGTTATGTAAATCGATCACAAAAATCACGCAATAAATATTTCCTTACACGGTTCTGCACGATGGACTCATAAGTGTAATGTCAAGCATGAGGACTGTTCTACCAGAAGCCAGATTTTCCTAGTTGTTTGGACACAGAAACGAAAGCTAGTGGTGGACATGTGCTACAAAAGAGTGTTATAGAAAGACAGACAGTGCAGCAATCGGAAAGTGTGATTGGCAGTGAGGCTAGAACAGTTCTCAAACTCCGGCCCTCCAGATGTTCCCTACAACTCCCAGAATTCTTTGAATTTAGTAGATGGCCAGAGAATAATGGGAGGTGAAGTTCAAGATCCTTGGATTAGAAGATAAATTGTTGAACCCGAAGTCTTGGTGATTAACTTTGAAACGTGTAGTGCTTCTCACCTGGCCGATTCCAAAATGGAAGAGCTGGCCAGTTGTGTGGTCTTCTTTAGAGACTAGCCAAGATGGGGGACCCAACTATCGTTCGTGAATTGGATCTCAAGAGTCAACCCAAGTAAGGTGGTGCCTTTGACACCTATCCCGACATTCCTCCTTACAATTAGAAGAGAGAAGCCACCTTGAAGAAAAAAACAATACCAGTCCTTATTCTTACCAGAAGACACGGACAAGACACAACATTTTCTACACTTTTGATAATATTTCTCATGGGTGTATTTGCTCACTGTGCATCTAGTGACGACGTATAAAGTTCACACGTAGACCAAGAATTAATTTTTCAGTATCTGAAGGCTTTACTCCCCCTGCAGTGATGTAGCGCTTACCTCCTGCGGATACAAGGTTTCATCTCATTGGACGGATTGCTAAACACAGTTACGATTTGAGATAATGACTTGGCAAGATCTGCTCAGATGGTTTCACTCAAGGTTTGGCAAACAGATGAATGCGAACAGGAAAATAATGGTGTGAGTGTGTGTTTAAGGGTTTCTCATGGGAGGGTTGATCTGGACTCTTCCTCTGGTTTCGATTCATAAAAGAGTGATGTGGCTGTGGGTGCTTAGATGCATTTTTGCATGAATAATGAACCAGGTCTTGGTTCAAAGGAATTCATATCCCATCATCTGAGGCATTCCATCATGTCTGGCTCATAGGGATGCTGGAACGTGTATACAATATAAGTAGAGACATGTGTTAATAGGAATATATACACAAAGAGGTATACACAGCGGGTTGCACACATGAAGACGTTTGGAACATTTTTGTATCACACAAGATTTAAGTTTTTTAGGTTTCATGCCGAGTCTACCAATGGTTTCCCAAATCTTGGGCTAATCAAGCCATTTGAACGGAGTTGAAAATATGAAGCAGGAAATTAATGATCTCCAAGGGTTCCTCTCAAGCAGAAGTGAGATGGTGTCACGGATCCCCCTGATTACCAAGATGGTGGTCCCTTTACGCAGACCGCTCACTACCCTTCCGATCCTTAGAGTGGTCGGCACGTCTAGACAGGCTACTAGGATGGTAGTACAGAGCACATACAACATACAAGGGGTGGTCTGGTGTGCTTGGGGTGCCACACGGACTGACCTCCGTACCAGAATAGAGGAGTGATACAAATGCCAGGGGTCGAGACACAGAATAATCGTTTTGCCAATGCCAGGGTTCGGTACACAGAGTAATCGTTTTGCCAATGCCAGGGTTCGGTACACAGAGTAATCGTTTTGCCAATGCCAGGGGTCGAGACACAGAATATCGTTTTGCCAATGCCAGGGTTCGGTACACAGAGTAATCGTTTTGCCAATGCCAGGGTTCGGTACACAGAGTAATCGTTTTGCCAATGCCAGGGGTCGAGACACAGAATAATCGTTTTGCCAATGCCAGGGGTCGAGACACAGAATATCGTTTTGCCAATGCCAGGGTTCGGTACACAGAATAATCGTTTTGCCAATAACACACAAGAGCTCTGCGGGAAGTAACTACCACGTCAGGGCACCAGTGAGAATGTGAAGCCGGGCTTTAAACTCTGCGGGTCCGCGTCATGCGCCTGGCCCCGCCCCCCGGCGCCCCACGTGTGCGGAAGCGTTCCGCGATATCACTCGGCGCCTGGCCAGCGAGCAGCGAGGAAGCCGCTGCCAGGCGCCGGGGGTGTGCGGGGGCCACCGTCACAGAACCCCCCCCTCTACGGGCGGCCACTGGACGACCCCCAGGGGCACAGGGATGAGCCAAATAGAAGGCCTTCACCAAGCGAGGGGCATGAACCTCAGTAGCCGGAAGCCAAGAGCGGTCCTCCGGACCGTAACCCACCCAGTCCACTAAGTACTGAAGAGCCCCCCTAGAAACCCTGGCGTCCAGAATGGCCTTAACCTCAAACTCCTCCTCGCCCTCCACAGAGACCGGAGGAGGGGGGACATGGGCCCTGGTGTATCGATTACACAAAAGCGGTTTTAAAAGGCTCACGTGGAACACGTTGTGTATCCTGATATGGGAGGGCAGTGCCAAGGCATAGGAGACCGGGCTGAGTCGCCGCAGTATCTTGTAAGGGCCTATGTATCTGGGGGCTAGTTTCATCGATGGCACTAAGAGCTTAATGTTCCGCGAAGAAAGCCAAACCCTGTC
This sequence comes from Leptobrachium leishanense, assembly GCA_009667805.1. Classification (NCBI taxonomy): domain Eukaryota; kingdom Metazoa; phylum Chordata; class Amphibia; order Anura; family Megophryidae; genus Leptobrachium; species Leptobrachium leishanense. Next base: position 141,161,904 of record CM019071.1, read on the forward strand.
CCCGACTTGATACACAGGTGCTGGTCTCCTACGTCTATCGGCCTTCGTTTTCTGGACAATACTGCTCCTCTCTAGTGCCTGTTTAACCCTCCTCCAGGTCTCAGTCAATGACGCCAAGTGCTCATCCAGAGCAGGAATCGCGGTATCAGGAAATGCAGAGGGAAGCACGGGAGGATCAAATCCGTAAACTGTGAAGAAAGGGGAATAACCACTGGCTTCACTCACGGCACTGTTTAGGGCGTACTCGGCCCAAGGTAGCAGGTCTGACCAATTATCCTGTCGTTCAGATATGAAACACCTGAGATATTTCTCAATATTTTGATTGGCCCTTTCTGCTGCCCCGTTCGTTGGGGGTGATAGGCCGAGGAGAAGGACAGGTCTATTCCCACGTTCTTGCAGAACCCCCTCCAGAATCTGGAGACAAACTGGGTCCCCCTATCAGAAACAATCCCAAGAGGGATACCGTGTATGCGGACCACGTTGGCGACGAAAATGGGCACCAGCTCGGCTGCTGACGGTAGCTTCCGAAGAGGAACATAGTGACCCATTTTGGAAAAGCGATCTATAATCGTGAGTATAACAGTATTCCCTCTGGACTCGGGTAACTCTACTATAAAATCCATGGCTATCTGCGACCATGGTCGTTCGGGAATAGGCAGGGGCTGGAGTAAACCAATGGGCGCTGTCTTAGGACTTTTATTTCTTGTGCACACCTCGCATACGGCTATGTAATCTTTAATATCCCGGCGCATCGTGGGCCACCATAGCAGTTTTTGGATGCTAGCCACCGTTTTGGTGATCCCCATGTGTCCAGAGGTTTTATTGTCATGGTAAATTTTAAGGACTTCTTCCTCTCCTTCTCAGGTACAAAGAGCTTCGCGGGAGGCCTCCCCCCGGAGCCTTATCTTGGATAGTCTGCAATCGAATCATCAGAGGGGATGAGACACTGATCGTGGTAGAGGCTATAATCCTTTCCTGAGGTACAATGGGATGTTGATCCTGAACGTTATGTTCATAGGATTCGTACTGTCTAGATAACGCATCTGCTTTAATGTTTCTTGACCCAGGTCTATATGTGAGGACAAAATTAAAGCTTGAAAGGAATAATGACCATCTCGCTTGTCTGGCATTCAACCGCTTAGCGTCACCAATGTACGTGAGATTCTTATGATCGGTAATGATGACAATGGGGTCCCTAGACCCCTCCAATAAGTATCTCCACTCCGTCAAGGCTGCGATAACTGCTAACAACTCTCTGTTTCCGATATCATAGTTCCTCTCTGCCGGGGACAACTTTCGGGAATAGAAGCCGCATGGATGCAAGGGTTTGTCGGGTGCCTCCCTTTGGGACAAGACTGCGCCAAGACCTAGCTCGGAGGCGTCAACTTCAACTTGAAAAGGCAGAGCCGGATCAGGATGTCGGAGAACAGGGGCAGTCGTGAATGCCTGTTTGAGGACCTCGAAGGCTTGCCTGGCCTGGGGTGTCCATTTCTGATTCCCCACCCCTTTCTTAGTCATGGCCGTGAGAGGAGCTACCAAGGCCGAAAAGTCTTTGATGAACCTTCGATAATAGTTGGTAAAACCTAGAAACCTCTGGATGGCTTTAAGACCTTGGGGTAGGGGCCAGTCGAGGATTGCCGACAATTTACCAGGATCCATCTGAAACCCCTCAGGGGTTATGATATACCCAAGGAAGTGCACCATCTCTATATCAAATAGGCACTTTTCTAATTTGCAGTATAAGCCGGCCTTCAATAGTCTCCTTAACACTTGTTGCACATGGGCGTGATGGGTCTCCTTATCTGGAGAGTATATCAGGATGTCATCGAGATACACTATGACGAATGTTTGCAGAAAATCCCTTAGGGTGTCATTTATGAGATCCTGAAACACAGCTGGCGCATTACATAACCCAAAGGGCATCACCAGGTATTCGTAATGCCCGCTACGCGTATTAAAAGCCGTCTTCCACTCGTGCCCCTTTTTCACCCTTATCAGATTGTAGGCCCCGCGTAAATCGAGCTTCGTGTATATACGGGCCCCTTTCAGTCGGTCGAACAACTCTGTTATAAGGGGATAGGATATGCATTTCTTATGGTTATTCTGTTTAAACCTCTATAATCTATGCATGGTCGCAAGTCTCCCTCTTTTTTGGAGACGAAAAAGAAACCAGCTCCTGCTGGGGAGGAGGACCGTCTAATGAATCCACGCTCAAGATTCTCTTTTATATATTCCTCCATAATATCGTTCTCCTTTTGCGACAAGGGGTATACATGTCCTCTGGGAGGCATAGTACCGGGGAGTAACTCTATGGCACAGTCATACGGGCGATGTGGTGGTAAAACCTCAGTCCTGGCCTTCGAAAAAACCTCCTTTAATGCCTGATAACAGTCAGGGACTACTGTGGATAAAGGAGGTGCTGTGGCGATATTAAGGCTACCAATAACGGTGACTCTGCCCATGCATTTCAACTGGCAACTGGGACCCCAACATTTTATGTCTCTCTGGACCCAATCAATCACCGGGTTATGCTTAGTCAACCATGGAAACCCTAGGACGACGGGGCATGAGGGAGAGTCAATAATCTGGAACCGTATGGTTTCCTGGTGCAAAACCCCTGTTTTCATGCATACCTCTATGGTGTCGTGGGTGATATGGGGACATGACAAGGGTTTCCCGTCTATGGCCTCCACCAGTAGAGGTCTTTCTTTGAGAACTAGAGGCATGAGGTTCTTGGAGGCAAACACCCTATCCATAAAGTTGCCTGAGGCTCCAGAGTCTAGGAACGCCTCAGTCTCGAGGTGTACCCCTCCCAGGTTAAGGAGATGGGCACCAGAATCCGGGTTTTTTTTTTTTTCGTTATCGACAAAGGAGGCATAGAGCGAACCGATTACCTGGCTAGTAGGTGTTCTCTGGCCCGGCTTGCCAGTGTCACCCCTGCCACCCTTGGGTCTTTGAGGACATTGAAGACGAAAATGCCCTGCCCCGGCACAGTAGAAACAGAGCCCCCTTTCCTTCTGTAAGTTCTCTCAGCCTCTGAAATACCTGTTCTACCTATCTGCATAGGTTCCACGACCGGTAGATCGGTTCTTACTGGCTCTGGAGTACCTGACGTATTGGTGTGTCTGGGTACCAAGGGTAAAGGAGGCAAAACCCTTCTGGGTCTGTCTCTAGAATGCCTCCTGTCCCTAATTTGGTCGTCCATGGCAATACAGAAATCAACCAAATGGTCCAGATGTTCTGGCAACTTCAAGGGAGCCAGCTCAAACATCAAGGCCTCGTTCAGGCCTTCGGTAAATGCCAAGGTTAGAACGTCGTTAGGCCAGTGTACCTCAGAAGTCAAGGTCTTAAATTCTATAGCATAGTCGGAGACTCTCCTATTACCTTGCTTAATGTGGAATAAGGACCTGCCTGCATTGGTGGCCCTTCTAGAGGGATCAAACGTACGTTTTAGTTCAGAGGTAAAGCCCTCATAGTCATATATGACGGGCTTTTTGTTTTCCCACAATGGCGTGGCCCACAGTAACGCTTTATCAGTTAAATGGTTAATTAGGTAGCCTACTTTGGCCTTATCGGATACACAGGACCCTGGATTGTTCTCGAATAGAATCTCTAGTTGGGTCAAAAAACCCCGACACAGGTTAGGCGTACCATCATAGCGTACGGGCGCCTTCATACTGAGCCTACACCCCTCGGGTGAGGCCGAACTGGCCCTAGGTACTACTGGTTCTGGAGGACTTGCAGCACCAGTAGTGGATCGATTCAACAGGGTTTGCAGAGCAAGAGCAATTTGGTCCATCCTGTGGTCCTGCTCTTCTTGTCGGGCTGCAATTCTTGTCAACTGAGATGAGAGGTCTGCGGGATCCATTGGCCCTGACGTAATGTCACGGATCCCCCTGATTACCAAGATGGTGGTCCCTTTACGCAGACCGCTCACTACCCTTCCGATCCTTAGAGTGGTCGGCACGTCTAGACAGGCTACTAGGATGGTAGTACAGAGCACATACAACATACAAGGGGTGGTCTGGTGTGCTTGGGGTGCCACACGGACTGACCTCCGTACCAGAATAGAGGAGTGATACAAATGCCAGGGGTCGAGACACAGAATAATCGTTTTGCCAATGCCAGGGTTCGGTACACAGAGTAATCGTTTTGCCAATGCCAGGGTTCGGTACACAGAGTAATCGTTTTGCCAATGCCAGGGGTCGAGACACAGAATATCGTTTTGCCAATGCCAGGGTTCGGTACACAGAGTAATCGTTTTGCCAATGCCAGGGGTCGAGACACAGAATAATCGTTTTGCCAATGCCAGGGGTCGAGACACAGAATATCGTTTTGCCAATGCCAGGGTTCGGTACACAGAATAATCGTTTTGCCAATAACACACAAGAGCTCTGCGGGAAGTAACTACCACGTCAGGGCACCAGTGAGAATGTGAAGCCGGGCTTTAAACTCTGCGGGTCCGCGTCATGCGCCTGGCCCCGCCCCCCGGCGCCCCACGTGTGCGGAAGCGTTCCGCGATATCACTCGGCGCCTGGCCAGCGAGCAGCGAGGAAGCCGCTGCCAGGCGCCGGGGGTGTGCGGGGGCCACCGTCACAGATGGTCAGGGGTGGGATAAAGGCAGGACGCAAGAGGAATGAAGATTATTTTTGGGGTGGCACAAATATCAGATACGTGATCAGAACAGAGGAGATGTTCAGGAGGGGGGGGGGCAAAGGGCAGATTCTCATTAAGAATATTCATGTTCCATTGTGGGGTGAAGGGCATTATTTTCAATAAGGACGGAGATGTTCAGGGATGGCACAATGCGAGGGCTCTCAATAGCAATGGACATGCTCCGGGGGTTGGATAAGGGACAAATTCTCAAAAAGAGTGAAGATACTTGGTGTGGGACAAGAGTGGATTTTCAATAGAAAGGACATGCTCAGGGGTGGGACAAAGGGTGGATTCTCAAAAGAAACGAACAGCCTCAGGGGTGGCATGAAGGATGGATTCTAAATGGGAAGGGACAGTCTCAGAAGTGGGACGAAGGTTAGATTCTCAATAGGAACGGACATGCTCAGGGGTGGGATGAAGGACAGATTCTCAATAGGAACGGACATACTCAGGGGTGGGATGAAGGACAGATTCTCAATAGGAACGGACATGCTCAGGGGTGGGATGAAGGACAGATAGTCAATAGGAACGGACATGCTCAGGTGAGGGATGAAGGACAGATTCTCAATAGGAACATAAATGCTCAAGGGTGGGATGAAGGACAGATTCTCAATAGGAACGGACATACTCAGGGGTGGGATGAAGGACAGATTCTCAATAGGAACGGACATACTCAGGGGTGGGATGAAGGACAGATAGTCAATAGGAACGGACATACTCAGGGGTGGGATGAAGGACAGATTCTCAATAGGAACGGACATGCTCAGGGGTGGGATGAAGGACAGATCATCAATGAGAGTGAGCATGCTCGGGGCAGGGCAAGAGCAGATTCTATATAGCTTCATGTTCAGGAGTGAGACAAAGAGCAGATTCTCAAGAGGACTTAATATACTTTGGGAAAGACGATGTGATAAAGCGCAAGATTAATTGTAATTCTTGACTGCAAGAGGAGCTTCTTAAGAGTTCTTATGATGTTTGGTTCATGGAATAAAGGGCACATCTTGAAGCCAAATAAAGATACCTGGGATGAAAAGAAGGTTTTTCAAGATGATGGACCCTACATGCACAGTATTGCATGAGTCGGAGAAGTATGAAGGTTCTTCGCTGGCCATATTATGAAGGGCATTTCTCAGAAGGAGATGGCAGTTTCTGATCAAGTATTAAAAAGGTCAGGAGAAAGGTGAAGATGCTGCTGGATACTCCTGCAGTAAGTTAATAGCCCCTAATGTGAATAGCAGGTCCTCACAGACACATTATGAATGACTTTACTCTAGAGGAGAATGCCAGTCTCTCAAGGTCATGTAGCCTGATGCCACCTCTATATTTTAGCCTGATTTAATGGTGCTTTAGGGCAGTGGTCCCCAACCCTGGCCCTCAGGACACACACTAACAGGCCAGGTTTGCAGGATATCTGAAGCAAAGCACAGGTGATCTGATTTGCTGCTCAGTGATTGCAGGATTCAGTCTGTATTCCCCAAAGGTAAACCTTAAAACCTGGCCTGTAAGAGGATCCTGAGGACCAGGGTTGGGGAATACGGATTTAGGGGGAAGAGGGGGCAGATTCCTTGGGTTAAACAGTATGACGCAGGCACCGATTTAAGGATACAAGATCCTTCCTTAAAACGCCTCTTTCACGTTTTCTTGAAGATCTTGCCCTTTAATGTTCTCTACGAATTATAAGTCAAAGTCTTGTCAAGCTACTTTTTCAAAAGGACCATCAGTTAAGCCATTTGGCCTCTTCTATTGATCAGTGGAATAAGGGAATCTTATTGTTGTTTTCTACTTGAATGTGAGGTCGCTCTCCTCGGAATGACCTTGGATAATGACAATTCAAAGCCATGAACACTTTAATTGGAAAGTCAGTAAAATCGGTTTATTATCCTTTTTTTTACGTATTTATTTAAAATGAGGCAACTATTTCTTTACTGAAAAAGGTGTCAACACACGTGACACACACCACCTACCTAGAGATTGCTGCAGACCAAGTACACCCCTTTATGGCCATGGTGTTCCCTGATGGCAGTGACATCTTTCAGCAGGATAATTCTTCCCCAGCACACTGGAACGGTTTGAGGAACATGCTGAAGATCTCAAGGTGTTGTCTTGGCCTCCAAATTTCCCAGATGTCAATACGATTGAGCATCTGTGGGATGTGCTGGAACAACGAAGCCCATACAAGGAGGCCCCACCTCACGACGTGCAAGACTTAAAGAATCTGCTAACGTCTTGGTACCAGATACCACAGGGCATGTTCAAAGGGCTCGTGGAGTCCATGTCTCGAAGCATCATCACGAAGGGGACCTTGCTTAAATTCAATCACTGTTTTGGCCTCTACCACTTCTACTGGAAGGCTGTTCCATGTATCCACCACCCTCTCAGTAAAATAATGCTTCCTGATGTTACTTTTAAACCTTTGCCCCTCTAATCTAAGACTATGTCCTCTTGTTTTGCTACTTTGTTTCCTTTTAAATATACTCCCTTCCTCTACCTTGTGGATTCCCTTTACGTATTTAAATGTTTCTATCATATCTCCTCTGTCTCGTCTTTTATCCAAGCTGTACATGTTAAGATCATTAAGCCTTTCCTGGTAACTTTTCTCCTTCAAGCCGTACACCATTTTAGTAGCCCTTCTCTGAACTCTCTGTAGATACTAAACCAAAATATTATTTAAACTGGAACATCTCTGCATACATACGGTCGTACCAGGTCTTCCTAAAAGGTCATCAGTCCAATTTTCATGGATAAGGAGTAGGGTACGACTCACGTAGCTAAAGGGGATACCATTTTTTTATATGTTTTACTACTACGTAACATGCTCAAAAAAACAATGGTGTCGCTGTCAGTGTGCTGCATTTTGATACACTTTGCTTTTCGAGTGAATGTATCGGGAGGAATGTTGCGTTCTAAACAGATGTTCCACTGCCAAGAAAAAAAAAATCTTTGCCTTCATCAGGGCCCCATGTGCCGAGGAACATACTGACCACGACTAGGTCTTTTTATGTTTTGCATTTTGATATGTCTGGGTTACTGTTTAGTCCAACGTTCTACGTGTCACCATGGGATTTTTTTTTCTTTTTTGACGATGTGGCGCTCAATGCATTCTATTCAGCCTTCCATAAACAAAATGTACACAGCGCGTTCCAGATATTCCATATGTCATCCCGTGCAGACAATATACAGATGTTTCTGATGTCAGTGGGTAGGGGAAAGAGTGTGTGTGTGTGAGGGGGGGGGGGGAGACTTCTCATATATCCAAAAGCACATTGTTTAAAGGCATATACTCGTAATTAAGCGATCACTCATTGTGTGACAGCGAAGGCGTTACTGTAACAAGCGCCACATGCAAAGAGAGAAAAAGACAATTCATTTATATAATTATATATTCCATCATGTGGATTTACTTCTGCTACAAAAGAATTCCGCTTAACGGAGTTCAAATTATTTATTGCGTGTGTGGGTCCAACCATTGTGGACGAAAATATTCTTTAAAATGTCCAATTTTGGTCAAAATATTGGTCATTTGATTAAAGAATAAAAAAAAAAATATTAAAAATGGTTGTTTTTTTAAAAAAAAAAAAAATACCTGTAAGCAGGTAACACAGGGGTGTGAATACCAACGTTTTCACTTTCTTACGGCTTTCTCCATAGCCGTGGTAACGTAAGTTCTTTTATTCGGAGTCGGAATTCTTCACGTACTTGCGATTCAATTTATTGGTTAATAAAAAGCTGTATAAAGTTTAGAAACAAAATAAAGAGCTGTATAGAGTTTAGAAACAAAAGAGCTGTATAAAATTTGGAAACAAAAAGTAATCATCGGTGCAAAGTGTTTAGGATCATAGCATGTAACCCACTCCTATAGAAACCTTTAACCGGCATGACAAGTGACGGGACAGGTTTATCATTTGCTTATATATAGAGTAGTGATTTCAAACTCTGCCCTTCGATGTCGCAGAACTACAGTTGTGTTCAAAATTATTCAACCCCCAATGCTGTAAAGGGTTTTAGGGAATTTAGTGTACATTTGTAATTGTATTCAGAATGAAATCCTACAAGGACTTTTTAAAGAACCATATGCAACTAAAATGACATCAATTGGTTTTGTAATACAGTAGTAAATGTTTGTGAATTCTTCATTGACACAATTATTCAACCCCTTAAAGACTACCACTCTGAAGAACAGAGGTTCATTCAAGTGTTTTCAATCAGGTATTGAAACCACCTGTGGATGTCACAGAGCAGCAATAAAGCATAATAAGCACCAATTAGGCAGCTTTAAAATGACTGATACTCAGCTCCTTCTAGACATTTACTGGTGTGGTTACAAACATGGTGAAGTCAAGAGAATGGTCCAGGAAGACAAGAGAAGAGGTGATTACTCTTCACAGGAAGGGCAATGGCTATAAGAAGATTGCAAAGATGTTAAACATACCAAGAGAGACCATAGGAAGCATCATTCGCAAATTCAAGGCAAAGGGCACTGTTGAAACGCTACCTGGTCGTGGCAGAAAGAAGATGCTGACTTCGACTGCTGTGCGCTACCTGAAGCGTAGAGTGGAGAAAAGTCCCCGTGTGACTGCTGAGGAACTGAGAAAAGATTTGTCAGATGTGGGTACTGAAGTTTCAGCTCAGACAATACGGCGCACACTGCGTAATGAAGGCCTCCATGCCAGAACTCCCAGGCGCACCCCCTTGCTGTCTCCAAAGAATAAGAAGAGTCGACTGCAGTATGCCAAAAGTCATGTGGACAAACCACAGAAGTTTTGGGATAGTGTTCTGTGGACTGATGAAACAAAATTAGAACTGTTTGGGCCCATGGATCAACGCTATGTTTGGAGGAGGAAGAACAAGGCCTATAAAAGAAAAGAAAACCTTGCCTACTGTGAAGCATGGCGGGGGGGTCAATCATGCTTTGGGGCTGTTTTGCTTCTGCAGGTACAGGGAAGCTTCAGCGTGTGCAAGGTACCAGGAATTCTCTTCAGTACCAGGAGATATTGGATGACAATGTGATGCAGTCCGTCACAAACCTGAGGCTTGGGAGACGTTGGACCTTTCAACAGGACAATGATTCCAAGCATACCTCCAAGTCCACTAGAGCATGGTTGCAGATTAAAGGCTGGAACATTTTGGAGTGGCCATCGCAGTCACCTGACTTAAATCCGATTGAGAACCTCTGGTGGGACTTAAAGAAAGCAGTTGCAGTGCGCAAGCCTAAGAATGTGACTGAACTGGAGGCTTTTGCCCATGACGAATGGGCGAAGATACCCGTAGATCGCTGCAAGACACTTGTGTCAAGCTATGCTTCACGTTTAAAAGCTGTTATAACTGTAAAAGGATGTTGTACTAAGTACTAAGATTGAATGTCACTTGGGGGTTGAATAAAACTGATAATGATGTGAGCACAGAAAAGACATTTGTGGTTATTTCATTATAAATGTTATGTTATATTTGTCTGACCTACACGTGCCTCTTTGATTTAATTGTAAGCAAGATGACTGAATGATCAAAATCAATGTCAAACTGGCCAAAACACTCAATTTCAGTGGGGGTTGAATAATTTTGAACACAACTGTACAACTCCCATGATTCACTGGCCATCTGTTCCATTCGAAGAATTCTGGAAATTTTAGGCCAAGGACTGTTTTTACATTTTCTATTTTCAAACTTCCACATCATTTATAAAGTTTGAAAATGGAAAATTAATATATTTTAATTTTCTACTTTCAAACTTTAATATGCCGAATATATATTTTAATTTTTAAATAGAAAAATTAAAGAATTTAGGGCTCTATCACCTCCTTAATGCTAGCGCTCACATAAAGGAGCGTCCGCGGTATGCCCGTATCACCTCCCGATTGCTAACGGGTAAAAAAAAAAACAGTTAGCGAATCGGTATTTGTGCTTTTTAGCGCCAGCTTACTGTGCACCCTAGGCTTAACATGGGGAGTGCAAAGTGTAAGCAATCAGTAATTAGTGTTAGTCCTAAGGCTAATTACAAACAGCTGTCGCTAACTAAAAAAATTTGCTACAGCTTAGAGCTTCTGCAGAATCAGCAGCGGAATCCCCCCCGAAAACCCCGATACTCCGCACTCATTCCACGGCAAGAACGGTGGCCCGATCCATCGCTTCTGGCTGCAGGGAGCAGAGTGAGACTGGAGAAAAAAAAAAAGTCCCCAGTCTTCTTCTGTGATCACTACGCCGAACTGCAGGATCACGCGAGAGGCAAGATCCTGCGACCCGGTAGGAGAAGCCTCCATGGAGCTCATTAGGACTCCATGGAGGTGATGGTTGGGATGGCGCTAAATCGCTGCCGAGCATTCAGGAGCCTAACGGCCGCTAGAGGGTGGTCTGCTGGACTAAGTGCCTGCCCCGTAATCCACTGGGAAAACAGGGACGCTAAGGAGAGATTAGCGAACGCTAATTTTTCCCCTCCGCATACCTGTTTTAGCTAGAGACACGTGATAGAAGATAAAAACTATTTTCCAACTTCATTTTCATGCTTAATTAAATTTTGATAAAAAAAAATTCCGTTTTCAAACTATAAAAAACATTAAAATAAAGTTGGAAAATTGAAAATTTTTAATTTTCCAACGTTTTCATTTTTTAAAGTTTGACAACGGAAAATATATTATTATTTCTGCTTTCAAACTTTAATAAAACATGAAAATGAAGTTTGAAAACGGAAAGAAATAATTTACTGGTTTTCAAACTTTAATATAACGTTTCAAACCATAAAAATTTTCATGTTTTGAAACTTTAAAGTTTGAAAACAGTAAATGTTTTATTTTCCATTTTCAAACTTTATTTTAAAACATATAAAGCAAAGTTTGAGCTTAGAAACAACACATTTCATATAGATTTTCATATTTTAATACTTTTACTATGCCGGACTGTACATGGTTAATTATTTAGCATCAATGTTACACACTGTAATCAGAAAATCCATACTAATCCCACTTCTGCCACCAGTCACATACAGAAATCTGCTAAAAATCCTGTCTTTTTTTCCAACGGTTTCCTTCCAAGTGCAACACTTCCATGTTTTTTATACAAGCCAGTTTATTTTCCTGCACCTATCATTTTTTTGGACGCAAATTTTACTGACATCTATAATTTAGTGCCGAGTAACTGAACGGATTGTGAGGAATTGTGAGAGGCCTGGAGTCTGTGTAGAAGAGTTTTACTGGTGGAACGGGCAAAAATACATTTGTAAAATCTTCAGGAATCTCTGAAAAATCCACAGTAAATTTCACAACACCACTTTTTTTTGTCTAGCTGGTTAAAAAGCTCATAACTAAAGTCTTTTTTTTGGCTTTGGGATTTCTTGGCTCAAGTTTTTTCAGGGGAAGAGAACGACGCCAGATTCAAAGCCTGCTCTTATAAAAACACTGTTTGCCCAAGTGTGGTCTAGCGTTAAACCTACACCAATGGCTCCAAGAAGGTGACAGAGGCTGGGACGTGAGGTCATGCTAGACACAGCTAAAAAGCCACCCGGGACTTTACCCAGGTACTGCGATGCCATGGGCAACCCAGACTCTGCTTATTGTGGCTCATCTACCTAGCAGCCATGCAGACCTTGATCATTTAATGTAGAATGTGATGAGGCCTCCTCGGAGACTATTAGGTTCCTGCCGCTGGAGCCCTATGATGTAACCACACTTGGACTATAAATGTAACGCGCTGATGTTTCCATAATCTCAATCATTCTCGTAAAAATTCAGCATTTTAATTATTTGGCTGCTTCAGATAAATAAAAAAAATTCCCCCTAAAAAGACTTAAATTGGGTTATGGATCTATTGGAGCGATGTAACAAAATTTTTGATCACCAATCCCCTTGGAAGGTCTAAAAAAAGTGACATATTCAATTTTGAAAAAGTGCCGTGTGATTTTTTTTTCGTTCTCACCAATGCATGACATTTCCTCCATATACAGCACTTGAGGAGATGAAGATGGCAATGGGGCAGAAGCACTAGCATCCGTAGAAAAACAAAAATTTCAGTCTTTACGATACGGTTAATGTCCGTAAAATAGCATGTTTGACTTGGCGTGTTGCCCCAAACATAGTTTATGGCAGGGCGCTCAACCATGGCTCTCCAGATGTTCTGGAACTACATTTCTACAAGGCTTTGTTGACCTAATGAGTGGCTGAGTATCGTGGAAGATACAGCTCTGAAACATCTGAGGCCCCATTCCAGTCTCCCGTTTTACCATATGTATTCTAGGGTAGGCGCTTTGTTAGCACCTAACCCCAGAACAAAGCACCAGGATGCCAGCCATTGGCAGTGGATCTCAGTGTTGCGAGTTACGGCTCCTTGAGTCCATAGGACTACATGGAGCCCTTTATGTCCTGGCCGCGAGATCACGTGGCTCCTCTGAGCAATTGCGAAGGGGAAACTAGGAACCGTTTGTAGCAAACAAGTGCCAGGAGGCTCGAGGACACGAGTGTACTACGTTAGCGGTCCATTAGTGAACAAGTGTGGGGATCGGCAGGCACAATGTGGATGTAATTTTGACTATCTACAGTGGCAAGAAAAAGTATGTGAACCCTTTGGGATTACGTGGAGTTTTGCATGAATTGGTCATAAAATGTGCTCTGATCTTCATCTAAATCACAACAATTTGAAAAACACAGTCTGCTTAAAATAATACAACACAAACATTATATGTTTTCATGTTTTTATTGAACAGAACATGTAAACATTCACAGTGCAGGGTGGAAAAAGTATGTGAACCTTTGAACTTAATAACTGGCTGACCCTCCTTTGGCAGCAATAACCTCAACCAAACGTTTCCTGTAGTTGCAGATCAGACCTGCACAACGATCTGGAGTAATTTTGGATCACTCCTCTTCACAAAACTGTTTCAGTGTAGCAATATTCTTGGGATGTCTGGTGTGAATCGCTCTCTTAAGGTCATGCCACAGCATTTCAATCGGGTTGAGGTCAGGACTCTGACTGGGCCACTCCAGAAGGCGTATTTTGTTTTGTTGAAGCCATTCTTTTGTTGAATTACTTGTATGCTTTGGGTCATCGTCCTGTTGCATCACCCATCCTCTGCGGAGCTTCAGTTGGCGGACAGATGGTCTTACGTTTTCCTGCAAAATGTCTTGATAAACTCTGGATTTCATTTTTCCATCAATGACAACAATCCGTCCAGGCCCTGAGGCAGCAAAGCAGCCCCAAACCATGATGCTCCCTCCGCCATGTTTTACAGTGCGGATGAGGTTTTGATGTTGGTGTGCTGTGCCTTTTTTCCTCCATACATAGTGTTGTGTGTTTTTTCCAAACAACTCAATTTTGGTTTCATCTGTCCACAGAATATTTTGCCAGTAGTGCTGTGGAACATCCAGGTGCTCTTTTGCAAACTTCAAACGTGCTGCAATATTCTCTTTGGACAGCAATGGCTCCCTCCGTGGTGTCCTCCCATGTACTCCATTCTTGTTTAATGTTTTCCTTATTGTAGATGTGTCAACAAAAATGTTAGCATGTGCCAGAGATTTCTGTAAGGCTTTAGCTGACACTCTAGGATTCTTCTTTACCTCATTAAGCATTCTGTGCTGTGCTCTTGCAGTCATCTTTACAGGATGACCACGCCTAGGGAGAGTAGCAACAGTGCTGAACTTTCTCCATTTATAGACAGTCTGTCTTACCGTGGACACATGAACATCAAGGCTTTTGGAGATACTTTTATAACCCTTTCCAGCTTCATGCAAGTCAACAATTCTTGATCGTAGGTCTTCTGAGAACACCTTTTCTGCGAGGCATGGTTCACATCAGGCAGTGCTTCTTGAAACCAGTAAACCCAAAACTGGTGTGTGTTTTTAAAGGGCAGGACAGCTTTCAGCAACACATCCAATAATATCACACTGATTGGACTCAAGGTTGGCTCACTCCTGGCTCCAATTAGCTCTTGGAGAAGTCATTAGGCTGGGGGTTCACATACTTTTCCACCCTGCACTGTGAATGTTTACATGTTATGTTCAATAATCACATGAAAACATATAATGTTTGTGTTGTATTATTTTAAGCAGACTGTTTTTCAAATTGTTGTGACTTAGATGAAGATCAGAGCACATTTTATGACCAATTCATGCAAAACTCCACGTAATCCCAAAGGGTTCACATACTTTTTCTTGCCACTGTACATGAGAAGAAAAACTACACGTGGACCACTATAACGAAAGTCAAAAGGGAGGAGGCCCCCGATATTGGCCTGAATGTGCAGTTACTGAGCCGCCCATATCTATAAGGCTCTCCTTCCTAGAGTGAAACCAGTTAAAACTGAAAATTGAGCAAGCCGTGTACCATATGTTGCGCAATGATATTTCTGTGTTTATTTTGTAATATAGATATTTGGTGGGTTACATCGAGTATACAACCTTGGTAAAAGGCAAGTATTCTAGAGTCGTTTTGTCCAGTACACAGTGGTGGGGTTCACCATACCATGGGGGACAATTGAGTATAGAGTACACCAAAACCATTGACTTGTTTGCTTCTTTCGAATTAAGTGTGCAAGGGATACACACCATTGGATGAGCAGCACATATTCTGACGTCTTATAGTTTCTTGATTTACGAATGTTAGCACTAAAACCTTTTTATAGGAACCGTTTGTTCGCAGTCTCACTTTTCTCAGATCGAGAGGAAGCAGCAGATTGTGCCGCAATCTCCACCGCGAGGGGAGTATGATATTTAATGGGAGGTTCTCATAGTGTGTTACTATATTTCGCAAATGTAAAATCACCAGCTTTGAGGAGATGGTATTTCTGGAGAGACGATTGTATGGAGGTGGTGGAGCCTCACCCAAAGGAATCACTACATTTGAGTTGCAAGCCCAGTTTTCGGCAAGAATGGAATAGCGATTCTATTCAATAACCACAGAAGATGCAATGTGTAACATCTCCTGTAGCTTTCTTATCGACAACTATGGTATAAGGCCCATGAAAGGCCAAGATGATCACCCCCGAAAGGCCAAGATGAGGACCCCTGAAAGGCCAAGATGAGGACCCCTGATCACAGAGATAAAGATTTATTAAGGGCGGACTTTAATGTCAATGTGTGTCATAAGTTCTAAGTCTGGTAATGGTAGCCTGAGTGAAGTAACTGGTTGGTAGTGGTACCAGCTTTCTTTTTTCCTGATCAATCAAATCCGTGTCTCATTCTTCATGGGTCCAGAGAGACCAGAAGAAGATCTGATTTCTGGAGCCACCTCTGCAGTGATTCGATCTCTCCATCTAGTGGCTGTCAGAAACGAGACTCTGTCGCATGAATCATTCTTTTAACATAGACCACTGAGCAGAAACCCACAAGGGACAGTGAACGCGTAGCAGCGCAAAATGTCTGAACTTTTTTCACGATCAAATTAGGAGGATGAGGTTTACATAACTAATGTGAAAGGCTGCTGAGCCTGTGTCGATAGAGGAGAAGAAGTGTTTATAAAGAACTAAAAAAAATCTGTGTTTCTCCCTTTAGCTTTATTAACTCTAGCGTCACCATATGTGACAAGTTGGCCAAGACCATCAAGTCTTCTATCCATGGTAGAATCTTTTTAGTGGGAAACCAAAGGATCAAGTTTTCGGACTACCTACAGCCAAGGGTTATCAGCTGGAGATACACACCCCATGGATCTACATATGTTCTGATTGAAGATAAGAGGGAATATTGGAATTGACCAATCACTCGTTCCATATATTTTCCTGGTTGCTTGGAGATGCTCAACAAAAGGAGCAGCTGAAAATCCATGAAATACATGCTTATGAAGGTGCATACATTCTTTATTTTGGGAAAATAACAAGATATGGTAGAGAACATGTCCATGAGATGGATAGGTCTGTTGTCCATGCCACATAGAAACCTCTACCAAAGTAGTCTACTTGCAAAAATCAAAATTTTGGACAATGTGGCTCTAGCATTCGGTGACTTGACCGCTACATATTTCAGACATAGTTCTGATGAATTCCTTTAGAGCAGAGATTGGAAGCAGATGAGAACATTTAAGAAAAGAACTTCTCTCGCTATGGGGAAGGAAAAAAAAAAAAAGCTGAATCACACAGCCTTTTCGAAAGTCTATCGTTTAGGTGCATGGGAGAACATGGTGCAACTGAGTTAGTCGTGATGATTAACTTCATTGACTGCCAGATGTTTGTCAACCGTATTTCTCCCACAGTCTGGAGTATATACATCCATTGTTGACGTGGAGGGAATATTTTCTAATGACCATAATTTACTGTTAATTCAATGGTAAACTATTGAGAACCCAAACATAGATGGGATAAATGCATCAATGAATCTTCTCCTGCCACAAGGAATCAACGGTGGTTTGTGAATAACTCCTGAGTGTAACGTTTACCTCAAGTTGAGAAGTTACATCCAGAACTTGGGCCTAGGTTTAATTCCTTCGGTGAACCATTTTTGAATTATTAAAATCCGTTACAAAAATTTCAGATGGTTTTCATCAAAAGTCGCCTTTAAAGTCTTCAAGAGTTTTAGTGGATAAATCATTTGAAGATGGTAATCGTTGGAAAATGTTTATCCAGAGGAATTGAACTAGGGGTTTGGTTTAAACAATGGACATCCTTGCTTCGGAGATTTTCAGTCGACAACCAGGCGAGCAGTGTCCTTTATCTTTGATTACCAAAACAGATACAACATTGTGACAGACGTCTACTGGTCGATAAATGTTCCATTGAAGTTTGCGGAATTTTCATATGACTTCATCCGCAGAGAAAAGTCTACTTCAACATCCCATCAGATACAAAAACAAAAGTAACTGGAAGGCAGAATAGACGTGAACCAGCAAAAGGGAATTCGGAAAGTGCTGTAGATACATAGGATAGTCTCACAGAAGATGTGGTGGAGACCCATAGAGGGAGAGATATCAGCAAAGCTTTGGATAAACACTCTGCTGGCTGGTACAGGAAACAAAAGAAAGGGCCTGTGGTTGTTAGATAGGGAAGGTCAAGACCAAAAAGGCCAAATGGCTTTCATCCGCTGTCAAAAATACCATTGTTATTGACTACAAAGTCATGTCTTTCCTGCAGTTACAAGGACAAAGCGGAGCCACCAATACGTGATTTTCTAATCCAGAATGTTGGAGACCTCGTCTCTTGTGCAGATATCTCACAGCAAGGGATCACAACAGAATTAGGATTGTCCCAAATCCACCATTTTTTAAAATATATCTAGTGTTGGGCGCATCGTCTGGTGTTTCATGCAAAGCTTTCATTTCCTGGTTAGAGTTTAACATTATAAACAATATGGGAATACAACCCGATTAAAAACAACCACAAAAAAGTCAAGAATTAATTTAAAGCTGTCACATGAGGCTATGCCAATCGAAGATCAACGACTTAATGGCAGACACGAAGCCACTGATTAGCTTTATCAGCAATGGAATCAGAAAATCAAATTGCATGGGAAGATAAGCAAGGCTCACGCCACAAGGTACCCGGTCTTCGTTATCTTCACAAGCTGCCAACTTGTTAGAGGCAGCTAATTGATTGTAATTATCGCAATGATGAGTCTAATCTGGAAAAATGTTGTGATAACAGAGCCTGGACAGAAAACAGGACAGATGCTAAACGCGGAGTGAATGTTTAATGTATTTTTTAATCACTCTGTTGACACATTTTACAGACGTGGCAGACAGTTTACGAGGCCAACCTTCTCAAGGAATGACAGCTGATGGGTGGATAGAGTAGAGCATCTTGGAAGTGGCCTCCTAGAGGAGAGCCAAAAAAAAACTAAAATCACAGGCCGCTGCAAGCAATTTATTATCCGGCCAATTAGTATTTTGTTGTACTTTTCTATTAATTGGGTTTTGGCACGATTTAATTTGCACTTTAAAAGGAGTCGACCCATTTTTTGTCGGTCTATATTTGGGTAGCGCAGCATATATTAGAATATTTAATTAGGCTTATCCTTGTAAAACGTTTATCTTTAGGGCAAGAAACATCGAAAAACGCACTTTATAGTAAAGAGAACGATAAGGACAAAAATTCCCAAAACCTTAAAAGATACAAGATTGTCTAAGGGGAGATCAGGGAAATGCCTTTGAATGATGGCTCAACATGGACTAGTTGAAGAGATCCACCTGGCATTAGCACAGTTTCGCCATTGACCAGTCCAGACAGGACATAAAGCACATTAAGCATACATGTTAGCTTCTAGTTTGGACAATCTACAATGCATGCAACGGTAGGCAAAAAATAGATTTGAGATGATATGTATTTAGTAAATTGTGCCACGTTTCTTTTCACCATGTTCAATTGTCCCTTATAGCTTTTCCCTGGACCAAAACACATCACCACTGTCTGGAAGATCATCCAGGAATTGTCAAACAACTCTCAACCAGATGTTGGTTCCAAACGGAGCTGTCTGGGCCATCAACATGGCGTATAGCATAGTGGAAGACTGTTCTTGAGAGGTCATCACTGGCGTCCTGAGTTGTACCAGTTGGATAAAAACAAACGTCCTGTTTCATGTACCTTTTGATGGAAGGATTCTGTAGTACAGTGGTTCCCACCATGGTCATCAAGTACCCCCAACAGGCCAGGTTTTAAGGATCATCTTGGGGAAATGCAGACTGAAGCCTGCAATCACCTAGCAGCAAATCATATCACCTGTGTGTTGCTTTGGATATCTAGAAAACCTGACCTGTTGGGGGTACTTGTGGACCGCGGTTGGGAGCCACTGCTGTAGTATATTACACTAGGCTTCCTTAAAGAAGGACAAGTGTGGGACAGACCTAACACCAATGCCCATGAGTGCCCCGAATGGGTGAAAAGCAAGTATATTTTGGAGAGGGAATGCACTCTCGCATATATATCTCAAGAAAAAACATTCTCCCACCTCTCTCATAGTGCCAACCCACTGGACCTGTAGACAAAGGTAAGTTGAGACGACCAATGGAATACTTTGACTTTTTTTTTAATGAAAGGCATCTCGCCCCCTTGGCACACAACCTACAGATGGGCAATATCCACGATTTAGTCCAATTTAAAATCAAGGTGGAGGTCGGCCACGATTCTAATCTAGCAAAAAAAAAAAATACTTTTCTGGTTTTGTTAATTAACGGACGCTCCGTCCCAGCATTGGCAAAGCAGACCCAACAGGTTTTACAAGCGCCTGAGGAACCTGTCGGCTCTGTGGATGCTCCAACAGAGCGTCCGTCAATTAACAAAACCAGAGTCCTTGAATTTCGCAAGAGTAGTATTGCGGTTGACCGCGACCAAAAATGGGCTGAATCACCAATACCACCCAGCCCTACACCCACCTTGAAATTTGTATTTCAAACTATTACCATATCATGGTTTAGTGAATCCAACACACAGACTGGAAATTCTGATAGAATGGAATAAATGTGGATTGTGGTGGGGGCCGTGTCAGCCAAACATTTCCAGGATGAGTAATCTGCACGGATCTGTAAGACAGGCTATAAAAGTGTGAGAAATGACTGTCTGGCCATATCCATGTCGGGTTTTTCTCCGTGTGAAAAGTCCCAAAATTAAGTTAAATGGATGCTGGATTATCTCTTATATGGGTTTTTAACCGATGAAAAAAAGACAATAAAAGTTCCCGTCCCATCACGTTACAGTGTCCTTTACCACATTTTTACAGAAACAGTATACAAAGGAGAAATGATTAACTGGTTTCATCACATGGGAAAAAATGAGTGGTATGAAATACAAAACTTTTCAGGATTCCTTAATGACTAAAAACAAAAAAAAAAAATGACATTATGAATAATTCCTTCCGGTAGCTCAAAAAAACAAAAGAAAAAAAAGAGTCATCCCACTTCTTAAAGAGTAATAATTACAATAAATTATATATATATATATATAATAAAGAAATTGTGATACAGCAACCACTCGGGATAATTTGTTCCAGCCAAACAACACAGTCCTCTAGGGCGGTGGTCCCCAACCCTGATCCTCAGGGCCCACTGAGAGGCCAGGTTTGTCAGATGTGTGTCAGGCTCACGCTAAGGTGGTGCCCAGGTTCAGGTGGAAAGCCCTTATAAGCAGAGATACTACTGTAGGCAGAAATAACTGCTAAGAGCAACACAGGGTTAACTAGAGACCTCTGCACGGCAATACCACAGAAGCCCTGATCTGATAGCCGGATCTATGCTATAGAAATAATTACCTCGAACCCATACAGAGTCTTTTAACATATACAGAAGACAGGAATCGCTATAAACAGTACAGACAAGGACCATGCATAAGCATAGTAATAAGGGTAGCCAGGAGTCAGAAAAAACAGAGAACGTCATACAGATGCCGGGGTTCAGGACCAGGAGGGAAGTCAGACAAGCCAAATATCGGTAACCAGGAAATCCGTATAAATAATACACAGAAAACCAAAACACAAGAGAACAACCATAAACTGAATAACACAGGAGAAACAGAAATAAACCAAGAACACTATAATAAGGGTAACAGACAGACAGGGAAACAAGACAAAAGTATACTGAACAAAATATACAAACTGGCTTGAACAAAACAGCAGGTAGCTCACCGATAAACACTCTGGAGAAACCAGGAAGAGAAAATGATGAAGCAATGCACTATGGGCACGTTGCTTATGGGGAGTGAATTAGGTCAAGGGCAAACACCTGAGCTGGG
The DNA here is from genome assembly GCA_009667805.1 of Leptobrachium leishanense. Classification (NCBI taxonomy): domain Eukaryota; kingdom Metazoa; phylum Chordata; class Amphibia; order Anura; family Megophryidae; genus Leptobrachium; species Leptobrachium leishanense. The sequence goes on from CM019071.1 coordinate 141,183,181, forward strand.
GGAACAGAAACCATATTAACCCCTGAGCTGCAACCCAGGAATGGCAGTAACATACACAAGGCCTGAACAGGATATCACGTATACAGAGGACAGGGGGACAGGGCTGGAGATGCAAAACGTGCCAATATGTGAAGCACACTACAGGTGATATGATTTGCTGCTCAGTGATTGAAGGATTCAGTTTGCATTTCCCCAAGGTGATCCTTAAAACCTGGACTGTTAGACTAGGTTTGGGGACCACTGCTCTAGGGTATAAATAGACACAAACTTGAAGTTGTGGAAATGAGAGCTCTTTTTTTTTTATTGCCGTGTAAACAAACTCCACACTTTGCTTTGAATTAATATCGCAGGTGGCAAAATAACCTACTAAATCCTAACTCAGTTAGAGCACTTACTAAACATACAGCGATCCTGACTATCTAGGTTCCTTAATCTAATAAACAAAAGAAAATCACAGCATTTCCTAGACATGTTACTTCTCCCTGCCCTGCTCTCAGCATCTAATTAAACACTTCTGTCCAGGAGTCGGCAGCCAGAGAATTTACCTGTTGTTAATTAATTAAGCAAGTGTGCGAGAGGATAGAGGCCATGCAGGATTCTTTCTGGGTCCTGAATACCTTCCCTCGATTACTCCCACAGACATTCTGTTTGTCACATATATAAATTAGATCCCCCTAAAATGATTACAAGATATTATAGCACCTCTAAACATTTTATATTGCCAAAAAGCTACATATACACTTTTTAAGGAAGGTCGTTGGAGGCGGGATGAGAGACGAGGCGGTTCCAAAACTGCTTAGATAATGTCACATCTTAATGGGAACTTTTAGATCACGAAAAAAATGTAATTTAGAATGTGAGGGAAGCATCTTCTTTACATTGAATAATTTCTGACATTTATGATGGTACAGAGAGTAGGTGTGTCCCGATCGCGGCTTCCAGGCCCCGATCAGATCCAGATCATATGGTATTCAGGATCGGCCGATACAGAGTCCTAATTGGATACTGCACGGCCCACAGTCAGATCTGTGGTGCCCTAGCGAAAGGGAATCCCGGAATCTCTGCATCTTCCCGGCTTCCTGTATGACCTACAAGCAGGCAGGGAAGATGCCGCAAGTCAATGCAAAGGCTCTGGGATGCCAGCTGTCTCCCTGTCCCTGCATGTCTTGCACTTTGAGAGGAACGGTTTGATAAAGCCAATCCCAGATCCCTGAAGAAATGCCAAGATTGGATCCCATTAGTGATCTAAGGGATAGGGTTGGGACATCCTCAGTTTAGAGACTCATTGCTGGTGGTTTTATTGCTGTGCAGTTCTGTTTTAAGCCGGCGCACCCTGAATATATGGAGGAGCCCCAAAAAAAGACACCCACACACCCTGAATATATGGAGGAGACCCTACAAAGCCATCCACACACCCTGAATATGTAGTGGAGTCCCTAGAAAGAGGAACACAAGAACTAGGAAACACAGAAGAATTTATACGCACACATTTCCATGCACCTATCTACACACAAACACTAGGAGGAGTGTATAGAAAAAGTGTGATGCTTTAGAAAAATGTATATGGTTTTGTCAACATTGTAAAATTATTTCTGTAAAATGTATGTAACGAATATGTTGGCAATTCGTGCATGTTTGCATTAAAGTGCACAGGAAGTGCTCTTAAGGGTTTAAGGGTAAGTGTCGCAGGAAGTCTCTCCCCCCCCCCCGCCCAGCCCAGCCAAAAAAAATATGAAGCAAAAAGGGGGGGGGGGAGCCAACAATAATTATCTGTTTACAAGCAGTGTAATCTTTTGAATGAAGGGAGCGTTACACGTGAATGCAAAGCCACATCATTCCCTCTTGGTACACTCCATGCCAAACATCTGGACGTCCAAAACACAGGAAATTAAAGGAACCTTTGTGCAGATAAAAATCTCTGTCATCCAGATTACTCTCAATTGTAATCAAAAGATCATAAGGACGGGCGAACGTGTGGTTGGCAGGGCTGCCATCAGGGGGTGACAACCCAGGATATGGGGGCCCTGGGCCTTTCCAGAACCTGTGCAGTTTGACCAAGTGCCAGATGTAGGAGTTCCTCCATGCCATTCAGGAGGACTGGCCCACCAAGATACCTGAAAACTTCCCAGTGGTACGTGGCATCTGGGATCAGTAATACCACTCTCACTCCTCACTGAAGGGATGATTAACATGGTCTACCTCCAGGAAAGAGTGAATATTCTTCCACCAGGGAACACGTTTTATCCCCTGGCTGGTCCACCAAGGTACCGGTTTAGCCCATTACCGGTAAAACAAGGAGAGAAGAAGAGAAAGCCAAATGTTTAATTTTTAATTAGTTGACTGAAATGGACAGCTGAGAGAAGGGAGTGTCAACCAGTGGTTCAGTGAGGGGCCCCAAGATTTCTGATTTCAGCCCCTGTGGTTTGTGCTCATCCGGAGGGTGGGTGGAAGGTGGGATAGGATAGTAGACAATCAGAAGGTGAGTGGAGGGGCAAGGGGCATTCAGGGCTCTGCTTAATGAGGTTTCAGGCCCAGCTCTAATAGGAAATCCTTCGCTCTGTGCTACAATTTAGAAATTTAAACCCAAAACATTGGAATTAAAAAGCCAATTCAGTTCCCGTGGCAGGCAAATGTATATGAAGGTGCAAGTGTATTTGCATGGATTGTCAGTGTAATGGCATTCTACACAAATTCCATCAGTTGAGGTGCTTGTGGGAGTGAGACCTTAATAAGCTGCCTATTGTGCCTAATTAAAGAGCTGTGTCTGTTCAGGTGCAATAATTAAGTCATGCCGAAAGAGGCATGTCCAGGGGTTTGTTGGCACAAGCAAGAATAGAATATAATATATTATCTCCTTCTGCTCCCTGTAAGAAACCCAGAAAGTCACTCCTCACCAGCATTTGTCCCCTGGACACAAGCAAGCCTTATTCAAAGCTATCTCTCCCTCTGCTCCCTGCAAGCAACCCAGAAGGTATATTTCAAATCAACTCATATTGTTACTGCTGCTAATAAATATATTTTTTTCTTTTTTTGATAGTTTTATTCTGTGCTGATTCTCAGTCTGCTCTGCTCCTCCCTGTTGTAAATACTCTGCAGGAACAAACGGCTACCCCCTCTAATCTCTGTATTTCTTTTATCCACAGTCACTCCTCACCAGAGTCACCACCATTTTTCTCTCTGCTGTCCCACCCGCCCTCCCCTTATTCTAACTATATAGCCTCCTTTTCTCAGCTGCTTCAATCCTCACTCGGTTTAACCTCATCATGCCCAAGCTCTTGGTCTATCATTATGAGGTGTCTGCTATATTGTCTCCGGTAATTATCTCCACACTCCCCCTGCTCCCTTTTGTTTCACTTGCCTTAGTCCCTTAGATTGTAGATTGTCTGGCTGAGCACTCGTATAAAGTGCTGCTTTTGTTGGACAATTATCCTGCAGGCAGGGCTGTCTGCTCCTTAGGTTTTATTATTTATTAGGTCATCTGTCTGTGCTTCCCCATTGTAAAGCGCTATGGAAACTGTTGGTGCTGTATAAGTACTAGTAACACATATATATATATATATATATATTTAGAATAAAAACAAATTAATCTATATATACACATTTCCATAGATTATTTTTTTTGTAGTTTCTGGTAACCATACACTGTATTATACATAGTATTTATGCCCACATATATTAAAAAATAAATAGTAATTTCCAAACGATAATTTGTAGTTTTTGGGAACAGTATGGAGTATAATATATAGAATTTATGCACACATGCATATATATATATATACACACACACACTAGATTGCCAAAAGTATTCGCACAGGTATATAAAATCAAGCACCTAGGCATACAGACTGTTTTTACAAACATTTGTGAAAGAATGGGGCGCTCTCAGGAGCTCAGTGAATTCCAGTGTGGAACGGTGATAGGATGCCACCTGTGCAACAAATCCAGTCGTGAAATTTCCTCACTCCTAAATATGCCACAGTCACCTGTCAGCTGTATTATAAGAAGGTGGAAGTGTTTGGGAATGACAGCAACTCAGCCACCAAGTGGTAGGCCACGTAAACTAACGGAGCGGGGTCAGCGGATGCTGAGGCGCATAGTGCGAAGGTCACCAACTTTCTGCAGACCTCGAAACTTCATGTGGCCTTCAGATTAGCTCAAGAACAGTGCGCAGAGAGCTTCATGGAATGGGTTTCCATGGACGAGCAGCTGCATCCAAGCCATACATCACCAAGTGCAATGCAAAGTGTCGGATGCAGTGGTGTAAAGCACGCCGCCACTGGACTCTAGAGCAGTTCAGATGCATTCTCTGGAGCGATGAATCGCACTTCTCCATCTTGCAATCTGATGGACGAGTCTGGGTTTGGCGGTTGCCAGGAGAACGGTACTTGTCTGACTGCATTGTGCCAAGTGTAAAGTTTGGTGGAGGGGGGATTATGGTGTGGGGTTGTTTTTCAGGAGCTGGGCTTGGCCCCTTAGTTCCAGTGAAAGGAACTCTGATTGCTTCAGCATACCAAGACATTTTGGACAATTCCATGCTCCCAACTTTGTGGAAACAGTTTGGAGCTGGCCCCTTCCTCTTCCAACATGACTCTGCACCAGTGCACAAAGCAAGGTCCATAAAGACATGGATAACAGAGTCTGGTGTGGATGAACTTGACTGGCCTGCACAGAGTCCTGACCTCAACCCGCTAGAACACCTTTATGATGAATTAGAGCGGAGACTGAGAGCCAGGCCTTCTCGTCCAACATCAGTGTGTGACCTCACAAATGCGCTTCTGGAAGAATGGTCAAAAATTCCCATAAACACACTCCTAAACCTTGTGGACAGCCTTCCCAGAAGAGATGAAGCTGTTATAGCTGCAAAGGGTGGAGCGACGTCATATTGAACACTATGGATTAGGAATGGGATGTCACTTAAGTTCATATGCGAGTCAAGGCAGGTGAGCCAATACTTTTGGCAAAATAGTGTATATGTATATTTGGAAATTTTTATAATAGGATATATTCGAAACTAATATTTTTAGTTTTTACTAACAGCATGAGGTATCATACATAATATTTATGTACAAGTCTATAACCCCCCCCCCCCAAAGATTATTAGGTGCAATCCGTTTCATTTCCCTCAAGGGATTACTTGAAACATTTGGAAATAATCGGGAATAGTTGATGGTATTTTTCAGAGTAAAACACGTGTATAGAAGTTAAAAAAAAAAGTACATAAGAAGGGGGGATGGGGCGAAAGAGTCATTTCAAGAGCACACTGCAATTTCAGCTGTCAAACCACTTTCCTGACCTTATGTCTCCATCGGGGCCTCATTTGGCTCAATCACACTCATGTGAGGTGCCCGTCCATGCGACCCCTTAATGAGCGCAACGTGGATTTTCACCCATTATCTCATTGACGCCAATTCAATATTTTGTCAAGAAGTCAGAGGTTATCAATTAGGATCACGTCCTGCCTGTCATTTACATCACAAATAATCCATTTTCAGGTCTTTCCCTTCCTTGTTTTTGCAGGTGGAGCCAAGGATCCATCTAATTTCATAATAGACCCCAGATGCCTCCCAAATTTATATAGCTTTTTTTCTGCAGGATGAGGCTTCGTACAGCTGGACGGCATGTCAACCACGTGAGAGATTACTGTGATTTATTCATTTTAGGTTTAAACTGCATACGGGATCAAACGTCTGCAATCGCAAAGATTTTTCCGCCAACCCGAAAAAAAAATGGTAAGAAACAGCCAACATGGTTAGAATGCACCTATCATTGGACCTTGTTAGTGGATCACATGTCCGACAGTGCCAGTTGTCAGGACGCCTTCATGGAGGCATGTCTTCGGACAGGGGAGTGTATGATTCAGCTGCACAGGTCTACAGGGTTGGCCTGAACTCAGACCATCACCGATTCACTCTCGATTGGAAAGTGGTGCCCTTTAAAAAGACTTTGATGACCAGTCCAAGACAGTTCTAGAAACAGCTTCAACCAATCTAACATTGGAAAGGTCTTGTCCATGTCTGGGATAGGTGGAGGGTACCCAACGATTGGAAAAGGACCTGTAAAAAGTCCAACGTAGTTACCGAAATGTTAGGTTCACTGTAACTTAATATACTTTCAATCTGAATGCCATATGCTTTAAAGCTAGCATTTTCCCCCAAAATATCTTCAAAAGATGGGGCAAGACACAGAAAACTCCATTCACAACTTGAATACACAAAAAGAAGGATAAAGGCAAAAGCTGTATACCTGGAGTTGTGAGAGAAGTTAGTTGCCACCTTATATACTTACCTCAATCCCTGCAGGGCTCATCACCATCAGCAACTACAAATGCAACCACCCACCCTCCCTCTTACCCTCACGGTATGCTTTTTTTTCCAGGCAGACCTGGAAAACCATGGTTTGTTCCATGCACGTAACCGACTTTCCTACCAGTATTCCGAACCACAATTCTAAATAAAAGGCCACACAGGATATACTTGTAATTGAATAAATAAGGTTAGACAGAAAGCCCCAGGCCTGGTTGATGAAAAAGGCAATCATTGGTTAGGGTTTGAGTATTTGTTGAGCATGATCCTGAAGAAGACATCAACCATCGTTTAAAATTTCTTCTAGAATTAAAAAGAATAATAAAAAAAAAAAAGATTCCATGGGCAATAATGTGTTCCCATAATTTAACTTTGTCTAGGTGGTCTTTCCAACCAATGATGCATGGCTCATGGACCTACTTGAGGCTTCTTGAAGTGGACCGAACATCTTAAACCATCCGTGCAAGGAGAAACCTTGTGTTCTGCTACCTTGCCGGTAGATCAAACAAGGCCATAAAAGGTGTTCCGTATGTTCGATTTCCCTTACGGTCCAGAACGCTTAATGTTTCTTCTTGCAAAGGGAAAAGAAAGGAGTTCTAATAGCATAATTAAAAAGGGCATGGAAAAACAAGACATCTGGGAAGTAAAGTAGACGTTGACCCACATAGTCACCGGAGCATCTGAGAAAGGAAATTGCATTTCGATAGTTGATATGCGAGGGGAAACCCCAAGCGCCAAGGAAAACAGAAGAAGAAAGGGCCCGTTGAGCGCAACATTTACACGGACGGTAGTCATTAATGGACAAGACCCAAATGCAAGTGAGAATTAACCGGGAGATGTTCTCATGCGCATTTGGAAATCGTTGAGATTTCTCGCAGAACACTGTTTATTTAGGAGGACACATGTGATTTCTTAGAATAAAATATATGGTGAATTTGTTCAGGATTTCAGAAAAAGGTGAACTTTGAAAATGTAGGATCAACAAAAATACAAATTAGAAAAGCACCAATAAAAATAAGAAGAGGTGTCGACAATTTACGTTAGCCACCCACAAGGTCATTTTTTTTTTAAGTGCTGAATAACAAAATGGGTCCTGTGTTTATGCTCGGTGATCGGAGAGGCAAAATCTGTATAAGAATGACTTTATACACAATCATGAAAGCCATCATCTAGGCTCCTCCTCTAACATTCCTGAACCAATTGGGTACTCTCTAAAACAGAGGACCAAAGCAACAGTTTAGTAGGAATTACAAAAAAATGGGCACTTTCGAAATCATGGAGAGCAAATTGGAACGTCAACATATGGTCGATTAACAGATCAAAATTAATAGTAGACACCATTTAAAACATCTGCAAGTCGCTGACCATGTGTGTGAACCCTGGTACAAAAGACATTTAAAGAAAGTTGGATAGGTACAGAACCACTGCTATATACTGTGTATGACCACGCCCAATTAGGACTCTCCGGAGGTCAAAGTGCAAGTCAGCCTAATGGAATGAAGACTAAAGCAGCATGGTGTTCTGGGCTTTTCATTCCATATTTTCTCTTTAACCAAATTTGGCAAAGCAAAGGGGTTTTACTAGAATCCAAAAACTGTGTGGTGGAGTTTCAGGACAAAAAGGTGACATGTGCTTTGTCTACTAAAGATTTCCAGAAACTAGTTTTGAGCGAACTACAGCTAGGCCTTCACTAAGAAACGGTTTTACATTCATGCCAGTTTATCCAACTGCTTAGCGCCCAATGTTCTTCATGCTGTCAACCACCTGTATGTAGACTTTCTGAAGTCTATGCAATTCTGAATCCAGTCTTGCGACAGAACACACTTGACACATCACAATGACATTCTGAATGTGGGATAATTATGACCCAAGCGAAGACAGGGTACACATGTCTAATAGATGTTCTTCTGCTCATTGTGCAGTATGGAACAGGGCGATTGAATCCCACATGGTACGAAATAGAAAAAGATGTACCAGGCACTCTAGGAGAGAATCGTGATAGTCTTTATTGAGGACAGATTTCACAACAATGCTTCGTTACTGTATAGAGAGTTTTCTTCAAGTGCTTTCAAACACTATGGACTCTATTCCATGTTTGGTGTAAACCTAACCAGAGCTGTTGTAAACTTAACCCCATAGACTATAATGGCACTGGTAAGTTTACAACCCCATAGACCAGTGGTTCCCAACCGCGGTCCTCAACCTCTGCTGTGCTTCAGATATTTGGAAAACCTGACATGTTAGGGGTACTTGAGGACTGCGGATGGGAACCACTGCCATAGACTTTAATGGTTCTAGTAAGTTTACAACAGCTCTGCTTATGTTCCAAACGTGAAATAGGGTCCTATATTGGGCCAAAATGTTGTGCGAGAGGTGTCCTCGATAAAGACTGCCAAGATTCTCTCCTAGAGTGCCTGGTTCATCTATTTCTCTTTTGGAGAATTATTATGTGGAATCTGAAGTAAGTAGCTTCGTATTGAGCTTTCTTCATTAGGACTTTAGCAATGTGCTTGCCATCTCCACCAAAACGAACATGGATCATTTTCTAAGGTCATCCTGTCGGTTTCCATATGGGCACAATGCGATCTAAGCCAGGGTCTCCAAAATCCCACTCTTCTGTTCTGTTAATACATGGATCAATAAAATGGCGTGCACGTAACAGTTCCTATACCTTAGATAACCACCTAGCAAAAAAAGGTACAGAATATTGACCGGGAAACCCAGTAACTCCTGGCCATCAGTGATAGGACGCTCTGGCCAAATCACGTTGGTAGGAATAGTCTATGGTGCCAACTTTATAACCAGCCATACAAAGTAGAATTTAAATTTGATGAACATGCCACGTCAGAATCATTCATTTGTAAAGTTGGATATCATTCATGAAGAGTTTTAATCTTGGGCAAGCCAACTTTATTTTACCAAACCTACCCAACCAGAGGCTGCACTTTCACTTTAAGGAAAGCAACTCACGGTTTGGACCAAGACCTTGTTTCACTGCTCATGTACTGTATGAGGATTAATAACATTATATTTCCCTATTTAGCCATTTTTAAAAATTTTCATCTGGTTCATTCTCATTCACGGCACGTCCCGGATTGTGCTAGGTCATCATCTTTTTTTTGGTTTTAGCTTGGGTGTCGGTTTTCACATTTGGGTTTGCTTTGTTTACATTAACATTGGTTTTCCGTTAATAGATATCCCCTCTTGGCCGTGCGCTGCTAACCCCCCTGAGCCGCAGCAAAACAGACGTAAACATGTGAAAGGGGCTTGTGGTTTCGGAATCCTGAAGTGAATTTTTGAAACATTGCACAACTGAACGAGTCCTTCTGTTTCTTCGTGAAATAAACATTCCTCTAACACTTTGCTGGCCTGGCGGTTACATTTATTGTTAAGTCTTTTTTTCCAGAAAGCCAGCAATTTATTGCATCTAAAATCCAATATATTTATTGCAGAATTACTTCATGTGCTGAACAGGCTTTTGTTCCTGGCTCACTGGGGTTTGTACCGCTGTTTTCTTTTACTTCTGGCAGGGCAGGAACATTCGTAGACATGGTAGAGAGGAGATAATCATTGGAAGAACATTTAATATTCTCTTTATGCCTGGATTCCAGTAGGCCTTTTCAACCAAACAACATCTCAACAGTTGAAGTACAGTTCCAAATTTCTCCGCCAGGATTTACCAGCTTAGCATGTGCAGTTGATTGTTGGTCCTCCCGGATACTGCATTGTTGGGAGGTCAAAATAGAACCTTCCAGCACCAGTTTTACCTAAAAGAACTACTTCATGTTGGAATCCTCTGTTAGAAGGGCTCTACTTTTCATTCCAAGAAGACGCACCATTCTTCTTCATCAAGGCATTCCTTCTGAGATCCCAAGGAAGCACATGATGTTGGAATCACTTTTCTACCTGTGTCGAACAAACAAAAATAAGAGAAAACCAATAAACCAAGGATGTTGTTGAGGTTTGGGTAACAAACCCATATCCATGGTGGTTAATGTTCAGTGTAGGGCAAGACACGTCAAATCAACACCATCCAGCATGCTCTACAGATAAATTGCACTATTAAACAAATTTGTTCAGCCAACAGCAGCCATCCAGTACAAGACAAGCACTTCCAAAAATGTACCTTCAGGTAATTTGTTATGTAACCAGGTGAATAACATAAACAAATGTGGCTGACCATTTTCTGATGCAGAATATCGTTTACAGGTACCGACTCTTAGATCAGGAACACTTGGAAAACCACCGGATGTATAAGGAACCACCCCAGGGGCCTTATGGTAAACCCCATTATGTACATTTTTGTTTGCTGGGCAAACATGCATCGTGGCATGTCAAAAGTCTAGACTGTAGGTGGTTCATTGGGAGGTCACCAACCTTCCATGGTTCCTTTCCTTTCGTTGTCATAGCATTAAGATATCAGGAAGAGTTTAGCTTTAGAACGGATACAACAAATAAATAAAATGTCCAAGGTTTTGCAGGTGGAGGAGGTTGACCTAGAACATTGTTGGACAATGTACAGTCACCGCTCCAAAGACAAGATGCCACGTACACCAACAACTCCATTCGTCTTCATCCTCTGCCAGCCTACCTTCCCCCGAGACGTCCTAGATGTTATTTCTGATTATGTTTTACCCTCCAGCTAGAGGGGAGGAAAAAAAAAACCTGGCAGTCGACAAAAGGCTTTATTTGGTTTCTGAGGCAAAAACCTGTTATGGTTTGATTTGATGGCTATTAGAAACAGGACGCCTAGGAATTTATTTCTAGCTCATCCTTAAAAGGCGGTATTTTGAGCTACCCAAAAGCCACCAGATGCAGATACATCTGCTGATATCTTGAAGGTACGGTTCGGGCAGAGGTATGGATTTGCAGAGGTCGCCGCTGGAACCTCTTTAGCTGCAAAGATTGGAGATTTCTGCTTTTGTTCGGCACGAGGCAATGGGTAGCCTTAAGGGATAGATCGCATATGTTCTGGTGGGAAAAGATCAAAGGCCTGACTCTCGAGAGGAGAATTACTGTCTTCTACAAAGGAGAATCTGGTGAACAGACATCGTCTAAGCTTAGAGGGTTGGTTTTTTTTGGTATAATGATTTAGAAAAGTAACACAGAGTATGCTTGTTACATTTCAAAGAGGCTCAAGGCATTCTACAGATAATGGGTCATAATGAAAATGAACTAGGCAGCTAATCGTGCTCAATTACGGGGGGTCATTATTTTCCTTAATGTGGTCTTAAATATCGAACGAAGATTTGACTTCATTTGAAGAGAAGCCCACCCCCAGAGAGCAATGAGAGAAGTAGAAAAAACTGTAAACATGGTATCAATAGCTGAATAATGTAGACGCAATGAGTTCTGAGAAGAACGCTGAAGTCATAGATGTTGATCGATGCCTTCCTTTTAGATCGCAAGAAATCGTCTCTGAACTGAAAAGGTCCAAACTAGGGCACCACATCAGCCTGGGTAATGCGCGAAGTTGAGGTCATCTCATGAGCAGGGCCAGAGTATGGTGTTCGCTTTCGATCTGGTTGCTCTTGAATGTAACAATGTCGAGAGGGTAATCCTTGCCGATTCTGCAGTAGAAGGTCTTCAACACAGCAGCTGTGGGTTCAATTTGTCTTCTTGACCTGTACACGCTTGAGAAAGCCAGCCAAAGCTTTCCTGTGGGATCGCTCTTACAATGGACACATGGTACCATTTGTTGACTTGGAGCTAAAATTTCAATCCTAGGTTGACCATTGGGCAAACTGGGCAAATGCATTGTAGGCCGCAATAAGCTGTGTAACCATAGTGTTGGCCTTACATGGACCAGCTAAAGGAGATCCTTTGATTGCTCAAGTTGGCTCATGGATATTGTTCATTGTGGCCGATGAGGCAGCCCAATGGTCGACCTTGTCTTGGAGCTAAACTTCACAGCTAACAATCAACACCAATTGTCCATTATATGAGAGATCCAATGCTAAGGATTTTGCTGGCTTTAAGTTTTTGGACATTTCTACTACAGCGAGTCCAGATCATTTGGTCCCAAATCATAAATTTAACCTTCATAATAATTAAAACTATATTTAATATCATCTGGAACAATCTCAAAAATAGTAAATATGCCATACAGGCAATGACAATTTACGGGGGTCAAAGAGTGGTGACCCCCCACTGGGGTCAGATGGTGACACAGCCTCACAAATTGAAACAAAGGAGTCAACACTGATGTGACCCAATTAGCAAAGTGTGTACATGGTGTCACGTAACTGATATTTATGGCCTGGCTGCCTTTAGGAAGGAGCTTGTATCCCTGGCTAACCCACAAACACCCATAACCTGAGGAGCGCAAGACCTGGGGCTCTTGTTATTTTTTTCCCACAAGAAGAGATATCTTTTGGAATGTAAGTGAATAAAATGTCAATGTGTCAATCCAAAGACTATAGAATTCTTGCAGAACAAGGATTTTTGGCAACACCGGCCTACTTAAATTGAAAAAAACCTAAGGAGCCCAAAGACAAAATAAACAGATATTACTCCCCAGAAACCTGAATCTCGCCAAGAAAAGGATGGACCAGGCACTCTGGTGAAGATCAATGATGGTGGTTTTTATTATGGGTACCACATAAGAGTCGAAATGCTGTGGGACGATGAGTCGCTCTTTAGAAAGGAGCCAAAATGTGAAGGTTGGGTATGGTGGTCTTCAATGAGTGCCTGGTCCATCATTGTTGTTTCTAGGACCCAAAATAAAACATGACTAGTTGACAACAACAAAGAGTAATATAAAAGATTGGCCAAGCTGTTCACTCTCGCTCTTTGGTCATATTTGAGTTTTATTAAAATGTAGGATTTCACATAGGGTAATCACAACTTTAAGACCAATTTCCTTTCCAGGCCGAATATTACAAAAGGGGGAACCCTTTGCTCGTAGGAAATCACCAACACTTCACCTTTTTGTCTTGGCAGCAAAAATACCAAGTCGGATTCATGTCTCCATGGGAAAAAGGCGTCCAAAATTCAGTTACAACCTTTCAATGAGGGCTTTTATAGGCGTAATATTAGATTTCCACCATTCGTACGGCTCTGGGTTTCCCATAAAGAGCTGCAGCATTAAGTCGACAGGAGGACTTTCCCAAAATTTTTTTTTTTTGTGCGTGTAACTCGGACTTTTCTTTCAGCCAGATCGCTGGGCTTGGCGTCCTACATGGAAACTTTTAGACATCTCCTCGACTTGGAGAAACTGACATCTGTAAAACGCCAACATTACATCCCACCTCCTTTCACACAATAACAAAAAGGGGCATTAATCAGGTTCCCAATTGTGCGTCAAGTTTTAAAGACGTGACTATGTGGGATTTGCAGAAATTTAATGGATAGGAGAGCTGGAGGGAAACAATTGTGTATACAAATTGTGTAATATATACACACACACACACACACACACTCTCTAGAAAACAGATTTATAAAAGAAAAAAAAAAAGGTCTAAAATTTATTTTCCATATATACGTAACAGTTGAAGACCATGTTGATCTGCTGATTGGAAGGAATGTGAGATATACGATATATATACACAGATACACGCAGGCTAGGTTTAAAATGTCTGCGTATACATCTTGATATATTTACTGTATGTGTATAAATGATATTAAAGCAACAGTTCAGATTGTTAATTCCCCCCATTCTTCATGCAATATGTAGATTATACATAAAAACCATATGCAAAATATAGCTTAACTCCTTAACGCCTGGAGGGAGGGCGTTAATATCAGGTAATGTTGCAGGCCTCTGCCCGCTGACGCACGTCATTGGTTGCAGAGGGACAGCCTGAGTTCAGGCAGTCCGCAGCAGCCAACGGCACGTGCCAGCTGCAGGAAGGGGCCAAGGCGGCCCTTAGAATTCAACGGGGAGTACTAGAACACCCCATATCGTCTTAGCCCACCCAACGCAGGGAAGGCATAGTACACCCTGCAGCAGGAAAAGGTTAAAAAGGGACACTCTACTAAGCTAAAATCGGTCAGGCTGTGTGGAGTGTAAATCGGTCGGATTGTGTGGCTGTGTGGAAGGTACCTTAAGCCCCAATTGGCCAGTATCACTGTGTGAAGCAGAGGAGTTTCCTTCATTGACAAAGTGGTCACTCAGAAAATGGGATTCACAATATACCGCCTGTCGGGGACCAACTCGGACTGAGGAGGTCCACACTCTGTGTGCTCCTTAGCCTTTCTCTCATGCTCTCCTTAATCTCCCGTTCTCTCCCCCCCCCTTTACCCATTGCCTTGGCCCTGATCATGTCTATGTCCCTGTGTAGAATACCACTGAGCTTCATGTTCTTTTTTCATCTGATTCCAGGACTTCTGGGACATTTCTATATTCAGCAAACTCCTGAGTAAACCAAATCTCGGCGCATATCATTATATTAATGTAAAAAGACCTACAGAGTGATAGAGCTGGCGAGGCTTTGCTTAAACCTACCCTGTAATTATTACCTCCCCGAATGAGACTGAGTGGTTTTCAGATTACAGCGTACAGCAGGCTCCGAGACATTTATAATTCAGCAGGAATTTTACAGAACAGCTTCAAGACCATAAACCCTACATGTGTGGACTGCTTCTCTGCTGTATGGTCCCACGTACGGCTTCTCAGAAACACAACCTTCTGGATGTGCCATGAATGTAGATTGGGAGGGGGGGGCATTCTAGTTCTTTTAAAGTGATCGTTAATGAATCGAGGCTGGTAAGAACTGCTAAAATTCCTCTCCTTTCCATTTCGTCTTCATAGTAGAGATGTATTTCAGCCCAGGTCGGCATCTTGTCCATTACGGAGGCCCAGTAATAGGCCATAATAAAACGGTAGTGTTGTTGAGTGGGAGAGTGCTTATTTTCATAAGCTACCTGTGTATGTTTTGTATCGGTTGTAGCGAGTTCAGAAAGGGGATCTGTTTGGGTTAATGGGACATCACCTTCAACTACTTCATAGTTATTGGTGCCCATGGCTGTGTCCTTAATGTCTGGGTGTTGCCAAATAGCTTTTAAGACTGGTTTGAAAGGATAGAGGGAAGAGTAAGGGTGATAATGGGCATCCTTACCTTGTGCCACTGAAAATTAATGCAGGGAAACATTTGGTTTAGTTAAGGGAAGAAGTAGAGAATTTGCCATGAATAAAGGCATTGGGTATTTATTTATAAAGTATTTTACCAGGAAGGATACATTGAGATTTCTCTCGTTTTCAAGTATGTCCTGGGTTCAAGAACATGGTTACAGAAATACAAAGTAGCAAAATTCAAGATATTAACACAAATATACAGATTAACAGAAAATAAATATGTAGGAAATATAGTCCCTATGTTACATGTTTACAGTTGCATTCTGTATATAGTCATTATGTTACAGGTTTACAGTTGCATTCCTTATTGAGGTATGTTAATAGGGAGCTCTTAAGGGACTTTAGAATGGAGGAAGATTTGATGGCTTCTGGGAGGTTATTTCATAATTGTGGTGCTCTGTAGGAAAATGAGGATCGAGCCACTTTCTTTTTGTATTGCGGTATTGCAAGTAAGGTGCTGGTCCTGGATCGGAGGTTATAGGTTGAGGGAACTGCTGAGGGAAGCAGCCTATTCAGGTAAGGTGGTAGCTTCCCAGAAAAGCTCTTAAACACCAGGTTGGAAAGGTGAAGGGTGTGTCTAGATTCCAGTGACGGCCAGTTTAGTTCTTTTAACATGTCACAATGGTGGGTCATGTAGTTACATTGTAGCACAAAAGCAACAGAATGAGTTATACAATGTAGTAAGTTTCTGAAGGTGCATTTGCGGGGCGGCTGCATACACTACATCTCCGTATTCAATAGCTGGCATGAGCATTTGTTGTACAATCTGCTTTTTTACCGTGGGCTCGAAAGAGACCAACCATGAAAACAACCAGCGAAAGAGCGACCAACCATGAGAACAAACAACGAAAGAGAGACTAACCGGCCGACCACGAGAACAGAGAGAGAGAACCGACCACGAGAACAGAGATGGAGACAGAGATTGTATGCCTTTTTCTCATTGTGTGTATATCTGTGTATCCATAGGAATGTAAAGGAGAAACAGTCTTGGACAGACAGATGACACATACACCCAGACAGACCATCCTGAGCAGAGACAGCTGTGCCATTACTCATGTGCCATGAGCAAGCATTAATTACCTTTTATTTTTTGCAACGTTCAAGGTTCTCTCATTTCTTAGAAACCCCACGATATTGCAGTGCACACACACACACACACACTTGAATTGCTTAGGAAAAAGGCATAAATGCAGTTGTCATGTTTTACCTTAGTCTTTCTTGTTTTCATTTACAGCCTGGAAACATTTACTCACATTTACAATGTGTTTTATTGTACCTAATGGAAAAAAAAAAGGAAAAAGAGCCAGGCGCTGCATGGCAGGAACATTAGGTCACCTAGAGATGGTGGCCGCTTTGTCAGGAGGGGGAGAATATGAACATATGGTGAAGATGAGTGGAGTTGTAGAGCCAGACATCCAAGTCCAGTAACCCCCCCAAAAAAAAAAAAAAAAAGTCAAATCCCTATTATACAGACTTGTTCCATCCCGACTCACGGAAAAGCCGAGAGATCTTTGTTGGTGACGGCCAACAGGGCCCTCGCCTGCGAATCGATCCCCACTCGCCCATAGACATTACACAGCGAGCAGAAGATGCAGACAGATTCCTGGGCGAGACGCGCTGGAGTCACCGGCTAGAAGACACAAGAGGCTTTCTCTGTCGCTGACACACAGCGAGTGATTTATCCGGCTAGAGGATTACATAAAATAATAAAAACTAAAAGGCTTGAATTCCAAATTATATTTCTCTATAAAATATGAGGCTTTGGTGTTTGTTATTTCATAGAATTACATTCTTTTCACATTTTTAACCCCGTGTAACCACAAAAATTGTGCTACAGCTCTGCCTGGAGTAACCACCTTTTGTAACAAGTTATACAGAGGTGGAATATCACAATATAGTTACAAGATTTTATAAAGCTCTAACAAGTTCCACAGCGCTGTACAATGGGAGGCAGAACAACAAATATACATACCGGTTCAACACAGTACAGTAGGCGAGAGGACCCTGCTCAAGAGCTTACAATCTAAAAGGATAGGGGTGACACAGTGGGGTGTGTGTGGGCTGTGTGAGAAGATGCAGAAGGAAATGAACAGAGGAGGATTAGGGAGTGAGATGATAGGCTTCTCTAAAGTAATGTGTTTTCAGAGACTTCTTGAAGGACTGGAGAGATGGGGAGAGTCTCATGTTGCGGGGGAGGGAGTTCAATAGAAAGGGGGCAGTTCGGGAGAAGTCTTTAAGGCGGGAGTTCGGGTGCGAGGAACTGATAGCATCAGATCATTGGCCGAGCGAAGTGGTCAGGCGGGATGTACCTGGTAATTAGGGATGAGCCGAACACTCCCCGAGTTCGGTTCGAGCCCGAACTTCCATTTGTTCGGGTCCGAACCCGAACTCGAACCCAATGCAAGTCAATGGGGCTGAAAATTCGTTTTTTAGAGTGTCCTCCAAGAGGGCATATATGCTACATATTTGCAATAAAAGGTGTATGGGGGTCCGGGTAGTGCCCTGGGGGACAGGAAACAAGAACAAAAAGTTAAAAAAAAAAAAAACGTTTTTAAAAAGGGACAGTGAAATAAGGGTTAAAAATAAAAACCAAAAATTCCTTCAAATATCGTGCCTAGGAGGTCCCCATAACCTGCCCGTGAAGTGGTGGATTTCTAGGATGTATAGAAACACTTAAAAACAAAAAAAAATTACGTTTCATATGACGGTAAATGCTTTTCCTTTAATCTATCCATAAACAACGGCTTGGGGCGGCAGCCTGTATGTAAAGAGGAGACATTTTCGGACACGCAGAAAAAGTTTACGGATTTTTTTGGCTAAATTATTGTGAAATAGATGCAGGCTTTGGATGAAAGTAACAATAGGTGCTTTAAAATTGGTCCTTTAGCGTCCCCAACAGTGTCATCACACCATAACCCCTCTGAGGATATGAATCTGAAACAGGCGTCCGTGGCAGAGCACCCAAATATTGTGCTTTTGGTGCCAGGCCTGCAAGTACTATCATACAGTAACCCCTCTGTGGTATTGTGGAAGAATGCAGGGGTGGACCATGTGGTCCTATATTGAAAAGATATGATTCTGCTCAAGGCGTCAGTGCACCCAGATATTCTGCCTTTAATGCCAGGCCAGCAAGTATCATCATACAGTAACCCCTCTGTGGTATTGTGGAAGAGTGCAGGGTTGGACCCTGCTGTTCAAAAAATTAAAATGATATAAATCTGGCACAGGGGTCAGTGCAGCCAAATATTGTGCCTTTCATGGCAGCAAGTGCACTCACACCGTAACCCTTTTGTGGTATTGTGGAAGAGTTCAGTGCTGGAGGTTTTGTGCATGCAGAAGACATACCCGATCTATTCCTTTACTTTGGCATCAGGGGATTGATAGCTGCTGATCCGGGACTGATTCATTTTTATAAATGTCAGCCGGTCTACAGAGTCGGTGGACAGACGCACTCTTGTCTGTGACAAAACCTCCAGCGGCACTGAACGTCCTTTCGGAAAGCACTCTAGATGAAGGGTAACCTAGTAGCTGCATAGCATATTGGCGAAGTTCTGGCCAGTGATCCAATCTCAACACCCAGTAAGCCAGTGGATCATCTGCTGGAAAGGTATCCAGGTCTGCCCTTGCCCCTAGGTAGTCCTGCACCATATGGTGAAGACGCTGGCAATGGGCGCCTACATTTGATGTCCCTGGGCGTCGAGGACTAAAATTTTTTTAAAAAAGCATCAGTCAAGCGGCCCTGGCCTTCACCACTATTCCTCTGATCACCCGCAGCCTCAGAAGCACGTGTGTCAGCACTTAGTAATCTACCAGTGGAAAGGTGTTACACAAGTGTCGCTTTAGAGCGTCCTCAAGTTTTTTTTATCCTGTGCTCCCTCTGTGCAGGCAGGATGAGCTCTGCAACTTTCCCCTTGTATCATGGATCAAGAAGGGTTGCCAACCAGTAATGATCTCTCTCCTTGATAGCACTAATCCTGGGGTCCTTTAGCAGGCTTTGCACCATTAGGGAGCCCATGCAGCATAGGTTGGAGGTGGCATTAGCTTCCGAGTCTTCCTGGTCAATGAGGATGACCGTATCGTGCACTTCCTCCTCCCAGCCACACACTAGCCCTTCTGTTTCTGGGCACACAAAACCCTCCCTTGAGGAATCCCCACCTTCAATGCCCCCACTACTTAAATATTCCTCCTCATCCTCATCCTCCTCCTGTCTGATCTGAGTAGGACCCGCTGGAATGCTGTCTGCGGAAAGACTGGGGCCTTGAGAGCTAGGGAAGGCCTCCTCTTCCTCCCGCTGCTCTGCCTCTAGAGCCACATCTAGAATTCCCTGCAGAGTGTGCTCCAGCAGGAACACTAAAGGAATTGTGTCACTGATGCATGCACTGTCCCTGCTCACCATCCTCGTTGCCTCCTCAAATGGTGACAGTACAGTGCATGCATCTTTGGTCATCAGCCACTGCGGGGGGGGAACCAAGTTGACCTGAACCTGTCCTTGTGCCATACGCACACAGGTACTCGTTGATGGCCCTCTGCTGCTTGTGCAGACGCTGCAGCATTGCTAATGTCGAGTTCCACCTGGTGGGCATGTCACAGATCAGACAGTTTGTGGGAAGGTGGAATTCTCTTTGAATTTCTGCCAGGCGAACGCTTGCTGGGAATGACCGTCTGAAGTGGCTGCAGACTTTTCTGGCCTGGATGAGAAGCTCTGGCAGCCCTGGGTACTTGGTTAGGAAACGCTGTACCACCAGATTTAGGACGTGTGCTAGGCATGGTACATGCGTCAATTTACCCTTGCGTAGGGCGGAGAGAAGGTTGCTGCCATTATCGCAGACGATCATTCCCAGCTCAAGCTGGCGTGGTGTTAACCATCTCTGCACCTGCCCCTGCAGAGCTGACAAAATTTCTGACCCGGTGTGGCTCCTGTCCCCTAAACAAACCAGCTCAAGCACAGTATGGCATCTTTTTGCTTGAGCCATTGCGTAGACCCTGTCAGACGTCGGTTTAACTGCCACTTCGCCAGAGACAGAGAAGGAGAAGGAGGAGGAGGAGGAGGAGGAAGAGGTGGTGGAGCAGACAGACCTCATACAAGCAGCTTTCTGGAGGCATGGTGGATGAACAAGCTCCAGCACAGAGCCCCGTCTTGGATCCCTCCCAGCTGCAATCAGAGTTACCCAGTATGCCGTGAAGGAAATGTAACGACCCTGTCCATGCTTGCTGGACCACGTGTCTAAAGTCACATGCACCTTGTTGCTGACTGCCTTTCCCAATGACTGGATAACATTGTCTTCCACGTGCTGGTATAGTGCTGGAATGGCCTTGCGTGAAAAGTAATGGTGTTTTGGAACCTGCCACTGTGGTACAGCACATTCAGCAAATTCACGGAAGGGAGCAGAGTCCACCAGCTGGAAAGGCAGCAGCTGCAATGCGAGTAATTTTGCTAAGCTGGCATTTAGATACTGTGCTTGGGGATGGTTGGGACTATATTGTTTCTTTCGCTGCAGCAGCTGTGGCAACGTAATCTGACTGCGTAAATCTTCAGCTACTGGGATGATGTCACATTGTGAGGAAGGACCTGGTACATCCATTACTGTAGCATCATCCCTGTCGGTGGAGGTTGTAGGCAATGACATGGCAGGACATACAGTGGGGGTAGAGACAGATGAGGAGGAGGAGGAGGACCTACGCAAAGTTTTGCGCTAATGGGATGTGTGGCACTTATTCATATGTCGCCTCAAGCACGTGGTACCCAAGTGTCCGGTATCTTTCCCACGCTTAAGCCTCATCTGACATAGATTACAAATAGCAACGCTGCGCTCTACTGCACATTTCTTAAAGAACTCCCAGACAACAGAGTTCCTGCATGTGTTCTTTGAGACAACAGCACTCTGCACCGGAGCAGCTCTGACATGTGATCCCTTGGACAGGCTAGTGCTACGGTTGGTCACAGAGGATGTTGTGCCTCGTGTTTGCTGTGCCTCCTCCTCCCCCTCTTCCTCACTTAATTCCTCTGTTCGATCTGGCACCCAGGTGGAGTCCGTGACCTCATCATCATTGTCATCATCACCCCCTATCTCCTCGTCACTGGAGCCAACTTGGCAGTATGCTGCAGCTGCTGGGGCAACACGAGTGCCAGTTATTTGTGTGTCATCATTGGCACCGCCTTCTTCTAGGTTGATTATACTCCCTTGCTCAACCTCAGAGATTGAATCAGAGCACTGTACTTGCTGCGCAACCTCAAGCAGCATGTCACTGTCATTGTAGTCAAACAATTCAGCCGACTCCTCCGTGTGTGATAGCGAGGCTACGGCAGGAGTAGCTGTGGACATGGAGGCTGCATTAGATGCTTTGTCAGCTGAGGTGGACTGTAAAGCACTAGAAGCCTGGCTGGCAGAGGACTCGGAGGATGAGGATGGCCTGGTTAGCCAATCCACCAAGTCTTCTGTATGTTGCTGCTGCTTAAGACGGCCAGCACCAGTTAGAAAGGACAAGCGTGCCCCTGCAGAGGATGCACCATGACCAGAGGCACAGCCTCCCGACACAGGGCTGCTTGCCCTCTTATATGTGTCTGGGAGAGTCTGCCTATCCTTTTTGTTCTTTCAGACATGGTGAGTGATATATAGATTAATATATACAGAACTCTGATTCAACTCCGGTATAAAGATTAAAAGAACTCTGGTATAACTCAGTGAGACACACTGATAGATCACCTCAATTCACAAATGTTTTGTAGAAATTAGTGAGCCCCGAAATACAGCGTGGTACTGGATGTGTGACGAGACACAGATCACCTCAATTCCCAAATGTTTTTTAGAAATTTGTGACCTCCAAAATACTTGCTGGCAGTGACAAGACACAGATCACCTCAATTCACAAATATTTTAAAGAAATTAGTGAGCCCCAAAAAGATTTGCTGGCACAGTGACAAGACCCAGAAGATCACCTCAATTCACAAAGGTTTTAAAGAAAGTTGTAAACCCCAAAAAAACTTGCTGGCACAGTGACAAGACACACATCACCTAAATTCCCTGATATTTGGTAGAAATGAGACCCCCCAGTAGCGTGGCAGACCGGCAGTAACAAGACACAACTATCTCCTTTGAAATCTCTGAAATGCGTGCAGAATCGGCGCGTGGAAACGTTATATAGTGTGCTGTGGGACTTAGCTCTGTGAGCCAATGATTGAGCGGTGATTGGCATAGTGTTCAACCAGTCTTGCACCAGACCTGTGGTCAGGTGCAAGGCTGTAGCCAATTACGAGCTTCAGGCCAGTGGGAAAATGCATTGTGGTCGAACATGCGGCGAACACCCGGAAATGTTCGCAACCTCATCGAACAGGCCAAGTTCGGGTCGAACCCCGAACCGTCCGAACCCAAACCGCTCATCCCTACTGGTAATAAGGGAGGAGATGTAGGCAGGGGCGCAGTTATGGACTGTATGTTCCGTCCGGATCACACTCTCCTTTCTGCCCTTCCCACTGTCTTATTCCATGTTATTTCTGACAGCTCTCTAGCTTTATATATTTTTTAGCATTCCTGCCCCAATGCCAGAAGGAACCAGGAATATGGAAAAAGTATGTGTCAGGGGTGTGTTCTGGCATAGGGCAATTAGGCCAAGGCCTAGAGCACATTCAGGGTGGCTCTATCCTCCAAATGAAAATGTATGTTGGGCTGCGTAAAGTCTTCTCCCGCACATTATCCCAAAGATTAACCTCAATGGGGTTAAGGTCTGGACTGTGCAGCGGCCAATCCATGTGTGAAAATGATGTCTCATGCTCCCTCAACCACTCTTGCACAATTTGAGCCCGATGAATCCTGGCATTGCCATCTTGGAATATGCCCGCTGTGCCATCAGGGGAGAAAAAACCCATTTGTGGAAAAACCTGCTCAGAGTCACAGGAACTCATTTTATGCTGAAACATATTAATCACTGCAGTAATTATCCAATGGAAGGTGAGCACCTATTGACGGAGTTAAATCCAGACGGCGACTGTTTTTGTGGCCCTGGCTGTATATATGCAATTTAAAAGGACCTGCACCGTATTTGCAATACCACAAAACAAGAAGAAAGTGGCTTGATCCTCATTTTCCTACAGAGCATCGCAATTATGGAATAACCTCCCAGACGCCATCAAATCTTCCCCCAATCTATTGTCACTTAAGAGATCTCTATTGACGTACCTCAATACAGAATGCACCTGTAAACATGTAACACAGTGAGTGACTATATACAGAATGCACCTGTAAACTTGCAACACATTGACTATATACAGAATGCACCTGTAAACATGCAACAGTGACTATATTCAGAATGGACCTGTAAACATGTAACACATTCAGGGTTATTCAGAGAGCGTGAAAAGCAGGAGAATGACTGGAGAATGACTGGAGAATGAAAAATTCTAGGCCAAAATAGCCGATTTGGAAAGTGAGATGAAAGGGAGAATTTTTCTGTTTTGGCTATTTTGACCTAGAATTTTTCATTCTCCAGTCATTCTCCTGCTTTTCACGCTCTCTGAATTAGGAATGAGCTGTTCGGGTTCGGACGGTTAGGGGTTCGACCCGAACTTGTATATATAGGTCTGCGTGTTGATATATACGTATATGTCTGTGTGTGGTATCAAATGCATCCCTACTCTATACACGGCGCTCCGTGTCCCCATAATATATATGGGGTTACCTTTTTTTATACTATTCCTATTAAATTAACAGTAATTTTTGATGCATTTTATTCAGTAGAGACTTTTGCCTATATAACATGTGCTTTGTGAAAATAAAACGTTTTTTGTGTACATTTTAATTTAGTTAGTGGATTCCTGTCCAGTGCGGTGAGAAGCTAATGTAGTGTAGACACGCTGCGAGGCGGAGCGGAGTGAAGTCAAGCCTGCAAAATGTTTGCTTCTCTTCGCTACGCTGTGCGTCACTACACTAGGGTTCCCACCTGTCCGGTTTTGGAGTCATGTGTACGGGTTTGACACCCTCTGCCACACGGACACATGACTCCAAGGTGCCGGCACAAGTCTCCCCCCCATACTCACATATCATGCGTACCCCCGGCGCCGCGGTCCTCTCCTCTGTTACATTTTCCTGGAGACGTAGCTCTGCACCACCCACTCTGCCAATCACTGGCAGTGTGGGAGTGGTGTGGTGGGCCCGCCAGTGATGTTTCTTCCTCCCCGCCTCCTCCCATAAGCCGCTGTCATCACTAGGCGCAGGTGCAACAACTCACGCGGCGTTCCCGGCTCCGTCCCGACATATCAAGTGGTCTCCACTCCATCAGCCCAGCTGCATCACCCTTCCATTCCTCAGCTGCCGGTCATCAAGCATTAAAGGTGAAAACTAATGGATCGTAAAATACCCCCTCTCTCCTATATAAATACCATTGTCTTGTGCCATCCATAATACCAGTCTGCCTCTGCCATCCATAATACCAGTATGCCATGCCATGCATACCACATGCCATAATTAATACTCTTCAATAAAAAAAAAAAAAATGTCCGGCCACCCGAACCCAACACTAGAGTGTTCGGGTTTGGCTTGATGAAAAGGTGGCAACCCTACGCTACACGCTCAGTGTGTCTCGGCCTTTAATCCCGCATCGCTAGCTTACCGAATCAGTTTGTATACTTGTTACTGACCCTGCTTGTTCTGAGGACCCGATCTGTTGCCGACTTTGCCTGCCATTTGACTATTCTGTGTATTCCCTGCCTGCTCTGTTTGCTTCCTGTTGCTACTGGTGTGCGCCGATTCTCACCATATACAGTATCGCAGTACAAGTGCCTAAACATTGCTGACCCAGTTTTGTTATAGCTGCTGATGTAACTGAATAGATTGGGGATCTCCTCTGCATTACCAAAACCTCCACCACTGCACTCTTCCACAATACCTCAGAGGGGTTACGGTGTGAAGGCACTTGCTGCCACCAAAGGCAAAATATTTGGGTGCACTGCCACTGACGTCTATACCAGATTCATATCATTTTAATATTGGACCGCAGGGTCCACCACTGCTCTCTTCCACAATACCACAGAGGGGTTACGGTGTGACGGCACTGTTGCCGACACTAAAGGCCCAATTTTAAAGCACCTGTTGTTACTTTCATCCAAAGCCTGCATAACTTTCACCATAATTTAGCCAAAAAAAAAAAATCACTAAACTTGTTCTGCATGTCCTAAAAGGTCTCCTCTTTTCATACAGGCTGCCACCCCAAGCTGTTGTTTATAAATAAAGGAAAACCATTTACCGTCATTTGAAATGTCATTTTTTTGTTTTTGAAGGTTTCTATACATCCTACAAATCCGCCACTTCACGGACAGGTTATGGGGACCTCCTAGGCACGATATTTGAAGGAATTTTTCGTTTTTATTATTAACCTTTATTTCATGGAAAACTCACTGTCCCTTTAAAAATGTTTTTTTTTTTAAAAAAAAAAAAAAAACTTTTTGTCCTAGTTTCCTGTCCCCCAGGGCCCCCAGACCCCCCATACACCTTTTAAGGCAAATATCTTGCATATATGCCCTCTTGGAGGGCACTCCAAAAATCGAACTTTCAAGCCCCATTGACTTGCATTGAGTTCGGTTCGAGTTCGAACTCGAACTTTTGAAATTGTTCGAGTTCGAATGCAAACCGAACACAGGGATGTTCGGCTCATCACTAAAACGCACAGGGGCAGTCTATCGTCTTTATATAAGCCACAGTTATATTTTCTACAAGTCCTTTCATCCATATCTTTACAGGACTGATGAGCGTGTGTGGCCCCCACATAGAATATCCCCTCTGAAATGCTCGGGCCCTCATTTTTTGTTACAATATATACTTTACAATACGGATTGTATAAAAGTCACTGCTCTTTAAAATTCTGCTTCAGAACTGATGTTTTAGGGTTTCCTATCAGTACATCAGAAGTTCATGGCACGTGAGGGACACCTTCAGCATGAATCTCACCTTTCTTCTGCTAAAACGCAACCCCATTCCTTCAACGATATAAAACAGGCTAGCACCCATTCTTGACCCTCATCATCTGCTTTCCGGGAAGGGGTAAAAATTAAGAAAATAAATACCCTCACTGATACATTCCTGAATGTCTGGATTGCACCAGTTCAGGGTCCACAAGCCCCAACTGTTCCTACAACCCAAAAGGTCAGTTGTTCCAGAACCCAACTAAAAAAGTTTTTTTGGCTTTTCTAGAAAGTAAGTTTTGGTTCCAAAGAGGTCATCGCAGTTCGGTGAATATCAATCAGAAATAGTGATTTGGGGGAGGGGCTTATAAGAAAAAAAAAAATGGTAGAAAATTATTATGAGTCCATTGTGGTTTTCCGGATTCCGAACATATGTTTTTTCTGAAATACCGGACGAAGACATACAACCAATGTGAGTCAACGGAGGGAAAATCAATGAGTGTACACGGGAGACGTCTTTGTAAGGAAGGAGGTGGACATCCGTCATTCCCTTTTAAACGTATCCACCCATAACTAACCAGTAATTACACCAGTCCAATTTAGTCTGTGGGGAACCAAGGAACTAGGGAAACACAAGAGCTGGAGCATCTTAGTCAAATTAGATTTGAAACCCGAGACCAAAATAAAGTCTTAATGGTCTATCCAACAGTCTTAATGGAATCCCTTTAGAGAAGGTCTATTCCAGGACCTACATAGTATTTTCTCGCATATAATTACGTCCCAATTTTTGAAGAAGAGAAGACATTTTGGACCAACAGCAGAAGGTGATGTGTGAAAGGCTGAAAAAATACATGCGTCCATCGGGTTCAGCCTATGTAACCAAGTGATACCATCCAAGCTGAAGCACTTGGTAGGAGGCCAATGGGCATTCGAAAGATTTGCAAATATTGGAGTATGATGATCAAGACCTACCCAACTGATGGCATCAGCAGGCGTCAGTGCCAAGGCCCATTACATTCTCTCCAGCTTCTGGAGGTTTGTACCCTTCCCCCACTGATGTAGGTTATTACATATAATAGCTATGATCACATTCTGGTCAATGGACACTTAAAAGAAAGGTCAATAAAAATAAAAAATAAATAAAAAAGCGAGGGAGGACAGTTCTGGGGCAAAAAAAAAAAAAAAAAAGTCTTCGGAAGTAGACAATCTAGGGAGATGAAAGGTCGACCATTAAACATGTCCCTCGACCAGTGCTTCATCTCCCTTTCCAGACTGTATAGTTATAATGAGAGACCAAAGCCAACATCTGGCACATGTACTCAACGCCAGATGTTCCTGTAGCAAACCAGACCATCCACTGTTAGCAGTGAATGAAGGAGAGGACCAGTCATTTTAATAAAAATGCCAGATAACACCGGATTGCACGTTGTAAACTCTTCCACTTCGTTGCTCAACAATTTGACGCTTCTTAATCTAAAATAATTCCCATACAAATGAAATTACGATTAAAGATCAAGTGGCCGACCATAAGCCTGATGTTCCAGGGCTTTCTGCCGTACAGAGAAGCAGAGACAGTCCAAAAAATGTTATGTTCACAAGGAAAATACAAAATTGTACTTTAAGAAGAAGAAAAGAAATAAAGTCATCCTGCTGCTCTTCTACTTATGGCCACATCAGCTTGTAAGATCCTGGACTGACTAAGCAGATGAGTAAAACAGAAGAAACATGTCACATCACATTTAATCTAGATTTTTTCCTTTAACCACAGTTATTTTAATGCAACACAGCTGAATGTGTCGGACTAACTGCAGCGTAATATATGCCAGCTGGGAAACGGTGAGAAACCACTGCTGACCAATGAAAGGACCTCTACCTCCCCTCGCACTGTATACATGGGTCGGTGTGGCTTCATGACCCTTTGGAAAGTGGTAATTGAACTGGAAATTTCATTTTAGCTTACCAGAGCAAAAACCATAGACTGGTCATGTGGCCCAATTCTAGCATTCAATGGCACTACCCAGACATTGTTGGGTTGCCAAGGCTCTTCACTCATACAAGATTAGAAGTGTGCAGGGAAATCCGAAAAAAGCCGAAATGTAGGAAAAGAAAATCGAACAACACAGATTTCACATTTCATTGGAAATGGAAGTGGAGCCGAGACCACCCTCTTGATCGAGGTGCTGAAAGGGCATCAGCTATACGTATGACTAGGCCTTGCAAGGCTGGAATGAATGTTGAGGGTTGTTGCATCTCTTTTGCAGAGGAGACTTTGGTGGCCTGGCCCAAAATGCCAAGGAAGCCTCCTTTTGGGGTCATAGCAGTCCGATTTGAATATGATCTGTAATGGCACCATCAGCTAAAACCTTAGGAGATCTGAGTGGGGTCTCACTCACTCAAGTCACTAGTGCTGCTGCTCTTTCACAGGAAACTCAAATCTTGCTTTTTGCTCACTGTAAGCAGAGTCAGCCAGCCTCGCCTGAATTTCCAGTGGACATCGTGTCAGCAAGGGCAGCCATTTCACATTGTCATTGCATCATTTCCAAGCTAAAATGGCCACCTCAGAGCCAGGATCAGGCCTGTGAAGAGAGCTTGGCTATATGAAACAGAACCGCTTTGCGTTAATTTAAGAATTGGTTGCTCTTGGAGAATGAACGTCAGCTAGCTACCAAAACCTTTATATGCACAAAACGCTACCTAAACAAGTCAACACCCACTTTCCAATACAGTTCTATTCTTAAAACAAGAAGGAGACGCATGAAAGTTGCCGGGACAGCGAGCAATGTGGGAGCCAGATGTTTAGAGAGAAAAAAAATTAAAAAGAAAAATCTTCTGAGAAGAGGGCTTTTGCGACACCCCACCTTCATATGTCACCTACGTCACCAATGACTTCATCCCCCGCGACAGCATAAAATTCCAACTTTAGGTGCCAAATCCGATGGTTGCATACATATTCCTTGGAATGTTCTAATTCTTTTGTGTTTTAACATTTTTCTTTCTCTTTGACAGTATGGATGTCTGAGACTTCTGAATCATGGAGAACTTTAACCAAAAATGAAGCAAACTGGTGGTTTTTGATCACTTACCATAGCAAACCCCTACGCCACCATAAAAACGAAGTACAGAATAGCCCCATGGCTTTCAGAAAATGTCTCCAGAATATTGTATACAACTACAGTTGACCCCACAGTTATAGGGATTATGACAGTTTAGTTCCCCCTGAGTGGAACATTTTCTGAAACTTTCCTGCTCGACTTAACCACTGATCCAAGCCACGTATTCGTTTTTTTTCTTTTATTCGTTACTCTTCAACTATAAAATCTACACAACATTGCCACTAATCTTGAACAAGAGCATTGAAAATGGCGTCCAATCTTCCTTCTACATATGTTCATTGAGTGGAAGATTTGGAGCCTTTTTTGCCACCCACCTTGACCCTCTGCTTGGGTACCAACCTAGTCTACTGGATTGCGCCTTTGTACCTCAATTTGGAATCTCTCAGTGACTCCACATTGTGCAGTTCCACAACCAAGAATTATGAAGGCGACAGACTTTCTGTAGATGTATTTTCAAACATCTATTTTTTTTTAAAAAAATTTAGGAAGACCACTTACCAAAAACATACTGGCTTCCATCATTGACAACTTTACAATATGGATGCTTTGGAAGAGGTAATGTACTTTATGGATCCATAAGTAGCCATTACCAACTTTTGGATTAGTTTTTTCCCCTTATACTTTGAACAGATATTTTCTACAAAATAACATAAGTAATGTAGACCCGAACCCGAGCTGTGAAACGTTAAAAACCCCAAAAACGCCCGATTACATATATTTTTTTCTGAGACTGAAGCTGTGTAATCTGTGGTAACCCTATTCCTTTTCGGTTAAATTGTGGGAGTTCTTTGAATTTTCGTGACTGTTCTGTAATCAGAGGACACTTTGTATCATCTTTTTTTATTGGAGAGGAACCTTTCATGCCCGACGCAGGCGTAGACTCCGGCTAAATGCCCATTATATAGGGGACTCTTGTCTCGTCCCGTTCATTATGGAGCTGAAACAAGAAAGTAATTATTGTACTGAAAGTGCAGAGGACGAAGGGAGGTGTCGTGTTTCCAAATTCCTGATGTGTATAATTACAGTTTCCCCCGTTTCCCTGGCAAGCAACGTTTTTTGGAGTTTCACCAAGACGAGTTTGTTAGTGGAGTCGGCCATGGTTATCGTTTCTAATATCCACTTGGCACTGGGCCAGATCCATAGATTACGACGGTCCCGAATCATCTTCTAACCAGAAAACTCATTCACGGAGCGTTGTTCGCGTACAATGGATTGACTGTAACAACGTAATTGTCGGGTAGCGCGGTTACTAGAATTACATCCCCATAAAAATCAATTTCAAAATGGCTATTCCATCGAGATTCAGATTATTTTGACAATTCCGAGGTAGAGGCCTACTTGAGGATTGGACAATGCGGTGCCATAACAAAAAGGGGAAAAAAAACACAAAAAAAAAAAAAAACATACAAATAGAAATTTATAAAAATAAATGACATTAAGAATAAAATAACTGCCAAGTAACCATTGGAAATCCCCCACTCATACCATTACCTATGGTCACATGCATATCAGTTTGATCCCACCGAATGGACAGTCCAGAACTGAAATTCCAAAGAGTCCCATTTCTGTGATATTCAGCAGCCCTTGATTATCATTTGAGTCTTCGATGGGCCTTGTAAGGTGCAAGGGCAAGACACAGTGAGAGCGAGGCCTTAGGCAGCTGCTTATGCTGCCTGTTACGGATCCTGGTACCCCAGGAGGTGTTCGAACCCACACAGAGTAGACGTCGCACAAACTGTGAGAGGAGTTCTTGCAGATTCAAAATCCAAATGGAGACGGATTTTATTTTCACTTTAGAATAGGAAAAAAAAAAAAAAACACAGGGAAGGTACAGAAACAATGGTAACACGCCCACCATTGGAACAATGGCTTAGGGAGTAAGAATCTGGTTACAACTGTTTCCACTGGGAGGTGTGGATTAATGGGAGCCGGTTAAGACATAGGAATCCATTACATACAGGGGGGAGGGTGGAAGCAGACAAAAAGGTTTAGATTGCAAGCTCTTGAGCAGGGTCCTCTCCTACTGTTCTGTGAGTGCAACTTGCATGCACATGTTATCCATTGCACAGCGCTATGGAACTTGTTAGTGCTTTATAACAACTTGTAACTGTAACATACAGATACACACATTAACAACAACACATCACACAACACTCTACCCTACAGTATATACAGGGACAATGAAATGAAAAATAAATGCAAATAAACATTGCAGCGGCCGTTTCGTCAAACTGCCCAATTACCTTTGTCCAAGGCAAGGAACCACAGTTCCAGCAAGGAAACAATCTTACCTGGAGGCATGAGAAAAACCTCAGATTTACACTCAAAACCGCTTACATCATTGATTTATCAAGGTCACAGGCGCAATAATGAAGACCAAAGGGATTCCACATAGCGGATATCAGAAAGAATATGTCCCTTTAGATCAGGGGTCACCAACCTTGGCACTTCAGATGTTTTGGAACTGCAGACGGAGCCAATCTAATGAGGGCCCGAGCAGCAAGGGAGATGTACAAATGGAAGTCCGAAAGTAAGATAAAAAAAAAAAAAAAAAAAAAAAAAAATCAACCAATGAAATAATGATGCCAACTCAAAAAATAAAATAAAAAATGTAAGAAAGTTTGTTTATTCAGCATTTCTCATTATAGTCACGGTCAATCTCCAGGCATTTTTCGAAGCGCTGCTCCTCCTTCTCAAAACACCCCCCCCAATCATCTTCTGTCAATGTTGCTTCATCTCCAGGGACAATAAACTTGAAATTGGCAGATTGCCTCGTCATGTTAGAAGATGGTAAATCTCAATTACAGCAGCTTTTTGTTCTGAATTCAACACGGATCCCAACGTGGCGCACATCTTGGTGAAGTCCAACTAGTCATTAAGAAGCCTCGGCATGCTGGTGTTATTTTTGAATGTGGAACTCTTCCACAAGCAGGTTTGAGGTTCCGGATCCAGAAATGCCTTCACCTTGGCCACCATGGTCTCATCCATTGTCGTGCTGGGGCGTCATGCTCTTGGCTCTTTACAGACCGACATCAAAATGTCCAGACTGGAATCTGCTAAACCACTTGTGGACCATCACCAAGATGGGTTTGAGGTATGAAGAAGCACTCTTTTGCAGAGAAACAATGGTATCCTTCCTGGTAAAATACTTTATAAATAAATTGGTAGAGTGATTCTATGTGTCGACCACCACCACATCGCGTCTCCATGATCTTCTCTGGGAATATTTTTTTTTTTAAAGTATTAGTCTTTCCTTGAAAACAACATTCGTTTGAGTTCGCATCATTATTTCATGGATTTTAACCTTACGTTTGGACCTCTCCTAGTAGTTCCATAACGTCTGGAGGGCCAAGGCTGCTGACCCCTGCTTTAGATTGCAGGTTTTGTGGAGCAGTGTCCTGTACACCTCTTATTTTTAATATCTTATAAAAATATGGAAACGTAGTTTTTGCCGTTTAACCCCTTCACTTTGTATTGGAAAAAGAACATTAGACATGCCGCCCTTATAAATTCTGCTCGGCTTCATTCGGATGGTTTCGGAATCCGGTAATATTGGATTCTGAAATCTGAATCCGCAGCTTCCGATATTTCCGTATTGGACCATTTCAGAATATTGGAAACGTCCGATACATTCAGCAGTTTCCGATGTCCAAAACCTTTACGTATAAGATGTAAAAAAAGGATTGATGGAAGAGGGGGGCTAAGGTCACGGCTTAGGCCAGTGTCAGATGGGTGGCCTATGTACGCCCGCACTGACGTGCCTTCCAACGCCCGGCGCAGCATTGAGAGACGTGCTGAAAGCCTCCCCATCAAAACACTACGCCGCGCATTCGATGGGGCTGCAAAGAGCGATCCTCCATAGAAGGATCGAGCCTTGAAGCGCACTAAGTGCGCTCAGCGAGGTGGCCACACGGGTGTCAGAGAGGATGTTCCTCCCACTCTCACGGACGTTCCTCTTGCTCTGAAAAAAGCTCGTCTGACCGGCTTTAGGGCAACAGTTTCTGAGAGTCATAAGATTAGGATCAGGACTACTGTGACCCCCCCATCCATTTTTCTTTAAATCTGAATTGTTCAGATTAGATCATGATTCGGCCGGTTATAAAAAAATCGGAAAAGTTTGGATTGATTTTAAAAAAAATTATTCGGAAAACGATTCCGTTCAAACGTTGGCAATTTCGGACCATTTCCAAATAGGTCAGAAGACCCAACTCCACAGGTCTAGAGCATATTGATGCTTTGGGAAAGGGGAGCGGGGGGGGGGCGGGTAGTTAAGAAAACATTCCAAAATTTTGAGCCATTGTTACTTAAAACAACTGAAAACGCAGACGGTCTGGATCTCGGAAGATACAGTGTTACGGCAGAGTACATCACCTGAGGGCGTATGTTTCTCGTACATGTGGCGCGGTCTCATTTCAGGTTACATAAGGTTCAGCCTCAGAAAGAAAAATCAGATGTCTCCAGTCCCTCCCAAGACACTCCAGCGGAGCTGGGAGAGGTTTACTGCTCTATAAAAGCATAAAAAGAGGAGGAACCGACTGCTTCCTAGAAAATTCCTCCTGACTGGATTAATTAATGGAAACTTTTGGTAAAGGCATTTATCTTCTGGTCCTGTGGATGTACTGGAGGTCGTTAATCTGCTTCCAAGCAAAAGTAGATGTCTTCAGAGCTTTTTAGCAGGATTGTCCTACATCAACGAATAATTGATGGATTTATTCCAGCCCAACTCCATGGCTCATGAGAACACGGTCTGGAGGATAAAAGACTTCGTCAACCCTAGAGTTTTGCAAAACTACTCCAGTTGGTGCATTAACCAAACTAGTCTTCAACCAGGGATTTTCACAAAATCAATTAAGAATACAATTATTAGTTTGCCATGAATAGAGCAATAAAACCTATAGTAATGTGCAGTGTGTATGAGCGTATCACAGAGCTCTACACCAATAAAACCCACAGTAATGTGCAGTGTGTATGAGCGTATCACAGAGCTCTACACCAATAAAACCCACAGTAATGTGCAGTGTGTATGAGCGTATCACAGAGCTCTACACCAATAAAACCCACAGTAATGTGCAGTGTGTATGAGCGTATCACAGAGCTCTACACCAATAAAACCCACAGTAATGTGCAGTGTGTATGAGCGTATCACAGAGCTCTACACCAATAAAACCCACAGTAATGTGCAGTGTGTATGAGCGTATCACAGAGCTCTACACCAATGAAACCCACAGTAACGTGCGGTGTGTATGAGCCTATCGCAGAGCTCCACAGCAATAAAATGCTGAGTAATGTGCAGTGTGTATGAGAGTTCTACAGCAATAAAACGCACAGTAACGTGCCTTCTGGATAAACTTTATTACTACTATAAATGCATACACCGCACGCTTCCAGGTTTGTACGACTTCCTAGAAGATGATCCAGTGGGCTTTGCTCGGGCGTTTTCACAAAGTTGAGCTTTTAGAAAGATAAATAAAATTACGGGACAGATACTGCGCAGCGATGTACTCCAAGCACTGCACGGGGTTAACTGCTACTTTGGACGCGTTCCAAGAAGATTTTATGGATTCGGTTTCAGGGAGTTACATTGTGAGACATGGTTAAAGAAATTCTTGCTAAAACATATATCTGAACCGAATAAAGTCTATTTCCTGAGGACGCAGTCCATGGCATCTTGGAGACAGGTACCCAGCAACCCCTACATCCCTCTGAACACCAACAGGGAGTCCACCCAAGGTTACATATCTTCTTTACCTTACCCTTCTCCAGGTTCGCCTACTCTGAATAACCCTGAAAGTGTTACGGTAAAGTGCTCCGAATTGGGGCCGAAAGGTAACTGAACGCTGAAATTCAGGGAACTGTTACCTTTCCTGGCCATTCGGCTATCCAGAGAGCAGGCAGTTCGCCAAATCCTGGCGAATTGCCTGCACATACGGTGCCTGTTCGAGGGCAGTGAATCCCCATAGAGAAGCAATGCTTCGGCTATTCAGAGAACAAAAACCAGCAGAGAAAGGTTGCCGAATTGCCCTGCCATTCGGTGGTTTAATTCGGCAGGTTTATTCAGGCGAATCCCATAGGCTTCAATGTTAAAAAATATTCCTGTTTTAATTCAATATCTGATAAACCGTTTATTATAATATTCTGCAGCAAAAAATCTTTGTCGATTTTTTAGGATCTCAGGCATTTTTCGGGACTTTTTTGCGAAAAACATTATTTCGTATTTTTTTTTTTAAATCGTTTTCTTTTTTTCTGTATCAACCCTTTTTATTATCATTCATTGGATCTTATATGTAAATTCCAGCCATTTTCGTTCCTTAGTTTCTTTGCAAACAGCCTTTCTTTTTTCAAACAGTCAAGAGTACGCTGCGTGTGATTGGCTCCTGCTTGGGTTTCTCTGGCGTGTTCAGCGGGATAATCCAGATGTTTTTGCGGGTTTCGGTGTGCGTTCGCCCTGGTTTTGCGGTGAGTTTTCGGCGGCTTTTTCCCTGCACTACGACGGCCCTGTGGTGCTTGCTGAATACATCGCAGGGTCGCCGAAATGGGATCGCCAAATCACACCGAACTGAAGAGAACGAAAAGTCACCGAACGTGCGGTGACTTTTCGATTCTCTTTGAATAACCCTGTGTCTTCAGGGAATAATTTTGTCCAATCCTAGAATTCATCTCAAACGCATACATCTACGGGCATCAGTGTTCATGTAATTCACGACACGATTCCGTTACATGCACATCGGATGCGTTTCAGAAATTCTGTAGCTTCCGAAATGTTGAATTTCAAGTCGGCTGATTCTAAACGCATAGGTTTAATCTGTGGCTTTTTATTTATTCACTGATACTACTTTATTATACACACGATTTATTAGGGTTAACCCCATAAAAGGGCAGTCATCAGTTGTTTAGACCAAGATCTGTCAGTGATGGGATACATTGATGTTGTGACAGGCTCAAAGATGATATGATCAGATTGTGTGAACTTGAGCATTTTGCAGAGCAGAAGGAACGTCCGTGAGAGTGGACGTTCCTTCCACTCTGACGCCTGTCTGGCCGCCTCGCTGAGTGCAGATAGAACTGCAAGGCTCAATCCTCCTATGCAATTTCTGTACTCGCTACAGCGTGTGGTCGGTCACCGGGAGGCACGTCAATACGGGCGCACATAGCGCACTCGTCTGACCCCAGCAGGTTAAAAAATATCTGTTCGAATTCAGATATTGTGTCAGGTTTTAGGCTGAGGTCAAACGAACGCATTTTTCACGCCTACCGTCAAAAAGTGCGTTGATGCGTCTGAACGCATTGTTTCACGGAAGACGCGATAGCGGTCATACGATGAGCAATTTCGGCCGTGATTTGTTACGGATCCCAACCAGGAAACTTTTGGCGTCTGGACGTTATGTTGGCCGGACATGAGCAGTGTCTGACGTCTCCTAATCACGCACACACGCCGCTATGCGGACGCAGCACACTCTGTACGTCAGTACTAACGGTTCGACGTTCTTGCGAAAATGCATTCGTTTGCAGCTTGCGTTGCGCGGCCGAACTTTTGTGCGGCCGTACTTCGTGTGTGGGCCTGCGTTGGACGTGATTCGCTGCTACCACGGCCGTAATAAAATGCGCCTAAACACACGTTCGCACTGCGTTCGTCTGACCCCAGCCTTAGATGGTGTGCGCCCTCTCGCTTTGTGACACACAAATACAGCAAACCTTTTGCCATGTTCCTCTCCTTGTCACAGGTTCTATGTAACCTTGAAATCGCTGGAAGCTCCAGGAAGGATTGTGCCCTCAGTGAGTTGATCCCCATAAGGTGTTTAGTGGAGGACCTGTCAGCGATGCGGTACATTGACGTTGTGACAGGCTTAGCTTAAGCAACATGTGATCACATTGCATGAACTAAACTTCCTCCATCGGAGCCCAAGAGGTTAAGAAATCCGTTAAATCTTGAAAATGTGTGATTTGTATAAAGCAGTGCTCTCTCTCCGTGGTATATATATATATATATAATTTTTTTTATTATTACACACACACAATTTTTTTATATTCCGGAGCTATGATTTTATAAATCCATAAAACCATTGACTTTGACAACACGTCCCCACGGGGTAAATACATTTTAAGAATCAACAGAACAGAAATGTGACAGGATGCATTCTTTTCAAAACGTGTTAAGAGTCCAAATTGTTTAATAAATAAATACGGAAAAAAAAATAAAAAAAAAATAATTATGGAAACTATTGAATTAACGGCTGAGAAAAATCTTATATAGAACCTTCAGATTAAATTGGATATAACTGCTGTTATGCCGCCAAGCTGGTCAAGTGGCTGGTGTTATAAATGTAAAAAGAATATAAAAAAAAAAAAAACAACAAAAAAAAAAAAAAATATATATATATTTAAAAATGTAAGAAATAAAAAAAAAATACACACCCAAAAATTATAACAGAAACAAAATTTTTTTTGTTATACACACACACATGAGAAATCTCAATGTATCCTTCCTGGTAAAATACTTTATGAAGATAAATAAAAATTTATAATATGACACATTTGATTTAATATATTGGGTCTCCTCTTCTCCTTCAATAGGTTTGATAGAGTCGGAAAGTGTGGCTGATGAGTGAATTTAAAGATGTCGCGTGCGATACATAACCTGGCATTTCACCAGGCGCACATTGAGACGGGGGGAGGGAGGGGGGGGGGGAGAAAAAAATCAGAAATTCCATGTTCTCAGCGGTTTGATAAACACATCAAAATCCATTAAATAATTACAGAATATTTCGATATTTAAATGAGATTCTTTTGGAAAGCCAACACAAACACAGATGATGGTTTCCATAAACAAACTGAAAAATTCCTTGCACATGTTTAACCCCTTCGCTGCTGAGCTCATTTTGACCATTTTCTGCTCGTCACGTTTAAAAACGCGATTTGAAGTCGTGTTTTATTATAGGACCTGGACAAATTATGCATCAGCAATTATATATCATTTTTTTCAGCGCTCTCTGCAGATTCAATGTATATCACGACTGTGCGTATATGTCAAGTGACGTGATTATGCTATAAACAAAAAAACGTCAAAAAAAAAAAAAAAAAGGAAATTCCCATTAGGATTTCAATTGAATTGCAGCGTATAAATTTTTTTTTCACATTTCATCATCCAAACCTTCGTGGTTATATATTATGAGTTACGCTTTAAAAAAAATAGGGCAGTAATTGCGAGTGTTACTGTACTTAATGAATTATACAATTTTAACAAAAATGGGGGGGGGGGGGGGGGAGTTATATATTTTATATATAGTTTAAATTATTTAAACATTATGGGCTCTATTACATTCTCTGCAAAATTTGGACGCGCAGCGCAATTTTTT
The DNA here is from genome assembly GCA_009667805.1 of Leptobrachium leishanense. Classification (NCBI taxonomy): domain Eukaryota; kingdom Metazoa; phylum Chordata; class Amphibia; order Anura; family Megophryidae; genus Leptobrachium; species Leptobrachium leishanense. The sequence goes on from CM019071.1 coordinate 141,221,916, forward strand.
TTTGAGCGCAACACTAAATGTAAGTGCTGGGGTCAGACTAGCGCATTTTTAACGTGCGTTTAGGCGCACTTACTCCCTGCCGCACTAGCAGCAAATGACGGGCAATATACGAAGTACGGTCGCACCAAAGTCCGGCTGGAAAATGAACGCATTTTTTCGAGAACGCTGAACCGGTAGTACTGACGTACAGAGTGCGCTGCGTCCGCTAGCGGCGTGTGTGCGTGATTAGGAGACGTCAGACACTGCTAATGTCCGGCCAACAGAACGTCCAGACACCCAAAGTTTCCTTGGTTGGATCCATAACCAACTATGCACGAAAATGCGCATCGTATGACCGTTTCACGCATTCCGTGAAAAAAATACGTCAATGCGTTCGGACGCACTTTTTGATGGTCGCTGCAAATAATGCGTTCGTTTGACCCTAGCCTTACCGCGTGTAAAGTAACGCCGTTATTACGATCCGAGCGCATTTTTCCATCAGTCAAAAAATAATGTGCGTAAAAACGACACGCGCACATTAACGCTGCACACAGAAATCAGTGTGCGGACTGTTTTTTCACACGATTCAGCCAATCTGAATTAAGAACCACGATTGTCTCCCATTCAGTTTTTGCACCTGTCAAAGTCAATCTGCGTATATATGCTGCAGCAATAAAACACGCACAACTTCTCCATTTTTTTTGTTTGGGTATGTGTAGAATGTGTAACTATACTATGCTGTATTTTTTTTTTCTCGTGCTGGTGTATTTGGTTTCTGCCAGGACGTTCAGATTTGCAGTTATCACCAGCTTAAAAAAGATGTTAAAATATTGCACGCAAACGTCGTTCGTAAAAATTTGCGCATCAATTGTAATACCAGCCGCGAACCAGCGCACAAACGCATTTGTGCTCACAATGTGAAGTATGAGATGCGCACACGAACTTGCGCTCTCACGCAGGGTCACTTGTGTTAGACGTTGTCGTGCATCGTGTGCACGAACGTCGTAATACAACGTTCAGCGCAAAGGGTATTGCCCCTCGCATTAATGCGTTTTTGCGCACATTTTGCACGAAGAGTGTAATAGAGCCCTATATGGGCATCTTTGGTATCAATGTAAAGGCTAGACTCTGGCCTTTCCAATGAAACCTGAACTGATCTTCTAGGATAGTGTGTCTAGGACAGTCAGTAATGTGTGTCGTGTATGAGCGTATCACAGAGCTCCACAGCAATAAAACTCACAGTAATGTGCGCGGTGTATGAGCATTCAGTGTTATAAATTCCATATGAGTAAGAGTGGTTAAAAAACAGAAACTTTAAAACTTGGGGGGGGGGGGGAGGTGACACCATGAGTTACCGCAACAGGTGACACCAACCCTAGTGTCGCCACTGCCCATGATGCTTAGGCTGAGGTTCCAAGGTTCCCCAACACTGTCCTAGGTGGCATGAATGTGGAGATCCAAAGACTCCTGTCTCTTCTGCTAAATTTCCTCCAGCTTTGCTGGAGTCAAGGTGGTTCCCCTGATGTCATGACGTTGGTGGACCTCTGACTGTCATTTCCCTGGATCACCCAGGAGGCCTGCAGGCTTGATCCAAAGAAATAAGGACCCCGGAGACATCACAGGAGTGGCAGATTGGGTCTCTGTGACATGATGCTCACATCACAGAGGGAATCATGAGGACTTGAGAGTCTCATCCCCTGTAGCCGAGAGGTCATCAACCTCCAGATGTTCTGGCTCTACATCTCCCATGAGGCTCAGCCAACCTAGTAAGTGGCTGAGCATCATGGGAGCTGTAGTTCCAAAACATCTGGAGGATCAGGTTTGCCGACCCCTGGTTTATATGAAGCTTGATATCAAACACCAGCAAAGCACACAGATTGCGCCGCAGGAGGACTGGCTGCTTGGGGGCAGTGGCGTAGCATGTGGGGGATGCCTCTGGGGCGGTCGCCCCGGGCGCAATTTTCTTAGGGGGCGCAAAATTTCAAAAAGAAATTTGAACCACGAATATTTTCCAGCAGGAATCCGCAAGGTGTCGGCCAGTTTTGCCACACTCGCGGTGACCTAGCACTCAGAATTCTGGTCCTGTCCTGACTCCTCTTTAACGCTGACATGAGTCACATGAAGCAGCGCAGCATTATTCACCGGAACACCCTGTACCATGTTTGTCAGCCCCCCGCCGCTGGCAGCCCTTCAGCTGTTGAACAGGAAGGAGGGAGGGAGTCGCCTGCGCTGCAGCACATTTAAAATCCGGTCTCCACTAAGCCCCCTGGACAGCTCCCCCGGGCCACCAACAACTTCACGCAGGTAGGCGACACTGTATGACACCAAGCAGCGTGACCAACACACAGTGAGGGGGTACTGGGAGAGAGTGACTGGGGATACTGGGAGAGAGTGACTGGGGATACTGGGAGAAAGAGGGGGTACTTGGAGAGAAAGAGAGAGTGACTGGGGGTACTGGGAGAGAGTGACTTGGGGTACGGGCAGAGTAACTGGGGGTACTGGGAGAGAGTGGGGGTACTTGGACAGAGTGACTGGTAGCAGTGGTGTAGCGTGGGGGGGGGCATGTGTGCTTTTTTTATTATATCAGTATTTTGGTAATAATATAAAATACATGTGCTTGTGGGGTAAAGGGGGTCAATACTCTACCGGTGTCAGGGAATCATGGTGTGTTACCATGTCCACAGGTTGGGGGGGGGCACACAATTCTTGCCCAGCCCCGGGCGCTGACAACCCACGCTACTCCGCTGCTTGGGGGTGCATAATCAACAATGTGCCGGCACACAGCAATGCCGGGTGAATCGGCGCTGCATGGCCCCCGTTTGAGTCCCTCTCGACACTTTTTGGAGGTTTCCTATCAAAGTACTTTAAAAATGACTACACTATAATTTATAGTTCCTAAAACGTTCCCCATGTGTGCATCTTAATGAGATTTATGGCACCGGCCATACCGTTAGACTTCTAAAAGGTTCCCTCTAAGCATCATTTCACCCTACTGCAACCACACTGCTGTGGCTTTAGACTTGAGCGTGGAATTCACACTCGTGTACGTGTTTGTGTTTGTTTCCAGGTTCCTAAGGCACTCACATTAGGTACGCATTCTTAGTGCTGCATCCCAACAAACAGAGGCTGTGCGCTGGGGCAGGAATGCAGCGCACATCTGCGAGCCGGAGCGGCCCAAGAAACCCGCGTGCTGGACGGAGGACATCTGGCCACTCCGCAGGGATACGTCTAACCGGTACAAGCTGCGGCCTCCGTCCAGGGCTGGGACGCATTAACATGCTTACTTTCAAGGTAACCGTAAAGGAAGAGCGCTGCGTGCTGAGCATTAACAAGTGAGCGGATTTACAGCGCGGAGGGACGGCGGTGATCAAAAGCAGGGACCGCTGGAGCAAATACCGAGAGGGGCCGCAAACGCACAATATACCGGACATCCATCTAGATCCACGGAGTTATTTATAGGCTTTGGTTAGAGTTTTAAAAAATATATATAAAAAAAAAAAAATTATATATTTTCCCCCAGAATACCTTGCACAAGTCCCTTTGTCCCTCATCCCCCCCTCTCTGGCTCAGGAAGTCCCTAAAAACTTTTCTGCGCAACTTATGCTCCTATACAACTTGCGTAGTGTAGGAGCCGCACATTGCGCAGCGTTACGGGACACGCACACAAGTTCCGCAGCGCCTGCGCAGAGCGATGGATCGGAGCTGCACGCGCATGCACAGATATGATCCATCGCTGCCTCCTCTGGTCTCAGAGGGTGAGGTCGGCCGCCCTCTGTGTGTGTGACATCACTAGTGACCGATCGGGTGAACAGCAGCCAGGAAATTCAAAATCCTGGCTGCTGGTGACGCTGGGTGGGGTGGAGGAAACTCCTCTGCTTCACCCAGATGGGGCAATGACACTCCTCATATCCTGACCGCTTTAAAACATATAAAAAGGGGTTATTCACTAACCCTCGAAGTTGCCACCGAATGGTGAATTTCAGGGCAATTCGTCCATTCACCAAGCTGTCAATTCGGCAAATACAGGCGAATTGACAGCAAAATGCGGTACAATTCGGTGGCACCTAAATTGTCCCATAGATTATTGGGTCTTCTATTCACAGAACGCTGAACTGCACCAAAATTCCAGCAAAATGGCAGTTTTTTTGATGTTTCAGTCAGAATGGAGAATCCCATAGGAATCAGTTTATAAACGTAGGTTTGGGGTTTTTCTAAGAGCGAAAAAAAATAAAAAAAAAATTCTTTTAAATTTTTCAGCAAAAAGCCTTTTTTTTTTTGGATGAAATTTTTGATTCTCACCTTTTTTTAATTTAGACCTTTTTATTATTTTAAAACGACCCCCCCCCCCCAACAGTGCAGCATGTGAATCCTACATGGGGCAGGGAAGCACTTTCAGGTGTTGCCCATCCACATGAAATGCTGAAAATAAGCCCTACATTATTTGGCATGCCACTCTTTGAAGGAAAAGCTCTGCCCTGCAGAATGAACCACTTATGTGGGAACTGTCGTACGGATTACCCTCATTGTAGGGCATCACTTTACAAGTATCAGGCATTACACAATCAGGGTTACCAAAACAGAGTCGAAAAGTCGCCGCACGTTCGGTGACTTTTCGTTCCCTGCACTTCGGTGCGATTCGGCGATCCTATTTCACCGACCCTGCAGTGTATTCAGCAAGCACCACAGGGCCCCCCGTAGTGCAGGGAAAACCCGCCGAACACTCACGGCAAACTCACAGAAACCCGCAGGAAACAGCTGTATTAACCACGCCAAAGAAACCCAAGCAGCCTTCGATCACAGCGCACAGCAGTCGCCGGAAAAAGCCGACACGCAGATGAACGAGGTGAAAAGAGAAGAACAAAAAAAAACAGTACGCTTGAAAATTTAAAACGCTGTTTGCGAAGAAACTACAGAACGAAAAAGATCTGGAATTTACTTATAAAATCCAAATGATCGATACTAAAAAGGTGTTACAGAAAAAAGAAAAAAACATTAAAAAAAAAAAAAAAGGAAACACAAGAAATGCCTAAAAAGATCGTAAAATCTATAAAGAGACTCTTTACTGCAGAATATTATAATAAACGGTTTATTAGACATTGGATTAAAACGGGAATATTTTTAATATTGAGGCCTATGGGATTCTCCTGAATAAACCTGTCGAATGAAAACACCAAATGGCAGGGCAATTCGGTACCACTTCACTGCTGGTTTGTGTTCTCTGAATAGACGAAGCATTGCTTTTTTATGGGGATTTCACTGCCCTCGAACAGGCACCGAACAGGCACCGTATGTGCAGGCAATTCGCCAGGATTTGGCGAATTGTCTGCTCTCAGAATAGCCAGGAAATGTCACTGCTCGCTGAAATTCAGCGTACGGTTACATTTCGGCGACTGTTCACCTATCTTTGAATAACCCCCTGTGTGTGTCCTATGGGGTGTGTGCACTAGGATTGCCAGATAGGCCATCTTTTCCTGGTCACACAATTTATTCACGCTGATGGGTAGTGTGTAAAATAATAGCACCCCGTAGCATGTATAATCCATACGCTGCAGGCGAGTAATCCCAGGTGACCTGCCTTGATTTCCTTCCCGCAGCATATGGATTATACATGTTGCAGGGCAGCACTTGTCCCAGTTTGCCCCTCTGCATAAAATAGTAATGTGTGCCCAGGAAAACATGGCCGACCTGGCAAACCTACCCCATTCTTATGCCCAACTAGACCAAAGAAAATGGGTCAATACTCACTTTGATGCTGGAGTTCTTGGACTACAAGTTTTTCTGGACCAAGTCCACAGGCACCTCCCAGTCTGCTGATAGTCCTGGGACACCCCGAAAGACTTCAGTACTTGGGGTGAAATGGATGATGTTCCAAACCCATTGGATTCTGTGAAACCTATGCTTAGACTCACAGTAGAAGTAATCCATCCATGGGGTAACCTCCTGAATCCCATCAGACTTTCCATTCATTGAGCAGAGGCAAACACCCCAGGGCTTGTTCTTGTTCCACAGGCCAAGCAGCAACAAGGTGCTCCCCAAGTCAGACAGGATCGCCAATGGTGTGCGAGAAGGAGCCCAGATTATTCTTCATGCTACCACTGAGTTGGGATTACCACCACCTCCATGTTTTCCATCGCGCGCTCGAAAGAGTCAGTAAAAGGTTTTGCAAGAAGCTAAATGTATCAAATAGTAAAATACATAGTTATAATATGAGGAGACCAAGACCCTAGTAGTGAATGATCCCATCTCCTTCCAGGGATCAGCACATACTGTGTGTGTGTGCTACAGTTAGGTCACACCTGCAACAAATCACTTAATCACCAGTGTTCATGCAGGACAGAGGATCCCAACAGCCACAACACATGCAGATTTCAAGATGACTGGGGAACGCAAACTGTTCTCTGTGTCTCAGCTAAGGTTGCCAGGTCGGCCATGTTTTCCTGGAGGCATATTACTATTTCATGCAGAGAGTGGCATAGGGAAAAGTGCTGCCCTGCAACATGTATAATTCACATGCTATAGGACTGAAATCAAGGCAGGTCACCCGGGATTCTGTTTTGAATTCTTACCTGCAGCGTATGGATTAGACCTGTTGCGGGGTGGCATTTTTCATGCACTGCCCATCAACATGCATAAATTATGTGTGTCCAGGAAAACATGGCCGACCTGGCGACCCTCGTCTCCGCACCGGCTGGGATCGCCATGTAACCGCACCGGGATGGTAAGAAGCAGATAAGACCAAGAATAACTTTATTATTATGTATAAAATAAACATACAAATGATACAAGTACAAAGAGTCAAGAAATATTAAACAGGAAGTGTGAGCATTGTATACAGGGCTACCAGGGCGGCCATGTTTTCCTGGACACATATTACTATTTCATGCAGAGGAGGGGGAGGACAGGGAAAAGTGCTGTCCTGCAACATGTATAATCCATATGCTGCAGGAAGGAAATCAAGGCAGGTCACCTGGGATTCCTTTTTTGATTTACCTGCAGCGTATGGATTATACATGCTACGGGGTGGTATTTTTTACTCACTGCCCATCAACATGACTAAACTATGTGTCCAGGAAAATATGGCCGACCTGGCAACCCTCGTTGTATGCCGGATTTTAAAGCATGTTGACAGAAGCCGGAGCCCCATTCAATACCTCAGCAGCTGCTGAATTGCTGCAGCAGTGTCGTTGAACGCTTTGGATGCGAATTTTGAATCCAAAATTGCCGACGATTTTTTTTAATGAAAGATTCAGATTGTTTTTCGTATCACTCGGACAAAATATAATAAAGAAAAGCAGTCGGCACAATTCCGTTTTGTACGCACACACCACAAATGATAGTTTTTATTGAATAAAAGTTATGTTTACTTCTGAAACAAAATATAATTGAGATGTAATATATGTCTATGTGCAGGGGTAAATAATAAATAAATATTTGGAGCTTTGGTGAACAAAAACCTCAAAATTAACATTGTTGTACGGAATTGTTACTTGCATCATGGTGGCGGCCATCTTGCTGTACGAATTGTTACTTGCTTCATGGCGGCGGCCATCTTTAATACGTCACACTCAGCTACTCGCAGCATCTCCTCGGGTCGCTGCAAGTGCTAAGTTAGCAGTGCTGAGCGCTGATTGGCTGAACGGCGTTCAATGGCAAGTTGCTAACTTAGCACTTGCAGCGGCTGAGGTATTGAACGCGCCTCAGGGCGGCCATGTTTTCCTGGACACATATTACTATTCCATGCAGAGGAGGGGGAGCACAGGGAAAAGTGTTGCCCTGTAACATGTATAATCCATATGCTGCAGGAAGGAAATCAAGGCAGGTCACCTGGGATTCCTTTTTTGATTTACCTGCAGCGTATGGATTATACATGCTACGGGGTGGTATTTTTCACTCACTGTCCATCAACATGACTAAACTATGTGTCCAGGAAAACATGGCCGACTTGGCAACCCTCGTTGTATGCCGGATTTTAAAGCATGTTGACAGAAGCTTGGTGTCCGTCAGGTCCAACTTCTCTCATCCCTGTCATATGTGAAGGAGAAGAAAGCGAGGGAGGGTGGGGGGTCAATTTAATTTGTGCAGGTCAAAAGTTAATAAAGGACAATAATACAATTCTTTCAAAAAGGGAATGGATGAGCATCAGTGTCTAGTTTCATGTTTTTACCTTTACGCCAGGAGTCAGCAACATTGGACCTCCCAGATGTTTTGGAACTACATTTCCCATGAGTCCCTGCTAACCTAATGATTGGCTGAGCATCATGGGAGATGCAGTTCGTAAACATATGAAGGGCCAAGATTGCTGTACCCTGCTCTACTAGAGGAAACTTTTTGATACGTTGTTTCGCGCTTTAAGCATATCAGCGCTATGTTCTGCAGGGCAGCACTTTTCACGCAACGTATTACAGGATACAGAAGAAAAAAAAATGAGACCAGGGAAATAAGGGAACATGGAAATCCAAAACTCCAAGACGTGTTTCCTCGTAGAAGAAAACAAATACAGCGTAAACGTGAGACGATGAAAAAGAAAATAATAATAAATCCTCTGGCGCAAAGGTGTAAATGATCACTCCATTGGTTTCCATGGTGACTGCTCCACCCGGGATTGCCCATTATGCAGAACCCCACAATTTTTAGGCGTAATTCACCAAGTCCTAAACGAGCCCCCAAATAGCAAAATTGGAGTTAAAGCTTTAAAGCGAAACTCCTGGAATATTTGAAATCTGAGCTGATCCCAGAATGAAAAAAAAATAAAAATAATTTATATATAGATATATTTTGGCAAAACAGAAAAAATAAGCCAAACTCCAGATATCAGAATCAAGGTTTTTTTAAACATTTTGTAGTGTCTTCATACAAAGTGCAGGAGGAACATGGGCTTAAGGCTAGGGTCAGACTGAGGCAGTGCGAACGCGCGTGCAGCCGCACAGCGGCAAACAAACGCATTTTTTCGAGAACGTGAAACCGCTAGTACTGACGTACAGAGTGCGCTGCGTCCGCATAGCGGCGTGTGTGCGTGATTAGGAGACGTCAGACGCTGCTCATGTCCGGCCAACATAATGTCCAGACGCAAAAAGTGTTTTATTGATGATCCGTACAAAATCACGGATGAAACTGCGCATCGTATGACCGCTATTGCGTATTCCGTGAAAAAATAAGTCCATCCGTTCGAACGCACTTTTTCACAGACAACGTGAAAATGCGTTCGTCTGACCCTAGCCTAAGATGGGTAGAGTGATGCTGCTTTCTGTGGTAGGCTCACCAGGTCAGCCATGTTTCCCTGAACATATTTTACCATTCTATGCAGCGGGAGAGGAGGGCACAGGGAAAAGTGCTACCCTGCAATATGTATAATTCATATACTGCAGGAAGGAAATCAAGGCAGGTCGTGTGGGATTCCTGTTTGATTTCTTACCTGCAGCGTATGGATTATACATGCTGCGGGGTAGCATTATTCTGGCGCTGTGCCCATAAGGGCCGGACTGGCATACCGGTATCCCGGTAGGCTGCTGCAATAATTGTGCCGCCCGCAGCATCACAAGAGAAATCGCGGGCTGGTACTTGCGGCTAACGGCCGCCGGCTGGTAAGCAGCAGCCTGCGAGTGTGACCGCCGTCCAGCAGTGACCTGGCCGCCGCCTGTCAGTGACTGCGGGCTTTGGACGCTACTAAGTCACTCCGCTCGGCACTCGTGAGGGAGGAGGGGCCGCCGTTCTGACAGCCGCTGCAGCGTGCGTCCCACCCAGCGAACACCATGCTGGGAAATGGGATGCACGCACGCTGCATTGGCGCCGCCCTCCCTACGTTGACACCCTCACAGTGATAGTGCGCAGGCGCCGCGCTGAGTGACATAGTGCGCAGGGGCCGCGCTGAAGACGGAGTTGAGACAAGTCACGAGACGAGAGTGATCAGGGAGGCCGCCCAGCGCCAGCCAGGTCAGCATCTCGCTAAGGTGCCACTCAGCCAACTCTTCCGAGCGCCTCAGAGTGAGAGTGGCCTCACCTGAGCGACCTCTCTATCCGGGGGGGGGGCAATATATACCCATATGAGCTGGCCTGGGGGCAATATATACCCATATGAGCTGGCCTGGGGGACAATATATACCCATATAAGCTGGCCTGGGGGCAATATACACCCATATAAGCAGGCCTGGGGGCAACATATACCCATATGAGCAGGCCTGGGGGCAATATATACCCCCATATGAGCTGACCTGGGGCAATATACCCATATGAGCAGGCCTGGGGGCAATATATACCCATATGAGCTGGCCTGGGGGACAATATATACCCATATAAGCTGGCCTGGGGGCAATATATACCCATATAAGCAGGCCTGGGGGCAACATATACCCATATGAGCAGGCCTGGGGGCAATATATACCCCCATATGAGCTGACCTGGGGCAATATACCCATATGAGCAGGCCTGGGGGCAATATATACACATATGAGCACGCCTGGGGCAATATATATCCATATGAGCTGGCCTGGGGGCAATATGTACCCATATGAGCTGGCCTGGGGGTACCTCAGGGGTCAGTACTTGGACCCATTCTCTTTAATATTTTTATTAGTGATATTGCAGAAGGTATTAATGGAAAAGTATGTCTTTTTGCTGATGACACAAAGATTTGCAACAGGGTTGACGTTCCTGGAGGGATCAGCCAAATGACAAATGATTTAGGTAAACTAAAAAAATGGTGGGAGTTGTGGCAATTGAGTTTTAATGTGGATAAGTGCAAGATAATGCACCTGGGACGTAAAAACCCAAGGGCTGAATATAGAATATTTGATACATCTGGGGGTGGGATTTAGGGGTATTATTGCAGAGGATCTAAGGGTAAGTAGCCAATGTAATAGAGCAGCAGGAAATGCTGGCAGAATGCTTGGTTGTGTAGGGAGAGGTATTAGCAGTAGGAAAAGGAAGTGCTCATGCCACTGTACAGAGCACTGGTGAGACCTCACTTGGAGTACTGTGTGCAGTACTGGAGACCGTATCTCCAGAAGGATATAGACATCTTAGAGAGAGCTCAGAGAAGGGCTACTAAAATGGTGTACGGCTTGAAGGAGAAAAGTTACCAGGAAAGGCTTAATGATCTTAACATGTACAGCTTGGAAAAAAGACGAGACAGAGGAGATATGATAGAAACATTTAAATACGTAAAGGGAATCCACAAGGTAGAGGAAGGGAGTATATTTAAAAGGAAACAAAGTACAAAACAAGAGGACATAGTCTTAGATTAGAGGGGCAAAGGTTAAAAAGTAACATCAGGAAGCATTATTTTACTGAGAGGGTGGTGGATACATGGAACAGTCTTCCAGTAGAAGTGGTAGAGGCCAAAACAGTAATTGAATTTAAGCAAGCATGGGATAGGCATAAGGCTATCCTAAACAAAAGATAAATCCAGGTAAAGTATCCATGTAATTGGGCAGACTAGATGGGCCGAAAGGTTCTTATCTGCCGACATTTTTCTATGTTTCTATGTTTCTAATATTATCGATGCAGGTCACCTGGAAATCGTTTTTGATTTCCTACCTGCAGCGTATGGATTATACATACTGCGGGGTGGCATTTTTCATGCACAGCCCATCAGCATGAATACATTCTGCGTGTCCTGGAAAACATGGCCGACCTGGCAACCCAATCTGTTGGATATACCCGACTGGTACTTTCTTTCCTATTCTATTTTTTCTATATCAATTATTTGGAACCCCTGCCAGGCTCACCTGGTTGATATGAGCGAGGCTTTGAATGGAGGTTTTCAGAAACGGAAGTTCATTCATAGAAATTCTCTCTTGGGATCTACAGGGGGTACATACAAACACATTCCAGGGTAAACACGGTGATCTTTTCCATGGTGTGGTTTGGGACCAGGGGTCAATTACTCTCTGGGGCCCGATTTGTTCTTTTTACTTCAGCAAACATTGGTGGATCAAGTATGGTGACACTATGGTGAAATACAGAAAAAATGGCGTTGCGCCTGTACTCACCAGAGCGGCTGCGACAGCCAGGAGTAACAGCCCAGTTCATGTATAAAACATAACAAGAAAAAAAGAAAAAGCGTAGATGACATCTTTTTTTCTTACTATGGTGAAATCACTATTTAGGCAGCTGCCACCGTAGTTCTCCATGCCCCACGTCATCAAGGACCACCACGCGGACGTCATAGCACGTCCTGCGGCATTAAGGGATTATTCACTAAGCGCCTAACTTGACACCGAATTGCACCAAACGGTGAATTTCCCAGTACGGTGTAATTTCGTGGCAGTTCGTCTATTCAGTAAGCTGTCAATACACCAAATATTTGTGAATTGACAGCGACATACGGTGCAGTTCGCTGATCTTCGGCGGCAGCGAAAATGTCCCATAGAGAAGTATTGGTTAATCTATTCAAAGAATGCCGAACTGCACCGAAATGTCAGTGAAACGCCCTGATTTTCCGTGATTCAGTTCGACAGGTTTAAACGGGTGAATCCGATACAATCCAATGTAAAAAAAATTTAGCGTTTTTAACTATTTTTTATTTTAACCACTTGGCTGCTAAGGACGCGCTCAGCGCGTCCAGCCAAGTGGTTCTCCTTTGCTATGGACACGCTGAGCGCATGCTAGCACAGGAGGCAGCGATTCCAGCCGATCACTGCGGCCCCCCGGTGCGGACTGACATCTTGGATGTCAGCCCAGCATCCGGGACCCTGGCGGGCACAATAGATGCCAGCGCGATGACATCTATTACAGGCACACCCCGCGAGTGCAGGGAAGGTACCTGAAGGGGAGGACCTCTCTCCCTCTCCATCCATGCGGGGCACCCGAAAAAGGCAGGCACCACTTGGAAGGGCACAGCCTGCCCTTCCATGCAGTGGCTGTCTTTAACCCCTAGGGGGCTGGATCGCGAGTCGGCGCCAACAGGTGCTTTATCGTGGTCCCCTCCCGGAGCTGGCTGACATCTAGGATGTCGGGCCAAGCTCCCGGGATCTCCCCCTGACGACTGGCGTCATTGTGCATAGCACGATAACGTCAGTTCTGGAGTTAACCTCTAGCTGCCACCTATGGTGGAGATAGGGGTTTCCAACAAACCCCTATCTCCCGATCTGTGGCAGCTAGGGGTTAATGTTTAGTATCATTCGAATGGCCAGAGCGTGGCCTTTCAAATGATACCAAACATGACCATGTGAAGTGAAAAAAAATAAAATAAAAATAATTGAAAATAAATAAAGAGTATTTTTTGGTTTGTTTTATTAATGAAGCAATATTGTTTCCATTTCAATTCTAATGTGAACAATGATGCTGCACTAAGTAACGAGTTTTTCTATGGGGGGGGTGTTTGCTAATAAAGCATGTCATTTCCCCCAAAAAAATTAACGAGTCCTCATTTCAATTTTTTTTAGCAAGCGCACCCCATAGAAAATATAATCGCAAACGCTCGCATGATAAAGAGAGGAAAAAAAACTTTACACACTGTAAATTGTATTGCATTTTTCGTTATAATATACAGACAGCACATGACATATACATATAATAATGATATATTATGAATCTGCCGAGTCTGCTGGAAAGAACGATATATAATATGTCTGGGTCATATAATAAAATGTGGCCTCAAATCGCGTTTAAACATGATGAGCAAAAGCGGTAAAAATTAGCTCAGCACACAGCGGTGAAATGGCTCAGCAGCGAAAGGGTTAAGCAAAAAGTCTTTTTATTTGATTTGAACACCTTTTTGGATTTTTTTTTTTATACAAAATTTTTGATTCCAGGACATACTTGAAAACGAGAGAAATCTCAATGTGTCCTTCCTGGTAAAATACTTTATATATAAATAAAATAAAATTCCCGAATTTGTTTAAAGACATTTTTTTATTATTATTATTTTTTCTAAAAGGACCTTTTATTATTTAGACACATTTTAATAAGTTTTTATTGGTTTAAACGCCTATTAGGAAACTAGGAGAATTACGATTTTGTTTATTTTCCCTGCAGTTCGGCAGTGTTCGGCGACTCCATCTTCGGAGCACTACGGTGCATGCAATTTTTTTTTTCAATAGACCCTTAATTTAGATTTCACCAATGTTTCCACCCGTGTTTCCTTTGAATTTGTCCAGCTTTGTTTGTACCTTTTTGTTTGTATGAGACTTCTATGGAGATCGCAGCTTTAAAATCCCCTCATTATAATCCCCGATGTTACACTCTGCCTGCCGATGTTGGATTCTCCTTTATAGCCAAAGTTTACCGTAGTTGGAACAATGGTGATTTTTATCATTCTTTAACTACAGAGGAACACCGACACTCCGTGAATTACCCCTTTAGGATAGCGCAGGGACGGTGTTTGTGATGGTTAGGGATGTGCGTTTCGGGTTTCGGAATTTCAGAATTTTCACGAAATTTCCCGATTCGTGTCTTCGGATTCGGCCGAATTTCCGAATCGGATCGGACCCGAAAACCGATAGATCCGAAAAGTTTTCCGAGGCGAAACGAAAAAATTTCGGATTTTTCGAATGGACTTGAAATGTGTCAAATCGAAATTTATTTTTGCTCTATTCATGATTTCGGTTCCATTCGTGATTTCGGTTCCATTTCGGTAATTCTGGACATGGTATATTTAACTATTATCGGTTATATCGCTGATTCTGTAAATTTTGTATTTGTAAATGCGTATCACTTGTTTCTTGTGGCATTCGGGTCAGTTTAGCGTTTTTTAAATCGTTTTGTTCATTTTTTTTGTTTCTTGGCTTTCATACCATTTTAATATGATTAAATAAAGTTGTGAAATGTATATTCAATTATTCATAAGAAAAAAAGGATCTTTATTTAATAAAAAAAAACACGATAGAATCGCCAGAATTATCGTAGACACTTTGAAACGAGGAGAACAGACGTTCCGAAAAAACGAAAATTTCCGAAATTTCCGAAAAGTCGATACAAATAACGAGCAAAGTGACCCGAAAACACGAAAAATGGTCGATATTCCGAAAAAAAATGTACACGAAAAACGAGCCGAACCGAACCGAAACAGAAATCGGTCGAAACGAGCCGAATCGAAAATTTTAAACATCCGAACAAATCGAACCGAAAAAAAAATCGGTGCACAAGCCTAGTGATGGTCACCTCTAAATAAATTGAATCTGGAAATACTGATAAAATTTTGTCTCTTGGAAAGAGCAAATAAGTGAAAAATTCCAAAAGTTGACGAATTTCCATGGAAATCGGTGGAATGTCCCCTCTGATCCCCTCTGATCTAAAACATTTTCCACATAAAGATGTTCATAAATTACCGCTATTGTTTGGCTGTTGCTCTCGTGTAATCTGTTCCATAAATCCTCATCCATTGCCCGGGGGTCGATAATTCAGAATTCCCAAGTCCTGTCCTTGTCTTTGCTACAGGATCCGTCTCTCTCCCCTAAGGAATACAATGTGTGCTTCTATAAAGGGATCTACATACAGTTGTGTTCAAAATTATTCAACCCCCACTGAAATTGAGTGTTTTGGCCAGTTTGACATTGATTTTGATCATTCAGTCATCTTGCTTACAATTAAATCAAAGAGGCACGTGTAGGTCAGACAAATATAACATAACATTTATAATGAAATAACCACAAATGTCTTTTCTGTGCTCACATCATTATCAGTTTTATTCAACCCCCAAGTGACATTCAATCTTAGTACTTAGTACAACATCCTTTTACAGTTATAACAGCTTTTAAACGTGAAGCATAGCTTGACACAAGTGTCTTGCAGCGATCTACGGGTATCTTGGCCCATTCGTCATGGGCAAAAGCCTCCAGTTGTCACATTCTTAGGCTTGCGCACTGCAACTGCTTTCTTTAAGTCCCACCAGAGGTTCTCAATCGGATTTAAGTCTGGTGACTGCGATGGCCACTCCAAAATGTTCCAGCCTTTAATCTGCAACCATGCTCTAGTGGACTTGGAGGTATGCTTGGGATCATTGTCCTGTTGAAAGGTCCAACGTCTCCCAAGCCTCAGGTTTGTGACGGACTGCATCACATTGTCATCCAATATCTCCTGGTACTGAAGAGAATTCATGGTACCTTGCACACGCTGAAGCTTCCCTGTACCTGCAGAAGCAAAACAGCCCCAAAGCATGATTGACCCCCCGCCATGCTTCACAGTAGGCAAGGTGTTCTTTTCTTCATAGGCCTTGTTCTTCCTCCTCCAAACATGGCGTTGATCCATGGGCCCAAACAGTTCTAATTTTGTTTCATCAGTCCACAGAACACTATCCCAAAACTTCTGTGGTTTGTCCACATGACTTTTGGCATACTGCAGTCGACTCTTCTTATTCTTTGGAGACAGCAAGGGGGTGCGCCTGGGAGTTCTGGCATGGAGGCCTTCATTACGCAGTGTGCACCGTATTGTCTGAGCTGAAACTTCAGTACCCACATCTGACAGATCTTTTCTCAGTTCCTCAGCAGTCACACGGGGACTTTTCTCCACTCTACGCTTCAGGTAGCGCACAGCAGTCGAAGTCAGCATCTTCTTTCTGCCACGACCAGGTAGCATTTCAACAGTGCCCTTTGCCTTGAATTTGCGAATGATGCTTCCTATGGTCTCTCTTGGTATGTTTAACATCTTTGCAATCTTCTTATAGCCATTGCCTTCCTGTGAAGAGTAATCACCTCTTCTCTTGTCTTCCTGGACCATTCTCTTGACTTCACCATGTTTGTAACCACACCAGTAAATGTCTAGAAGGAGCTGAGTATCACAGTCATTTTAAAGCTGCCTAATTGGTGCTTATTATGCTTTATTGCTGCTCCGTGACATCTACAGGTGTTTTCAATACCTGATTGAAAACACTTGAATGAACCTCTGTTCTTCAGAGTGGTAGTCTTTAAGGGGTTGAATAATTGTGTCAATGAAGAATTCACAAAAGAAACATTTACTACTGTATTACAAAACCAATTGATGTCATTTTAGTTGCATATGGTTCTTTAAAAAGTCCTTGTAGGATTTCATTCTGAATACAATTACAAATGTACACTAAATTCCCTAAAACCCTTTACAGCATTGGGGGTTGAATAATTTTGAACACAACTGTATGTTCTTCCAGGTCTTCAGCCAATATTGGTATTTTTTTCCTCTTAATTTCAGTCTAATCTGACTCCGAGTCAGACTCTTGTAATTTTGAATTGTATTTCCTTTAGGAATGGTCTTACCTAACAACAAATTTCTAAAAATTACGCAACAGGGTGGTATCCAGACCATTGTTGGTCTCTGGGCATTCAGGGCTTTCTGCTGCATATCTTCAAGAATGTTATGGGGAAATGCAGATTTGGCACTAAAATAATCAAAGCGGAAAAATTCTCCACCCTTGCCATTTTATTTCTTTTTTAAACAAAAATATTTAAGGTTAAGGAAACAAGGTGAAGCGCCCCAAGATATGTGTCTAAATTCGTACGCTCAACAATCTACATGGGGGTTCCTCTAATGACCCAAAATAACACAATACCAAAAAAACAGAGTAGCGCCAGAAACTGGTATACGAATTCAAACACAATACATGTCCTACAATTGTTCCCCTTCTCTTTCTCCTCCCCTGCAGGTGATAGTATAGGCTTGATGTCACTGCAAGAGAAAAGCGGGCAAAACCCAAAATTGCGCAGTATGTCAGTCCAGTGATATATAATCAAAGTATATTATGGGACTCACATTCTTCTGAGCCTATATCCGGCTCTAGAGTAAACCGCTTTATGGGTCTTTAAGTAGGTTCAGGCGCCCATCAACCCCTCGATGAGTTACTCTTCTCAGCCAGTTATTCCTGCAGTGGGTTTAAAAAATACCGGGTATATCCCTAGTATAATACTGTATAATACAATATAATTAGAGAAAGCCAATTTTAAACTCACACTTTAATGAGCCCCAATTGGCTCCCAGAAACACGCACAAGGACTATAAGGTAATCTCCAGACCTTCTTTTCAATCAGATAAGCAGGAAGCAGCAGTTTTATTTAAGGCCCTAGTCCGGCTGAGCCGGTAACCGGGAAGGATCTTCAAATGGCCATTAAACGTTGGTGATGTCCTAATACCTATATCAAAGCACTGTATAACCAGTCCATTTTTTTACTTTTCTAGTTGCTGGAGAAAGGTTCTCATGCCTTGGCTGTACGATACTCAAAGTACTAGAAAGATTCTATGAGTTATATTGTATTCAAACAGTGGATTTCTTCATCGTGTCCTCACAGAACCAGACAACATTTCAAACACACTCGGCCCCTATTCCAATCTCTCCAGCTGGAGTTGCTACTCCGACTTTGCTACAAGCTTAGTTTGAGGCTCAGAATTAGTGGTTGCTCACTGTATGTTATACAGGGTATTCAGAGAGAAGTGAAAACCAGGAGAATGACTGGAGAAGTGAAAATTCTAGGTTAAAATAGCCGGTTCGTAAAGTGAGATAAATGAGAGAATTTTTCTGGTTTGGATTTTGACCTAGAAGTTTTACTTCTCCAGTCATTCTCCTGGTTTTCATCTCTCTCTGAATAATCCTGATAGTCTCTGATACTTTTGCAGCCATTACATTGCATCAGAATGAGAATATGGGATAATTCCAAAAGAGCTTATTCTTCTCCTTTATATATCTGTCAATATTTCTGAAAGAACTCGATTCGCACTTCCTCCCAGTGTATGCAGTGGATGACTAGGAAGAAATAGCTAGTGTTCTTCTGTTGTCCCTGTGCAATCCCGCTCTAATGAGCTTATTTATTTATTTTTAGAAAGTATTTTACCAGGAAGGTAACATTGAAATTTCTTTAGTTTTCAAGTATGTCCTGTATAGGCAAGTATGTACTGTTAGGTGTCTTGCCCAAGGACACTTACTGGAGAGGTGTTTTTGCTGGGATTCTAACCTGTGTTTCCACATTTATAGAGCAGCGATGGTACCTCTACTCCATCCAACCGGCAGGGATGCGCTTGGCTCCATGGGGTAATTTCCAGTAGCGGTGTTGTTATCAGTACAGGTTGGACAGGACACCTCTAATCTGGAATTCTAAAACTTGGAAGACACCAAAAACTTGAATTTTCTGACCATTTTGCATTAAGGATGCTCTGGCTGGGTCGCTCTTCTCTGACATGTGGCTCTCAAGAGGTGCAACAGAGCCCAGCATTCCCTCTGAACCTCTGGGCAGCCCCAGTGTGTGACATGCTGCATGGAGCTCTGCTGGTTTTGTGCAGGATGTCCATGGCAGAAATCTTCACAGTGCTCCTAGAGTGTGTACACTCTGGTGGCTGCAGCAAGAAGGTGATCGCAGCTCCTCTCCTGCCGCAATCTCTTTCTTCTCAGACAACGGATTATCCCTGATTCTGAAATCTGGATTAATCTGGAATGCTCTAGGTCCTTAGAATTTCGGATAAGGAGTGCTCAATCTGTATCTATTTGCCACTCCTAATTATTCCGACTCAAGCTACTAATACAGCAGCTGGGTCAGAATAGGCCGGGTATTGGGATGTCGCCTCGTGCCAATTTTTTTCCCCTGCTGGCTCACTGTTACAGACATGGTTGGAATAAGGCCCTCAGGCTTTGTCAAGCCTTAACAGAGTGTGATTGAAACAATGTCTGTTCGGTGAGAGATGAGGAAGTAATCCATTGCAAAAATTATAACTACTGGAGTCTTTCCACTAATTTGACCAGTCAGTTACCAGCTTTATAATGAGCGTGTCGCCTGTTATCATCTGTGCTTATAACGTTAGTAAGCCAGTCTACTCTCCCGGAGTCCAAAGAACTCCAAGGAGACCTATACATGCTCTGTATGAGCATAATCTTGTTGGATCACACAGGGGGAGAGCAAGAGGATGCAGCAGCATGGTGTGACCTTGGAATTGCTCTACATTCTCTGGATACCTGCACATTAGTGTATCCTATACAAAATACACAAAATATAGAATGCATTAATGTACAGTAAACCGCTGCAACAGCCGAGCCAAAAGAGAAGTGTGCAGATCAGCTGGGATAGCAGGGGAGCTATTAGCATTAACGAAGATGGGGCCGGCACACTTAACAGCTCACTAATTAATGCTAATGGTTAGGCTAGAATACGGCTACAAATACCTGACTCAGTGAATGTGTCGGAGTGAACTGCAGCCACAGCTGCTACAGACCTTTCTGTCACCTGTCAGCTTTAACGCCACTTGAAATAAACCTTAAAATAACTTCCGACCATCTTTTCTAAAGACCGGAGAGATTTGGGTTAAGTTTGGTGCATAGCCCAGGTTGAGGGAGACCTATTGCTAGAGTGCCTGCTTTCAATGTGCCGTAGAATAACCCCCATCATCCTCAGACATAAATAACTATGTTGAGCCGATATATCGTAATGTCAATAATTTACTATTAGAATTAATTTTATCATTATTAATTTCTAGCTTGAACACATTTGTAGACCCCGATTTATTTGCATTTCTGTACAGCTCATTTTCATCTCATAAAGAAAACTTTAACAAATTTAATGTATAAGGTGTATATTGAAATAAAACAGAAGGTGGAATTAAAAAAAAGAAAAGGAAAACATTGAAAAACAAAACCGCAAATTTTACTCTATCCCTTTTAATATGATGCTAAAAATCGCAACAGTAATGTTACTAATGACCTCGCTTAGACTTGGCAGAGGACCAGTAAATATTTCCAGGCAAATAATGTAAGAGAAACAAAGTAACAGTCAAGGGACTCATGAAAAAAAGGGAAAAAAATAAAAAAACTATATTATTTTTTTTCTATGTAATATTGTGAACATGAGTTCCTCGATCTGCTCTGTATTGTGAGGTTGGTGGACTTAGCTCTGCCTCTACAAATTCCTGGAGAATAGGAAGTAGTGGTCGAATTCCTTACCCAATAAGATCAATTTCCCCCCTTGTTAAAACTAACAAGAAAGTCTTGAATTCGAGATGGAGTTTTACTTAACCTCCTCTTAGGACCTCCAACACTTTTCCCTAAATGCCTGTGCCACACACTCATGTTCTCTCCCCATTCCCAAAACTTTTTTCTTTAACAAAAACTTTTCTCCCTCCTCCTCCTCCTCCTCCTGTTCTCCCTTCCTCCCTCTCTGTCTCTCCCCCCCCCCCTTTTGCTGATCCCAGAGAAAGGAGGCTGAGCTTCAAACATTTTGAAGTCCTGATTTGCTGGCCCTGTCTGGGAATGACAGTCTCTACATCTCCCTAAAAAGCTTTTTCACTCTCCAGTCTGTCGACAAGGGGGTATCACCTCTCCAGACAACCCCAGTAGGACCAGACCAGAGAGAGAAAGAAGGGGACTGGAGGAGAGAAGGACAAAAAAAAAATAAGCACAGGAACCTGGGGGGGAGGTTGCAAAATATACCAAAATTTACAAAGAATTACAAGAGCAAAAGCAACTAAACAAACCAAAAAATAATACCCAGAATTTTTCTCCTCCACAAAATCCCCACAAAACCCCTCAATCTAATGGCTTCATAAAGATTTGTGACTTCTATAGGGTGTTTGCCCTATTTTTTTTTTTTTACCCCAAGATTTGTGTTGGGGGAACATCTGAAACTAAAGGAATTGGCACCCCACGGTGGAGGAGGTTATGACAATGGATACACATACAAGGTGGAAAAGGAGGAATTGGATAAGAGACTGGTCCCTTCTTGTAGCATTAACCTTCTGTATATGTTCCCAGTGCAATGCAGGTAAGGATACTTTTCTAACAAAACAAACAAACAAAAAAAATAACTACGGTCAAACCGGATTACAAAAAAAAATATATTGCTCAAAAAGTTCTATGTCTAAAACTTGTGTTTGGGATTCAGACTTCCTATAGATAAAATTCCCAGTCGATCGTGTGTTCAAGACTTTCCTTGTTTTCTTCTTCTAAATCTGCAAAAACAGAACTTTCTTTTCTCGGATCTCGTTTTTATCAGGGGGCTCACATAAATAATCGAAAACAGCCTTTTTTTAAAATTATTATTGTGTCCTTTCCAAACGCCAGGATTGTGGTCTCTCCCAGTTTTTCTGTTTTCTCTTCTTTTTTTCCCCTTTTTTCTCTTTTGGTTCTGCACGTTTTGCATGCTCTGAGTTGTTTTGGGGGGGTTTTCATTATGCTTTTTTAATATTTAACATACAGGGTCGGCATAGTAAAACTCTCTTTTTGACATGTAATCTCAGATCTCGCTCTGTAGCTCTGTACAGCTTGCAAACTTTTTTTGTGGTCTGTTCTCCAACTTTATGAAACTTGCAGACGTGCTCCATCTATAGTGAACGTTCAGAATTGCTCAGTGGTTTTTTCTTTTTGTATTGTGTGATTGATGTTTTATCAGTTTGGTACCTATTCGATCCTTTTTCTCTTCCAAGGAAAAAATATAATCAATGCCAAAATCATTTTTTTTTTTTAAAAAAAAATTTATAGCCTTAAATGTGCCAAATATTGTTTGCAGAATATTTTATTGCAGAGAAGAAAGACCATGCACATATTCTTATCTGATATGTTATTGTGTGATTGTACTGTGCTCAAATCCGCTGTATTCTCTATTAATTTCCAGATTCCGGCCTTTTCTGTTTATGTTTTACATATTAATTAAGTCATTTTTGTATGTAGCACAATCTGTATGGTGAAACGGATTGAGGCACTAAGGGTGTGTCATAGGACTCAACAAGAACCCAAACAAAAGTGTATTTTTAATCTTAATACTGTGATGTTTTGCCAAAGAGGTGAATGGGTGTGTTCGGACTTATTAAACTGGAGATGCCTCTACCACTGCCAGGAGGCATCAAACTTACTGTCCGTGAGACATAGAGCTCTTGACAATGCTGATGTAACCGGAGCCTGTGCCAAAAAAACATTGAATCTGTCTCCTTAGGCGAGCCGAGTCTCAGCTTCACCATTAAATGTTTTTTATAGTTGATTAATTGGAATTTTCTCCACCACCTTACATTCTTTTTAGGATACTTTTTGGCTTTTTTGGATTGCTCGGTTTGCATCTGCATTCCAGATGTTTTAATGGAAGGGCACTTAGCAGTCTGCTTATTTGTATTTGCCATGACTTGATTGGTATGTTTTTTCATGGAGTGAGAAGTTGAGTCCATGAAACATTTTTGCACAGGAAATTTGGGTGTTTGTATGTCTTTGGTTTGGTTTTGTTTTTTTTAAAACCTGTTTTATGCAGCAAAATCTACTACATTCGGCATTACGATCATCAGCTTTGATCTGACTGGTAGCAGCCAAGAAATTGATATTTCAATAAAAAGTCTTTCTGTCCATGCAGCCGTCTGTCTGTCTAGCGAAGCATTCATTTGCCAAGTGGTGTAGGATAACTGTCCTTGACTCTTCTTAATATAATCACAAAATTGGGAGGCTCAAAATCTCTTCTTAAGTCAATATCCAAGTGTAATTAAGGGGGTAATATGGTAAGAAATATATGCTTTTCAATTACGCAAAAAATGATCTGTCACAACAGAACTTTGCAAATCTTTGCCATCTCCCATATGGCCGCATTCTAAATTGTAGAAAGCATAGTGTGAGCAAGATAATTGCTCCTATCCGTGTACTAACCACCTGTGGAAGTTCTGACATACATTTCTTGTGTAAGAACATTCCATTTTCTAGTAGATATTGACCATTTGTGAACAAGCAGTTGGTTCCCAAGCAGAAGGATTTAGGCAACTATTGTTTAAAAACGTCAGTACCAAGGTGATATCATTTGAACATGTATGCAAGTTTTAGTGAATTTACTGACATTATTTCTCTTTTTGGAATGCAGTGAGTGAAAGATATGAGGAATACCTTTACATAATGCACACTATACACTGCCGTACCTCTTTTGACTTAAACTCAACAGGAATGGAGAGTTTAGAGGTGTAGGCGTGGTGCGCCCAGCACAAGATGGAGAAACTGCTTAAAAAATGTCCTATAACTAGTTGTAATATGCTAATGGAGCATTGTTAGGATTTTCTCAAGTAAAAATAGGATCTTACTTTTTTCAATCCTCTTTAAGAGTACACAGTATGAATACCAACTTGCCTATCTTCACCCAAGTTTAAGACAAAACAGATATTCCCAAGACAGGAACCAGATCTTGAATTCTGCTCATCCCCCCCCCATCAGCGCTTTTCCTGAAGTATCATATTTCAAAGAGCAGAGCTGAGGGCCGATTTTTCATGTTGAAGTTGGGATATTAGGTGCCTTGAGCTAATCATTTTCTTTCCTTTTTTTTCTCCTCCCCTTCACTTCTCAAAGCAACTTCAGTTCACCTTGACTAGGAATGCGTTACGGCAAATTCAGGTTTAACAGCCTGACCCCTGAGCCCTGTCAGGCGTGTCGGTGCATTTATTTTCACAATCGTCTTTATGGGTGATCCATGTCTTGCTAAACCTTATCTGATATTACCTGAAACCTGTACTAGAAGGGAAAATGGTGCGTGTAGGCCCCAAACATGCATTAGCAGTTTTGTTCTAAGCGTGGGGAAATATAGGCAGGAAAACCTTTTGTTAAATTGACCATTGTGAAAGTAGTCAGTACTAGCAAAATATTTAAAGTGATACCCCCCTCAAGGGTTAGTGGAATCCTGCTTTCCCTTTATTTCCTATATATAGAGAGTTCAACAGTATACATTTCTCACCAGGTTACCCCGTAAGGCAGGAATGTCAAGCTCCAGCCCCCAGATGTTGATGGCTTACATTTCCCAGAATTCTTTGAATGCATTAGATGACCATGGAATCATGGGGGTTGCTGTTCAGCAACATCTGGTGTGTCAGAGTTTAATACCCCAACCATAAAGGCATTTGGACAAAGATAAGTACTAGAGATGTAAACACATAGGATATTGGATGAATGGCGATTGCGTTGACCATAGTCTAATGATATCCTTCCTGAGCATTCTATATCATTATCAAGCAAGACTAAGTATCTTCTTTTTGTTCTTCTTTTGCACGCTGATCTCTTTATCGACTGACTTTTATTGTGATCCTCAAGTAACTCTCCAAGCACTCAAGGCTATTTTGTATTTCTCAAAAGCATTTCTATTGTATATCATTATCAACTTGCCGTAAAGGTGCCCTTTGGATCGCCGAGAGTTAATAAATAATTGTCCTCTATACTGTGTTCTCACACTAGTAACACTGTTGCACTTTTATCTATAGCGCCACCTTTGGATGGATTTGAGTAGGACAGTTTTCCATTATTTTTCTTCCTGTTACGTACATGTTAAAGAACATTTGGTTGAGACATACAATTTCTTGTTGAAGTGGAAACAGAATGTGTGAGTTGATGACCTAGCACGATACGTTGAAGCCACACAAACGTCAAGCAGAGACTTTTTAAGCTATAACTTTCAATTAATTCCTAGCCTCAGTCTAAGAGTCATTATGTGTGTATTGTCAACTGAGCCAAAAGAGGGCATTAGCACCTTCACCTCATCTGGACTTTCAGCTTTCACGTTTTGTTGTATCACAGGATTGGAATGTGATAGATCAAGAGTTTTGCTTTGTGAGTTATTCCAAGGGAACACACTTTAGAGGTCTGTGCTAACCAACGCATAGACAGTCACCAACCTTGACTGCAGATAATGAGTTGGAACCTTACTATGTTTAGATCCTTATTTGTGGAGGGAATCTTGCATCAAGAATCCCATATGTGAATAGGGTTTGGCAAGAAGGGAAGGTATGCTTTTGTGAAGCTTAAATGCACATATGTAGGCAATTTACAGTGCAGAGCTTTTTACTATACATTGAATGGAGGGAGACATGTGTTTCAGATCACCCAAGTTCAGGGTATGAGCCTGTTTAGAAGTGAAATTAAGGTTCTTCTTAAAGGCCAGGATACGTGCCAGTTAATTTTATGTTTTATATCATTTTCTTTTATCATGTTTCAAGCTCGCAGCATGTTTCCTGTTGCGGAAGTTTAACTGGAGTGGTTGAAGATGTAGTCAATATGGGAGCAACTTCGGCCTCTATGCGCTCAGTGGTCATGACGGTGTGGAACTGATTAGCTGGATGAATCTAAAATTCAACAGCGTAGTAATAAAAAAGTTATTTACGAGATTCTTAGAATCTTGGGAGAGGGGTTCTCATCTTTTCTCTTTGATTTATTTTTTTACAATCTCATATATTTAGTATGAACTTTTGTGGACCTCGTCAAAAATGGTCTCCAGGAGCCCATCTGTGTCATCTCTAAGATCTGATGGACCCTATCAGAGTGGCCTTTAGGAAATAACACACCCCACTGAGTGTGCTCTAATAAGTAACTGGCCCCATACGAGTGGTCTCAAGAGGCTAAAGAGCTCCATATTGTAGATTTCTTGAAACTAGTAGACTTTTTATTGCAGTTGGTGGAGTTAACAGACTTCTTTGACTTAAATGTATCCTCATGATGGTCTTTAGGCACTAATGGATCTTATGTATTGGGTCTCTATGAACTAATGGGCCCCGTAAAAGCCACCTCTAAGAAATAACAGAGCGAAACATTGTGTCTTGTAGAGGCTCACTAGGAACTAATGGGCCGCCACCTTATATTGAAATTCAGGGTCATTTGGACATTGCGCAACCCGAGAGAGCCATCTCTAGAAAGTAACAAACTCCACCAGAGAAGGCAACAGGGAATAAGTTACCAGAATGGTGTCTAGTAATTAATGGGGTCTATGAGAGTTGTATTTGGAATCATTTTTGGAGTTAGGAGGCCCCCGCAAGAGACATCTTTGAATTGAATGTACTCTCACGATGGTATTTAGGCACTAATGGGCCTTTTGAATTGTGTCTCTAGAAATTAATGGGGCCCTTAGGGAACCGCCTGTAGGGAATAACAGATTCAACCACAATGTTCTGTAGAAACTCTAGGAGCTCTCTAGGAACTAATGAGCCTTATTTTGAAATCTTGGGTCATTTGGAAACTACACCACCCAACAGAGTCATCTCTAGAAACTAATGAACTCCACCGGAGACATCAACAGGAAATAAGTTACCACAGTGGTGTCTACGAATTGGTTGGGACCATCAGAGTGGTTCTAGAAGCTAGTGGCCCATCAGAGTAGATGCAAGGAACAGGAGTCTCACTGTCATTGAACTATATGTCATAAGTAGATCTCATTGACTAAGTGCCCGAATTGGCAAATGAGCAATATCCTGGATATACAATAAATTTTCTTAGCTATACTCAACAGAACTTTTGCATTACGTTGTAATCATACCATGTCTTGGTAGATAGAAAGACAGAAAGTAATCCTCTATTACATCTTCCTATTTGATGTCATGATGGAAAACATGGATAATTATGGAGAGGCAATCATAGCAGAGGTCACTGAAACATTATCGCTGATTACATTAGTTTCTATCGTGATTGCCATACTGTTAGCTCTCTGTCCCAAAACTGTCAGCCTGCTTCAGTGTTTCCAGCAGATAGTAGAGTCACCGTTTTGCATTCTCGACCCTGCAAATAATCACAGGCCACCAAATTTAGAATTCATCCCTTGGAACATCTACAGCAATAGAAATGGCATGCTCAAGCTCCGGAGAAGCTCTGATTTCAATTCTTTAAAAAGATCAAGCCGAGTTATAAACAGCCAGTGGGTTCTTTTCAAACTCTATCATATTATTGGGTAAATTAATTTTACCAACCCTGTGTTTTGATATTTGGAATTTTATCAGAAGGAAGTTAGGATTCCTCAGTGTCAATCATCAACTGACCAAAAGGGTGGAAGAATGACAGAAGGCTTGTCTACCTGGATTCGATTTTCGGCTATCCAAAAGAGACGTCTCAAAGACGGCTGGGGCGGGCGAAAAAGTTCAAACTTTAGAAACATTTCAACTCGCTTGACTTGAAACCTCGTTTTCCACTTGACAGGTCTTATTCAACCCATTCATAATTAGACTCCATGGACATGTTAGACAATTCAGACCTCCTAGTAAATATAAACCCTAATGTTTACTTGTAGCAAATTCTATTTTCTTCCGAGGGACTTAAGTACCTGTCAATCATGTCCGAGAGAAGGAAATGTAAATAGATGGATGGAAGCAGAGAGGTCGCAGCTCGTGCTTAAGAGGTTATAGTTTCTATTTCAGAGACTCGATTTAATGGATACCACCGGGCGGACACGGAGGAAAAAATAATCACACTTCACATCTACGGTCACATCAGAACTAGAGTGGAATTTGAGTTGTTGCGTTTATTTATTTGCTTATTTATCTTATTTTATTAGTTTATGCTTTGCCTGTAAAGATACTTCAGACTCTCTTAAACGCATTTTTCACTTTAAAATCTTAAATTAGCCAATTACTCTTTCCGCATGAGTATCTCACATCTGGAGTCTATTTGTCGAATGGAGACAAAGGATTTGCATTGGAACGAATTTAGACCGAAATATTTGAGGGCAGCATTTTCCGATTCTAAAAACCTTAGGATTTTTGTTTTACTCCTAGGCACAAAGGCTGTGACATTTTGTTTTCAATGGACACTCTACTGTGTTTTCTAAGTGGTCACAATGCCATGAGCTTCCTTTTCCCCTCTGAAGGGGGAGCAAAGAGGGATTATTCAAGGCACTGAGTAACGGGGCTTAGTCTCGTCCACAACCTGAATGATGAGCTCATATTCTGGGGCTTCAGAACCTTTTGGAACTATGTCCCACCAATGTCACACATTGGCATAAAGCGAGCCACTGGAATGGCTGGAGCATCCATCCCTCTGCTGGCACCATGTCACATCCTTCAAGGCTCAGAGGGTGACCAGCGCTGGATTCAAGTATGTTTTTTTTTTCATAGGGAACTAAAGGGTTAAAATGGAATGAGTATGGAAAGAGTCAGTAGGGGTTCATTTTTAACTTTGTTTCCCCATTTCATTTTGTTCCTATGGTGTCTCCTTAACCTCAAAATAAACTAGACTTCATCATAATAGTTCTCGTTTTGTGAATGGAATGTGTCCCGTTTGACATAAAATCAATATGTTCTTCAGAACTTTGCTCTCTGCATGACATTCGTGCTTCCAAATTATTGAAAGGACTTGAGTTATTACCTCCAGATAGTTTGAGTACATGCGTCATTCCATATGGTGTAGATCAAAGTGCAGTTGGTCTGAGAAAGACTTGGGCCCCATTCCGACTGAGCTGGTAATAGGGAGCCAATAATGGAAAACTCTGGTGCCTGTTATCCTGAAGGGCAAGGGTCGGCAACCATGGCCCTCCAGATGTTTTGAAACTACATCTCCCTTGAGGCTCAGCTACACATGGGATTAGTTTAGCCTCATGGGGAATGTAGTTCCGAACCATCTGGAGGGCTAAGGCTGCTGGTCTGACAGGGGTCTTAGGGGTCGAGTGAGCTACTATGTTGCTATCTCCGGGCATCGATGCAAGTGTTGTTTCCTCGACTCCATGGCACTTGCAAGTGGGGTAGCACAAGGTCAAATGGTTGGACACTGGGAACCATAACAGCCAGCCCCATGGGAGGTTTGTGGTTTGGCTGGAATAGAGTGGGAGTCATTATGATTAAGGAAAGGGACCAATATACTTAACAGCTCACTCGTCACCCAGAATGACTTGGTCTGAATAGGACCTCAAATCGGGTTTTGTTGATGGACTTGTCCACATATGTTGGAAGAAAACCATGCAGTATTTGCAGGGCATTGTGGTTGGTACTCATGCAGGTATAATATCTGGGTTTGTTACAAGGTTTCCTAAGTAAGGGAATGTTTTAAGTTCAGAAGAAATGTTATCATAATTTGTACTTACACATGGAATTCTCTCTCACTCATGGAACTAACTCTTACACGTCGTATCTATATTCCATCATAACGTCCTACTATCATAATATTCACATTTTGCACACCTTATCTGCAATTACGCATGGAATCATCCAGCCCAATGGCACAAATCCCCACTTACACATGCAGGGTTATCCAAAGAGATTCGAAAAGTCACCGCACGTTCGGTTACGTTTCGTTCTCTTCAATTCGGTTCCTTTTGCCGATTGCATTTCGGTGACCCTGCAGTGTATTCAGCAAACACCACAGGGTCCCCGAATTGCAGGGAAAAGCTGCCGAAAACCCGACGAAAACTAACCGAATGCACGCTGAAAACAAGCAAAAACATCTGGATTAACCTTTGAAAAAGCCGAACAGGAGCCGAACAGGAGCCGAACAGGAGCCGAATCACACAGAGCCGAAGCAGCTGTGACGTAGAGGAGGCAGTGAATAAATTAGAAAAACCATTTGTATGAATCTGGGAAAAAGAAACGCTGTTTGCAAAGAAACTACTGAGCGAAAATGTCTGAAATTTTCACAGGAGGTCCAGGGAATGATACTAAAGAGGGCTGTTACAAAAAAAATAAGCAAACTGAAAAAAAAAAAAAAAAAAAAATCGGACTTTTAATTTTTTTTTAAAAAATTCAGAAAAATGCTTAAAGTATCCTAAAAAATCTATAAATAAAGAGACTTTTTGCTGCAGAATTTTATAATGAACGGTTTATTAGATATTGAATTAAAACGGGAATATTTTTAACATTGAAGTCTATGGGATTCTCCTGAATAAATTTGCCGAATTAAACCACTGAATGGCAGGGCATTTCGGGAACCTTTCACTGCTGGTTTGTGTTCTCTGAATAGCCGAAGCAGTGCTTTTTCATGGGGATTCACTGCCCTCGAACAGGGACCGAACAGGCACCGTATGTTCAGGCAATTCGCCAGGATTTGGCGAATTGCCTGCTCTCTGGATAGCCGAATGGCCAGGAAAGGTAACCGAAGGCTGATTTTCAGCGTTCGGTTACCTTTCTCAAGCAATTCGAATCTCTTTGGATAACCCTGATGGAATCCGTCACCCTTACACTACGAATCCCCACTTGCACATTGAATCCACATTTAGACATACAGGGTTATCCAAAGAGATTCGAATTGCTTGAGAAAGGTAACCGAACGCTGAAAATCAGCGTTCGGTTACCTTTCCTGGCCATTCGGCTATCCAGAGAGCAGGCAATTCGCCAAATCCTGTCGAATTGCCTGCACATACGGTGCCTGTTCGGTCCCTGTTCGAGGGCAGTGAAATCCCCATCAAAAAGCACTGCTTCGGCTATTCAGAGAACACAAACCAGCAGTGAAAGGTTCCCCTAATGCCCTGCCGTTCGGTGGTTTAATTCGGCAAATTTATTCAGGAGAATCCCATAGGCTTCAATGTTAAAAATATTCCCGTTTTAATTCAATATCTAATAAACCGTCCATTATAAAATTCTGCAGCAAAAAGTCTCTTTATTCATTGATTTTTTAGGATACTTTAAGCATTTTTCTGAATTTTTTAAAAAAAAAATAAAAGTCCGATTTTTTTTTTTTTTTTTTTTCAGTTTGCTTATATTTTTTGTAACAGCCCTCTTTAGTATCATTCCCTGGACCTCCTGTGAAAATTTCAGACATTTTCGCTCAGTAGTTTCTTTGCAAACAGCGTTTCATTTTCCCAGATTCATACAAATGGTTTTTCTAATTTATTCACTGCCTCCTCTACGTCACAGCTGCTTCGGCTCTGTGTGATTCGGCTCCTGTTCGGCTCATGTTCGGCTCCTCTTCGAAGGTTAATCCAGATGTTTTTGCTTGTTTTCATAGTGCATTCGGTTAGTTTTCGGTGAGTTTTCGGCAGCTTTTCCCTGCAATTCGGGGACCCTGTGGTGTTTGCTGAATACACCGCAGGGTCACCGAAATGCAATCGGCAAAAGGAACCGAATTGAAGAGAACGAAAAGTCACCGAACGTGCGGTGACTTTTCGAATCTCTTTGGATAACCCTGATAGACTTAGCGACCATTACACCATAAATCCTCTTTTACACATGGAATCCGCCACCCCCACATCAGAAATCCCGACTTACACATGGTATCATTAGCGTTTAAACCTATACCCTCCTTTATACATGGAACTATCCACCCTTTACACATACAGGGTTTTTCAGAGAGTGGTGAAAAGCAGGAGAATGACTGGAAAATTCTAGGTCAAAATAGCCAAACCGGAAAAATTCTCCCATTCATCTCACTTTCCAAATCGGCTATTTTGACCTAGAATTTTCCATTCTCCAGTCATTCTCCTGCTTTTCACCGCTCTCTGAATAACCCTGACAGAATCAGCCACACTTACACCATGAATCCTCACGTACACTTGGTTGGTATCCTTCAACCTGAAACCTTGAATCCTCTTTTACACATAGAATCCTCAATTGCTACACTAACAGGGTTATTCCGAGAAAGGTGAAAACCAGGAGAATTAGCAGGAGAAGAGAACACTCTAGACGAAATAGCCAATTTGGAAAGTGAGATAAATGGGAGAATTTTTCTGGTTTGGCTATTTGTGACCTGGAATTTTCACCTCTCCAGTCATTCTCCTGGTTTTCACCTCTCTCTGAATAACCCTGTATGACACTTTGTTTACAGATTGAATCAGCCACCCTTAAACCATGAAGACAGTAGATTCTCGGGTAAGGCGGTGATCAGATGGGTAGTCCAGGGACAGGCAAGGTTCGGCAACAATATAGGTAAAGCAGGAAGGTTCTTAGTAGCAAGGTTAGGAAACCGGGTCTGAGGAGCAGCAACATGTAGGACCTTTCTCTAGGAGATGAAGGACTACGATGACTGGGCATTGGCTGTTGAGAGGCGTAGTCTTTTATTAGGTACAGCCAATGCTTAATTAGCCAGGTGTGTTATAGCATAGATCTGTGGCAAGGGTAAGCCAGAGGTATGAGGATATCACAGAAAAGGTGGTGCCTGAACCAGGATGCAGCACCGGTACAGGCCATTTTATGGCGGTGACTCCGTGAAACCTTACATATACATGGAATCAGCCACACTTACCCCCACGAATCCTCATTAACACGCGGACTCAGCCATCTTTACACCATGAATCCTCACTTACATGTGGAGTCAGTCACACTTGCACCACGAATCATCATTTACACATGGAATTAGCCACCCTTACACGATGAATTCCCATTTTCACATGGAATCATCCATAATTCCACCATGAAGCCATCTCCTCTTGCTCTTGAATCATCTTGATAGATCTATTAATATATACTCATTAAGTTTGCTATTTGTAAAACGGAAGGTTATGAATCTTTGTTTTGTTACTGTGCATACTTTTACGTAGTCATACAGAGTGTGGCACAGTTTCCATTTTAGACTTTCGCCAGTGGGTGCTCAAAGCAATGTCTGGTGGCGAACCTCGGTTGCCCTTCCCGAAAACGTGCAGATGATTTAGTGTCTCCTTCACTCTGACCGAGCCCCTTCGCCATAAAGAACGAGACGCATACTTATGTGATCTGTGGGAATGGGGTCCAGACGCCTGACTTTGAAGAACTTGAGATGGTGGAAGCGTTTGATCTCTCGATGTCCTGCAGATCTCATTAAACGAGAAATGCCATAAAGCAGAAATCCATCGAATTGAAGGAATCCGTTTTCCTGATCTGTTTAATGTAACAATTTGTAGGCAGCTCGAGACAGAATGTGGAATATCGGCCTACATATTTAAACAGTTTGCAATCCCAAATCGCTTTGTTTGGATGTTTTTTTTACTTTCTTTTCCGTCAAACTTTTCCCATAGAGAAAACACAAAAACAAGGTTACGCATTTGGGAATGTACTTTTATAATATAACCTAAGATATGCATGTCATCTGGAGTTTCATTCGTTGTTACTGGGATGTTATCGCACCTGAAATCGGGCCTATATTTTGCTTCCAGAGTCAGGAAGTGCTGCCCAGCAGATTATGAAACTCACCAAACATCCAACCACATCTAAACACCCCACCAGTTAAGTTATACCCTCCATTCTATCCTGAAGAGCCACTAATGGTACATTCAAATCCACCGCCCAACCGTAAACCTGTTGATGACCTGCAAAACTCAAGGTTCTTAATGGAAGACGCCGAGATTGTTCGAGCATGGCGACTTTATGATTAAAGCTCCACTTTTTAATGGTATTATGTTAAAAGAGACTCGACAATTATGGGTGGAATACTAGAGTATGTGTCGTAATTGATCTATTGGGAAATTGCCACGTTTCGAGCAGAAAGCTCTATTCTTCTGTTGGTTTTCGGCATTTCCCACTACAGTGAATAAATCACGATTTATGTTATTATTATTATTTTTTTATTTATTTAACCTCCAGTGGTCAGACTGCTCCCCGGGCACGGGTGTGAGGAACATAAGGGAGGGGGAAACTGGGTGAGAGAGAGGTTTTCTTTGTACCCAATTCAGACATGTCCTCTTGCTCGGTCATTAGGATGCTGCTGACTCACCCCCTCTCACTGTATCGCTCCGGGGCCTCTGGGAAGCTGGAGGACTCCCTGTCTGCAGAGGAATGTGGTGTTGGCCTTTGGTCAATAAAGAGGAGGGGGGTAATGGTACACTAGGCAGCTTTTGAATTGTGGCTTTTTTTTCCAGAGCTTAAATTTATTTTTAATAATTATAATAATAGAAATTGTAGAAATAATAGCTACTAATAAATTATATACTACAATACTAATAAAAATACTAATAAAAAAATTCTACAATAAATAATATACCAAAACAAATTCTAAAATAATACTAAAACGAAAAACATTAATACAAAATAATACTAAAACAAATAATGCTACTAATAAATAATATACTAAAACTACTACTAAAATAATAATAAAAATAATAGTAAAAAAAATACTAAAATAAAGAATAAACAAAAACAAAATAATACTAAAACTAAAAATATTAATACAAAATAATACTAAAACAAATAATGCTTCTAATAAATAATATACTAAAACTACTACTAAAATAATAATAAAAATAATAATAGTAAAAAAAATACTAAAATAAAGAATAAACGAAAACAAAATAATACTAAAACTAAAAATATTAATACAAAATAATACTAAAACAAATAATGCTACCAATAAATAATATACTAAAAATAATAAAAAAATACTAAAACGAATAATGCTACTAATAATATAATAAAATTACAATAAAAAGAAAACTAAAATGAATAATTCCACTAATAATATACTAAAACTAATAATACTACTGATAAAATAATACTAATAAATAATTCAAATATGTATTTCATTCTTTATTGTAACTTACTACTTAAGGTAAGGTTGCCAGTTTGATTGCTCCTCTAAAACCATTGCTGGTGTTCTAAAAATGATAATAAATTTTTTTTAAATAAAGGAGGTGACAGAGGTTTGTGGGAGTTGTAGTCAGTGACTCGTTTTCGGCATGCATTAATTATGAATATATTACGGAAAACCTAGTCAGACTAGAGAAAAGAATTGTAAAACATTACACCTTTTGGCTGATGAATACAAGCCTGGCTGTTTTGGGATACTCTCTCCAGTTGTCATTTCGCCATACCTGCCAAGTGTTCCACATCTAGTAAGAAAGTGCTTATATTGTGTCTTGACATCTTGATTTATTCCCTGTACTTTGAGGTGACCAGGGAACATCCCCAAATGTGCAGTATGAGCCACTGATACACGTTGTGTTTGCTATGGATCACCTTATGGAGACTTTTGCAATAATCGGACTTGGTAGGTGCTGGTAACGCATGTGTCGTTTGTGCTGCACTAGTTTTTATTACTTCTATGTATCATTGGAAAATAGTGATGCACCGAAATGAAAATTTCAGACCGAAAATGCAGGCTGAGCTCGATTGAAGACCGAAACCAAAAATCCATCATCCGAACCAGGGCTTGGAGGCCCGGCCGAGCCCGGTGCTCGCCCAGGTCTCCAGGCCCAGTTTCGGATAACTGATTCTCGACTGGTTTTTTTTTTTCCCCCTTTCGGCCGAAAGCACATTTTTGGCAGATAATCTTGGTGCATCTCTAATGGAAACTCATCATTCTTTACACAATATAACTATATAGGGAGTCCCCGTAAGTCTGGTCCATAGAAGAAAAACACATGCAATTACAGAACCCATTAAAAAATGTAAGGGTATCTATCTGGGGGGTCTATTTGATCAATGTGGGGGATAGTGTGTGTGTGTGGGGGGAAAGGTGGAGTTTAAGGTGGTGTAGCATTGAAAGCATGGCGAGGAGGGGCCACAAAACTTTGATGCTTAGGGCTCCTGTAAATGCTAGGGAAGGCTCTGCTCTAGTCTATACTGAACTGCATTTGGGCAGTGTTGACTGGCGAGTAAACCCTAATGATCGTTGTGAATATATGTTGACTTGTTGGTGGGTCGTAGGTGGGCAAGTGCGGCCCTGAGCCTTTGGCCCAGGACGTTGCATGGTTACCTCGCCACCACCAGCCCAAGGCAAGGCAGTCGTTCAGGTGGAGCTTGCCATCTAAAGCCTTGTTCCACAAAGGTGGCAGCTATTGAGAGCTGTCCATCCTTAAACACAGCCCTCTGCACCCATTGTGATATGTCTGGCACACATGGACAGTTCACGCTTATCCTTGTTTTAAATTGGGGGGACGTGATAACACGAAGGACATCATAAGAGAGATGGGGTGCTATTAAAAATAAAACTGGGTAACTGCCCCTTCTGAGATTGACGTCTGGCTCCTCCACTGTATAGATGCACGTTCCGGGTCTGGTGCTTAAGTCAGCAATGAAGCATCCTGCCTTACTTATCACTGGATGCTGTGCTGTCCCCGGTCATACTCTCCATGTAATTTTAGTTTGCAACAAATGGAAAACCAGACATGACACTTGACAGCTGTGGGATATCTACACCATAAAGCTGTCTATTTGCAGGACACACATACCCCCCCCACTCTTCGTTTAGGACAGCAAAGTGCTCTACAGGAATCCTTAAGCCACCTGACTGTGTTTTGTAAAGAACTGAACAGGACCAATATGGAGTCTTGTGCTCGGGGTCTACCAGTCGGAAGGTCCATTCCACATGTCCAGCATTTTGGTGGCAGCTGTAAACTTGGGTTTTTTGTTTTGGGTTTCTGTACACTTCTACCTTGGTGAACGCATACCTCCAGTTTGGTGGTAGTACTATTATACAGGCAGAGTGTCCCTTATCTGAACTCCTTGGGACCAGAAGTGTTGTGGATTTGGGATCTTTTTGAATATATCGCATACGATAATGAGATATCTCTTGGATGGGATCCAAGTCTAAACACGCCATTCATTTATGTTTCAGGCAGAGCCTGAAGGGCATTTTAACATGATATTAATCATCTTCTCCCTTCACATGGTGTCAGTGGTGGAATTTTATACTTGTGACGTCATGTTGCCAGTCCAAAAGTTTTCAGATTTTGGAGCATTTCGGCTTTCTCTATAGGGATACTCGGCTTCTATTTACCATGGATAAAATACGACATATAAGTTGCCAAAGAGGTTGGTACTAGGTTTGGGGTTAGAGTGTTGGTAGCATTAGAAGGATTTAATGTCAAGACAAAAACCAACAAGCTTAGTAGTGATAAACAATGTGATGCTGGCCAAAACAATGCTTTTTTGGCATTTCACCGGCCATCTTGTTTCTGGACCAACATCATCTTTTAATATTGGACTGTGGTCGATTTAGTTTTTCTTATTGAATCAGCCAATATTTAAAAAAAGATATCGGTCGAACATCTCCGATATTAAATCAAGCCAATAGTCTCTAATTCAGACTTTGAAGTGCCGGATTAGCTACCCCTTGTTGACATCCTTATCTAAACATGGCTGGAGAGCCGGATTGCAGATGATGACGTCTCGAAGGCTGACCGTAGTGAAATCTATGCATTTACTTTACAAAGAGATTGAAATCTGACCCATGAAAAGGAGCCTTGGGTTCATTCGCTCTCTTAATGTATGCCCAGACCCCATTCCCACCTGGGCAAAGGCAAAATAGCACAGATACATAGTCCCCGGACTGCACCAAGGCCTCCAATAACCTCCAGAACGCAGAAGGCTCCAGCCTCGCTACATTAATTTTGCTAGAAAGAAGCTGGAGTCATTGTTTCAACTCCCTCCTGGAGGTAAATAAGATAAGGCGAAGGAATGCTATCAAATGTTTGATTAATGCTTTGTGTGGGTTGTGATGAAATTTTACAAGAATTTGGCACTCCTCCTCCATGCTCCTAGGTGGCTTTGGGTCTGAAAAGTACGATCTTCTGGAAATGGAACCTCCTAAATCAGGGCTGTCAAACTCATGGATCCCCAGATGTTGACGCCTACAGTTCCCTAGAATTCTTTAAATGCAACAGATGGCCAGGAAATCATGGGAGCTGTAGTTCAGAAACATCTGGGGGGGGGCGGAGTTCGACAGCCCTGTCCTAAATTATCTAATATCAGTAAATTAGAAACGAGCTTTAGCATTTTTACAAATTACTTTATTACAGAATCCCACCCCCCAAAAACGTATAATTCCACGATGAAAGAATTGGTTCCATATTTTCCTTTTTGTCAAAGAGGAGGCGGGGACTAGGTGCCCTTCTTTTATATAGAGTGGGGGATGGGTTAATAATGGGACACTTTGCAGTGTGGTGGAGGAGGGGTTGCCATATCGGCCATGCTTTCCTGGACACATATAATTCATTCATCTCACCCCACAACATATATAATCCATATGCTGCAGGTAAGGAATCCCAGGTGACCTGCCTTGATTTCCTTCTTGCAGCATATGAATTATACATGTTGCAGGGCCGCACTTTTCCCTGTGCTCACCACTGCTTGAAATAGTAATATGTGTCCTGGAAAACATGGCCGATCTGGCTGCCCTAGGTGGAGGACATATTTGTATGGGGAGGACTTCCCCTTTGGCCCATCCTTGCCCCTCAACTATATTGTGTGCTCAGGTCTCATCCACCCACTATGGCTCCATCACGTTGAGTTTTAAAGTGGGCTACTCAATGGTCACTTCATGGTACCGAAACCCCCCAAAGAGTCAAATGTGAGCTGTACGTGGTCCCCCCCCCCTCAACATTATTTTTTAAACAATTTTAGAGTTCATTTGACGAAAAAACGGTAATGGAATAAGGGTCCTAACGGGACTTTCCTTCTGCATCTGGGACTGTTGGGAAGTATGCGTTAAAACTCGCCTTTTAATTGGAATCTCCCACAGCCGGGAATGACTTCTGTTTTTTTTTAAAAACCCGATACAGTTATTTAAGGTGAGGAGCTGTCTCCGCGCAGGCCTGCGGCGCTCCCATATATAATTTGCCCCGGCTGTAATTACAGAATCCCTGCAAAGCGGTAACAAGTTGAAGTCGATTATTACGTTGATGTGGTTTTCTTTTCTTTTTTTTAAATGTTTAGCGGCCGTGTGTACCTTCCTCTCGTTTTTTTGATCACAGTGCGCTGTGAACAATTACATAAAACCGCGACCGTTCCATTTCTATTTTCAACTTTAAAGTGACAGTGGCGATACCACTTTGTTTCAGCTGCGCTGGTCTTTAAGAAAATTTCATATAATAAGTGTAAAAATGATGGAACATGCCTGTTGTCGTCACAATTTATCCATGAAATCAGTTTTTTTATATAATGGCATGATGCT
Source organism: Leptobrachium leishanense (assembly GCA_009667805.1). NCBI lineage: Eukaryota > Metazoa > Chordata > Amphibia > Anura > Megophryidae > Leptobrachium > Leptobrachium leishanense. The sequence continues at coordinate 141,261,259 of CM019071.1, forward strand.
GCCATTTGGTGGGCCCCACACACTACCTATGGGGGTTATTGTGGAAGCACCGAAGTTGCTACCAACTGGAAAAATCTCCAATGCTGCAACCATCAAAAACTTGGCATTTCAAAGCGAGAAGCTCAACGACAACAGGAGAAGCTTCCGTGATGAAGCTTCTCCTGCAGCTGTTTTGATTGCCCATTTTTTGTTATCTCACAATGGTGATGTCGGCAAACACAGATACATCCGGAATAATCCCCTACGTCTTGCTATACTTATTTTCCTAGTAATATTTGCACACAAAAATGCTACAGCTGTAATACTATTTATCCCGCACAGAATAATATCATACAGGGCCATCTATGCCCTTGCTAGGCCTTTAGTGGCCCCAAACTACATTTTCTTGGCGGTCCAGTTGGTTTGGGCTAGAAGAGTTTGGAAAATACATTTGTTGGTGCACATGTCTCTCGTGTCCCACGTGAATATCAAGAAATGGGCTCCAGTCCTCACCTCTTGTAGATCAAACCCACAGGCCCCTCAGGAACAAATGGCAAATTAAAATGTGGGGGACCATCGAAGTCCCACTGGTCACTCTTTGAAGTCAACACTGATGTCTTGGTAGTAGAAGAGCTTCCCCGTTAAGCTAAACCACTTTTTCTTCTTTAGTCTTAAAATCTTTTTAAATTGTTCTTCTCTAAAAAAAGATGAAATACTAGAAGGCTGTGGAAGATGATCTTCATGACGACCAAGCTCTGGCTACCTTTAATGAGCCATTGGAGACAGTTCTGAAAGGCCTGACTTGTTTTTTCCTGTTTTAGTCATATGCGAGAGATACGGATTCGGGCGGCCAGGTTGTAGGTCACGTCTGCGGAATCTCAATTAACCCAAACAGAAGTGAGATATTCGGAAAATGCATGTTATCTGGGGTATTAAATGGTGAGACTCCACTCCCCATCGTTTTAGCTTCACGTTCTGGGGACGGTTAAAATTCCTACCTTTCTCAAGACAAGACAAGAGGTCTGGGGAATTTTATCTTTTATGTAGGGTGAGTAGAGGAGACACCAAGGGGCAATTTGTTTAGTCTGGTGCCACTAAATCCAAAATGAGAATATTTTGTCTCTCTCGGCACTTGGAGAGATTAGGACACCTTCTCTTTCTTATTTTAATCTTGGTCATTTGCAAAATGCCAACCTTTCATCTTGGCCACAACGAGAAAAACCTTTTTGATCTTGAAACTGGGGAAAAGAAAAGGAATATTTGCACTTGATATGTTGAGTTACTGGTAGGAATGGTATTATGGCTGAGGAAATTACAGATACAAAAGTCAGGTCTAGGCCTGGAGATCAAAGAAGGTGGAATGAGGATCGGTATTACCGTTAGGTGAGGTGAGGTCAGGCCTAGTTAAAGAGCTAAGGAAGGTTAGACTTGGGGCTAATCTTGGGGGTTTATGATTGAAGTTTGGAATTTATGGCTAGGGTTTGAATACAGATAGTTATGTCTTCATGGCAAGAAAATAAGAGTTAGGAGTCAGTGGCAGTTGTTGTTGGGGCTTGAGGTTTGAATAACAGAATTTGGGTTGGACCAGTTAAGTATGAAGTTGTGGGTTAGGACAGATGATATGATTTAGGTTTGGGGTACGAAATGTGATTGAGTGGAAATTGTTGGAGATGGGTTTGAGGGATAGTGTTGGCCTCATGAGTTGGAATCGGTAATAAGGGAATCAAAGTTGGGGTTTAGGATTGGGATTAACATTCAAATTGTGGGTTTAGGACAGATAAGGGTTAGGTTTGGGGTGTGACTGAGGAATGGGTGTTGGAGATAGGATTGAGGGATGCTGTTGGCCTTGTGAGTTAGGATAAGCAGCAAGTGAGTTAGGGTTAGGGTGTGCGTTGAGATTGGGTTTTGAGTTCTGAGTATAGGATAGATGATGGGTTAGGATCGGGTTTGAATACGAGGACTGTTAGTAATGGAGTCGAGGGATAGTGTTGACCTTGTGGGTTAGGATAGGAGATTACAGTTATGGTTTTGGTTAGAATAAGGGTTTGGTTTTTACTTGAGGGTCGAAGCTGTGGACTACAGGTGAAGTTGAGGATAGAGGATAAGGATTGGGTTTGGGGCTAGAATAGGAGGAATGCGTTTTGGAAATGAAGGGATAGTGAGAGATAGTGTTGACTGTTTGCGTTAGGACGGGAGATAATGGTTATGGTTGGGGATAGAATAAGGTTGGGTTCACTTGAGTTTAGGGGTGAAGTTGTGGTCTAGGGGTAGAGCTGAGAATGAGGATAAAAGAAAAGGGTTTGGGTTTGAGTTAGAATATGACGAGTGTCAGGATTTGACTTGATTATGGTTAAAGATATATATAATCTAAATAAGGTGAAAGAGTTTCAGAGATAGAGGTTGGTTGTTAGCTTTGGTATGTAAGGTTGTAACTTACGTCGTATGGTATCGTTGGTGTCAAAATAAGGAGAATAAGATTTGAGCTCAGGGCTGCGAGGTTAGAATACAGGAGGTGAATGTTGGGGTTAAGAGAGGCCACAGTAGACATTAGACAATAGGTAGCTTTAGAGCATTTAGTAATGATAAACATAGACTAAAAGAAGGAAGAGAAGCTAAAAAGATAAAACCATCCCTTCATCTCCACCATACAGTGATTTTTTTTCATTTAATTCTTTAATTAAACAAGACAAGTCTTCCTTTAAACCCAAATTGATGGTATCAGCGCGCCAGCCTAGTGATTCTGGAAGAGCACCATTACGTCCCACTACGACGGTGATGGTAAATCGAGTCTCTACATTGAATCTCGGCAACCCATCCTCATCTCCGTTCACCGCCAAGAAGACAGTCGTAATCCTGGAAACCTTAAAAACTCTAGAATTAACCGTAATTTGCCATTAGCTATAGCACTTCACATTATTTATAGGGTGACGGCATTTGGTGAATAGTTGGCCCAGCCCTTGGTGGTCTGGAGGGTCTTTTTCAACCTCATCCAAGAAAAATCCATGTAATGATTTGAAATCTTTGATCAATAAATCTCTGTTTATTGTAAGGACCACTCCATGAGTTTAATTGGATATAAATACCTTGGTGTACACCCACCAGCTACGGCTTCTAGACGTGCACTGGCGTGTAAGCCTTCAATACGCGGCATGTCACATAGGGAGGGCTGCGAAACGGCGGGGTGCCCCTCGGCAAACGCATTTCTAGTCTAAAAATCATTAGCAGCTATGTGTTTTATTTCTTTATCTTTTCTAATGTAGCTTTACGTGTTAAAGACAAGCCTCCACCTCTACGGAAAACGCCCCCTGCGGCGAGCACTAATTGCATAATGCTTTGCAATAAATTTACATGCAAGCGGGATATTTTCCTTCTGCTACAAATGCGAGTTAAGGGGGATTTAGGGGGGACTTGAATTTGTCACAAACCCGCAGCCCAATTGACTCCTATCTTTTAAGTCCGGGATCTCAAACTCTGCCCCCCCCCCGGATGTTTATAGCCAGAATTCTTTTGAATGCAATAAATGTCCAGAGAATCCTGGGAGCCGTAGTTCAGGAACATGGGGTGGGGGGGGGCAGAGTTGGAGATGCCTGTTTCAGATCCAGGGTCAGCATCCTCGGCCCTCCAGATGTTTTGAAACCTCTTTTCTCATAAGGTGCTGCCCAACTAATGAGTATCGTCTGAGCAGCATGAACATCTAGAGGGCTGAGGTTGCCGACCCATGCTTTAAATGAAGACCGTACCCAGTGTTTTTATTTTTACGCAGCCCATAATGAGATTTTGGACCTCAAAGTGCAGCACGAGGCTTAGACCAGGGGTAGCAACTTTGGAACTCTAGATGTTTTGGGACTACATCGCTCTTGATATTCAGGCACTCATTAGGTTGGCTGAGCCTCATGGGAGATGTAGTTCCTAAACATCTGTAGCTTCAATGTTGCTGACGCTTGATTTTGAAGACAGCATCTCAAACTCTGGTCCGCCCCAGATGTTTTTGAACCACACTTCCCACGATTCTCTGGCCACCAGACTAATGATGCGTACTAGCCTGATGGGTTTTTTTGCATAAAAAAGGCAAAAGCACAAATACGTTCTTTTTTTAATCATATGTTACATCATACCTCCCAACCGACCCGCATTTTGCGAAACAGTCCTGATTTTTTTGTCCCTTCTTTCTGTGTTTCCTCCCTGGCTTCAGTTTGTGCCTGGCTGTCTGCATCATGTGAATACCCACCTTACATGCCCCTTTTTGTGAGGTTACTAGGGTCACTGGGTCGGCCATGTTCTCCTGGACACATATTATTGTTTCGTGCAGAGGGGCACACAGGGAAAAGTGCTGCCCTGCAGCATGTGTAATTCATATGCTTCAGGAAGGAAATCAAGGCAGGACACCTGGGATTGTTTTTTTCTTACCTGTAGCATATGGATTATACATGGTGTAGGGTGGCATTCTTCCAGCACTGCCCATCATCATGAATACATTATGTGTGTCTGGGAAAAACCTGGCAACCATAGAGGTGGCAGACCTTATTGTCCCATATCTTTCTACTCCTGCTCCATGCACCCCAGTGCAGCCAGCCAAGGCCGTCCAAAGCCATCGCAATGATGCTAGGCAATATTTGAGATGGAAAAACCTGTGTGCAGACTAGAGGTATGCATTCGTTTCGTAATGAATCTCAAATCGTTATGAATTTCGTTATTTCGGAAGTACTTCCGCAATAACAAGTTGATTTAATCCGAATTTAAACGAAATGGTATAAAAGAAATTTGATTCGTTATACTGTTTCACAAGTAAACCATTGATTAAATTATTCCTGAGCAGGATTTGTTTTATTGGGGTTTTATTTAGTGATCTGAAATTCGAATCGATATCAATTATTGAATCGATCCCAACTTACATTACATACAAGTCAGTACTAAAGCAAACGACATTATGAAACAAATCAGATTCGTTTGACGGTTTCACAAAGGACCCCATCCCGGCAAATTGGACTGTGGTGCTGAATCTGTTGTCAGCACCACAGGCCAATGGACAGCTCGATATTTAACCCTAGCTTGCCTTTTAACAGCAGGATTAGATTTATTGGGGCTTTATTTAGTGATCTGAAGTTCGAATCGATATCGAATCGATCACAACTTACAATGTTTTTTTTTAGTGATCCAAGATACAAAACGAAACGACGCAAACCGTAACGAAATTACGAAATGAGATTCCGCAATATAACGAAACAAATTCTTCAGCCGTGCACTCCTCTAGTGTCGAGGTGTTTTTTTTCTGCTTCTTAGCATATCGAATGAGATAAGAATAAACCAGTGTATTATTGGAATGTTCTAACACTTGATGAATGGGGCTTAACCCCTAATAGATACAAACAACTAACCATGAATTCTATCGTTAACTGTCAATTAAAATATCAATTTTTTTTAATTTTTAATTAAAAACAATGACAATACAGTCGTGTGATAGTGACAGATCCAGAATATAGATGAGCAAGAACATATGGTTACATAGTTACATAGGCTGAAAAAAGACATGCGTCCATCGGGTTCAGCCTCTCCCACATAACCTACTGCTGTTGATCCAAAAGAAGGCAAAAAACCCAGTCTGAAATGCTTGCCAATATGCAACATACTGGGAAAAAATTCCTTCTTGACCCCAGAATGGCGTCAGATTTCTCCTTGGATCAAGAAGCTTTTACCCACATATTAAATATTATAACCCTTAATAGTCTGTGTCTTCAGGAAGTCATTCAGTCGTTTTTTAAAAGTCTGTACAGACTCTGACCCAACCACCTCAACAGGCAGAGAATTCCACAGCTTTATTGTTCTCACCGTAAAATAACCCTTCCTATGCTTTAAGCTAAATTTTCTTTCTTCCAGTCTAAATGGATGACCCCGTGTCCTGTGTATAGTCCTGTTAATGAATAGGTTATTGGTTCTTTATCTCAAAGTGATTTAGTCCATACATATACATCCGACTCCACATGACAGAAGAGAATATATATATATATTGGTCTTGATTTTAGTGTATACTCATGTCACCTGTGGTTAATATTTATCAAGGTGCAATCATAGGTTCTTATAAATCTATATTCTGCATCTGTCACTATCACATGTCTGTATTGTCTTCTTTTTTTTAAAATTAATAAAGTTTGATATTTTATATGGCATTTAAAGATATAATTTATGGTTAGTCGTTGGCTTCTAAATGCCCTAAAGTGCCAGAACTGGATTACAAAATCAGGACTGCTGTGCAGAATTCAGGACTGTCGGCAACTATGACCATTACAAGAAGGGATCAATGCATCAGCCCAGCACTTATTCAGGGCAATTCATCTTTTCACTAAGCTGTCAATTCACCAAATACAGGTGAACTGACAGGTAAATACGGTGCAATTCGGCTGTGTTTGGTGGCACCCAAATTGTCCCAGAGGAGACTATTGTGTCTTCTATTCACAGAACGCAGAATTGCGACTAAATTTGGACTACATGCCCTGATTTTCGGTGTTTCAATTCGACAGGTACCTTTTTTTTTATAAAAAAAAAATCCATTAAAGACCATTTACTGTAGATACTCGAGTATACCGCTAGATTTTGGTGACAAAAATTTACCTTAAAATTGGAGGGGTCGCGTTATATTCGAGACATCTGCATCGCGTGTAAAAAAAAACAAAAAAAACTTGACTTGCTGGGGATCCCAAGTCTCCCTGACTATCGGCGGACGACGCACTGGATGAGCCTGCCTGCTGGAGCCGGAGGTCAGAAAACGGCACCTCCCGGCGTGCTGGCTGTTAGTGAATGATTCACTGCGTTGGTCATCTCGCACGTCGCACCGCCGGCCTTCTTATCGCAAGTAAGATGACGGGTGGCCGGCGGCTTCATACTTAGTAACAACTACAATCATTCTAGAACAGAACACCCTGGCCTGTAGGGTAGCCTGACTGTGTTAATAGAACCTGGAAGGATTTTAATGGTTTCCCCAGTATAGTATACTTCTATAATTTTGCTCCTCGCGTTATATTCGAGTCTTGAGTATTCTCACATTTCCATAATAAATCTCTATCCATCTCGTTATATTCGGGTCGCGCTATGCTCGAGTATCTATGGTACTTTTTTTTGCGAAAAACCCTTTTTATTTTTTAAAAGACCTTTTTGTATTTTTTAGACGATATTTTCTAAAATAAATTTTTAATAGACTTTCTTTTATTATTTAGACTCATTTTTAATAAATTTTTATTGATTCAAATTCCTATTTGGAGAATAAGAGTCTTCCTTTTTTTTTTAACCCTTTGAATTCGGTGGAATTCGCCAATGACAATTGTGCGGTTATCGGCGCAATTCAGCGGTTTTTGGCGATGTCTGATAACTACTTCTCCGACTCCAATTTTGGAAAATCCAATGACCCAATCGCTAAATAGTGAATTCACCGTATTTTTGGCGAAATGCGTCGGATTGGGCCAAACAAGCGAAAGACTGAAATTGTACGCAGTTTTGGTGCTTTGTGAATAGACCCTCAAGTCTAGTTGGTCCAAAACCAGTAAAACATCTGGCTTTATTATTAACGTGACTTATATACGGCGTAAAAGATGACTCCGACAAGTCCCCTTTAAATACCCCTTATCCGCTGATGCAAACAGTGTCATAATATGTTGTTTACGAGTTTACCGTGGTCATCTGGACCCATACACCTCCTGCCTGACGATTTTCCATGGGCAGCCACCACCACAAAGCGCTCTTCATACTCAAGCGGGTATGTGGAGACTGTCAGAACAATAGCTGGAATAGCCTCCTAAATATCCTCGCCCCCTCCTTTTCCCACCCCTCATTGCTATGATCTGTGTTCTTCCCCCTGGAGTTTTCTCATCCTGTGCAGTTTTAATATAATGCATTCTTTTGTTGGCGATGGGAATATTGCTTTTTGTGAGCCCTTGGGGGATAAAGTGATTCATTATTGAAATATCTTCCTCGTAATGCGCTGCTTGGGACGTTTCTTTGGCTCTGGCACAGACTTCAGTGCGCTCGTTATCAGCCCCTTCAGATTTCTAGATTGCAATATTTTTCCACGATAAATCACCGTTACTGTGTCAGTAGTGAATGAACGCACGGAAACACCTATAGCATTTACTTAAAAGGCACAGAGTGGGACAGACTTAGTATCGTAACGTCCTGTGACTTGATATGGGATTTAATGACGCAGCTGCAGTCACCAAAATTGTAGATGTGCGCTTCAGATTATTATTATTATTATTCTTTATTTATAAAGCGCCAGCATATTCCGCAGCGCTGTACAATAAGCACAGTATAGACAGGGTTACAATACATTGAACAACATTTGACAAACAGTACAGGAGGAGATGAGGGCCCTATTCCCGTAGGAACTCACAATCTAGGAATCTCATAATCCTCCGTCAGTCTGTCCTGTTCTCTGTGATATTAAAGAATTAAACCACAGAACTCCATAGCAGTAAAACTCACATTCAAACACACTGCACATTACTGTGTGTTTTATATCTGTGGAGCTCTGTGATACACTCATACACCACTGCACATTACTGTGAGTTGTATAGCTGTGGAGCTCTGAGATACAGTAATGTGTGATGTGAATAAGCGTATCAGAGAGCTTCACAGCAATAAAACTCACAGTATTGTGCGGTGTGTCTGATCGTATCACAGAGCTCCACAGCAATAAAACTCACAGTAATGTGCGTTGTGTCTGATCGTATCACAGAGCTCCACAGCAATAAAACTCACAGTAAGGTGCACTGTGTATGAATGTGAGTTTTACTGCTGTGAAGCTCTGTGATGCGCTCATACATACCGTACATTACTGTGAGCTTTATTGCTATGGATCGCTGTGATACACTCATATAAACCGCACCTTACTGAATCACAGAGCTTCACAGTAATGTGCGCTATCATCACAGAGCTTCACAGCAGTAAAACTCACATTCTTTTAATGTTGTGGAGCTCTGTGATGCACTCCTATAAATAGCACATTCCCGTGAGTTTTATTGCTGTAGAGCTCTGCAATACTCTCATACACATCACACATTACTGTATCACAGAGCTACACAGCAATAAAATACACAGTAATGTGCAGTGTGTATGAAATGCGATTTTTAGTGCTGTGAAGCTCTGTGATACGCTCATAGACACCACATATTACTGTGAGCTTTATTGCTGTAGAGCTCTGTGATAAACTCAACACCACACATTACTGTGTGTTTTATTGCTGTGGAGCTCTGTGATACCCTAGTACACGCTGCACATTACTATATCACAGGGCTCGGCAGCAATAAAACTCTCGCTTATGCACACCGCACATTACTTTGAGTTTTATTGCTGCAGAGCTCTGTCATACTCTCCTACACATTGTACATTGCTGTAGCACTGCAGCAATAAAACCCACGGTAATGTGCGATGTGTATGAGCGAGCGTTTTATTGCTGCCGAGCCCTGTAATACAGTAATGTGCGCTGTGTATGAGAGTATTGCAGAGTTCCACACAGCAATAAAACTCACGCTCATACACACCGTGGCACACATTACTGTGAGTTTTATTGCAGCAGAGCTCTGTGATACTCTCATACACGTTGCGCATTACTGTATCAAAGAGCTCCACAGCAATAAAACTCTCGCTCATACACACTGCACATTACTGTATCACAGAGCTTCTGTATATGCTGCAGATCTAGTTATCCTCTGCAGACAGTCCTGATCCTTATTCTTAATATTATTACTCCGGACCTGTGGAGAGCCTACTTTGTATTTTAATATACCAGACAAAACCAACAGCCTGGGGGTAGTAAAACATTTTATTTTTTTACTAAACCACATGTTCCCAGATGGCTGGAAAAGGCACTGACGGCGCAATATTGTTGGCCGCTGTAGCTGTATTGGGTTACAGTGGATGCCAAATAATACATTTTAAAATGTTTCCCATGGAGGATTGACTTTAAAACTTTCCACAGATAGAAGTCGTCAGAAAGTAGCCCCGGCATAAAAGGAACGCGTAAAGGAATTAAATGATTCCGTCTTTGCGTTCAGTGGCAAAGCGCTGCAGGCGTGCTTGTTAAACGGCGAGTACCAATATCCACTAATTTATACTCGTGGGTACACTATGTGTTACATTACACCCCTCAGAGATACATCGGCTATCCACCGTATCGGTAATTCCTGGTGACAAGTAATTTTGTATATGATAAGACGAGAAATGCTTCTGTGATAATGAAACCTCAGACGCCATGTAAAAGTGATGCCTGGTGCAGGGAGGACAGCAGTTACTCGCCTCCAGGACACTTTGTCCTAATTTACTGAAGTATTTTTGCTCCTGTCTGCAAGCTCGGCTGCCACAAACCACTCTATTCCCTAAATCCTCTGCAAACCAACCCATAAAATACTTCTGCCTGCTTATATGCACCCTGAGGCCGGAGAGGAAGCAAGAGTGAAACTAATTAACGCTGGGCTTAGCTCTAAACAGCTTAAATTGGAGACGTGGTATTCCGATAACAGCTGTGTACGCAAGGCTCGTTCTGGGTCAAAGAGAATTCTTTTGAGGACATCTTGTCCAGGACTTTGCAGGACAGGACAGTTATTACTGTGCTTTATTTTGTAGGCAAAAGCAAATAGAGCTCCACAGCTAAAAAAAACTCAGTAATGTGCTGTGTGTATGAGCGTATTACAGAGCTCCACAGCTAAAAAAACTCAGTAATGTGCTGTGTGTATGAGCGTATCACAGAGCTCCACAGCTAAAAAAAACTCAGTAATGTGCGGTGTGTATGAGCGTATCACAGAGCTCCACAGCTAAAAAAACTCAGTAATGTGCTGTGTGTATGAGCGTATCACAGAGCTCCACAGCTAAAAAAAACTCAGTAATGTGCGGTGTGTATGAGCGTATCACAGAGCTCCACAGCTAAAAAAACTCAGTAATGTGCTGTGTGTATGAGCGTATCACAGAGCTCCACAGCTAAAAAAAACTCAGTAATGTGCTGTGTGTATGAGCGTATCACAGAGCTCCACAGCTAAAAAAACTCAGTAATGTGCTGTGTGTATGAGCGTATCACAGAGCTCCACAGCTAAAAAAAACTCAGTAATGTGCTGTGTGTATGAGCGTATCACAGAGCTCCACAGCTAGAAAAAACTCAGTAATGTGCGGTGTGTATGAGCGTATCACAGAGCTCTATAGCTAAAAAAACTCAGTAATGTGCTGCGTGTATGAGCGTATCACAGAGCTCCACAGCTAAAAAAACTCACACTCATACACACTGTACATTACTTTGAGTGCTATTGCTGTGGAGCTCTGTGATACGCTCATACACACAGCTCCACAGCAATAAATCTCAAAGTAATGTGCAGTATGTATGAGAATATCACAGAGCTGCAAAGCAATAAAACTCACAGTAATGTGCAGTGTGTATGAGCGTACCACAGAGCTCCACAGCAATAAAAGTCATCATAATATGCTATTATATGCTAGAATGTTATTGCTGTGGATCTCTGATATGGCCATACCCGGTCAGAATTTTATTGCTGTGGAACTCTGATATGGTCATACACACATTACGGCGAGTTTTATTGCTGTGGAGCTCTGTGATACACTCATAAACACTGCACATTATTGTATCACAGAGCTCCACACCACAGCAATAAAACTCGCCATAATGTTTGTATGACCATATCAGAGTTCCACGGCAAAAAATTCTGCACGTTATGGTGAGTTATATTGCTGTGGAACTTTGTGATACACTCATGCAATAATGCGAGATATGTATCATAGAGCTCCACAGCGATAAAACTCACCATAATGTGCAGATTTTTTTGCTGTGGAACTCTGATATAGTCATACAAACATTACGGTGGGCTTTATTGCTGCGGAGTTCTGTGATACAATAATGTGTGGTGTGTATGAGTGTATCACAGAACTCCGCAGCAATTAAGCTCACAGTAATGTGCACTGTTTATAAATGTATAACAGATTGCAACATCACTGAGATTCACGATGAGTATCTTCAATAATAATTCCTAAATATAGAAACATAGAAACATAGAAAAATGTCGGCAGATAAGAACCTTTCGGCCCATCTAGTCTGCCCAATTACATGGATACTTTACCTGGATTTATCTTTTGTTTAGGATAGCCTTATGCCTATCCCATGCCTGCTTAAATTCAATTACTGTTTTGGCCTCTACCACTTCTACTGGAAGAACCCAATATTTCCCTTAAATGTACGTGTCCCTTCAAGTTGCTGCAGACCCGTTTAGTCGAAAAATGGGTTAATGTTCTTTAAATGCAGACAATCTGGTGATTTCATAACCCGCTCTGAGCCTTGCCCAATGTATTAATAACAGAGGAGCTGTCTATCCTGCGAGGTTTGCCCATATATTACGGGCCTGTCAGCTCAAGTTTGATGGATATTGGGGGGAATAGGAAACTTTAGTAACAAACAAACAAATATATTTCATAGCTGACAGGTATGGGTTTTTTTATCATTATTTTTTTTGTTAGTTTTCCAAAGCTACTCAAAAAAAAAAGAGAAAAAGATTTGCAGCCTCCCTTATGCTTTTTGGAGAAATTCCAGGGAAGCATTCCTGAAGGCCTGATGTTGCAAAGGTCAATCGTTACAATCAGAGAGGAGGATAAAGCTTGGCCGTCCTCCTTGGAAGGGGTTCAACTTAGATTTTGTGGGGAGGCCCCGATGTGTATCCCGCTGTGATTGCGCTGAACGTCGTCTCTCTCCAGTGTGATGTTCCATCAACCACACAATGACAGCAGAACCACTGCCTGCACAAGGTATATCTCCTTTCAGGAGGGACATTTTGGCAAAACGACCCAACTTATAAGGCCAAACCATCTAAAAACCCAACCATGATGACACCCCTGTTTAGGTTTTGTAGCAAGAATAGGACATTTTTGAACGTTAGAACAGGAAGGTCTCAAAGTTTTCCTTTGTCGTTTTGCAACAATATTGGGTTTTGAGGTTCTGTACGGAATGTCACCTCCTTAGAGTAGGGCTGTCAAACTCCAGCCCCCAGTTGTTTCTGAACTACAACTACCATGATTCCCTGGCCATCTGTGGCTGTGGTTCCCCAACCGCGGTCCTCAAGTACCCCTAACAGATCAGGTTTGCCAGAAATCTGTAGCACAGCTCAGGTGATATGATTTACTGCTCAGTGATTGCAGGATTCAGTCAGTTTTTCTCCAAGGTATTCCTTAAAACCTGGCCTGTTAGGGGTCCTGAGGACCGCGGTTGGGAACCACTGATCTATGGCATTGAACGAATTCTGGGAATTGCAGGCATCAACATCTGGGGGGGGGGGTCTGTGAGCATGACGGCCTTGTCCTAGACAATCTGAAACGTGCAGAACAAGGGGGCTGCCCTCATCCTAGACATCCGTACTTCATCAGGTGCTGCCGAAACCAGTTACTACAACAGAGCAAGTAATCCTTAACATACTTATTTATGTCTAATACGTTAATTACACGGTGGAGTCACAGGAGTTTATTTATAACAACGTCTTAAGCTTCTGTTAACTGGAGTCACCCCATAGAAAAAATATATATATAATGTATCACACTTGGTTATGTCATAACCTGAGATAAATCTGCCTCTTGCTTAAACATGTCTCCTTTCTGTGATTCGAAGTAGTAGGAGATAAAAATAAAAGTGTGCTCTCCTATGCATTCATGATCCATAGATGCCGTGTTGTGACAGCGTCAGGAATGTTGTAACTATTCTACTCGGATTAAAAGAAGAAATCCACCAACGGCGTCATGAATAACTTGATCCTCGTGTGTTTTGAGGGATGCCAGCAATTTTTTGTTCCTAGACTCGCATTCCGATTAATTTTTAAGGGCAACGAGGAATTTACAAAATTAACATTAAGAGAAAAGTTTGGCGAAGCTCTGAAAGTGTGGCAGTTGCTATGGAAACCAACAAAATCAATAGGGGCATGCCTTCGGTTTGCATGGCGGACGTGTCGCTCTTAGAGCTCAGTTCCTCTTCAATGTTTTAAGAAATGTTTATCCTATTGATCATCAACACCTGTGACGAATCAATTCGAAATGATTCGAATCGATAAAATTATAATTTCAGAGTGAACAGTGAAAAACCAAACAAAACTAAAAACATATGCCTGGTAAACTAATCCATAAACCAAATGGGTCCCAATTTAAGGACATATGTGTTTTCCATGACGTTCTCCTAATTTTACAAATGTGGTTGTGATTTTATATTATTATTCAAAATTAATGTAGCTAATAATAGAGAAGATAAGGGATTACCGTGCATAGTGCTGTACAACTGTACTCACTGATAATAGAGGAGGTAAGGGACTACCATATATATAGTGCTGTACTCCTTGATAGCAAAGGAGATAAGTGGCTACTGCCATGCACAGCACTCTGACTAAATTCATTAATAATACTGGAGGTAAAGGACTACCATGGATGGTGGTCTATAATTGGACTCCATAATAGGGGAGGTAAGGGACTACAATGCACAGTGCTCTATGACTAAATTCATTATAATAGAGGAGATAAGGGACTACAATGCACTGTGCTCTATGACTAAATTCATTATAATAGAGGAGGTAAGGGACTACAATGCACTCTGCTCTATGACTAAATTCATTATAATAGAGGAGATAAGGGACTACCATGCACAGTGATTTATGACTAAATTCATTATAATAGAGCACTGTGCATGGTAGTCCCTTATTTCCTCTATTATAATGAATTTAGTCATAGAGCACAGTGCATTGTAGTCCCTTATCTCCTCTATTATAATTAATTTAGTCTTAGAGCACAGTGCATTGTAGTCCCTTATCTCCTCTATTATAATGAATTTAATCATAGAGCACTGTGCATGGTAGTCCCTTATCTCCTCTATTATAATGAATTTAGTCTTAGAGCACAGTGCATTGTAGTCCCTTATCTCCTCTATTATAATGAATTTAGTCGTAGAGCACTGTGCATGGTAGTCCCTTATCTCCTCTATAACTAAAATCTTTATAATAGAGGTGTTAAGGGATTACATGCACAGTGCTCTATGACTAAATTCTTTATAATAGAGGAGATAAGGGACTACAATGCACACTGCTTTATGGCTAAATTCTTTATAATAGAGGAAATAAGGGACTACCATGCATAGTGCTCTATGACTAAATTCATTATATTAGAGGAGATAAAGGACTACAATGCACAGTGCTCTATGACTAAATTCATTATAATAGAGGAGATAAGGGACTACAATGCACTGTGCTCTATGACTGGACTTGTTAATTTAATTTTAAAAAAAAGATATGAACTCGTCATAAAAGATTTTTAATTTTTTTTTTCCTTTCTGAATTTTATCGGTTCACAAGTAAACAGAGATGTAAACAATTCACTTTATGCTACTCTACTCATGAGGATAACAATGTCCTGTGCTGCTGAAATTCACGGCTGCAGTACAGTCTAGGTTGGTCTACATAGTATTCAAGTAATATCCTGTATAACTGTGGGGTCGTTTCGCATGCATTCGGCAACAAGGGCTGTACATTAACATCTGCATTCAATATGAGCGCCAAAAATTCTCAGATCGACCAATTAATGTAAACAAGATGTTGATAAAGCTCAGACTTTCCAGTTCAGATCTTCCATGATATGAAAACATTGAAAGAATATAAAAGTACATTTTTAATTACGTGGTGTTAGTTCTGCAAAGCAAAGCATTATGGGAGTTGCAGCCTAGAAGGTTCTGGGTTACCTGTTTGGACCCCCCAGTTCTTGCTCCCCCATTTTTACTTACTGCCGAGGCCTAAATATCACACCAGTCCATGTATGATCATAGATGCACCTTGTAACGAGAAAATTATTTTTCGCTCCTGTGTTAAACAAAACTTTCATCATATTGTGGAAATGCGGAATATGCTGCGGAATATGCTGGCGCTTTATAAATAAAGAATAATAATAATAATAATATTGTGTTATTTTGCAATTTGAAGCAATGAAACCATAGTTGCCTTTGCTGTAGGCCCTGTTAGCCTTTTCTACCCTCTTGATAAGACATGCGTACGTCGGCTTATTGGCTTGTGTGCACTACAAATATATCCTTGGCTTACAATTGTAAACCTCATTCCAGCTCCATGACGCCACTGTGCTCCTTTTTATTGAAGTTCTTACCATTCCTTCTATTCTAGACATCGCCCTCCGTTACCAGAAAGTCATCTCCGGGGGGATCGGAGGGGGATAAGTATGACAGTAAACTGTATTTTAGGTCAAAAAGTACATGTGCAGCTGTTAACGCGATGATCTCATGATCCATTGTCATTTACACGGATCGGATTCCAGCTCTCGCTAAGGTCTCGGCCATTTAATGACCATGGTTGAGGCTTCTCGCCCACCTTTTGGGTCAAACTATGACGTTTATGATCCTGTTTCTGCTCAGAACCTTCAAGACCTTTCACTTGCAAACCTGTATAGGACTTTTATCTCCACAAGAGTTTGACTTGCTATGGGTTAGGTTCTACCACACATCCAAATTATTGTTACTAACGACCAGTACAACCAACTGGTCGTTAATATTAATGAGTTAGCCGTTAAGTATAATGGCATGACATGCCAAAGCTTCCCACCCCAAAGAGCAGGACACGGTGTACACATGGTTCCCTGTGTCTTTTCACTTTCCTTTGCGTGAACCCACTGGGCTCAAGCATTTTCCATGGAGTGGGTTCAACTGGAAACACTTTTGCTGGTGTCTATTAACAGCTCCCTAATATTATCAGTCGACTCGACATGCTAATATAGTAGCTCATTTGTAATAGAACAGATGGTTAATCTGCAGCTAGGGCCCCCTTGTGTTGACTATTTTCAGTAGAGGTATGCACGGTGGAAAAATTGGTTTGTTTATTACGTTACGAACATATTTAGTGTGAAACGAAATACGTTACTATCTTGATTAGTTTTGCTTCATTATTTTGTTTCGATTCGAAATGATGCAATCGATAAGACATGTTTTGTGGAAATAAAGTTTAATATCATATAACCCTACCGGCCACTTTATTAGGTACATCTTGCTAGTACCGGGTTGGACCCCCTGTTGCCTTAATTCTTGGTGGCATAGATTCATTAAGGTGTTGGAAACATTCCTCAGAGGTTTTGGTCCATAATGACATGATAACGTCACGCAGTTGATGCATATTTGTCGGCTGCTCATCCATGACACGAATCTCCCATTTCACCACATCCCAATGGTGCTCTATTGGATTGAGATCTAGTGAGTATGGAGGCCATTGGAGTACCGTGAACTCATTGTCATGTTCAAGAATCCAGTTTGAGATGATTTGAGCTTTTGACATGGTGTATTATCCTGCTGGAAGTGGCCATCAGAAAATACGGGTACACTGTGCTCATAAAGGGATGGACATGGTCAACAACAATACTCAGGTAGGCTGTGGCGTTTAAACAATGCTCAATTGGTACTAAAGGGCCCAAAGTGTGCCAAGAAAATATCCCCCACACCATTACACCACCACCACCAGCCTGAACCGCTGATACAAGGCAGGATGGATCCAAGCTTTCATGATGTTTACGCCAAATTCGGACCCTACCATCTGAATGTCGCAGCTGAAATCGAGACTCATCAGACCAGGCAACGTTTCTCCAATCTTCTATTCTCCAGTTTTGGTGAGCCTATGGAAATTGTAGCCTCAGTTTCCTGTTCTTAGCTTACCGGAGTGGCACTCGGTGTGGTCTGCTGCTGCTGTAGCTCATCTGCTGCTGCTGTAGCCCATCTGCTTCAAGGTTGCATGTGTTGTGCATTCAGAGATGGTATTATGCATACCTCAGTTGTAACGAATGGTTATTTGAGTTACTGTCGCCTTTCTATCATCTCGAACCAGTCTGCCAATTCTCCTGATCTCTGACATCAACCAAATATTTACATCCACACAACTGCCTCTCACTGGATATTTTCTCTTTTTTGGACCATTCTCTGTAAACCCTAGAGATGTTGTGCGTGAAAATCCCAGTAGATTAGCAGTTTTTGAAATACTCAGACCACCTGGCACCAACAACCATGCAACGTTTAGAGTCCCTTAAATGTCCTTTCTTCCCCATTCTGATGCTCAGTTTTAACTTCAGCAAGTCGTCTTCACCGCGTCTAGATGCCTAAATGCATTGGGTTGCTGCCATGTGATTGGCTGATTAGCAATTTGTGTTAACAAGCAATTGAACAGGTGTACCTACCTAATAAAGTGGCCGGGGAGTGTATACCTTTTCAGTTTTAGACGGTGGTCAAGTGATCGCCGAGGGAAGGATCTGATGGGCTCGAAAACTGCCGTTTTGAGGCAATTTCATAATTTTTTTTATAAAAAGTATCGACTTTAAGAGTTTAAAACTTACAGCCAAGGAATGAAGTGACAGCTCGCCATGATTTCCATCAGTTAACAGGCTTGCACAGTCAGTGTTTTATCTTGAGGGTACGGCAATGTTAACTCTTGCCTTGGTTAGATCTTTGCTCCCAGCTGCAATATTTTAGAAATGCTTTCTTCTTTTTTTCTTTTTTTTTTTAGGAAAAAAGTTATTTTAGAAGGAAGCTTACAACTTTAGACAAAATACGCTCGGGGCGTAAATAATGTGTAGTTCTTTTAGCAACAAAGAAGCTGCATCCCTTCCTTTCCTTCTGTGCCACGTGAGGTGCCATGAAAATACAAGGATCGTCATTCATTCGGTTCATCTCTACGTCTGTACTATTTGCCAGTGCCACCGTGTTTACAGCGGACGTCTTGCCTGCACTCTTATCCCCATACCCTCCTGTTGCTGCTTCTTTATGCGGAGTTGCTAAATCCCATCAGATCACAGGGTGGGTAGTAAAGAGAGTGTCTCCTCTGGCCGGCACGCTCCGCTGTCATCCAGGATGGTTTTTTTTTTTCTTTCCGGGGGAATTAAAAAATGACTGGCATTTAGGCTCTTGGCAGGCTGCCACCGGGACACCCTTTCCATGTGAATGAATTGACTAAGCAACATGTAACCCCCTCAGCTTCTACAACATGATATCAGCTGCCCATAACGTAATGGTTTGGCGAAAGGGAATTCGATGAGAAGATAACATTTTTGTGGGTTCTTTTTGCCTCCGAACATATGATTGTAAAATATAAGATGGGGAGATGGATTGTTTTCCTTAGAATACATTTATAGGGACATTTGTAGTCCTCTTCTGTCTGTAAAGGTTAGTAGACCATTACCAGTAAAGACCAAAAGCTGGCGTCCAATCCTACACTTCACCCCAATTTCAGGTCGTCAGGATTAAGGGGGATACTATTCAGGATTCACGATACCGAGGAGAAAGGGGTTAATAGTCATAGAGTGTGTGTTGTGCATGAATAGCAGCCTTTTCTACTCATAGACCCTTTATGTTAGGGGAACCAGATGTAGTAGGACAAGTGTTGAGGTGGAGTTGAATAGTGTAGGACATGTAGTGGTGATTAAAAAATGTCATGTTCCATTTGGAGATATTTGTGAATACCTTCTCACAACCGTGTTACAACTTGCAAAGATACAGTAAAAACATCAAAGATATGGCCAAATTATTGAGAATGCAATGTAGGAAGATGGTAATGTCCCAGGAGGTTGTTTGCTTAGGGATAGTCTAGATCAGAGACCTGAAACGCTGGCCTCCCAGATGTTTTTGTCACTTACAACTCGCATGATTCTCTGGCCATCTCTTGTACCGAAAGAATTCCTAGAATTGTAGGCTATCAAGTCAACATCTGGGGGGGGGGGTGCTGGAGTTTGAGATCCCTGATTTAGATGAATAGTATAGATTGTAGGTGGTGCTGTGTGGGCAGGGGCATAACTGCCATTTCACCACTTGGTTTTGGCAGTGCGCCACTGTAACGTGCTGGCGACCATAGCATTAATGGATTGTTACCACCCATGTACCGTGAGGACATCACTGTGCATGTGCAGCGATGACATCACAATCCATGCACTGCGCGTCCGTCAAACCATGTATGCACGGTGGTCACCGGTCATTGTCGGCAGCCATTTTTGCTATGGTCGTTGGCATAACCGGCAAATCAGGTTCTCGTTGCCACTTTTCTTGACATTCCATTTGGCGTGGACACCCTTCTGGTTCCCCTTTGGTACACCATTGACCCGGAGGGTTGGGGATGTCTCCTACCTTCGGGATTCTTTGCATTTCTCAGGAAATGTTGCATAAAACATGAATCTTTGCCAAGGTGGAGCGTTAACTTTTAGCATGTGATAGATACAAGCTTGTCAAACAAATAAGTAATAAAAATCCCAGGAAATACCAAAATGTGGCCCTTCCCCCAAATCAAACCAGTCTGCATACGAATAATGAAACATCGCCATTAAAAGCATACCGAGTGATTGTCATGATGTCAAGCTAACAGTAATGGGAGTAGAGCGTAGGACTGGTTTTATTGGTTAAAAGCGCTTTAATAGCAGAGACGGGTATCAGGGCTGTGGACATATTTGCAGAAGTACTGAAAATGACATCTGGTTATTTCGTATATAAATATGAAATATGCCATTTATTAAAATAGTTTGTTTATTTTTACATTGATACATCAATCCCCTCAGAATTTATTGTTTGTATCATGGATTGCAGCAAATGGCATTTTTAGTTGCATAAATAAATTCTATTTCCATTTCATTTATGCCACTTTCTAATTATGCGTGGAGCCTGCATCGTAATATTTTATCCCCGTGATTCGGTTTCCAAGAACAGAATTATCTGTAAGTGTCTGTTACGGAAGATGTCGGCGAATCTGGAAATTGACATTAGCTTTGTAGTCATTTTTTTTCATATTTCTTGGGTATTTTTTTTTATTATTTGCAACGCAACCCTAAAGCTAAGGGGTTAAGTGTTTTTGAGCTTCTTTTCTTTCTTTATTTAGCATAAAATTTGGATACATTTTTAAAGGTCCAACTAAGGCTCCCAGTTTGTCTTCAGCCTAAGGCAGGGGTCATCATGGGAAAACACTGGTGCATGGTATCCTATGGGGCAGGAGCCAGCAATCTTGGTCCTCCAGATGTTTTGCAACTGCATCTCCCATGATCCTCAGCTGCTCATTAGTTTGTTCGAGCCTCAAGGGAAAGTTCCAAAACATCTGGAAGGCCAAGGTTGCCGACCCTTGGCTTCGGGACTCAGGCCTGAGTGAGCATGAGTTAACATGAGTGTGTTTTCTAATTTCTCTCCTGGCCATCGAGTTATTTAATCATTAACCTGCCTGGTGGTGTTCCATCCCAAGTGTGACTCGGGGTTAAACTTCGCTACCGCGATCGGTAACCCCGAGCCACACTCGGGCTGGATGCATACTCACCGCATCCTTCGCTCTCTCGCCGTCTCCACAGTCACCGCAGTGTGATCGCGGCAGCCGGTGACTTGCTTCCTGGTTCCGCTCCCTGCGAGTCACACAACGCAGGGGGGCGAGACCAGGTGGCAATTTCAAAAATGAAAAAAAAATATTACAGTAAAAAAAATGTTTTCAATAAACTTTGCTGTGCGGTGGGTGCTGGGATTCCTGTGCAGTGGTACACTCCTTTGCCAAAGTAATACAGGACACGGGGTACCAAAAAAGAGTATTTATTCTCAAAGCAGCTTTACAGAAATAAAAGGCGAATAAAAATAATTTCTAAAATGTAATAAGGCTTTGCAATACAAGTTTCGCTGGTGCTTGCCCAAATCCAACAGCGAAACTTGTATTGCAAAGCCTTATTACATTTTAGAAATTATTTTTATTCGCCTTTAATTTCTGTAAAGCTGCTTTGAGAATAAATACAATTTTTTGGTACCTCGTGTCCTGTATTAATTTGGCAAAGGAGTCCACATCTGGACAGGAATCCCAGCACCCAGAGGAAAGAGGCATGTTTTTGGTTTGATTATTTTATTGAATATAATTTATTTCCATTACTTTGGATAATTATTTTTGGGATAATAAATTATTATTTCGTGTTTCAAACCTTCTCTGACTCCGTGTGTTTACTAGACTCTTGCTTGCACGGATTTCAGTGACTTATTCCTACAGAATACAGGCTTACTATATAAAACACCACATTTCCTTTCCAAAAAAATTGAAATGCTTTTAGACACAAAATTAGACCGCCAGGGAGGTTAAGGAACCCCAACAGTGTGTGAAACCTGTGACATCTTTTGAGATGTAGCAAAGACGTACAAAAGGATTTTTTTTTAAATTAAAAGCTCTATTTTAGTCTATTGACTGATTTTTTGGGGGGGGGGAAATCGGCTGATTCGGTTGAAAGTTTTTGTCCAGAGCTGATATTTGAAAAGTGCAGCAGGTCTAGGAAATAAAAGAGGTCCGGTAAAACGTCCCGAAAAAGCTTATCATCAGCCATCATCATACAGACTTGTACTATTAAACCTGCATATTCGAAAAATCCGATTTTTTTAAAAAAATAGAGGGAATTTAGATTGAAAACTATTCCCTGCCTGAATATTCATTTATTGCCTTTTGCGTCTGTAACTTGTATGGAGATTTGCATACCAAGAAATTTGATTGAACCAAAATAGCCAATATTTCCATTTATAAAGTATGACATTGAGAGCCAATATATGAGCCAAATTTTTTTATCAGGAATCAAGATGCCAGTAAGCATGAATTTGTACTCATTTAACCAAAAAATGGGCAAAATGCATGCAAAAAAGGTGACACTTTCAGTTACAGAGCTGAATTAAACCAAGTTTCAGAGGAGCCTAAATTTAGTGCAGTATAAAAGAGGCACGGCGATGGGTATCAGCTTCGCACTTCTCATTTGACCTTTGATCGTTTGCTTTCCTAAAATCACACTACAGTCGAAATCTGATAGCTTGTAGGATCTCTGTAAATGAAATGGGACACGGCATGAGTTCACACTTTTGTTTGCTCAAGTGATAGTATTTTTATGTGATTGCCAGGAAGCCGGCACGGAGCTCCTTTTAGGTCTTTTATAGAAAGTAATGACTTTTATCTTTGGGATACCTCTTGAATTTGCAATGTGAGTGACTACTTTAAAAAACCTGAAATGACCCATGTGGGTTAATTATGTTCTATATTTTTTCTCTTTTTTCCCCACAGCTGAACCAGCAGATATTTTGAAGGTATTAGATTTTCACAATTTACCTGATGGTCTTGTAAAAACGACGGGATTTTGTGCACAAAGAAAATCTTCCAAGGGACCAGATGTGGCATACAAAGTGACAAGTGATGCTCAGCTCAGCGCCCCCACCAAGCAATTGTTTCCTGGTAAGAAAAAAAATTAAATGACTGGTTTATGGCTTTAACCGTTGCATCTGATTAATATTACATTTAATAGTAGTATCATTCATCACATACGGTGGTTAATTAACCTTTATTAAGTATTCCTCTAGAATAAAATTACACTAAATCTCTCTTATATTTGTACCTTTTCAGTTTTAAATTTTTAATTTGGTTTTTAAGTGAGATTAATATTTTAGCTAAACAGTGCGAAAAGGAAAGAGCTGGCTTCACAGCTTCTGCATAAAATAATATGTGCAATATAATGTAATACTTTGTACATATAGGTTCCAGTGTACGTTTAGTTTTTGTTAATTTTTTTTATCGAATTATGGAATAAACGATAACAACATTTCAATAAAATATGTCACAAAATAATGGGGAGGGAAAAAGGAGAAAGAAATTGTCACCCAATCCCCATGAGGGATACATGAAAGTCATCAGGAAGAAGAATGAAAGAAATAAACATAATATGAAAGGAGAAAGAGAATGTCAAACCTCACCATGAGGAAACCATAAAAATCATCAGAAAGAAGAAAGGAAAACATATTCATCAATTTATACAAATATTGTGTTTAAGTGAATGAGTAAGTCATCCAGTAACTGGAAAAGTGGTTAGTAGAGCAGTCAAGGAAATTCGTGGGTGCCATGACCGGCATAGTTGCAACAGTTAAGTGGTCCAAGGGGATCAGATGACCTCATATTTAGGTAGCTTGATTCCATCGAAAGGTGGAGCTGTTCCATTTCCTGGACTCTTCCCACACTGACGATCCAGCCCTGGAGAGCAGGAGATCACCTCTTCTTCTGAAAAGAGGTTTTCAGAGATTTGGCTGCATATGGAAGATGTACAAACAGAAATCGGAGACTGGAGATTTTATCACGGTGAAGGAGAATCAGCTCCATATTGATACTGAGCTCCTATCAGTGATTTGTTGTATTTGCTATCCAGTACTGTCCCAATATGACATAGTGGATGGAGAAGACCAACATAAATGGGGAACATTTCCTGGGCCTCTGCAACAGCTCCAACAATTGGGGAACTGTGGAAAAAAATGACTGTTAAAAGCTTCCTTCCAAGAGGAGCTAGGGATTGGAGTCAGATCGGGACCATTCATATAATCTGGAAAATTATTCCACTATATGCGCCAAATTTGAGAGGTATAGACCCCCATACTGTTTAGTCTTGTTTGGCATATTGTACGGTAGTCTATGGGCTTTGTGATTTCCTTTAATTGCTCAGTAAAGCTTTAAAGTAGTGAGAAAAAAGCACTGGGTTGGGTGGCTGGAAGTTGTTCGAAAAAAGTATAGGGAACATGTGAGAATGTTCCTGTCAATAACGTTGACTCCACCAATCCAGGAAATGTGGGAGATTCCAATGATATAACAGACTAA
Organism: Leptobrachium leishanense; assembly: GCA_009667805.1. Classification (NCBI taxonomy): domain Eukaryota; kingdom Metazoa; phylum Chordata; class Amphibia; order Anura; family Megophryidae; genus Leptobrachium; species Leptobrachium leishanense. The sequence continues at coordinate 141,285,885 of CM019071.1, forward strand.
AGGAGAGGGGCATCATTTACTGAATAAAGTGAGATTCGATCAGGAATATTGAAAATTTCTAAACATTTCAATCCATTTCATGGGAAGGAATTGTTTCAGGGAATCTTTAATGAGGTGAAAATGTGATCCCTAAAAGTTCACTCTTCTGCGAGCTTACTTAACATTAGCTAAACCGTAACGTGGTTTGCTAAGGTGAAAAAAAGGTTGTTGACATTTGCCAAAACCTTAAATTAATGATGCTTAGTCATTAACCCATTGATCGATGAGTGGTCACAGATCGTCCATAAGGAAAGCCTCAAGACAAAGGACATACAGTACGAGTGAGGATTGGCACCTTTGTCAGGTTCCATTACAGACTGGAATAGCATGTGGCCATTGCCTATTGAGTCTCGTTCAGGCAGCTGGGATATGGTAAAGTGCCACAACCTACGCTCTCCATTAAGGATAGAAGCCACAGAGTTTAAGGACCTGTTCCATAGAAGACCAGTCAACCCTGTCAAAACAAGCCTTCACGGTGTCAATTGAAAGAAATCCAGAAGAATTGTCCATGACATGTGTTTGGTAAAGACACTTTACAACTTAAATAGATTGTTTCTAACTTTGTGGCCAAGAAGAAAGCCCACTTGGACACACTGGACCTGAAATGAATGGATCAAGTAAAGTCATAAGGCCAACTACTTGGCGATAAGATCAAAGAGATAACTGCCAAACACCGATGCCTCTTTGACTGACTTGGCAGAAGGATTAAGTAAACCTATGTGTCTATATTTGCTACTGAATTATACAATAGCAACAGGAAAGCCAAGCATATAGAGACTTGTCTAAGCATCTCTGCAATTGTGATGACATGGGGAGGCAACAGGGTTCAGGAGTATCCCACATGACACAGCTGTCATGTTGACTTGACATTTTTCATGAGGAATCATGTTATGAAAGCACATTGTATTCCATGTCAAGGCCAATGCCACGTAAAAAACAGAATATGGAAAGCTTTAGTCTGTAATGAATGTGTTAAGACTTATACAGGACAAGCATTTGAGGAATGCAACATCATGTATTCAGACATGCTCCGTTCTGTAATTTTCAGAAATATCGTATAAGATATTCCCAAATATTATAGACATATACCCGGTGCACACTGTTGCTGCTTAATTAATATCTGCAAATGCAATATATCAATATATAAATATTTGTAGGGTGTGATTTAGTAGCAAAAGGTGGCCCCAGGCGTAGGTGACCATTATTGCACCAACTATTTGGATCCTGAAATGCAACACTTGCAGACAGGTTTACTGGGATTTAAAGGCCATGTTAGCTTTGGATTTAGTCTGAATGAACGAGTTGAATTATTATCTTCTCAGAGGCGTTTAAGTGGATCTTAGGTCCCTGAACAGTGAAGCGTTCAGCTCCACCTTCTCGACCCTGAGAACATTTCCATTGCATGTGCCAGCTCACGGTCTTGCGGTTTCGGAACGTCTGTAATCATGTAACTACTCTGCCTGTCTGCCCGGCTTACATTTCCATCAGACTGCGAAATATATGACTCGTTTCATCCTGTTTCTACTGAAAAAACCCACACAAAGTCTATCGGATTTTGCTGTGCAAGCAGTATTATTTTTTTGTCTAATGGGAATTTCTGAAATGGATATAAATTCAACAAAGTGAGGGGGCGATATATTTTAATTGACAGGTAGAACAGTCTACTAAAAAATAAAGTAGAGTCGACAGACTATACAAAAAAAAAGAGAAAAACTGCAAATTTACATAAAAAGCATTGCGGTCACTTCCCTAATTTATTATACCTTAAAATGTGTGATTAATGTCTTTCTTAAAGTGAACCTGTTGTGACCAGGTGCGCTTTGGCCATGATATCTCATAAGGGGATGGTCTAAAAGATCGTGCCATAATTCATCCCACAATGCAATATCGCAGCCAGTACTTACCCGGTTCCAGCATGGAGCACCTCTATGGTTCTCCCTCAGAAAACGTGGTCATGTGTATATACTGAATTAGCAGGTTTTTCCATCAATGGGTTTTTTCCTCCCCTGATGGCACAGCGGGCATATTCTAAGATGGCAATGCCAGGATTCATCAGGCTCAAATTGTGCAAGAGTGGTTGAGGGAGCATGAGACATCATTTTCACACATGGATTGGCCACCGCACAGTCCAGACCTTAACCCCATTGAGGTTAATCTTTGGGATAATGTGCCGGAGAAGACTTTACGCAGCGCCGTGACTCTCCCATCATCAATACAAGATCTTGCCACAAATTAATGCCGCTCTGGACGGGAATAAACGCCGTGACATTGCACGAGCTTATCGACACTATGCCGCGGCGAATGCGTGACGCAATCACAGCAAAAGGCGACACAACCAAATATTAGAGCATGAGACTATTTTCGGCCAAGCAGTGTCGATTATTATGAGTTTTTGAATAAATGCCAGGTTTTTGGCAAACCCTGGGAAGTACAGAAAGTGCACAGTGAATAAAGCGGAACCTGTGTGAAAGTCGTGAGTCTGAGCTCAACTCATCTGTGAAAAGCAGAACATCAGGGAACAGAAAATCTGGAAAATGAATTTATGGAGCTTCCTTTTTAATAGGCGGAAAAACAAATTATGTCATCATTTGTTCTCGGGACAGCTGGATATACTTAACATTAACATAGAGCAGCTTAAAAAATATGCTGTCGCATATATGGGGGGGGGGGGTTTCAACAATGATTTATTGGATAACCTGGAGTCAGGAACCTTATAATAAAGTGAAGGCCCAGCAGCCCTTGCAGCAGATCATGTACGTCTCCAAGCCTTTAAAATGCTATTGTCGATTGATAAAAAGGTTAAAAAATGGTCTTGACATCAATTTGCATAAAAGGAAATAAAACATTTTCACTGAATTTCACAAGATAATTTTGCTCAAACCAAGTTACATCACATTTTTGTGCCGATGATTGCCACCCAGAGATCCAACGGATATATATAGTGTGGAGGCGGCCATCTTGGAATTAGAATCCTTATCTTTTGACCGTCAGAGGGGGATACAAACAAATGAAACGGGGTGAACCGGCCATGTGGTCCCCTGAACTTGTTAAAAGATGGGATTTCCTCTAGAATCTCCACTTTTTCCATTTCAATAGTCAGCGAAGAGGCGACACAGGAAATATCAGGAAATGCCGACTGCCCGGCGTGCAAACAGGAAGCTGGAGTTAGTGTATGAGGAGAACGTGGTGGAGTTGGTGCTTCTTGTCATATTGAGGCCTCCCTCGTGGTGCACTCCTGGGCTTACTACGCGATTCCTTGAGATGTTGGTCTTCTCCGTGGCCCTCAAAGAGTAAACGAAACTCACAAGGAGTAATATCCTATACGCAGGGAGTGTATAAAGGGAGAAAATATATTACTCACATTTGCTGGTGTCTCAATTAATCAGACAGCGGCAGGGTAATTCAAAGAGAATCGAAAAGCCACTGCACGTTCGGTGACTTTTCGTTCTCTTCAATTCGGTTCGTTTTGGCGATCCCATTTCGGCGACCCTGCGGTGTATTCAGCAAGCACCACAGGGTCCCCGAATTGCAGGGAAAGGTTGCCGCAAACCCGCCGAAAACTCACCGCAAAACGAGGGCGAACGCACACCAAAACCCGCAAAAACATCTGGATTAACCCGCTGAAAACGCCGGAAAAACCCGAGCAGGAGCCGATCACACGCAGCGCAGCCGCCGGAAAAAGCTGACAACGTAGACGAATGCAGTGAATAAATTAGTAAAACAGTTTGCTTGAATGTTTGAAAAGTGAAACGCTGTTTGCAAAGAAACTACCGAGCGAAAATGTCTGAAATTCACATATGATCCAATGAATGATAATAAAGAGGCATGTTACAGAAAAAACAAGTAAAGTTAAAAAACAAAAATTTAAAAAATCCCGAAAAATGCTTAAAATATCCTAAAAAATCTATAAATAAAGAGACTCTTTACTGCAGGATTTTATAATGAACGGTTTATTAGATATTGAATTAAAACGGGAATATTTTTAACATTGGAGTCTATGGGATTCGCCTGAATAAATCTGCCGAATTAAACCACTGAATGGCAGGGCATTTCAGGAACCTTTCACTGCTGGTTTGTGTTCTCTGAATAGATGAAGCAGTGCTTTTTTATGAGGATTCCACTGCCCTCGAACAGGCACCGTATGTGCAGGCAATTCGTCAGGATTTGGCGAATTGCCTGCTCTCTGGATAACCGAATGGCCAAGAAAGGTAACCGAACGCTGATTTTCAGCGTTCGGTTCCCTTTTGGCAGCCATTCGGATCTCTTTGAATAACCCTGTAGATGTTCAGGCAGCCAGTGACTTCATAAGGTGCACTGGGTCACCTATCAGTCTCAGCCACCTCCTTGGCGAATGAAAGTATCCAGGACCCAGGATAGGTGTAAAATCAGGCAAAATAATTATTAATAAAATAGTAAAACAGTAAAACAGTTCACCAAAACGCGTTTCGCTAGTACAGCTTCCTCAGTTGGTGCCACTGTCTGTACCAAGGAAGCTAGAATTAGGCAGCCATTTTTTATCGTTTTATTCTAGCTTGACATATCGTATACACAATAATGGGAATAAACGGAACCGTTTGTGTTTTTCTGACATTTCTAATTTAGAAAAACATAATTATATCTGGAGCTCGATCTTCTTGGAACGTCATGGTGACAAATCTGCTATCGGAGTATATCTGACCGCTCGATATATTTTTCTCTTCCACCCCTAGATACTCCATTTCCAAAAGATTTCTCCATCTTGACAACTGTGAAACCCAAGAAAGGAAGCCAGTCGTTCTTGTTCTCCATCTACAATGAACAGGGAAGCCAGCAGATAGGTCTGGAACTGGGAAGGTCCCCTGTATTCCTTTACGAAGATCACTTGACGAAGCCGGGGCCCGAGGATTACCCTCTCTTTAGAGGCATTAACTTATCAGACGGGAAGTAAGTATAACGCGTTTTGAACCATCTCTACAGTAAAATGAATAAACGCCGAGAGATTTTATAACAATGTAGCTGTAATTGCTTATAATTCCAATTATGTTTATTACAGTAATAATATTTTAATGCTATATTACATAATATGGGTTCTCGCTCTCTCTTTTTTCTTTTTTCAAACCATGCCTCGTAGGTGTGTTCTTATTTTGGGAGATCAGTCCCTGTTTTGGGTCCAGATACCACTGTATCTTGTGTTTTTTTATGGGCTCCTCCATGTATTCAGAGTGTCTTTTTAGGGGTTCCTCTATATATTCAGGGTGTGCGGGTGTCTGTTTAGGGGCTCCTCTACATATTCAGGGTGCGTGGGTGTCTTTTTAGGGGCTCCTCCATATATTCAGGGTGTTCGGGTGTCTTTTTAGGGGTTCCTCCATATATTCAGGGTGTGGGTTTTTAGGGGCTCCTCCATATATTCAGGGTGTGTGGGTGTCTTTTTAGGGGCTCCTCCATATATTCAGGGTGTTCGGGTGTCTTTTTAGGGGTTCCTCCATATATTCAGGGTGTGCGGGTGTCTTTTTAGGGGCTCCTCCATATATTCAGGGTGTGTGGGTGTCTTTTTAGGGGTTCCTCCATATATTCAGGGTGTGCGGGTGTCTTTTTAGGGGTTCCTCCATATATTCAGGGTGTGTGGGTGTCTTTTTAGGGGCTCCTCCATATATTCAGGGTGTGTGGGTGTCTTTTTAGGGGTTCCTCCATATATTCAGGGTGTGGGGTGTCTTTTTAGGGGTTCCTCCATATATTCAGGGTGTGTGGGTGTCTTTTTAGGGGCTCCTCCATATATTCAGGGTGTGTGGTGTCTTTTTAGGGGCTCCTCCATATATTCAGAGTGTCTTTTTAGGGGGTCCTCCATATATTCAGTGTGTCTTTTTAGTAGTTCCTCCATATATTCAGAGTGTGCGGGTGTATTTTTAGGGGCTCCTCCATATATTCAGGGTGTGTTGGTGTCTTTTTAGAGACTCCTCCATATATACAGGGTTTGCGTGTGTTTTTAGGAGCTCCGCCATATATTCAGGGTGTGTGGGTGTGTTTTTAGGGGCTCCTCCATATATTCAGGGTGTGTGGGTGTCTTTTTAGGGGCACCTCCATATATTCAGGGTGTGCGTATGTCTTTTTAGGGGCTCCTCCATATATTCAGGGTGTGCGTATGTCTTTTTTAGGGGCTCCTCCATATATTCAGGGTGTGCGGGTGTCTTTTTAGGACCCCTCCATATATTTAGGATGTGCGGGTGTCTTTTTGGCTCCTCCATATATTCAGGGTGTGTGGGTGTCGTTTTAGGGGCTCCTCCATATATTCAGGGTGTTGAGGTATCTTTTTAGGGGTTCCTCCATATATTCAGGGTGTGCGGGTGTCTTTTTAGGGGTTCCTAAATATATTCAGGGTGTGCGGGTGTCTTTTTTGGGCCTCCTCCATATATTCAGGGAGTGTGGGTGTCTTTTTAGGGGCTCCTCCATATATTCAGGGTGTGTGGGTGTCTTTTTAGGTGCTCCTCCATATATTCAGGGTGTGCGAGTGTATAACAGAGCTGCACTGCAATAAAGCTTCCAGCACGAGTCTGTAAACTATAATAAAAGTTGTTAGAAAACACTCGATATTGTGTTTCTCGAATTCTGGAGCTTTTCTTCAAAGCCTTGTCTGTTGTCCTCTCCAGGTGGCATCGAATTGCTATCAGCGTTCACAACAAAGAGGTGACCCTGATCCTGGACTGTAAAAAGAAAATCACCAAGGCCCTGGATAGGAGTGAGAATCCCATTATTGACACAAATGGCATCATTGTCTTCGGAACCAGGATCTTGGACGAAGAAATATTTGAGGTAAGTGCCCCTTTGGCGGACGGTCCTCCAGACATCTGCTTTGTTCTTGTTACCTTGGGAGTAATGGGTTTTCCAGTTTGTTTATGCACTTTTTTTCCCCTTAAAACAAGCTGACTTTGGCTGGTCCAATACTTAAACATGTCCCCTTGGAACGTAAAAAAAAAAAAGTGATTTTTCTGTGATTTCCTCCGTCCGACTGCCAAAAATGTACCAAGCGTTCCAGGTACTTTGCAGAGCGCCTGGAAACGGTTCAGGATGTAGCGTCTGCAGCAAATAAAATCCACGTGGACCCTCGGGATTTATTAGAGCGTCGTATAACGTTAATTTAAAGAATTAAGAGCCCTGGCATCTTTTTTCCATATACAGCGGCGCGTTTCGCCATTTTTCTTGAACTGTGGCAGAATACGCAATCCGTTCTCAAGCCCGGTCACCAAAAATACATTACTTACACTTCAAGCTGGACGCAAACTTATTATTATATTTTTTTATGCATTATCCAGTTCTGGGATTAAAATTGAATTTTTTTTGGAAAAAACAATAAAAAGATACTGTTACTTTTGCTGCAAATCTCTAAATTACAGGGCAAAGATTTGGGTCAGATACATCTGCTGTTCTGTAGGATCTGAGCCTGTCCCTATAATAAACTTAATTAAAAGTAAAGGATCAGAGAGCGCGAGGGGAGTAAAATCAGGACTGGTCTGCAAAGCTCAGGACTGTTGGAAGGTGTGGCACACAAAAACAGCATCAAAGGTGCCCTGTTGCATTACCGTACCTCTAAATCCTTTTATTTTTAGCCTACAGCATATGCCTTTAGATATTTTAACTGACAATAAGGGAACAGATAGAGGGATAGGACCTAAAGACATAAGGACTGTCGGGCCGGGGTCGAGACTGTTGGGAATGTTTATTTAATATTAAAACCGCACCAAAGGCATACGTTATGACTCCTGTATTAAAATGCATCATCTCTTAAACATATCATTTTATTTTAACCTGTTGCACCAATAATGCACTTTCGCTGGCCGCTGAGGAGTTGGGTTGCCAGGTCGGCCATGTTTCCCTAGACGCTTATAATTTATTCATACTGAAGGGCAGCACATGGAAAATGCCACCCCGGAGCATGTATAATCCATACGCTGCAGGTAAGAAATAAAAAAAAGAGCAATCCCAGTGACCTGCCTTGATTTCCTACCTGCAGCATATGAATTATACATGTTGCAGGGCAGCATGCTAAGCACAGGTAAAAGTGCTGCCTTGCAACATGTATAATTGATATGTTGCAGGAAGGAAATCAAGGCAGGTTACCTGGGATTGCTTTTTTGATTTCTCACCTTCAGCGTATGGGTTATGCATGCTGTGGGGTGCCATTTTTCATGTGCTGCCCTTCAGCAGGTATAAATTATATGCGTCTAGGAAAACATGGCGGACCTGGCGAGCCCAGTGAGAAGGGGGTGCTAGGTCACTTTTTGATATTGCTCTCATGTAATTAGTTACCTCACAATGCGTCCTAAGTCAAAATGCCTGGATTTAGGGATTTTCAAGTGGTTGCATTGCAGGAGCCGGAGTAGTATTTGAGGCTTGGTTTCGGGCCTACTCACTTTAGGCCTCAAATAATAAGCGCTGTGTAAACTATTGGCGCTATCTAAATGCTGAAAATAATAATAATAAAAAACAACACACCAAAAAGGACAGAGGAGACGTGGTGCTCACTGTTTTGGGGCCGGAAGGCTATAGGGTGCTGCGGCAGGCCCTGGCGGAAAGGGCCCCAAGGACAAATGCTTGCAGCCGCAGGTACACGTTTTCCCTGTAAAACACATTTTTATTCGTTGGCGATGAATTTGCGACGCAAACTGATAAAGACATGCTTCACCGGGAATAAGACGTGTGCCTGTAAGCTATTAATTCTGTCAAAAAACACACCAGGCCTTCACAGGCTGTGCCATTCTGAGGTAAAGCTTCTCTTGATGAGGCGATTAATGCTGTTATAATACTGAAATAATATGCAAATTACAACATCCTATGGGTCCCTATTCTTTTTTAGGGCCGATATCTCTTTTGTCACTTTTTTTCTCTCTTGCTAGCCCTCTTTTTACAGGCTCCTCCATATATTCAGGGTGTGCGGGTGTCTTTTTAGGGGCTCCTCCATATATTCAGGGTGTGCGGGTGTCTTTTTAGGGGTTCCTCCATATATTCAGGGTGTGCGGTGTATTTTTAGGGGCTCCTCCATATATTCAGGGTGTGCGGGTGTCTTTTTAGGGGCTCCTCCATATATTCAAGGTGTGTGGGTGTCTTTATAGGGGCTCCCCCATATATTTAAGGTGTGTGGGTGTCTTTTTAGGGGCTCCTCCATATATTCAGGGTGTGCGGGTGTCTTTTTAGGGGTTCCTCCATATATTCAGGGTGTGCGGGTGTCTTTTTAGGGGCTCCTCCATATATTCAGGTGTGTGGGTGTCTTTTAGGGGCTCCTCCATATATTCAAGGTGTGTGGGTGTCTTTATAGGGGCTCCCCCATATATTTAAGGTGTGTGGGTGTCTTTTTAGGGGCTCCTCCATATATTCAGGGTGTGCGGGTGTCTTTCTAGGGGTTCCTCTATATATTCAGGTGTGTGGGTGTCTTTTTAGGGGATCCTCTATATATTCAAGGTGTGTGGGTGTCTTTATAGGGGCTCCTCCATATATTCAAGGTGTGTGGGTGTCTTTTTAGGGGATCCTCTATATATTCGGGGTGTGTGGGTGTCTTTTTAAAGGCTCCTCCATATATTTAGGGTGTGAGGGTGTCTTTTTAGGGGTTCCTCCATATAGTCAGTTATGTGCAGGTGTATTTTTCTAAGGGCTCCTCCATGTATTCTAAGTGTTTGTGTGTCTTTATAGGGCTCTTACATATATTTGGGTGTGGTAGGTGTCTTTTTAGGATCTCCTTTATATATTCTCAGGGTGTTGAGGTTTCTTTTAAGGGCTCCTGCATACATTTTGGGTGTGCAGCTGTCCATTTAGGGGCTCCTCCGTATATCCAGGGTGTGTGGGTGTCTTTTTAGGGGTTCCTCTATATATTCAGGGTGTGTGGGTGTCTTTTTAGGGGCTCCTCTATATATTCAGGGTGTGTGTGGGTGTCTTTTAGGGGCTCCTCCATATATTCAGGGTGTGTGGGTGTCTTTATAGGGGCTCCTCCATATATTCAAGGTGTGTGGGTGTCTTTTTAGGGGTTCCTCTATATATTCAGGGTGTGAGGGTGTCTTTTTAGGGGCTCCTCTATATATTCAGGGTGTGCGGGTGTCTTTCTAGGGGTTCCTCTATATATTCAGGTGTGTGGTGGGTCTTTTTAGGGGATCCTCTATATATTCAAGGTGTGTGGGTGTCTTTATAGGGGCTCCTCCATATATTCAAGGTGTGTGGGTGTCTTTTTAGGGGATCCTCTATATATTCGGGGTGTGTGGGTGTCTTTTTAAAGGCTCCTCCATATATTTAGGGTGTGAGGGTGTCTTTTAGGGGTTCCTCCATATATAGTCAGTTTGTGCGCGTGTAGTTTTCTAAGGGCTCCTCCATGTATTCTAAGTGTTTGTGTGTCTTTATAGGGCTCTTACATATATTTGGGGTGTGTAGGTGTCTTTTTAGGATCTCCTTTATATATTCTCAGGGTGTTGAGGTTTCTTTTAAGGGCTCCTGCATACATTTTGGGTGTGCAGCTGTCCATTTAGGGGCTCCTCCGTATATCCAGGGTGTGTGGGTGTCTTTTTAGGGGTTCCTCTATATATTCAGGGTGTGTGGGTGTCTTTTTAGGGGCTCCTCTATATATTCAGGGTGTGTGGGTGTCTTTTTAGGGGCTCCTCCATATATTCAGGGTGTGTGGGTGTCTTTATAGGGGCTCCTCCATATATTCAAGGTGTGTGGGTGTCTTTTTAGGGGTTCCTCTATATATTCAGGGTGTGAGGTGTGTTTTTAGGGGCTCCTCTATATATTCAGGGTGTGTGGGTGTCTTTTTAGGGGCTCCTCCATATATTCAGGGTGTGTGGGTGTCTTTATAGGGGCTCCTCCATATATTCAAGGTGTGTGGGTGTCTTTTTAGGGGATCCTCTATATATATTCGGGGTGTGTGTGGGTGTCTTTTTAAAGGCTCCTCCATATATTAAGGGTGTGAGGGTGTCTTTTTAGGGGTCCTCCATATAGTCAGTTGTGTGCAGGTGTATTTTTCTAAGGGCTCCTCCATGTATTCTAAGTGTTTGTGTGTCTTTATAGGGCTCTTACATATATTTGGGGTGTGTAGGTGTCTTTTTAGGATCTCCTTATAATATTCTCAGGGTGTTGAGGTTTCTTTTAAGGGCTCCTGCATACATTTTGGGTGTGCAGCTGTCCATTTAGGGGCTCCTCCGTATATCCAGGGTGTGGTGTCTTTTTAGGGGTTCCTCTATATATTCAGGGTGTGTGGGTGTTCTTTTTAGGGGCTCCTCTATATATTCAGGGTGTGTGGTGTCTTTTTAGGGGCTCCTCCATATATTCAGGGTGTGTTGGGTGTCTTTATAGGGGCTCCTCCATATATTCAAGGTGTGTGGTGTCTTTTTAGGGGTTCCTCTATATATTCAGGGTGTGAGGGTGTCTTTTTAGGGGCTCCTCTATATATTCAGGGTGTGGGTGTCTTTTAGGGGCTCCTCCATATATTCAGGTTGTGTGGTGTCTTTATAGGCTCCTCCATATATTCAAGGTGTGTGGGTGTCTTTTTAGGGGATCCTCTATATATTCGGGGTGTGTGGGTGTCTTTTTAAAGGCTCCTCCATATATTTAGGGTGTGAGGGTGTCTTTTTAGGGGTTCCTCCATATAGTCAGTTGTGTGCAGGTGTATTTTTCTAAGGGCTCCTCCATGTATTCTAAGTGTTTGTGTGTCTTTATAGGGCTCTTACATATATTTGGGGTGTGTAGGTGTCTTTTTAGGATCTCCTTTATATATTCTCAGGGTGTTGAGGTTTCTTTTAAGGGCTCCTGCATACATTTTGGGTGTGCAGCTGTCCATTTAGGGGCTCCTCCGTATATCCAGGGTGTGTGGGTGTCTTTTTAGGGGTTCCTCCGTATATTCAGGGTGTGCGGGTGTCTTTTTAGGGGCTCCTCCGTATTTTTAGGGTGTGTGGGTGTCTTTTTAGGGTCTCGTTTATATATTCTAGGTGAGGGGAGTGACTTTTTAGAGGATTCTCCATATGTTTGGGATATACCTGTGTTTCTTTGGGGGCTCCTCCATATTTTCCGGGTGTATAATTGTCTTGTTAGAGGCTTTTCCATATTTTCAGGGTGTGGGTGTCTTTTGTAGAATATCTTCTGTGTGTTCGATTTGTATGGGTGTCTTTTTAGGGCCTCCTTCATATATTCAGGGTGTGCTGGTGTCTTTTTAGGGGCTCCTTCATATATTCAGGGTGTGCTGGTGTCTTTTTAGGGGTTCCTCCATATATTCAAGGTTCGCGGTGTCTTTTTAGGGTCTCTTCCATATATTCAGGGTGTGCGGGTGTTTTTAGGGGCTCCTCCATATATTCAGGGTGTATGTGTGTCTTTTTGAGACTCCTCCATATATTCAGGTGTGTGGGTGTCTTTTTAGGGGCTCCTCCATATATTCAGGGTGTGTGGGTGTCTTTTTGGGGGCTCCTCCATATATTCAGGGTGTGTGGGTGTCTTTTTAGGGGCTCCTCCATATTTTCCGGGTGTATAATTGTCTTGTTAGAGGCTTTTCCATATTTTCAGGGTGTGGGTGTCTTTTTAGGGGCTCCTCCATATATTCAGGGTGTGCGGGTGTCTTTTTAGGGGCTCCTCCATATATTCAGGGTGTGTGGGTGTTTTTAGGGGCTCCTCCATATATTCAGGGTGTGTGGGTGTTTTTAGGGGCTCCTCCATATATTCAGGTTGTGTGGTGTCTTTTTAGGGGTTCCTCCGTATATTCAGGGTGTGCGGGTGTCTTTTTAGGGGCTCCTCCGTATTTTTAGGGTGTGTGGGGTGTCTTTTTAGGGTCTCGTTTATATATTCTAGGTGAGGGGAGTGACTTTTTAGAGGATTCTCCATATGTTTGGATATACCTGTGTTTCTTTGGGGGCTCCTCCATATTTTCCGGGTGTATAATTGTCTTGTTAGAGGCTTTTCCATATTTTCAGGGTGTGGGTGTCTTTTGTAGAATATCTTCTGTGTGTTCGATTTGTATGGGTGTCTTTTTAGGGCCTCCTTCATATATTCAGGGTGTGCTGGTGTCTTTTTAGGGGCTCCTTCATATATTCAGGGTGTGCTGGTGTCTTTTTAGGGGTTCCTCCATATATTCAAGGTTCGCGGGTGTCTTTTTAGGGTCTCTTCCATATATTCAGGGTGTGCGGGTGTTTTTAGGGGCTCCTCCATATATTCAGGGTGTATGTGTGTCTTTTTGAGACTCCTCCATATATTCAGGGTGTGTGGGTGTCTTTTTAGGGGCTCCTCCATATATTCAGGGTGTGTGGGTGTCTTTTTGGGGGCTCCTCCATATATTCAGGGTGTGTGGGTGTCTTTTTAGGGGCTCCTCCATATATTCAGGGTGTGCGGGTGTCTTTTTAGGGGCTCCTCCATATATTCAGGGTGTGCGGGTGTCTTTTTAGGGGCTCCTCCATATATTCAGGGTGTGCGGGTGTCTTTTTAGGGGCTCCTCCATATATTCAGGGTGTGTGGGTGTTTTTAGGGGCTCCTCCATATATTCAGGGTGTGTGGGTGTTTTTAGGGGCTCCTCCATATATTCAGGTTGTGTGGTGTCTTTTTAGGGATTCCTCCATATATTCAGGGTGTGCGGGTGTCTGTTTAGGGGCTCCTCCATATATTCTACGTGTACATGTATCTTTTATAGGGGCTCCTCCATATATTTGGGATGTGTGGATGTATAACAGAGATGCACATCAATACCCCCCCCCCGCAATGAGTCACTAAACTATAATGTAATAAAAATAACAATATTCTGCTATAATAAATCTTGTTAGAAAACGCTTGCTGTAAATGAGATAATTTTCTCTCGTTCTAAATTGCAGTTTTATTGATATAAATGGTCTCCCGATAGGTCTGGGAGTAGCTTTTGCCTTTAGCTCCTCCTCCTGCGGCATTCCCTATCTCGTCAGGGTCCGCCTATGGCCACTCTATATGTAGGGCGGTGCGATGGAAATCCATAACATTTCACACAGCCCTATAGCTGATAATATATCTTTTCTCTGCCGATCCGTAGGAAGGCAAATGATATTTAGTTTATGTAGATTTTTTTGGGGAAATGTTCTGTAGATTATTTGATTAATTACTTGAGAGGAAAATCACGATTCGCTCTCCTAAACGTCGCCGCTTGCCACGAAGAAAGAGTTTTATGAGCTGCTACCCTAATAAGGCTTCGAAAGACGCATATGATTTATCGTGAAAAGTAAGCAATTCCTCCAGCGTTACTATTAACGTTTTTATTTTGTTTTAAAAATTTTTACTTGTTGCTTTTAATATTTTTAAGTGAGTCTGAAAATCCAGGTAACGCCATAAATGTACGACATGGCACGGAGCGATGGAAAAATCAAGCGTTCTCCTGCCAGAGCCTTTCTGCTGCTCGACGGGGTCCCGGGCTTGCTGGTTTTCATCAAAAAATACGTTGACGCGGCCAGGTTTTCTGTTGATATTAGACGCTCCATCCTTATTACAGAACAAGCTCTGGAGATCGCACTACCTGTTGATTTGCCATCAATCCGGCCAGTCGTTTAACCCTTTCCCGGGGAAAACCTCCTTCCAGGATTTGCTGTTTGCAGTTTTGTAGTCCAAGATCAGGGCTGGTGCTCCCACTAGGCAAGCTAGGCAACCGCCTAGGGCACGCTGCCGTCTAAGGGCGCAGCCGGCCCCAACCCGGGTTCCATTATTGTACCCATTCCTCATTGTGCAGTTTGTGTAGCCAGTAGTGGAGGCTCGCAAAGCCAACACCGTCGGCTGGCGGCGCAGAAGGTGGGCGTCTTATGGTGATGCGCAGGCGTTACCAGATGACGTGCGGGCGACACCAGAGATCGATGAAAGAAAAAAAGAGGTAGAGGAAAGAAAGAATAGGCACGAAAGAAAGAAATAAGAGGTGCAGGAATAAAAGAGGCAGAGGAAAGAAAGAGGCAGAGGAGAGAAAGATAGAAAAAAAGAGGTGCAGATGAAAGAAAGAAAAAAGCGGCAGATGAAAGAAAAGGCGAAAGAGAGGCACGAAAGAAAGAGGCGCAGAGGAAAGAAAGAGGCAGAGGAAAGAAAGAGGCAGAGGAGAGAAAGATAGAAAAAAAGAGGTGCAGATGAAAGAAAGAGAAAAGCGGCAGATGAAAGAAAAGGCGAAAGAGGCGCAGAGGAAAGAAAGAGGCGCAGAGGAAAGAAAGAGGCGCAGAGGAAAGAAAGAGGCGCAGAGGAAAGAAAGAGGCGCAGAGGAAAGAAAGAGGCGCAGAGGAAAGAAAGAGGCAGAGGAAAGAAAGAGGCAGAGGAGAGAAAGATAGAAAAAAAGAGGTGCAGATGAAAGAAAGAGAAAAGCGGCAGATGAAAGAAAAGGCGAAAGAGGCGCAGAGGAAAGAAAGAGGCGCAGAGGAAAGAAAGAGGCGCAGAGGAAAGAAAGAGGCGCAGAGGAAAGAAAGAGGCAGAGGAAAGAAAGAGGCAGAGGAGAGAAAGATAGAAAAAAAGAGGTGCAGATGAAAGAAAGAAAAAAGAGGCAGATGAAAGAAAAGGCGAAAGAGAGGCACGAAAGAAAGAAAGAGGCGCAGAGGAAAGAAAGAGGCAGAGGAAAGAAATAGACACAGACTGATCCCGGGCCTGACCAGCTGAGGGGTAAGATGGGAGCTGAACGACTGTGTGCCCCCCCGCAGTGCGTTTTTGTCCCCATGCACAACGTGACCCCCCCGTGTGCACAATGTGTGTGCCCATCCCCCTGCATTTCAACAGTTAATTTTTTCGGGGGGGGGGGCGCAATTAGCTGGTCTTGCCTAGGGTGCAAAATAGTCTAGCACCGGCCCTGTCCAAGATGCCATTGTTAAAGGCGATAATGGAACCATCGGTAGGGTCGCCATGTCGGCCATATTTTACTGGACACGTTATGATTTCACGCAGAAGGTAACAAAGGGAAAAGTGCTTCCCTGCATCATGTATAATTCATATGCTGCAGGAAGAAAATCAAGGCAGTTCACCTGGGATTCCTTACCTGCAGCGTATGGATTATACATGCTGCAGGGTGGAATTTTTCATGCACTGCCCATCAGCCCATTTCTCCTGGAAAACATGGTGGACCTGACAACCCTTCCCATCGGATGTTTATTTGGGAATTTTTATTATTATTTTTTTTTTTTAATTTAAACTTTATTTTATAAAAAACAACACCTTGCTGTCTCCGGCCTTTTAAATGAACCCTAAGCCTAATTCTTGGGTCCTGGAAGAGTATCTCCAGGATCTTTTTGGATAATTAATTTTTAAAGCGGAATTCTGGTAATTTTGGTGAAGAGCTGAATTTCACCAGTATTTCTCCCTTTCAGGAAACCTTGCCAGGCGTCGCACTATACACATACATATGTTTAGTCTATAACTATATGAATTATACACATTGTTTTATAACTATATAGTTATACAAAACACTTTGGGCTCTATTAACTGCTTTGCGCAAAAGCGCACGCGCAGCGATATTTTTTTGCGCGCAGCGTTAAACATTAACACGCGTAAATTAACGCTGGTATTAAAATTTGAGCGCATTTTTTCATCCGTCAAAAAATAACGAGCATAAAAAAGACGCGCATTACCGCTGTGCGCAGAAATCGGTGGGCAGACTGTTTTTTCACGCGTTTCAGACAATCAGAATTAAGAGACACAATTGTCTCCCGTTCAGTTTTTGCACCTGTCAAAATCAATCTGCGTATATATGCTGCAGCAATAATGAAAACACGCACAACCTCTCAATTTTATTGTTTGGGTATGTGTAGAATGTGTAACTGTACTGTGCTGTATTTTTTTTCGTGCTGTGTATTTGGGTTCGGCCAGAACGTTCAGATTTGCCGTTACCACCAGCTTTTCAAAGATGTTAAAATTATGCGCGCAAACGTTGTCCGCTAAAATTTGCGCTAAATTGTGATACCATCCGCGTATCAGCGCACAAACGCACTTGCGCTCACAAAGTTAAGTATAGGACGCGCAACGTACATTACGCTCGCAAAGGGTTAGCGCAGGTTACCCGCGGTAGACATTAACGCGCATTTTTTTGCGCGGACATTGTAATACGACGTTCAGCGCAAAGGGGTTTGCCCCTCGCGTTTATGCATTTTTACGCACGCGTTAACGTTTACGCGAAGAATGTAATAGGGCCCTTTATTTATTTAATTTTGTGATTAGGGTTGATCTTGCTGCCACAAAAATTTTAATCGATCAACACCGTTACAATGTATACTGTGCACCTCAGATGTCAGGTTGGAGAACATCATCAGGACCGTTCTGATGAAAGCTCCAAATCTGAACTGAAACGTTGACTTTTTTTAATATGGTCTAAATAAAGTGTTTTTTTTTTCTAGTTTAACACCGTAGAGTGCTTAATTTATTTTTTAGGGGATACCTTTATGGGGTCAATTGGATATAGGAGGGACCAGGGGTCCCTCCATTTGTAATCCTCCTAAGCCCCACGTGTTTTTGGATGGGAGGTAGGTGGGCTGTGCTGTGGAATGCCTGCTCTCCATATTAATTCCACACCTGCTGACAATGGATCGGCATAGGGGATACCAGGGGGTCTCTCTTATGCAGTCAACCCATCATGCATCAGTTTTGTAGCACAGGGTTGCATAACATCTCGACCCGGTAATTCGCCACAATGTTGCATGACCATGGTCTCACGGCTGGGCATATCCCAGCTTTCTGCCCAAGAATGGCCCGTTGGGATGCACTCTGATCACGTTTCTGAACTCGGCGGGCCATTTCGTATCGATATCCAGGTAAATCATGACCGTCTTGAATGCCACTCAATTAACCTCTAAGGCTAGGGTCAGACGAACGCATTTTTCGCGTTGTCCGTGAAAAAGTGCGTTCGAACGAATGGACGTATTTTTTCACGGAGTACGCGATAGTGGTCATACGATGCGCATTTTCATCCGTGATTTTGTACGGATCATCAATAAAACACTTTTTGCGTCTGGACGTTATGTTGGCCGGACATTAGCAGCGTCTGACGTCTCCCAATCACGCACACACGCCGCTAGCGGACGCAGCACACTCTGTACATCAGTACTAGTGGTTTCACGTTCTCGAAAAAATTCATTTGTTTGCCGCTTGCGATGCCCGGCCGAACTTTCGTGCAGCCTTACTTCGTGTATTGCCTGTCGTTGGCCGCTACTACGGCCGTGATAAAGTGCGGCTGCACGCGCGTTCACACTGCGTTCGTCTGACCCCAGCCTAAATTAAGGTTAGCTTTCTGGATGTTCTTGTTCCGAGCTAAAGTGATTTTGTCCATGCATTAGACAGTGTGGTTTTAGTAAATAAATGCATCTATACATGTTGCTAGGCAACAGCACCGAAATCCGTGCAAATAATAACACAGTTAATAAAGAAGACGAATACCCAGTAGATGCTCTGTCAGACCTTAAATACGTATCATTTGTTGAATAAAGCACATTTCCAGACTAGTCCTTTATAGCTTTCATAATGCTTGCGGTCCCTGCGGCGCGTTTCGCTCACACAAGCAGTGTAGATGTAGGTACATTTAAGTAGCAGATAGATTGCATGCTTCTTACATTTAACAGGTTTCTCTTTGCAGGAGCTCGCATTCATTTTATTTATTGTTTTTTTTTTCCCGAGAAGTCGTGTTCTCTCAGCTTCGGTATTTTGACAGACCGGGCCCGGTGCCAGCACCTTAAGGAAAATCCTGAGACATCCCGTGCGCGGCGGTGGAATTCTGACTCACAGATTCAGACTTGATTAGAAACGTATATGTTCCTCTTTATAAAACATCTCTCTCTCGGGAGGGCAGCCGGGATGCTAAAGTGCTTTTTTTCTGATGAGTTGGACAGAACACCGGACGGCCGGATCCGGTTAATCGCACTTCATAATTTCCTTTGAGACTCTGGAAAAATAAACTCCATGAAGCCTACTCTATCATAGTTTGCTTTTTTATTTACGGCAAGAAAACAAGCATTCCTAGCGGGGAAGATCTGCAATAGCGTATTAGTGATGTGTATTGATCTTCTCAAGCTGATGTCACGTTCGAGTTATGTGACCTGTAAGCGCTACTATAAGAATAGACAACTGCCGTTACCACCTCGATTCGTTATTCAATCGTGTGACTTTGATTTTCTCCCACTTTGCCTAGAGGTGCTGGTGGCATCACAAAGTCCGTTTTAAGTGCCCACGGCTTGGTAAGAGTAGGCAAACACTGATATATGAATCTTGATTTACGTAAGTTATTATTCACAATGTCAGGGGTCAGCAACCTTGGCCCCAGATGTATTGGGGCTACACCTCCCATGATTCTCAGCCACTTATTAGGTTGGCAAAGACTCCTGGGAAATGTAATTGCAAAACCTCTGGAGGCCAACGTTGCTGACTCTTGTACTAAGTAGCGAAATGGTGAAGGATTATCATGGTGTGGCAAATGGTTTGGGCCAAACTAGTCCAGTCGAAGCAAAAGCCACAATTCAACATGTTTCAGTGTCAACTATTTTGTCCAGATACCCACTAGATGAATAACACCTTTATTTTTTCTCCACCTTGACTTTTTCCTGTCTTTGTTGGACTTTTACCATCATTAACGTGCTGTCACGCTCACCATAGTAGTAGTCAAGTGTGCGGCATGTGGCGATAAATGTCGATTTCGACGCGTATAATCCAAATCTGAGAATCGGTGTCACAGGAAACCAAAGGTCAGGCCATGCAGACTTCAAGTTCCTAAGCAAACGGGTCAGGTAACAGAGAATCAGAAAGGGTAGAGGAGGGCATCAGCCAGAAATTATGAGGACAACTGAGTACCATCGTGCCGTTGGAGCTCAGCCCCTTGAGGGCTTGAGAAAGGCCATCTCCTTGAGTGAAACATCAATGATTTCCCAGTAAAGATTCGCTACTTGAAGGATTTGTGGTGTGCCTGGCCCCTAATCTCTATTGCATGTATGCCCTAATGATCTCACCTACAGTCGAGAGTTGTCCTCTGTTGCCGTTTTATCTGGTTTTGTGTCTTCTGTTTAGACGAGGTAAACATGGCGTGATCCCTTTAGAATGCCAGCATTCTGTGACCCACGGCTCCATACAATGGATGAATTAGTTGACTTTTAAGAGTTCCTTATGTTCCACTAAACAATGTGTTGATTGTTAGGACAGCTGTGCATTGCCAGACCCCTGTTTTACAGTCACAGATACAGAACACTTAATTTTATCGAGGTTTTATCAACTGATGAACTGTTGTGGGACAGTAGACTTTTCTTATGTGCACATTTATTGATTGACATCATGAAAAGTATTTCATTTGACTTTTCAGACAGTATCTACATGTCCATGTTTGTTCTAAATAAGAAATCAACTGTGAGAGAGGGAGGCATGGATGGAAAATATTTTATCGCCTCTTGAGTATGTGCAGCTACCCTGGGGCCAGATTAAGTGTGAGCTCGGTGAAAATATAGCTTATATGGTAATGAATAAATCCACAAGGACATGCCGTGGCCACAAAACCACAGTGACTGTTGTCACGTGGGTGTCCTACCAGACATCAAACCTCAACCAAAAATGCTGTTCAACAACATCAGTAGGTAAATTAAACCCACCGGTACCTACACCACAGTTAACTGAAAGACAAACCTCATATAGCATCACTAATACTGAGACCACTGTTTGTTTGGGGGACCATAGATTTGGGTTGGGACCCTTAGATTTAATTCTGAAGGAAGGAAATTGAGAAGGTCCCACTTAAAAAAGATCAGAGCTACCATTTTGTGTTTGTGGTTTCATTAAATTGGGTTAATTCCAGTTCCTGTCCTTTTCCATCATGGTCATGTGGACCCTAACCAGTTTTTCTTTTGACTCTGTTCTACTCTAAGTGAGGCTTGACTTGTTCCTGATAACCCAAGGCTGTAATTTCATCTGGTTTGTCCACCTTAAAGATAATTGTATGAGGTCCTTTGGATCTTTGATCTAGAAGCAAAAAAAATTTGGAATTTGCAGCCTCGGGTCCTCTATCTATCTAATTACAAAAGAAGACCACCCCAGTCCTGACCCGAAAAGTAATAAGACTGGTGCCTGTCACCTTTCACCCTAATTCTATATAAATTAGGCAGTACAACTTTTTTAAAGACACATGGAAGAAAAATGCAAAATACAGGCATCAAGCCTATCCAGGACTCCATGTCTTATAAAGTCACGCTAGTAGCACAAGGGCCAAGTCAAGGAGCAATGCATGTTGTAGCAACAGAAATAGATTGCAATCATAATGATAGTTTTAAGATACGAAAGATAAAGAAAATCACTGTGGTTGTTAATGAGTAGGAGGATGAAAAAGGAGGCCATATTGGATTGAAAGGGTATTTGTATGTCCAAACATTTTCTAGGTGTCCCTATCTTGCATTTAGACTTACCCATGACTTAGTACCTGAGATCGATGAAGAGGAAATCATTGAATTTACTCAATGATTCAATAGATGGAGAGTATTGCATTGAGTCTTGCTTTCAGAACCAAATGGTAAAACACCCCCACCCATCCTTGGCCAAAACGTGTGCCAACCAATGAATTCACCCTTCAGTTTTTTCCAGCTTCTTTACTATTGCGTATTTTGGAATACTGGAGTAAAAGTGACAGGCAAAATTAAGGAAGACCCAATTTCAATTTGTTTCGACTTCTGAAAACCAAATAAGAGGTCTGTGTCGGAACCTACCATCATTGGGACACCTGTTGGGGGCCGTGGACTAGCCTCCTGCCCAGCGACTATGGTCCGTGAAAAAGACTATTGGGGGAACTGGTGGACCTTTTAAATATATTTGTTTTTTCACTGTTTTAAACATTCCCCAGCAAACTAAAGATTACTGATGCCTGTGTGTTATTCCCTTATGTAGTTATTATAGAGTCTCTTGTTGTGTATATGGTGTACATTCTCTCTATTATGTATCTTTTCTCTGTATTAGTACTCGCTCTCTGTATTGTGTACATTCTCTCTATAAGAAATTCCTTTTGTTTTACCTGCTTTCTCCCTCCCCCTTCTCCTCTCAAGAGGTCCCATTGTCCATTGTTTGAAGGTCCGGTGCATTATTTGATCTGTGATGTTATCTGTTGGTCGTATGCAAAGGGGGTTGGGCTTGCCTGGGTAGCTGTGTCTTTGTGAATAAACCTTCATTCTGTTTTTTGATTTCCAATGGTGAGTCACTTCTTTAAACTGCGGTTAAAGTTTTGGGGGAGCTGTTAGGGAAGATTGCTCCGGCAACTGTTACATGGGAGAGAGCCAGCGGACGGAGGTACCAAGTTAGGATACAGTCGCTCCGTCACAGGGTCCTACTCAGATTTGGCTTCCAGACCTTGCAGAGGACTTCAGTAAAGCAGGGACAGAAGAGGCTCTAGGACAGGACTTTCAGACTCTTGGCCTCCCAGATGTTGATGAATACAATTCTCAGAATTCTTCAAAAGTAATAGATGGACAGGAAATCATGGAGATTTTATTTAGGAAACCTCTGGGGTGCTGCAGTCTGACAGCCCTGCTCTAGAATGAAGCGTTTGTTTGGAAATCAAAAAATCTCCGGAAAACCAAAAGGTGTTCACTGATTCTATAGATATATAAAAAGTAGTATATAGCATTCAAGCACATCTTTTACTAAGGATATTTGAAGAAGTAATCGGGACAAGAAAATTTATCTTCAGGGTGCATTTTTCTTTAATTCAACTGTCCACCACCCCCCCATACTTTTCCAAATGACTCAGTGCCTTAAAAATGTCAAAACAAGCACAAATATTTTAATTTAATTTGTCTTGGCTGATGGGAACCAGGGACGAGGGTCCGTCCACTTCTCTGTCTCTCTCCTGATACTAATATACACACTCGGAGTGGCTCGAATCTTGGAATTTTCCATCTGGAAGGTTGCGCTGTACACATTGTATCTCCTGTGGAAGCTTGGTGTGATGCCAAAGTGTGCTGGCAGAATTTCATCTGGATTTCGATTAATGTTCTTTGGGTTTTGTTGGGTTTCGGCTCTTAATTATTCTTTTCTAAAAGCTGGCAGCACTTAATGAGAAGGTTCTTTTTGGCAAATGTTGGACATTTCAAAGCATTATTATTGACATGAGTTAATGGAAACTTCACATCGGTCCCAATTCAGCTGTCATAAAATTGTGGGTCTGTCTCTTCTCTTATACGTTCTCCTGTCCCACTTGTTATCGACGATGATGGTTATCCCTGGCCCCTAAATGTTTTGGCATTATACAGTCAGGTCCAGAAATATTGGGACATTGACACAATTCTAACATATTTGGCTCTATACACCACCACAATGGAGTTGGAATGAAACAAACACAATGTGCTTTAACTGCAGACTGTCAGCTTTAATTTGAGGGTATGTACATCCAACTCAGGTGAACGGTGTAGGACTTACAGCAGTTTGCAGATGTGCCTCCCACTTGTTAAGGGACCAAAAGTAATGGGACAATTGGCTTCTCAGCTGTTCCATGGCCAGGTGTGTGATATTCCCTCATTACCCCAATTACAAAGTGCAGATAAAAGGCCCAGAGTTCATTTCAAGTGTGCTATTTGCATTTGGAATCTGTTGCTGTCAACTCTCAAGATGAGATCAAATCATCAATCACAGCCTGAAGTCTGGAACGCATAGACATCACCAGACGCTGGGTTTCATCCCTGGTGATGCTCTGCCAGGCCTCTACTGCAACGGTCTTCAGTTCCTGCTTGTTCTTGGGACATTTTCCCTTCAGTTTTGTCTTCAGCAAGTGAAATGCATGCTCAATGGGATTCAGGTCAGGTGATTGACTTGGCCATTGCATAACATTCCACTTCTGTCCCTTCAAAAACTCTTTGGTTGCTTTTGCAGTATGCTTTGAGTCATTGTCCATCTGCACTGTGAAGCGCCGTCCAATGAGTTCTGCAGCATTTGGCTGAATGTGAGCAGATAATATTGCCCCAAACGCTTCAGAATTCATCCTGCTGCTTTTGTCAGCAGTCACATCATCAATAAATACAAGAGAACCAGTTCCATTGGCAGCCATACATGCCCACGCCATGACACTACCACCACCATGCTTCACTGATGAGGTGGTATGCTTAAGATCATGAGCAAACATTGTGTTTGTTTCATTCCAACTCCATTGTGGTGCTGTATAGAGCCAAAGATGTTAGAATTGTGCCAATGTCCCAATATTTCTGGACCTGACTGTATATCTGGAAAGAAGATAAATAGAGCAATTAAGGGAGATATATACAGAATGATATGGATAGAAAGAGACAAAAGAGTAAGACCGATGGAGAGTGATACATACGGATAGAGAAAGATGAAGATAGATGGAGTAGATAGAGATAAATAAAGAAGATGCTGACAGAAAGAGATAAAGAGCAAGAAAGATGACGGCAGAATGATGGATAAACATGTATATATAAACAGATATAGATAAAGTGAGATATATACAGAAAGATATGGATAGGAAGAGATTAAGAGTGAGACAGATATATTATAGAACTAGACACATAAATGAATATAAAGTGAGATATACAAAGAAAGATGAATAGAAAGATATACGGGGTTATTCCGAGAGGGCCGAATCGGCCCCGAAATTGCACCGAACAGTGATTTTCCCCGTAAGGTGCAATTTCGGGGCCATTCGGCTATTCAAAAGCTGGCAATTCGCCAAATATTGGCAAATTGCCAGCGAAATACGGTGCCTGTTCAACAGCAGTGAAATCCCCATAGAGAAGCAATGGTTAATCTATTCAGAGACACTGAACAGCAGAGAAATGTAAGTGAAATATCCTGCTGTTCGGTGTTTTCATTCGGTAGGTTTAATCAGGCGAATCCCATAGGCTTCAATGTTAAAATATTCCCATTTTTATTCAATATCTATTCAACCATTTATTCTTTTAATTAACAGCAAAAAGATTACATATTTAATTTTAGGTATTTTTTGGAATTTTTTTCAACACTTTTTTTCCGCCCGATATCTATCCATTTATTAAATTGTGTTTTTCTTTCTTCTGTAACAGACGCTTTTATTATCATACATTGGACCTTATGTGTAAATTCCAGACATTTTCGTCCAGTAGTTTTTTTTGTAAACAGCGTTTACAATTTTGAAACTTTCAATCGTTTTTCTTTTTAACTCGCTTGTATGCTTTGTCCGGCGGCCGGTCGGCGCTGTGTTCGGTGGATTGTCGGCTTTTTTCGAACGCGTCCAGTGGGTTTGCAGCGTTTCGTCGGGTATGTTCGCCAGGTTTTCTGCAGCTTTTCGCATCAATCTGATTTTTTTGGATCTTATCGGTGGTTTTGCAGCGATTTTTCGGATCCGTTCAGCCTCTTTTCCCTGCTGAATTCCCCGCAGGCCAGGGTCGGAGAATTTGATTCCCCGAAGGTCAGGGAACAAGAGAGCAAACTCAAACACGCTACTGACTGAAAGATTTACAGGGTTATTCAAAGAGATTTGAAAAGTCACTGCACGTTCGGTGACTTTTTGTTCTCTTCAATTCGGTTCCTTTTGCGGATCCCATTTCGGTGACCCTGCGGTGTATTCAGCAAGCACCACAGGGTCCCCGAATTGCAGGGAAAAGCTACCGCAAACCCCACGAAAACTAACCGCAAAACCCGCCGAATGCACATCGAAAACCCGCAAAAACATCTGGATTAACCTGCCAAAAAACCTGAGTAGGAGTCGATCGCAGCCGCCAGAAAAAGCCGACACCGCAGATGAAGGCAGTGAATAAATTAGCAAAACCGTTTGTATGAATGTGAAAGTGAAACGCTGTTTGCAAAGAAACTACTGAGCGAAAATGTCTGAAATTTACATATGATCCAATGAATGATAATATAAAGGGCTGTTACAGAAAAAATAAGTAAACTTTAAAAAAAAAAAATCATCTGACTTTTTTTAAAAAAAAATACAGAAAAATGCTTAAAATATCCTAAAAAATCTATAAATAAAGAGACTCTTTACTGCAGAATTTTATAATGAACGATTTATTAGATATTGAATTAAAACGGGAATATTTTTAACATTGAAGCCTATGGGATTCGCCTGAATAAACCTGCCGAATTAAACCACCGAACGGCAGGGCATTAGGGGAACCTTTCACTGCTGGTTTGTGTTCTCTGAATAGCCGAAGCAGTGCTTTTTCGTGGGGATTTCACTGCCCTTGAACAGGCACCGTATGTGCAGGCAATTCGCCAGGATTTGGCGAATTGCCTGCTCTCTGGATAGCCTTTCTCAAGCAATTCAGATCTCTTTGAATTACCCTGATAAAAAAATAGATGAGGAGCGAGCGATTGATACAAACGTGTGAATAAACAGATATGGATAAAGTGAGATATACACAAAAGAGACAAGGAGTACGAGAGATGGAGAGAGAGAGATGGATACAAACGAACGAATAAATAGTTATAGATAAAGTGAGATATTACAAAAGAGACAAGGAGTACGAGAGATGGAGAGAGAAGATGGATACAACGAACGAATAAATAGTTATAGATAAAGTGAGATATATACAAAAGAGACAAGGAGTACGAGAGATGGAGAGAGAGAGATGGATACAAACGAACGAATAAATAGTTATAGATAAAGTGAGATATATACAAAAGAGACAAGGAGTACGAGAGATGGAGAGAGAGAGATGGATACAAACGAACAAATAAATAGTTATAGATAAAGTGAGATATATACAAAAGAGACAAGGAGTACGAGAGATGGAGAGAGAGAGATGGATACAAACGAACGAATAAATAGTTATAGATAAAGTGAGATATATACAAAAGAGACAAGGGGTGCGAGAGATGAAGAGAGAGCGATACCTACAGATAGAGATGGATAATGACAAATATAAAAGCAAAGAGAGAAAAGTACAAACCGATAAATAGATATGAAGTGAGAGCTATGGACAGACTGAAAGTGAGACAGACTTAAGCTAAATCGATATTTAGGCTGGGGTCAGACGAGCGTTTTGTAGAGGGGAAGGAATGTCCGTGAGCGTGGACGTTCCACTCTGACGCCCGTCTGGCCGCCTCGCTGAGCGCAGTTAGTGCGTTCAGTGCTGCAAGACTCAATCCTCCTATGAAGGATTGCGCTTTGCAGCCCCGTCGAACGCACGTCATAGCGCTTCGACGTGGAGGCTTTCAGAATGTCCACAGCAGGCCCGCTGTAGCGCACGCAATTCGTGCGCGCTCTACAGCGTGTGGTCTACCCCGTCGAAACGTCCCAACGCTGCGACGGACGCCAGAAGGCAGGCAGTACGGGCGCACATAGTGCGCTTATCTGACCCCAGCCTAATGAGATATATACAGAATGACAGGGATACAAAGAGATCCGTGAAATCGAGGAAGCGAGAGTGATACACACGGACAGAAATATTAAGAAGTAAATTTAAAGACTAATGAAAATACAGCATATCTTTTGTTAAGGACACCTTGCGATTTTACGCCAGGTTTTCAGAGCTCGCTATATATATATATATATATATATATATTCATGGGGGTGGGAATAATAATTACAACCACCTCAGATCGCTTCATAAGCCATATCCGCATCCCGTCCTCTATAGATGAAAAGTAAGAGTCTCTGACGGCCCAGGGGTTTACATGAGACACGTAACAATCCGAATGGCTTCCGCGCTCGGCTGAAGATTAATGCACGGTGGGGGGAGATCCTGTTAATCCCGGCGCAGCGATGACTACTTCTCCAGGCAGGAACTAAACCTGCCGCCTGAAGTGTTGTTGGCAGAACTGGAAATAAGATCACGGCGTGACGTCCGTCCTGTTTTTCGAGAGCGGGAGGAAATCTGAACGTCTGGATTCGAGGCGGACGGATGTGCGCATGCATTTGTAGAATTTGCAGAAAAGTGTCAAAATTCATTCAATCGCTAGTCACATTTGTTCTTGGATCTAAGCAGACCTCCTGGTGGTCCTCAGACAGGTTGTTATGGAGTCGGATTGAGCTGTATCTTTGTATCATGACATGTATCGGCCAGACACCACGTTCAATTACAGGTGGAGTTATTGGTGAACTAGTGTAGCAGCAAAGTGTTTTATACTAAAATTTACAACTACTGGGTAATTCTCCACCAAAACCACCTCCTATATAACCCCTCAATGGCCGACTGACTCTAACGGCCCCATTCGATAACCCCTGGAGTCGTAATTCCCACCGAGTCACAACCTTTTGTTACAGCTCGACATTGGTGACTGCTTACTGTGAGTTAATGGCTTCTATACTTTCTATAGGAGCTGTTAACAGGTCAGCTGGAGAAAAACAAGTCAAGGTAGCTCACTATTCTCTGCTTGACTTCCAGAAGCCCTAGTGGTAACCGATTTTTGCTTCCATCCATTACTTCTGATCCCATGGTGGAGAGAGCGGTGTGATCTGACGCCTCTTCTGCAACTCTGGCAAGATCCCCAGGGTCACGCGTCTCTCCTTGGAGCCCTACAGACAATACCAGTGGACACGTGGTATCTTTTTAAGACTCCCCATTGTTACATCTCATATTGCTAATACAGAGGCTCAGTCGTAATATAATCTGTAACAGGTCGATGGTAAGGGTTACCAGCTCGCAGCAATGTTATTCCGAGGGAGTTCCCTGTTACCAAGTAGGGGCTAGATCTAATTTGGCATAGTCGCCAAAATCTACTGCTTTTTCGACCACAATTCGGCCATTTTTTCCATTCAGCAGATTCGGTTAAGGCATTGTTTCCCGACCCTGGCCGCCAGGTCCCACCAGCAGGCCAGGTTTGCAGGATATGTGAAGCACAGTGATTTGCTGCTCATTGATTGCAGGATTCTGTCTACATTTCCCCAAGGAAATCCTTAAAACCTGGCCTGTTAGTGGTCCAGAGGACAGGTTTGTGAAACTACGAGATAAGGTCATACCGGCATTTCGATTCCCATTAAAAATTCGACTCATTTATCATCGCGCCTATACTCCCTAATGGAAAGTTGGTCCTTAGTGATACAATTCGAAGTTATCAGTATGCCGAATTCTGAAAAAATAACAAGTCTTGAAAAATGGATTTTCAGGAAGGGAAATGGGGGAAATCAAATGAAACTCTCAACCGAATACTGGATTTTGAGACCGACTTGATATTTTTCAAAAATCTGTATGATGCTGGCCGTAAAAATATAGGGTTTTTCGTGTGTTTTACCGACCATATTTTTATAAGACCAGCATCAGTTTTTGGTTTTTGTCTTTGTCAGAATTTTTTTATTTGAAAGAGCCATTATTTTGAAAACCAATATCGGTCAAAACTCGACTATATGTATTTTTTTTTAAGAAAAGGGAAAAAAAAAAACATCAGAAAGAATTAAATCGAGCTGTTGGCCAGAATAAGGGCCCGGATCTTTTGTGATGGGACTGGACCTTTTTTGGCCTCAGTGCATAGTATAGATTGATGAGCTCATAAGGTACTTGTGAATTTATCTGTATTATTAATTGGCTCTTCGGCCGTGCTCGATTCCTCGGGTCGAATTGAGCGGTCCAATCCATTTTCTGACCTTCAGTGTTACGCAACACGATGGCTTCTCCGTCTCACAAGCGCAACGGGCTTGTACATTCATCGATAGACCTTGTGGCGTTTTCTTCATTCTGATCCTTTATAAATAGTATCTCTGCCAGGTTCGCCTGCCTCGGCCTGCGCTTTCCTGCACGTTCTCGTCCAGGTAGACACAGATCTACACATGGTTTGTTGGTTTAAATTTGGGATAGG
Source organism: Leptobrachium leishanense (assembly GCA_009667805.1). Taxonomy (NCBI): domain Eukaryota; kingdom Metazoa; phylum Chordata; class Amphibia; order Anura; family Megophryidae; genus Leptobrachium; species Leptobrachium leishanense. Next base: position 141,315,561 of record CM019071.1, read on the forward strand.
CTCAGTTGCATTTTTTAATCTTTTTTTTTCTTCTGGTGATAGCAGTAACAATCCCGCACACAACAGAAACCGCGGCAAGTGACTAAATCGCTGGTATGGGAGGATTATGGGGATTGCTGAGATTTCATGGAGTGTCACAATGTTATATGAAGAAGCAGGTGTTCGTTGTTCGGTGATTCGGTACTGGGAGAAAAATAAATTTGCAGAAGACAGAAAACAAAAATAATATAGATATGTAAACAAAATCATGAATTCACAGTGTCCGTTAGTGTGAGTGGTGGGTAGATAAAGGTAGACAACAAGGGGTTACATTGGTACTTGTTTATTGTGTGTGATGGAAGTCGCAGACCACAACCTACAGTCCTGTCATTAGAGTCCAATGAAACCCCAAGTCCAATGTTCAATACAATGTCGTCATGATGGCACATTCTAATGAACAAGGCAACGGTACAACATTGTTGTAAAACAGTTGGCATTTTCAGGTGGCTGTTCTTTCGGAACATGTACCATCATCACACCCTTCCATTTCCTATGAGGTTAATGGGGTGTGGATCCACTCTATAAGAGTTATTCACTAAACAGCCATTTGGTCATTGGAAAAATGGTGGTGTTGGTTCTGAAAACTTCGAGGAACTATGGTGGATCAAATACACAACTACGGCGAATTCTCTATTTCGGGAACTCTCATCACAGTTCCCCATGGTTTTCACCATTCCTTCCATCTCAGTTTCTGCTGAAGTTGTCGAGAATTGTTCTTTCAGTAATGGGGTATGTATTGTAGTTTCTGCCGAAGTTACTTATCAGAGATTTCACCATAGTTCTCTTTGCAGCCAACATTGTCTAGCATCGGTTGTACTGTTTTATCTATTGGAGTTGAATGAAACTCACACCTTTTTAAAAGCTACAATTTGGTGGTCCCCTGCCAGTGTTAAGGTTTGCTTCTCTGGATCGACTAAGTTCACCGTAGCTGCAATAGTAATGAGCATTGGCTCTTCGTCCATCACCCCTCATAAGTTGGTGAGTTGGTATCCTGCCCTGGATGGAATCGCATTGTGTGGGCAAGATCTAGTAGGCCATGGACATGTTTCGCACTTGGTGGGCATAGTTAGGTTCTGGTGACCCAAGATTCATATGTAAGACCCAGAATCTCCAATGCAAAACCAGAAGAGTTTCCAGACATGGGTGTGCAACTTGGTTTCGTGCTCGAAGTGTCTGTAACGCCCGACAATCTCTTACGACAATCTCCAATAATAACAATAATATTTTATAGGACCGAGTAATGTTGGACAAGGCATTCCATCATGAAAGAATGAGCGCCGTGGTGACTAATTGTGGCAACATTAATAAGCGCCCAGAATTGTCCAATAAATGAGTCACTTGCGGTCTCCTTTTCGTCTGTCATCATTCGCTCATTTTTCCATACAGCATATTACAGCGATGGTTAGACCCACAGAAAGAATGTATCGCTGCTGTCAGATCTTCCGTCCCTCTCTCCCATTTCCCAGCCAGTCCAGGATTTAGCAGGTCAGGAGAAGACAATGGCAGCTATTCATCGTCCGGCTAACCACTGAAAGGCCTTCAGTTTAAGGGAGATGGTAAGGGTCGCCCAGAGAATGTGGCCCCATGTTCTTTCAGTGTCGATGATGAGGTGTAGATGCTCATATTTTTTCTATTTACATTTTATCCATTTTAACCATTCCTATGGTGCTGCCAAATATTAAATTGGCCACTCTTGGGATTATTTTCTTTTAATTGGTTGGATTTATTCCTTATGGAAGTTTCTCCTTTTTGAAACAAAACTAGCAGGGTTATTCAGAGAGCGGAGAAAAGCAGGAGAATGACTGGAGAATGGAAAATTCGAGGTCAAATTAGCCAAACCAGAAAAATTCTTCCTTTCAGCTCACTTTCCAAATTGGCTATTTTTGCCTAGAATTTTCCATTCTCCAGTCATTCTCCTGCTTTTCTCCGCTCTCTGAATAATAGGCTTGTGCACTGATTTTTTTTTCGGTTCGATTCGGTTCGATTTTTCTCGGATGTTTAAACTTTTCGATTCGGCTCGTTTCGACCGATTTCTGTTTCGATTCGGTTCGGATCGTTTTTGTGTACATTTTTTTTTCGGAATATCGACCATTTTTTGTATCGACTTTTCGGAAATTTTCGTTTTTTCAGAACTTCTGTTCTCCTCGTTTCAAAGTGTCTACGATAATTCTGGCGATTCTATCGTGTTTTTTTTTATTAAATAAAGATCCTTTTTTTCTTATGAATAATTGAATATACATTTCACAACTTTATTTAATCATATTAAAATGGTATGAAAGCCAAGGAACAAAAAAAATGAACAAAACGATTTAAAAAACGCTAAACTGACCCGAATGCCACAAGAAACAAGTGATACGCATTTACAAATACAAAATTTACAGAATCAGCGATATAACCCATAATAGTTAAATATACGATTTCCAGAATTACCGAAATGGAACCGAAATCACGAATGGAACCGAAATCATGAATAGAGCAAAAATAAATTTCGATTTGACACATTTCAAGTCCATTCGAAAAATCCGAAAATTTTTCGTTTCGGCTCGGAAAACTTTTCGGATCTATCGGTTTTCGGGTCCGATCCGATTCGGAAATTCGGAAGAATCCGAAGAGACGAATCGGGAAATTTCGAGAAAATTCAGAAATTCCGAAACGCACATCCCTACTGAATAACCCTGTAAGACTCCACTTCACCGCGACATTAAACATTTGCCACTTTGCAACATCACTAGTCCTACTTCCCTCTCTCTACCATCTTTAGGAAGGACAACTCTCTTTGGGCTTTTACAGCCTTGCCCATTGCTTCTTACCCTCCATTCCTTCCTTGGTTTCCATCTGTTTCTACCCTGGTATCCTTTTCATTCCTGACGTCCACACTTTTTATGACAATGTCCACCTTTTCATAACCAAGTGGTCACTTTTTAATTCTAGTGTTGACCTTTATGTCAATCTACTCTAATGTCCCTTTTTTCCATTTCTAGCACTCATTTCATTATCCTATCCTAATGTCTACCAGTTTATCACCTTCTGCCGCCACATATACCCTAGTTTCCACTTTTTCATCTCTGCTCATTGTTTCTATCACACTCTCTGTCTTTCCTGACCCAGTGTCAACCTTTTCATTCTCTATAAAATAGAGAAATAGTTTCCAAGGTGCTCGGCCACAACTAGATTCGCTTCCACCCCAATGAGTGCTTCCTAACACCCAAAACGGAAATTCACAAAAAGACAAGGCAATGGGTGTGGGTTAGCACTTCGTAGAGGTCCCCGAAGGAAAACACAGGGATGAGAGTAGTACTTTAGATGAAAAAGTCACACATCAGTGGGTCGCTTGAATGAGATGACAAAATAGGTCTTCTTATATATGTGAACCTCAAAGAGAGCACAGAAAAGCGCATATAGTGCAATATCGTAACATAAAAAGGAACTTTACAGTTGGCGTAACTGCTAAAACTCACACAGAGTGAAAGCTGCCAGCTCTCAAATGAAGACGTGCCAGGTATTGTAGGGTCACCTGCTTACCCCAGAACGGTCCATCTGGATACTTTTTCAGTGTATTTGCCGGGTGCAAGATGGTAGATAAATCCACCAATAAGCAAAGCAGGCAATGAATAAAAAGGTGAAGAAAATTTTAATAAAAGAAAATATAAAATACAAAGCCAAACGCGTTTCGCCTGTTACACAGGCTTCATCAGTGGCATTCTCTATGCCCAACTTCTCATTGTCCACCTTCTCTTGCCTTTCGTCTATCTTTTGTTCATTTGTTCCATTTCTGGTGCCCATTCTCTTAAAGGGATACGTTATTAAACATTAGTTTCTCTCCCCACCCTTAAATAATCAACAAAGGCTGCTGACCGCCTCTGTGCAATAATTTTTTTATTTTCTATTTTTTCCGGAACCTGGAAGTCCCTGGCGCTTTTGAATACAATTTGTGCTTCTATGCAACTTGAGTAGCGTAGGATTTTCAAATTGTGCAGCGTTCTGCGATTTGTGCATTTTACGAACGCAAGTTCCGTAGCGCCTCCAGAGCGATGGATCGGAGCTGCACGCACATGCACTGATCTGATCCTTTGGCTGCCTCTCTGAGAATGCTCGCTACAGAGATTGGTCTCAGAGGATGACATCAGCCGCTCTCTGTGTGTGACATCACTTGTGACCGATCTGGTGACCGGCAGCCGGGAAATTCAAAATCCCAGCTGTTGGTGGCTGACGCTGAGTGAAGGAAACTCCTCTACTTCACCCTACTATTTCACCAGATCGGGGGGGGGGACAGGAAGGCACTCCTCACATCCTGACCACTTTAAAACTATGAGCTGGTCTGGATGAGTACAGCGTCCCTTTTATTCCCAGTGTCCACCTTATTGTCAGTGTCTGTATTTCTTCCCATAGTGTCTAATTTTTTTCTATGGTAGTGTTCACTCTCCCATTCCAAACGCCGACCCTTTTCAGTTCCATTGTCCCTCTTTAGGAGGACAACTTGACAAATGTCCCACAGTGGACCACTCTTCTGAAAGGTCATGCATGAAGGTTATTCCAGTGTACATTTAGCACAAGATGGACATACTTACTTCACACTTTCTTGTACAGTGTGCTGTTTTCTTTATGGAATCAATAAGTATTCAATTACCTCCTCCTGCGTTCGCGCTACAGATATTTCACAACACACTCGCAAATGTTCTTCAACCAAGCTCCTTTGACCTGTCTTGAAAGGGTTCCATCCTGAATCCTTTCATCTGAAACTGAAAAATGAATCCCCCGATACCGTTTCTTTCTTTCATTCAGCCTCGGACCCTGTAGAATACGCTCCAGAATGTAAATCATGTTTTTCTGACACACATTGCTGATCATGGAAAAATATCGAAGGACTAAAAAAACCCAGGGCTGTTGTCCTGTCAAGACCTAAACGCAAGCAAAGTATAGACTCAAAACTCAAGGTCAGAGGGATATTCTATGGGAAATAGAGCTCCCTTTTTTTTGCCCTTAAATAATTGGGTAGATCCTCCTGACAGCCACTGCCCAATTATTTTTTAATTTTATAAGAAAAAATTGGGCGATTTTACTCGCCTTTTGTCCCTTGCCGTGCTCAGCTCCTCCCCTCCAGATCAGGGGCTCCTGAACCTGGAAGTCCCTGAAACTTTCTGCTGGTGACGCCGGGAGGGGTGCAGGAAAGTCCTCCTCTTCACCCAGTGATTTCTCCAGATCAGAGCGACAGGGGACGGGGCACTCCTCACATCCTGCCCACTTTAAAACAATAAAGTTGTCAATAAAGCTTTTCTTACTTTTTGTTCAAGAGTAAGATACATAAAGAGCTTAGATATCTAAATGAGGTATTTTCTTGAAAAGGGTGTGCAACTTGTTTTCGATCGGCTGCGATAACATAGATTTAGGGTTGGCTGAATCAGATGGTTGGACACAAGTCTTTGAGCAGTAGCCTCTTAAATGAGCCATTGTGAAGTGATGACCTGGTCCATGTTGTGCTCGGCAAGGTGGTTTTCAGGGCCTGTAATGACAAATCCAGCCACTTTGTCCCATAGGGCAATAAATACAAAGCGTTAATGACGTGTGTTGTTTAACGCAACACAATCTGTTTGAGAGAGTTTCCCGGACCTGGTCTAGTTGACTGCGATTGACACAAATACTACATCTTCTTTTTATTGTTTGATCTTTGGTATGGTTTTCACATGGTAAAGTAGCCAACATCCAAGCGTTTATGGCCATCAGCTGTTACAAGGGAACGTATCGCAGTCTATTAATGTCCATCACTGTCCCGTCAAAGGCCTTGTGTTTTTACTGCCAGGTGGTCACACCTGTGACCTCTGTTTGTTGGTAGAAAGAAAGTCAAATTCTTGAAATTACTCTCTGTATAACTGATTTATAATTGGCCCAAAGGAATACTTCTAATCAACTCTATTAGAGCCTAATCATAGGATAAGAAACCAAACCTCTAATTGTGTTTAGTTTCACACGGTATAATGGGAATTAGCACAGATGATGTTTTACACATGTAGTTGGGCTGGATGCATTTGGTGGTTGCAGCTGCCCCATCGGGGAATAGGCGCGACCCCACCCCTCCTGTACTATTTGTTTCAATGTACTTCCAGCCAGGTCATCCCTGCAGCAAGATTCCTCTCCGTGTCTTTGTTTTCGATCCCAAAGTGGATTTTGTTTCTGGGGGAGCATAAAGAAAGGCCCACCAGTCTACCGCATGTCTGACAAACAGCATGAGCAGGTATGGTTTGCTATGCAGCAGCCTGTGGTGTCAATTATGGATAGGACTCGCCCTCATAGAGGTGCCTTGACGTTTGGCGGGCGAGCTTAGTCTTATAATGGCCATTGATAAGAAACCAAACCTCTAATTGTGTTTAGTTTCACATGGTATAATGGAAATTAGCGCAGACGACATTCTTTTCTTTGTTATGTTTTACACATGTTGTTGGGCTGGATGCATTTGGTGGTTGCAGCCGCCCCATCGGGGAATAGGCGCGACCCCACCCCTCCTGTTCTTATCATAGGACATATTGGTTATCACGAAACCCCTGGTTGACCTTTTCATTTGGATGGAATTTTTTCTCCCTCAATCAAAATGTCCATTTTTTCCCTCTTTTATTCTTTATTGCTAAACACAACTAATTTTTTTGCATCACTTACAGCAAAAATTTGGCATAAATTAAAGTTGAGGCTTTTGAAAACCCCATCCATCGTGGCAGTTTCAAATTGTCTAAAACTGGGCAGCGGATCGTCCGTAACCTGGTTGGTTCTTTGATTTGAGGGATACACTCCCCCAATGTAACATAATGAAAACCGTGCAAACAACAAGAGTAAATGGGTGCCATCACAGACCACGAGAGGCAACCACCACCAGTACTTTTCCATAATGAAGAAACGGGTGATTCTTTTTCCGGGCAAATTTATCGGAAGCACATACAGCAATGGGTTGTCTCCTTGGCTTTTTCGAGCCGGAATTGATCCCGTCTGGACTTTGACAACTCAAAATCATTATTACAAGACAAGTGTTGATACAGTGTATAAACTTTTGTCATTTCTAGACTGTCTGAAAAAATAGACTTTAGAAAATCTTCCAGGTTACGGCTTTCTCTGTCGCAGACATCTTGGAGGAACGTGGTGTTCTGCCAACAGCTTGATCCCATTTTCGGCTTTTCTGTGAAATATTACTTCTTTTAGGGGATGATGGAAACATATGTACGTGAATTCCTTGGTCACCTGGACCAGAGTTTACTTTAAAACATTACAAATAAAAAACCAAAAGAGACCAGGACCCAAAGCACCGCCAGCCTGTTTCATCACATTGAATGCTACTCATTAACTACAAAAGCAGAGCGAGTGAAATCATGGCTATTTGTACAGATCTCCATCTGTTCCCAGCACACAAAAAACATAACATTAACCCGAGAACAAACTATGCATGAATTTCCCTAACATCAGCGTAAAGTGAGTTGATCAGTGGAAAATGGTAATATTGTCTCAACAGGAGTGAAATTTAAACTATTATTCATCTCCTTCAGAAACATTTTGTGGTCGCCGATTTTATGTTCTCTCTACATCTGGTTCCTATTTGTTTTCCGTTGACTAACATGCTCTTAGAACTAGAGCCTCGCTTTCCTCCAATCCCCATTTTCTTTCTTATTTTTCCCTTTAAAGAAAAATGACTGAATTGACCAAAAAACCTACATCAAGAAAATACTATCGATACAGGTTACGGAGAGCTAGGCTTCTATGGTAGGGAAGATGGACAATGGTGGCCATTGAAACTGGAAAGAGTGTCATGCTTTGGCATAGAGATTCCATTTGGCCACCGTGCTAAGGGCCCATCTGTATATAATTCTTGATAATTATGGCTCTTATTTGTAGTATTTCTATCAAATCAAAATCTTAAATTGCTTTGCAAATATGGTCTAATGTTATTGATCCTACTAGCATTGATCCATGTTATGTCTGATTTCAAACCATTTACAACTGGAGTGTCAAGCACTGATGGTGCCAAATCGCATTCATGAGATGGGTCAGGGGTTTTAGGATGATGGATTGGCCTATTCTCAGCAAATATCTAGATACTCGGAGAGGATGCACATGTTATTGTTTGTGATCTCAGTGATTTAAATTCTTGGATCTCACATTAATTGTGTAGATACTTGGGGTTTCAGAATGAACAAAACATGATCAGGTTTTGCCAGTGAATGGACATGTGATCAAGGTCTCCGAACTAGTGGGAGGGTTCTCGAAGCTTCAGTGGCTGGCCACGTTTTGAGAGTGGATGAACACATATTTCTGGTGTCATGATGAGTTAGAGCATACTCAGGCCAAACCTTCGGAGTTTGGGATGCCAATGGCAGGGTCAAGTTCTCCATCCAAGTTCTCGTGCATAGAGAAGTAATCCTCAAGCTCCTTTAGGGTTTCTCAAGGTTCTTTGTTGAAAAGAAAGAACCATAGGGTAAATTTGCCTACAGTTCTCCCAATCCTTTGTATGTAATACTCTTGCGATTCAAACTGGGGCCCTGTTCCTAGGTTGGCGTAAACTTAACCAGAGCTGTTGTAAACTTAACAACTCCATAGACTATAATGGCTCTAGTAAGTTTACAACAGCTCTAGTTAAGTTAAGACCAACCCTGGAATAAGGCACCTGGTGTCTGTATTTGTAGGACATCCTTCCCAACAGATGGGTATTGTGAGCAAAAGTGGTTTGTGTGGGCCCTAAGAATGGGCAAGAACACAAAGTTTGTGAGCGTCATGAGAGCAGACGGCACAAATGGCCTACCATACGGTGGCTCCCCCACTCAAGCATGGGAATTGTGTCTCATTTCTTTCATATAACGCATTGTTATCTCTGATCAGTAGACTCCTACAAGCTTCCATACTCTACGAGATCACAGAAATCAAGTGTTCAAGAGTTGTTCTTTTTGAATAGTGTAACAACATATTGTGGAACCCTATTCATACCACAAAGACCATTTTAATGGACCTTTGTTGTGGGGGATGAAGAAGGGCCTTTGATTCAGGCCTAGAATTGGAAACAAACCAATATTCATCCCTAGTTGTATTTAGTTTTTTTTTTTCCAGAGTTGAAAGGTATTTCTCCCTTGTGGCTGTTTTGCATCAAGCTGGCATATGAGATTTTTCTGGCCTTTTTATTCGTTAATGGGCGCGCTGCCTAATTGAAGGCTCATTCTTTCCTCCGTTTATTTAATCAACAATTCTAAGATTTTGGAAAGGCAGCACGGCCATCTCCCCCATCCCTTTCTTCTTAACCCTCTGGTATTTTAACTCTTGATTGCTTTCTTTTTTTTCATTATTATAATACAAATGGTCCTATTTCGGCATTGCTGCCTCAACAAAAGCACTGTCAAGGGTCACCACCACTTGATAGGCAATGAATTTATCCAGCATGGGTGGCATGAGTCAATATTCAGTTAGATATTTGCAGTTGTCTTATACGCGAACTAGCCTTTCTTGCCAGGTAAGGTTATGCAACCCTTATCTTGAATGCTTGGGGCCCCAAGCATTCCAGATTCAAGAGTTTTCCAGTGTCCCGAATCCAACTAGGATTCTGAAGCCGGAGAGTAGGGTGGGAGACGGTTAGTGGGTCGCAAAGCTCCTGCAGCCGCAGCACAGGTAAGATACATATTGGGAGATGCTGCATATTGTGCAGCTCCAGCAGTCTCTCGTTGGCATTGTGCAGCATGTCACACGCTGGATCTACACAGCGTGTCCCACCACATTCCTCATCGGTGCTGTAGCCTGCTGGAGTAAAGCAGGACTTGACAAGAAGGGCTGGGAGGTGAGCTATAATTATGTCCAGACTTCGCAATTCTGGATACAGGGTACTCTACCTCTCTTGGTGTCTCTTGTTAGAGATCTCGCTCATCCATTTGTAGAGGAGAAGAAAGGCCGTAGACGTTTATCGTAGATTTGAAAACTAGCTTGCCAATGCTGATGTTTTCCTTGAAGAAGACAAGTCCAAATTCAGGGTTCCAGCATGGAAAAGATTTTCCCCAAATTGGCAACAGCTAAAAAAAGACAAGTGCATATCAAAATGAAACAGGGTTCGAATCAATTCAAAAATTGGTGTATTTTTGGCCACAATTCTGCCATTTATTTTTGGTTCGGCAGATTGCTTTTAGGTCTCCTCGGCGGTTGCGGTGAGTTGGCCTCAGGCATGTACTGGCCATCGGAAGCACCGGGAGATTCCAGAGGGGCCGATGGGTCAGTTGGCCAGCTGAGCCTGGGGATGCTTTTTTTTTTTAAACTTAGTCCAGCACTTAGTATAACCAGGACTGGATAACACTAGTGTGGAATGTCAGCACTTGTTTCAAAGGTCTGAAGGATTTCTGCATTGCAGGGGTTGGTTAGGATGGCTTCCTTGGACATCCACACATGGATTCTGGAGCTTGCTTTGGCTTTATTGTGTGTAAAGGATTGGAATCCACAGAGACTGCGAGGATTCCGCTCCACATTTTACTTCCAGCTTCTCCTTCCAGTGACTAGTGGCTTCAGAGTTTGAAGTCAGCAGCAGCTGGAGCACATGTTGCTACAAACCTCTAATGCCTGTGCTGTGACCAGGAGCCATCCCCAAAATGTGAAAATACGTAAGGTATTGACTAAACATGCCAAGTGAGGGTGAATCCCACCCTTATGTCTTGTACCTCGGCACTGATGTGTCTCACAGCCAGGCATGCAGGGAGCCGTAAATCTGACAGATCCTCTGATCTCACTGTCCCTCTCCCCTGCTCCCTTTCTATAGCCTATTAAGCCTGAGCTCAGCGTGGCAGTGCTGTGCTTTCTCTATAGGAGCACTCAAGAGGTTAATTATCACAGGAGTTTGCAGAGCTCAGGAAAGTATTTGCTAATCAGCCATAGCCATGAAGCAGGGAGACATGTCCAAATTCTAGGTCAAAATAGCCAAACCAGAAAAATTCTCCCATTTATCTCACTTTCAAAATTAGCTATTTGGTCTAGATTGTTCATTCTCCTGGCAATTCTCAAGTTTTCACCACTCTCTGTATAACCCCGTATGTCACAGTTCTGAGCCCCTTCTTAGAAGTGTACCCGAATTACATTTTATTGAAGTATATTTTAATATTTATCATATGATTTATTTTTTATAAAATAATTTAATTAATATTCTAATTTAAATTAAGTTTATTTTAATGCATATTTATTTTAATTGTTCAAATTACATTTACATGAATATATAATTCATATTAAAATACAATTTATTTTAATAATCCATAATTATTTTTTAATTCTATTGCTGTGGAGCTCTGATACGCTCATACACACCGTACATTACTGTGAGCTTTATTGCTGTGGAGCTCTGTGATATGCTCATACACATCGTACATTACTGTGGGTTTTATTGCTGCGGAGCTCTGTGATACACTCATACACACTGCACATTACTGTGAGTTTTATTGCTGTGGAGCTCTGTGATACACTCATACACACTGCACATTACTGTGAGTTTTATTGTTGTGCCACTCTGTGATACGCATCAACATGTTTTGGTGGGCATGGGGGGGTCAGTATTTCATCCTTGGATCCAGGCACCATGTCTTGTGCTGGCCCTGCTCCAGTCCATATCAATATATTAATCCGGCGCTGCATGTTTGCATATCGGAGTGGGCCGGTCTGGATGAAGTCCAGGGCTGTTTTTTTGCCCCAGTCTAGCCCTGGTTGGCCTTGTTGCTTCTCTCTCGTCTCCCAGTCTATAAGGGATCTTAGCATTTTGATTGCCGTTTTAAAAATTCGGCTCATGCACCTATGCTCGCTAATGAAAAGTTTGGCTTTAGAGTTTCAATACCAAATTTTCGGGTAAGCCGAACTTCAAAAGAAAGTGCAAGTGCAGTAAGGGGCTGATAAATGAATTTCAAGGCAGGAAAACCGAGAAGATCAGACTGAAACTCTCATTTAAACATTGGAGTTTCATATAGGCATGATATTTTTTGAAAATCATCATAATACTGGTGGAAAATATAAATTTCCGTGTTTTTTAATACCCATTTGTTCCTAAATCGCATCCTTTTTTGACCTTTGTCTACGTCCGAAATTTTTAAATCGAATGCGTCGCTTTTTCAAAAATGATATTGGTCGAAAGTCGCTGATATTTTTATCGGAAAATCGTCCAAAATAAATAAATCGTGCCCGAGGTCCTTTATTTTAAAAATATATAAATATGTAACTTAATAGATGGTGTAACGTGCATGCCCACTCACTCGCAGAATACTCTCTCGCCGTCAGTAACCCGCAGGAGTACTGATTCTGAACACAGGAGATCATTGCAGGATGAAAACCAAACTGAGACTGAGTTTATTTACATTTTACAACTGGTTAAAACACACATATAGTGGGAAGGTATAAGACGATGGAACCACGCCCAACATTGAAACAGATTCAGGAGTAGTACAGCGATCCGGTTCAAGCTGGTTGCTGGGGGAAGGTGGGTTGATGGAAGCATATGAAGACTAAGGAATCCATTGCTCACAAATAAACAAAAAGAAAAAGAACAGCACAGCATATACAGTTACCGTTATACCACAGCAGACTCAACAATAAATACATTAGGGAATATCAATAGAACACATACATCAGGGAATAGGGCGCAGAAAACACAAACACCCTGCATCTAAAATTGTAGATACAGGGCGACTTTAACAAAGGAAAGAGCAGGAAAACAATATGAAACTTCAGGCCCGCACCTCTCAATGTGACACACGTCACAATGGCTTGATGTCAAATTCAACATTTATGTGAACGAAACTTTGGATGCTATTAATAAAAAAGCTGAACATTACAGGATCTTACAGGACCTTACAGGAAAGGGTGTACGTGAGGTTAAAAAGTCCGTAGATTAAAAAAATATATATATTATTAGAATTTTTTTTTCTTTTCTGAGCACAAAATAAGGTAACCAAAAAAAGTGTAAACCAGACGATGATAATACTCCTTCGGCAGGGTTTTGGCAACTTATTGTGAGGGATCGTTGGGGGGTCTGAGTTTAGGATGTGGCGAAATAAAGGCATAAGAGATTGGTTTTATAATACAATGGGATTTATTGACGAAACCGGTATGAACAGATAGAATATGTACGAGGTTCTGGGCAGGAACGGGACTGGACTTGGGCAGTGGACAGAGCAGGAATGAAGCTAGACACAGGCTGTGGTATCAGACTCTCTTGTAGCAGGTTCTGTAGAAGCAGGCTTGGTTTCTTGGGAACACGGAGAGGACACAAGGAGTAAGATCAAAGCAGGGACACTAGAAGCAGGAACATCGGATGGGGTACACAGCATGGAGGTAGAGGTGAGACGGAGAACCTTCCAAGGTGCATACTCCAAAAGACAATCAATCAAAGCAGAAGCCCAGAAGAAACAGTGTATCTCCCTTATAAAGGAAGTCCATTAGTTCGTAACGTTGAGCATCTGGCTTCATGAACTGAATGAAAGTCCAGAAGTGGATTGTGACAACCTGGTCTGGAGCATTAACATGAAAGGTGTTGCCAAGAATCAGGTGGAAGCAGCTCCAACTGGGGCGTGGGCCTTCCTGCGGCATCTTTGTGGTCCCTAACAGGTACTGAGGGAAGAAAGACATTAAATGTTTATGAAAAAATACACAATTATTTAGTTAAGTAATAATTGGAAATTTGGCCCCAAAAAATACGTCTTGAAAATATAAAGCGCAATGATAGTTTTGTTGGTATTTTGTAACAATAAAAAAATGCACAAATTCTTGTAGACTCAACATGTTTTTTGCTGCAACAAGGGCAGTGTTGGTGAAAAGGAAAGTCTAAGGACACTTTCTGCATTGCAAAGTGTGCAAAATATAACAAATCGATAAACACAATAAGTTCATTAAGCACGGAAAAGGCCTTCCTACATTGTGTATATATACCCCATACAATTATTCCACTTTATTTTTAAAAAAAATCATGTATATCTCCTATTTCAAGTGCTTTATACTGTATAAGGAGAGATTTAGATGAGAGGGATAACAGAGATGTCAGTGAAGACAAGTGCATACACGTTTACCGGTGTCACAACAAAGGAGGAAAAGCTTAGAAACCAAAAATAGAATGAGCTAATTAGTAAAGTATGTGGCGTGTGGTATTGTTGAAGACTGACTCGAGTCTTGATCCAAGGATATCAGGCTCCCACTATGAATATTAAATGAATACAGTGTGTTGTGTATCGAGAACAGACAATGTATACCATGTAAAGAAAGACTGGTGAAAGGTAGTAACTCGGTAGGGGTGTCGTAACATTCAGAAAGTTTAGTTTGATTAGAACCTGAAGTCCACGGCCAACGTCAACCCCCTCTTTATCCGATATACCATTCATGACTAAGGAGATACTTAAGGAGATACTAGTAATATAGAGCAGAACAGAGGCTGTTTGACCCAATAGATCAAGGCTGTCAAACTCATGCCCCGCCAGATGTCGATGCCTACAATTCCCAGAATTCCTTCAATGTTATAAATGGGCAGAGAATCATGGGAGTTGTGCTTCAGAAACATATGGGGGGCCGGAGATTGACAGCCCTGCAGTAGATACTCCATTACTGATAATTCCTTGACTTCGGAAAGTTTGCCGAAGAGCTTAGTGACCAAGACATTACAGTGTCAACTTGGATGCTCAGTGGAATAAAGTCACTGGGAATTTTCTCTAATTGGAGTATGCAACGTTTTCTTTTCCGATTTTCCATTTCTTCAGTTCGTGATGACCACTCTTTAAGATTTCATGTGTAGATTTCTCTAGTTATGACATTATCTCCAATATAACAATTGGAAGGAAGAAAGGAACTTCACTAGGTTGTGTTTGTAGATTATCAGTCCACCGGAATTTTGCCTTAAGGCAGATGAGAAAGAGAGTGGGGACGAACCGTTAAAGTAGTTAGAATGTCATCTACCGTGCACCAGACTCAACTTGTTGGTGTCTTGGTGGGCCTTTCCACCACATAAGAACCTTCATCTCCAATGAGATGTGATTGGGAAGGTGTTAACAAGAGTCCCCACCAATTTAATAAAATGTCACGTTCCAGAAGGTGTGAGACTGGTATTTATGGAGTTGTATGGAGTACAACATGGAAATCTTTCTATGTTGTGTCATATCTAACAACCCAATATCAAATCTTCTTTGTCAGATTGAAGGGACAGGGTGACCTAACTCGATGCCAGGCTTTCTCTGGGCCAGATGAACAAAAATGGCATGTCCTGACATGTCAGTGATTATGGAGAAAATTAGAGACCTAATATAATTCATCTACAGGTCACACAAGGTTAAGGCCTCCTCGCAAGTTTAGACTCGGACAGTCTGAGTCAGATTTTCCGACCGTACAGACTACAGATACATATTGTGTCTCTGTATGGAGGAAAGCTATGCCTGGGGCAGCATGCTTAGGAAATCTCGAATGTTCTGGTTAAAAAGGGTCAAGAGGCTAATTTTCAAATAAATTTAGCTCCGTTAGAAAAAGTTAACTATTGAATACGTTGATGATCATGGTGACAACCAAGCAAAATGCAAAATCCACCACCAAAGGTCAACTAGAGGTTCCATTCACGAGCTGAACCACTGTCGTGTTGTAGTAAAAAGAAAAACATTTTATTGGGTGGATAACCCTTCTTGTTGCATAATTTTCATTCAAATGTGATAACTACTCATTCTATTATCGGAATCAGGATTCTTCTAGATCAGTGAGTCTCAACCCTGATCCTCAGATACCTCTAACTGGTCAGATTGTAAGGATTACCTTGTGGAAATTCAGAAATGAATCCTGCAATCCCTGAGCAGCAAATCCTATCACGTTTGCTGTGCTTCATATATCCACATGTATTTGCTTTACATATCCTGCAAACCTGGCCTGTTAGGGGGACCTGAGGACCAGGGTGGTGAACTACTGTTCTAGAGTGTTGAATTCTCAAACTAGTTAAATGACCTATTACTGAGAACCCCACTTTGTGTACTGACCTGGCTATTACTGAGATCCCCCTTTGTGTACTGACCTGCTATTACTGAGATCCCCCTTTGTGTACTGACCCCGCTATTACTGAGTACTCCACTTTGTGTACTGACCCTGCTATTACTGAGAACCCTGCTTTGTGTACTGACCCGGCTATTACTGAGAACTCCACTTTGTGTACTGACCCAGCTGTTACTGAGAACTCTGCTTTGTGTACTGACCCGGCTATTACTGAGAACTCCACTTTGTGTACTAACCCGACTATTACTGAGAACCCCGCTTTGTGTACTGACCCGGCTATTACTGAAAACTCTGCTTTGTGTACTGACCCGGCTATTACTGAGAACCCCGCTCTGGCCATTTTTGACAACCCTGCTCTGAACACTATCCTTGGTATAAGGCTAACCTGCTTTCCTGGTATTAAGATCTATACTATCAGGGCCTGCTCTGTTCTACTACTCTGTGGTCTGTTAACCCTTGCTAGGTGTATCAAGATCGAGTCCTTGAAGATAGTCAGCTATACCGACCAGTCAAGGCTCGGAGGGGTAGATAGGGTACTGTTTACAGGGACTGACATCTTGGAATCACGGTAGATCCATGACAAAATGTTTCAATGATACCAACAATATTACATTTGTGTGTGTGTGTATCTATAGGTGTATAATTAATTATGTCACAATTGTAAGTTACTTTTCAAATTCAGATATGCTTAAGAAATGTGTAATCATCGTCCTCTTACCTGGTCATTTTTATTCTTCTATAGGGGGAGATCCAGCAGCTCCTCATTGTATCTGACTACCGAGCCGCCTACGATTATTGTGAACACTATAGCCCCGACTGTGACACTGCCATGCCTGATTCCACACAGTCTCAGGACCCTAACCCTGACGAATATGTAAGTACCGGATTCAACACAACAACCTCATTGTCACAGATTACGCTGAATATCATTGAAAGTGATAAATATTAAGGTTGATTGGAACGTCCAAAGTTATACCTCGTATTTATGGATTTACAACTGTGTCGGTAATATAACAAAATGCGATATATGCGTGGGTTATCTTGTGCAACCCTGTTTTACATTAAATGCCTGTTTTATGTGGACGCATTTTGTATTTCTTGGGATATTATGATCTGGTAAAGCATTGCACGAGAAAAAATTATCAGGCTGGGAGAACACAAAAAAATAGAGTTTCAAAAATTTTCAATAAACTGTGCAAATTTTATCGTACTTTTCCACCAATTAATCCAGTTTATCGGCTGTTTTATGTTGTAAACAGAATCCGATGTGTAAACAAAGCCATCTTATGTGGACAGAGTTTAGATTTTTTAGCCAGTAGTTCTTGAAACATTGGCACCTCGTGCAGTTGTATCCTTTGCACTCACATTCAATGTGCAACCACTTGGGTCGCATTGCACTTCATGCCTTCTTACTCAGTCATGTCCCAACATATTGTCGCAAAGTAAAGGCACGGGCACTCCACCTCTGGGCACTCCACCTCTACACAAGCAGGCCAACCTTACTAAAGCATCACCAGAGACAATGTTTTGACTCTAGTGAATCTTTACCAAGTCTTGGTGGTGCTCCAATAACATTGCCCTGCTTGTGAAGAGGTGGAGTGCACATGCCTATCTTTGCTAAAAGTGCTATGTGGACTTGGACAATCCTGGGTATCTGTGGAGAGGAAAAAAACACTCACTCGAAAAGCGCAAACAGGTACCAACTCTGGAATACTATAGGACCATCCATGTATAAATTGAAGAGGCTTCTAGTCACACTATGCTCTAATATAAATATAAACAAGCATAAAGAGGTAGTGGTTGATAGTTCTATCTATATAGTGACATGCAACACATATATTGTGTATAGTGATACAGACAGATTGCACTATAGACGGTATATGGAGTAGTTCTACTCAATATATTTTAAACATAGTTTACATTGAGGTGATGATACTCAGTGGTGTAATAGGAAACAATGAGACCTTTTTCTGGTACCAATCCGAATAGTCCCCGTCTGAGGGGATTTGTGTAAGGATCGAGAGTCACCCAGCACGCAGACAAAACCCAGCAAAGCAAGGAAACCCCTCATCTGAGATGCTGGTCCTTAATAATGGCCAGGTACTAATCTAAAGAAAGCAGACAAACAATACATAAATGTACAGAGCATGAGAGATATCGTAGTAATAACAAGCCAAAGGTCGGTACACGGAATATTCTTACGCCAAGGGACAAACGCAGAAATCACAGTCAATAATACAAGCCAGAAGTCATACCAGGAGATCATAAGCTACCAGGACCACGCTGAGGGGTATAATAAACCACGACAGGGCTCAGAGCTCTGTCAGTGACTGATATTTATAGGCCTCCTAGGTCTCTGATCAGGTGCAGCATTCAGAGTAGCCTGATTCCTAGAATAGCGCCCTCTCTGTTGAGGAAACCTTACTGCAGGAGCACCAGCAGGCATGACAATATGGAGTCCGTATATCTCAAAGAAAGCAGAGAACAAACAAAAATAGTGCAATATTGCCTAAATATATAAAAAAATGTCAATCAGTATGGTTGAAGATAATCATATGGTATCCCACTCCCACAACCCAGGGTATCTGGTGGCGTTAAAAGTTAAAGGGGGGTAGTCGCTGCTTAGTATTTGTATCTGTGCCTCAACACATTGCCTGACTATTACATTGTATTTTTTAGTACCAGGAAGCGGTGGAAGGAGAAGGAGAGGGCTACTACTATGAATATCCATACTATGAAGACACAGATGAAAAAACTGTTACCACCAAACCTGCCCAGGAAAATGCTGAAGTACTGCGGCCAGAACCGGAAATTGAAGAGGTAAAACATTTACCCGATGATTACCGTACATGTTTTCCATTTAGGAATTGTCTGTATTTTTTATAATATATGAAAGTCTGTCAACCAATCCAAGTCTGTCCGGGAGAAATATTTTTCCGACAATGTAACTCCCTCATTTCACATTTATCTCCTCATGGGTGGATACATCTTTTAATATGCTGCTACCCCATACTGATAAGATTAATTATTTTTATATTTACATTATATTAACTTCATGGAGCTTTACAGAGACTCTAAAGGCGGTATAAGAACAGCCTGATGATGCCGTGTGGCCATTTTGTCAACGACTAATGGATTGTCTTTGGGTGAAGCTAGGAAAAATGGAAGAGACCAGGTGGTAACCAATCCAAAGTAACGTGGCTTGGTGAAGGCTACGTGTATAGCTGAAACATTGTCCACTTTGGAGTTCATCAATTTCTTTTTAAAAAAGCCACAACTTGATTGTATTGCCTGGTCTCCATAAGTTTTCCGGGATTCAGTCTTGAGTTGGACCCTCAGCGGCACATGATCACCCTCCTGTTACAGTTTGTGACAGTCGCGTCACAGTTGATGTCATGAGTGCATAACCAATTTTCTTATGTTTGACATCTTTGGGTCTGTGTGATGTATAGTACACTCTCTCAGATTTAGGCTTCCATACCTATACTGAAATTGGCTTGTCGTCGTTTCTATTCTAGGAGGCAACACCCGCCCCAACCGAGGCCCCAGCTGTTTACGTGACGGACGCCCCTCATATTATAGAGACCAACGTTGAAACTGTAACTTCGCCGTCAGGAGAGTATAATTATGAGGTGCACGAGGAGTATTACACCCCAAGTTATGATGATGATGTATATCCAGAGGGAGAGGAGACCGAAAACACAGTCATCACAAGACACGGAACTGGAGGAGGAGGAAGAGTAGTAGTATCCGGAGGAGGAGGAGCCGGAGGAGGAGGATTCGGAGCAGGAGGCGGAGGAGGGGCAGGAGGAGGATTCGGAGCAGGAGGCGGAGGAGGGGCAGGAGGAGGATTCGGTGCAGGAGGCGGAGGAGGCGGAGGAGGAGCAGGAGGAGGATTCGGCACAGGAGGCGGAGGAGGAGCAGGAGGAGGATTTGGAGCAGGAGGCGGAGGAGCCGCCGGAGGAGGATTCGGCGCAGGAGGAGCCGGAGGGGGAGCAGGAGGAGGAGCCGGAAGTACTGTTGTCATCTCTAGCTCATCAAATGTAATTAATTTTTCCTTTTTTTTTCGATTTAGAAATCAATTGACTCTTTTGGTTCCCCATCCTCACTGTCACGTTGAAGGGTGGTTTCATTCATGTCTTCTCATGAATGAGGCTCATGTTAATTGTTCAGCTGCATAACTGAATAGCCATGCTGATCCTGATTCATAATTAATCAATGAACCAAGTTCTCCTGGGTGAACGGGCTTTGTGAATGTAGGAGTGTGTTTGTGTGGAATATTAGCATTCATATGAATGACTAGTGCATATTAACTTTCCACACAAATTGCAGCATGTGGAGCCCATGGTGAGAGGCCTGCTTTGCCTAATTATAGAGAAGCCTCTTGAAAAAGTGCCTCAATTCTAAAACGTTCCTCTGGTCTTAGGGTACCTCAGTTGGTGGAGGAGCAGGAGGCTCTGACAAAGAGTTCACAGAAGAGATCATTGAAACGTACGACGACTACGGACTCGGAGGACCATATGATGGGGAGACCACTACCGATGACGGAGATAACCTGGAGCTGCCTGCTGTACAGACCGAATTTGAGGTATGTTCATTAACCTGAATCAAATATTTAGATAATTTAATTAATGTAATCGATGTCCACAATAAATATATTCTTAATGATTTTTAAAAATAATCTATAAATAATATTTTTTAACTATCTGAATTTTAAATCTTTTAATAAAATCCTCAGAAAATGTTTGATGGCAATTTATGCCAACTTTCAATATTTTCCTCCTCACTTTTCCACTCCTGGTCCCTGGTTAAAGCTACAGTGGATTACTGCAAGCTGAATTTATGCTCTGAGTACCCGACGGGGCGCGCAGTTTGCAGTGAAAAGAGCTGTAGTGCAATACAAATTGCAGGAGTGCGATACACTCTATAAGGCAATGACTCAAGGTTTCCCAAAGGTTCTTGTTAATATTTCAATGAGCTCTTATTTAATGATGTGACATAGCAAATTAGCAACCACATTTTTTTTTAATTAAATAAAAAAATATATGAGAAAAAATGAAATGAAATTAAAAATATAGCAAAGATATATGAACGAAATTTTAAAAATGGATATTAATAAGATTAATAATTCATAAAATGAAATGAAATTAAAAATATAGCAAAGATATATGAACAAAATTTTATAAATGGATATTAATATGATTAATAATTCATAAAATGAAATGAAATTAAAAATATATCAAAGATCTATGAACAAAATTTAAAAAAATGGATATTAATAAGATTAATAATTCATAAAATGAAATGAAATTAAAAATATAGCAAAGATATATGAACAAAATTTTAAAAATGGATATTAATGAGATTAATAATTCATAAAATGAAATGAAATTAAAAATATATCAAAGATCTATGAACAAAATTTTAAAAAATGGATATTAATAAGATTAATAATTCATAAAATGAAATGAAATTAAAAATATAGCAAAGATATATGAACAAAATTTTAAAAATGGATATTAATGAGATTAATAATTCATAAAATGAAATGAAATTAAAAATATATCAAAGATCTATGAACAAAATTTTAAAAAATGGATATTAATAAGATTAATAATTCATAAAATGAAATGAAATTAAAAATATAGCAAAGATATATGAACAAAATTTTAAAAATGGATATTAATGAGATTAATAATTCATAAAATGAAATGAAATTAAAAATATTTCAAAGATCTATGAACAAAATTTAAAAAAATGGATATTAATAAGATTAATAATTCATAAAATGAAATGAAATTAAAAATATAGCAAAGATATATGAACAAAATTTTAAAAATGGATATTAATAAGATTAATAATTCATAAAATGAAATGAAATTAAAAATATATCAAAGATCTATGAACAAAATTTTAAAAAATGGATATTAATAAGATTAATAATTCATAAAATGAAATGAAATTAAAAATATAGCAAAGATATATGAACAAAATTTTATAAATGGATATTAATAAGATTAATAATTCATAAAATGAAATGAAATTAAAAATATATCAAAGATCTATGAACAAAATTTTAAAAAATGGATATTAATAAGATTAATAATTCATAAAATGAAATGAAATTAAAAATATAGCAAAGATATATGAACAAAATTTTAAAAATGGATATTAATAAAAAAATTTAATGAAATAAAAATATAACAATGAGAAAAAATGAATTAAAAAATACAGCGATGAGGAAAAATGAAATGAAATAAAAATACAGCAATGAGAAAAATTTAATAAAAATACAGCAATGAGAAAAATGTAATTAAATAAAAATATAGAAACGAGAAAATTAGATGAAATAAAAATTATAGCAACGAGAATTTTTTTAAATAAAAATATACACCAATGAGAAAAATAAATAAAAAAATATATTCATAGCAATGAGAGAAAAAATGAAGTAAAAAAACTATATTCCCTCTTTTTTATATCATGTGATTCCACATATTCTTAATAATGAATCAATAGTTTGGTTTTTAAATTACTATTTCAGTTCTTTAACCCTCTATGACTACGTTGCCTGCTTTTTCCAGTTTCAAGGAGGAGCTAGAGGTGAAAAGGGACAGAAAGGAGAGCCAGCCATCATCGAACCCGTGAGTTTTTTAAAATTTTTGCGTGCATGTTTAGACAACTTATAGGTGTTTTTTATACTATACGTTTCATTTTTTTCTAATAAATCCCATTAAAAAAAATAAAATATTTTAATGTCCTGGTATGGTGTTTATTTGCTAAACAGGGAATTAGTGTAATTTGTTTATGAAAAATGCAAATATTAGACCCGAATATTTAGTAAATATAAAACATTCACAAAGTCTTATCCCTAGCAACGTTTGTATTGAAAGGCAGCAGAAAAGTGCTCCTCTGCAGCATGCAGAATTCATATGCTGCAGGTTTAATCCCGGCTCATCGATTAGAGGGAGATCCTGGAACATATTATCGTAAAAATCTTTTCATGCGCCTCACATCAGCCTGTGTGTCCAGGAAAACATGGCGGAGCTGGTATCCCTGTGTTCCTATTACTCCCGTGAGATATATTAAAGACTAGGGGCCCTATTAAATTCTTCGCACAAAACGCATTAACGCGAGGGGTAAAACCCTCTGAGCTGAACATCGTATTACAATGTCAGCGCAACAAACGCACGTACACGTCTACCGCGGGTGAACCTGTGTGAACGCTGCGTGAGCTTACTGTACATCACGCGTCCTATACTTAACATTGTGAGCGCAAATGCGTTTGTGCGCTGGTACGCGGATGGTATTACAATCTATGCGCAGTTTGTAACGTAGAGCGTTTGCGCGCATAATTTTAGCAACTCCTAAGGCTAGGGTCAGACGAACGCATTTTTCACGTTGTCCGTGAAAAAGTGCAATCGAACGAACGTACGTATTTTTTCGCGAAATACGCGATAGCGGTCATACGATGCGCCTTTTCGTCCGTGATTTTGTACGGATCATCAATAAAACACTTTTTGTGTCTGGACGTTATGTTAGCCGGACATTAGCAGCGTCTGACGTCTCCTAATCACACACACACGCCGCTATGCGGCCGCAGCGCACTCTGTACGTCAGTACTAGCGGTTTGACGTTCTCGAAAAAATACGTTCGTTGGCCACTTGCGTTGCGCGGAAGACCTTTCGTGCGGCCGTTCGTCGTATGTTCCCCGGCATTGGACGTCATTTGTTGCTAGCACGGCCGTGATTTCGTGCGGCTAAACGCACGTGAAAAATGCGTTCGTCTGACCCTAGCCTAAAAGCTGGTGTTAGTGGCAAATTCTATCAACCTGCCGAACCCAAATACACCAGCCCAAAAAAAAATACGCAGCAAAGTATAGTTACACATTCTACACATACCCAAACCAATAAACTGGAGAAGTTGTGCGTGCATTTATTATTGCTGCAGCATATATGCACAGATTGACTTTGACAGGTGCAAAAACTTAATGTGAGACAATTGTGGTTCTTAATTCTGATTGGCGGAATCGCGTGAAAAAAACAGTCCGCACACTGATTTCTGCGCGCAACTTTGCTGCGCGCGCGTTTCTGCGTGTCCGTTTTACGCGCGCTATTTTTTGACAGATGAAAAAATGCGCGAGGATTGTAATACCAGCGTTGATTTACGCGCGTTAACGTTTAACGCTTCGTGCAAAAATTCACGCGTTCTGCGTGCGTTTTTGCGTGAAGACTGTAATAGGGTCCTAGATGTCTTCAGAATGACACAAAACTCAGTTTTTTACTGAAAAAGACACCCCTAACGTGCATCTATGCCATTAATTATTCAGACGACTGATAACGAAGCCGAGCTCAGTCCCAATGACATGTCGCAGCGAGGAGGGTACGTGTTAAAGCTGGCACCGGGCCTGAGGGGAAAACACAAGCCTCTTCAGCTCTCGATGGGTTAATTCCAAGTGACAACATGGCAGCTCTCGTCCTCTTTGGGCAATGGAAAACAAGTGGCCTTGTCTGCACGTCGAGAGGTTTCCAGATGTCCAGAAGGCCAAAGACAACCCAAACAGAAGAATAAATATTGGCAGGGGCCCCAGATGTTTCCACCATGAGTAAACTAATGAGGCCTTCCATTAGTGTCTGCTTTAATTGTCTGCAATTAGGTACACAATCCAGAGCCCGCTTCAGTTTCTAGAGGAGACCTTTCCTTTCCAGAACATACAGTATATATATATATATACTGTATAAAATGATACAGCATCCAGGGGACCCGCAGCCAGGATCTAGGACACTTAGTGCTCCGGTGCAAACAGCTGCCGAAAAGGATAGTTCACCGGGACGGCTCGCACTCCAGCCAGTCTTATAAAATAATATTTTATTGACTAAAGCGTCAACGTTTCAGTCCTCTGAGGACTTTCGGGCGCAATAAAAGATTATTTTATAACACTCTCTGGAATGCTGCCTTTCTGGTGAACTATATATATATATATACAGGGGGTTATTCAAAGAGATCCGAATTGGGGCCGGAAGGGAACCGAACAGTGAAATTAAGCGTTCGGTTACCTTTCCTGGCCATTCGGCAAATTCAGAGAGCAGTGAGAAAACAATAAGGTGGAAAAAATGGCGCAGATAATGTGTAGATGGTCGGTCTTGGGTAGCAGCAAGGGCACAAACGCACACTCCCAAGTGCGAATAGTCAATAGATAAAATAATGGGTAGAGTCCTCGCGCTTACGCCAAGTGTCCAGTGAGTAATACTTCAAGAAAATCTAGAAAACATAATAGGAGACATACATTGCGCAGTACATCCTTATGACACCTGGTTTCCAGAGAGAAAGTATTCAACTCACTTTTTTCTGAGCCCCATAAAGTCGGCTCTGGACTATATAGGCATATATCTGTGGATATGATCTCACCAGCCCGTCCTACCAGCAACCATCCGTGGTGATAACCTGGTCCATAGATGAAATATTGGATCCCCGGGATATGTCACAGACGAAAAGTCGGCAGGATAAAATAAAGTAAAATTTATTGCTGCAATAAATTTTACTTTATTTTATCCTGCTGACTTTTCTACAATATACAATACAATATATACAATATATATATTTGTAGAAGACATTTACACATCCCAGCAATTCAGAGAAAAGCTTCACAGAGCTAATGCGCTACATTCCCCATATGCAGCACGGAACTCTGGGTAGGACATGCAAATTAATTCTGCAAAATTCTCACATTTTTGCATCCTGGGTCTGTTTTAACACAGAGCCCTCCTTGCCAGCGCCGCGCCATACTGGATGGCTTTATTGCAAAGCTCCGGTTATACAACGAGTCACAGCCACTCCTGTACAGCTGTTTCGGGCTTATTATGCCCTCATCAGCAGGAGATAGGTTGTGACTCGTTGCTAATGCTATGGCTTTTAATCTCACTTTTTGCCCTCCACCTTAACCCCTTAAGGACGCAGGGGTGGCGCCATTAAGGGGTCGATTTCACCGGCGAGGCGTACAGGTACGCCTCGCCGATAGGTGCCATCGCGTGGCACTGATTCCGAGCCCTCGTCGCAGCCGGCGTGCAGTGCGCGTCATTGGCTGCAGGGGACGGCTTGATTTCAGGCCGTCCCTCTGCAGCCAATGACGCGCGCCACGAGTCAGTGCGCGCAGGCTGTGGAGAGGGGCCGAGGCGGCCCCATTGAAGACAGCGGGGCGTACATGTACGCCCCGCGTCTTCAAAGCCCGCCCGCCGCCAGGACGTCATGGAACGTCCTGCGGTGTTAAAGGGTTAAGTAATAACTAATAAAGCATCCAGGGGACCTGCAGCCAGGATCTAAAATATTTCCAGCGCTCCGCTGCAAACAGTCGTCGAGAAGTATAGTTCACCAGGAGTATACAAACAATAACTAACCTATATCTTTATACATCTTCCATGGACACTCACTCTCAGTTGTAAATCAGTCAGGACATGTTTATTGCCCAGGTTCTCCATTCCAAACACACAAGATCCAAACGTAAATATTAGGGTTTCCAGGTCGGCCAGGTTTTCCTGGACACATATAATTTATTCATGCTGAGGGACAGTTCATGAAGAATGCCACCCCGCAACATGTATAATCCATACGCTGCAGGTAAGGAATCCCAGGTGACCTGCCTTGATTTCCTTCCTGCAGCATATGAATTCTACAAGTTGCAGGGCAGCACTTTTCCCTGTGCTCCCCATCTGCATGAAATCGTAATATGTGTCCAGGAAAAGGTTGCCGATCTGGCGATCCTAAACTACGGCATTGCCGTGCAAACTGACGGCCGCGCAAACCCTTTAATTTAAATTTTCTTTTCCCCCTGTTTAAGGCTGGGGTCAGACGAACGCAGTGCGAACGTGCGTTGAACCGCACTTTATTACGGCCGTAGTAGCAGCAAATGAGGGCCAATATACGAAGTAACCGCACGAAAGTTCAGCCGCGCAACGCAAGCGGCAAACGAATGCATTTTTTCGAGAACGTGGAACCGCTAGTACTGACGCACAGAATGCGCTGCATCGGCATAGCGGCGTGTGTGCGTGATTAGGAGACGTCAGACGCTGCACATGTCCGGCCAACATAACGTCCATTTGTTTTTTATAGATCAGTCAAAAAATACGGCCGACATTGCGCATCGTATGACCGCTATCGCGTCTTCCGTGAAAAAAATGCGTTCGGACGCATCAACGCACTTTTTCACGGTAGACGTGAAAAATGTGTTCATCTGACCCCAGCCTAAGTAGGTCGGCCATGTTTTCCTGAACACATATTACTATGTACATGCAGAAGAAGACAACAGGGAAGGAGCTGCCCTGCAACTTGTATAATTTATAAGCTTTGGAAGGAAAATCCATTTCCTTATTAAGATTGCTCCCCTGGGATTCCTCTTTGATTTCTTACCTGCAGCGTATGGATTCTACATGCTGCAGGGGGAGGGGGCATTCTTCATGTGCTGCTAATCCGCATGAATACATTATATGTGTCCAGAAAAACATGGCCGATCTGGCACTTTTACACCAACCCACTGGGTGACCCTCCTTTAACAGGACTCATGTCTGGCCAGTTACTTATTCATAAACTGGATTAAGTGGCCTCTGTAATTAATTCCAGGGCTGCACCTATGGTTTTTTTGGGGGAGGGGGGATGGGTTGGAGGTATCTAAGTGTTGATACAATGTATCCATACAATGATAGTTTCTGTCCGGCTGGAATTTCTGGGTAGATTTGAGCAGTTTTATTCTCGGTGAAAGCCCTGGGAATGTCTTCCGAACAGCTGACGTAGCGGGGAGGGCAGCGTAAACAAGTTGGGTGGGAAAAGTCTTTGTGCACATGTTTGCCGTGCCACCCACAGAGGCCAGGAGACCCAAACAAATACGCCCGGGGGGCCCTCGTCTGTCATTTCCCAGAGTCTTATGGGCTTGAAATCGTTTTAGCCACCACCACTTCCATGAACCTTAGCACAGTAACCAGCCCTGTGGCACAAAGGGAACCCGGCGCCTTTAAACCTGGAGCGTTTTAGGGTGGTGGATCCAGAATATTAAAATAATTAGAACGAGTTTTATTATTTATTTTTTTTCTTGTCTACATTAAGATATTGCAGGAAAAGCATTGTATGCAAATTAATTTTACCCACAATCCTTTAGTATACTAAAAATGAATAAATGCGACATTTTCTATTCCCCGTTATTTATTTCCCCATGATCTCTAGTTTTTTAGTCACACCGTTGGAAATTTAGGCTGTATTGCCATAAAACTCCTAATAAATGTATTACTTGCCCATGCACAACCCTAAGCCAGAGGATCAGCACCAAACACAAGCGATAGATATTTTCTATTACGTCAAACCTAAAAGTAAATAATATATATATCTGGCTCAAAGACATTGAATAGAAGAAACGTTGGTGTTATACCAAGGAGCCACTTATAAACTTATAACATTTACCGTTTATCCTTCATGAAACAGGATTTTCCTACAGGTCGATCAATGATAAATAATAATAAAAAAATAGAAACAGAGGAAACAAAACATATATATATTCCAAATACATGGAATAAAAGCAGCATCGGTGTTATACCAAGAAACCAGTTATAACAAACATTTACAGTTTATCCTTCATGAAAAGGAAAGACCTACATGTCGATCAATGATAATAATAATAATTATATTAAAAGGGGGAAAAAAATATGTGTGTGTATATATAGTATATATCTCGATAAATATACATGTATCTGGCCCAAAGACATGGAATAAAAGAACCGTCGGTGTTATTCCAAGAAACCAGTTATAACAAACATTTACAGTTTATCCTTCATGAAAAAGAAAGACCTACATGTCGATCAATGATAATAATTATATTAAAAGGGGGAAAAAAATATGTGTGTGTATATATATATATCTCGATAAATATACATGTATCTGGCCCAAAGACACGGAATAAAAGAACCATCGGTGTTATTCCAAGAAACCAGTTATAACAAACATTTACAGTTTATCCTTCATGAAAAAGAAAGACCTACACGTCGATCAATGATGATAATAATAATAATAATAATAATTATATTAAAAGGGGGAAAAAATAGGTGTGTATATAGATATACAGTATATATCTCGATAAATATACATGTATCTGGCCCAAAGACATTGAATAAAAGAACCATCGGTGTTATTCCAAGAAACCAGCTATAACAAACATTTACAGTTTATCCTTCATGAAAAGGAAAGACCTACACGTCGATCAATGACGATAATAATAATAATTATATTAAAAGGGGGAAAAATATGTGTGTGTGTGTGTATATATATATATATATATATATATCTTGATAAATATACATGTATCTGACCCAAAGACACGGAATAAAAGAACCATCGGTGTTATTAAAGGAAACCAGTTATAACAAACATTTACAGTTTATCCTTCATGAAACGGGAAGACCTACACGTCGATCAATGATAATAATAATAATTATATTAAAAGGGGGAAAAAATGTGTGTGTGTATATTTATATATCTTGATAAATATACATGTATCTGGCCCAAAGACACGGAATAAAAGAACCATCGGTGTTATACCAAGAAACCAGTTATAACAAACATTTACTGTTTATCCTTCATGAAAAGGGAAGACCTACATGTCGATCAACGAGTGGTTATCACATCAAGTATTATACTTGTAAATATTCTGTTTTTGCCACAAAAACCCCGCATTTAATCTGTAAGGCTGGATGTCCCACTCCTCACCCTGTCCTGCCTCATCCACTCCCCACAGATGTTAACTCCCATGATCCTCGGGTCAATCATTGCATTCAAAGGTTTCTGGGGTTCATTGACCACCAGCATTCAGGAGCCCAGAGTTTGACATCTCAGATCTAGGAGGTCCGTATTCTGACCATCTTTGCTTTTGACCCTTGGAGTGACCCAGCCTGGTTGAAGGTACTGGCCCCTAGGTCGTAACATCGGAGCATGTTCCTATGGTGATAAAAATAATTTAAAAATAAAATAACAAGGGCCATATTACATTCTCTACGCAAATGCGCCCGCGCAGCGCAAATTGTTTTTTTCACGGGATTCAGCCAATCAAAATTAAGAACCTTAATTGACATCAATTCTTCTTAATTGACTCACTAACGTTTTTTGCGCCTGTCAAAATAAATCTGAGTATAAATGCTGCAGCAATAAAAAAAATATGCACGAATTCACAATTTTTTTGTTTGGGCATGTGTAGAATGTGTAACTATACTGTGCTGTATTTTTTTTTCGTGCTGGTGTATTTGGTTTCGGCCAGAACGTTCAGATTTGCAGTTAACACCAAGTTTTCAAAGACGTTAAAATTATGCGCGCAAACGTCGTTCGTAGGAAGTTGCGCATCTATTGAAATACCATCCGCGTAACGAATTTGCGCTCACAATGTTAAGTATAGGACGCGCACAGTTCATCACGCTCGCGCAAGTCCATCCGCGTCAAACGAGAACGCGCATCGTTTGCACGAACGTTGAAATACAACGTTCTGCGCAAATGGTTTTGTCCTTGCGCAAATGCGCATTTGCGTGCAGGCAAAACCGATGCGTGAGGAATGCAATACGGCCCCAAATCGTTAGAATGTTACATCATTGGCTACAGTCATATAAACGGTTATACAATAGTGCTGAAACCCTAGAATATGTTACTTACTCCTGCTGACCAATGTCTACTCCTCCTCCAGGGAATGCTGATTGAAGGCCCTTCAGGTCCAGAAGGCCCAGCGGTAAGTATATTTACATTATTATATTTCAGTATATTTCAGTGTTTTCCTCTGGAATATGGAACGAAGCTGGTCTTTCCCATGGGTCCCATCGGTCAACTCTTCTTGGCCATTACCCCATGTATCCTCACTGTTGAGGCTATGGTTGAACTGTCATTCTTTAGTCATGACATACCGGTTTTAACAGCTCATAATGTATAAGGTTTCTGGTGTAAATGAGGGCAGCCTATAAGTGTGAAAGACGTCACAGTATCACAGGAGATCTGGATCTTCAGCAGTTTGGGATCGGCCGCTTGACCCGTCCTGGTGTGAACTACATTATACAATATACAAGAATGTTAAGGGCATCAAAAGATTATTTGAAGTTATTCTGTAGCATTAATGATGACCCCAAAATGAGATATATTGAAGCTTTGGCATAACTTATTTTCCAACTTAAGCAACTTCCTGCCTTTTTGGATGTGGTACAGGAATTTTCTCCGTCAAGTTGCATCTTGCTTCAGGATAAGAGCGGCTTGAAAAAACAATGACATCACCATAGGGTAGATACACTGTAGAGCATCAATGTCTAAGTCTGGCACCCAGACATTTCAGATCTGTAAGTTCCATGATCGTTAGTCTACTTAAAGGCTTGTTGAGCATCAAGGGATATGTAAGTGCCGAAAAAACCTAGAATACCAAGGCCAACCACAAGCTGTAAAGTCTGTGCAAGGCCGGACATGTCCAGATTGTTTTTCCCTTGCGTACACATTTTGAGTTCTTTAAACCAAACTAAATTAATAGGTGCTTTGCGAATCCAAGGGAGTTAGGAGTTTATTCCACCATCAGTGATTGAAGAAACCTGATTGTTGTGGACTTCAAGTTTTTCCTTGAGAGAAGAAGACTAAAAAGAGTTTTGCGTCAAAGAAAGGTAATCCGGGCACTCCAGCTGAGGAGAAAGTGCAGTTGCAAAGTGAACTTTGTTGGCAGTGGCAACGGTTTGGCCAAGAATGGCCTTTGTCAAGCCATTATTGGCCGAAATGTTGCCGCTGCCACCAGTGTTAATCCAGTAAAAGCTGCAGTTACACCTTTGTAGGAGTGCCTGGATTCCCTTTATTTTGACTCAAATCCGTATTCGAATAAGCCAACCAGGATTCTAGTGGAGCGCCCCTATGTTAGATGGAAAAATCGTTTGAAGTTGTGATTGGGTTCAGAGTCCCTCTCCTCCTTGTCTTTCTAAAGAGTTTTGTGTCACCTCTAGGTATGCTTTCCTTCACATGTAACTCGCTGTTCTCTCACCATTTTTTTCATACGCAGGGCTACCCTGGCCCTCCAGGAACTACAGGCCCTTCAGGTCCAGTTGGAGACCCCGGCGACAGGGTAAGCACATTCTGCATGTTGTTTGTCACCTCCAAGAATCATGCAAACCCCACTCTAAAAGATCTAGAAAAAATAATGCATCCGACAAGATGATATCAGGCTGCTAAAGATCACCAGAAAGCCTTTGTGCTCCTACACATGGTGCTGGGTTGGAGGACATCTGATGGGTGTATGTTCACCGTCCTGAGATCCTTTAAATGCTTCCTTACGTGGTCAATGGGCCTAAACGTGGCATGTTTGTCCTAGCAAGCCGAGCTTGCCGAGCATTAGCTCATCGAGGTAATTGGCGATGGTCTTAATTGGCTCCCCTGTTTTCTTATGTTCTCTGGAATGGATACACGGATCTCATGAGATGATCATTGACCACGGAAAGAGACGTTTTATTTCCTCCAGTCGGGCTGAGCGCAGCAGAAAGGAATGACATCATCCACTACTGCCCGTACATATGGTTTCCATTAGGAATATGAATTGTTTTCAGGGCGTGCACGTAGTCTCGGTCTCAGATAGCATAAGCCAAGTATGGAGTCTTTGGTAAAGAGGGGGTCGGTGGAGGGTGTGTGGGTTGGGAATGAAGGCTGGAAAAACCTGCAATCTTAACCTCCTCGTGGCCAAATTAAAACTCTGTTGTGTTTTTTTTCTTTCTTTTTTTGGGCAAGCGAAGGGTCTGGCAGCCCTCCCCAAGCTCTTATACAATTGTTCCAGATTCCCAGAGTGTTTTTGTTATAAATGGGGCTCTGTATAACGAGGAAGAACATGCCAAATCCTCGTGGAGCTTTCGGGCAGCTCGGAGAACATCAGGCTGTTCTGTTCGCCAGATGTCACAACTCTATTGTCGAGCAGCAACGCTGACTTGGGACACCTGGTGGCCAGGCTTAGCACTACATGGTCAAAGCCTGAACTGGAGTTACAAGTGGGCAAAGTGCAACAACATGACCATTTACATGTGAAAATTCTAAAGGGCAGCATTGTGAATTGATGCAATGAAGTCATTTCTGAGACAACACAATGCTCTGTATGTCAATGAGCCGGTGCAGCAGTAAATTATGGCGGCTGC
Organism: Leptobrachium leishanense; assembly: GCA_009667805.1. NCBI lineage: Eukaryota > Metazoa > Chordata > Amphibia > Anura > Megophryidae > Leptobrachium > Leptobrachium leishanense. The sequence continues at coordinate 141,348,737 of CM019071.1, forward strand.
TTAACTGTCAACCATTTAGATGTGTGACCTTAACAGGCCTGGTGACACAGTTGTCCCTTCATCAGCCCCATGAACATAATCTAGACTTATGAAAAAGTATCATTCCTACATGAAATCTATAATTATTATTTTGCCCAAAAAAATATTTTTTCCACATTTTGTTTATCAAACAAAGATGGTGACACATCAAAAATCCATACACATACAGAGTGATAGTATGGATGCTGTGATTTAGCTTATTATGGGTTTTATCACATATGATATAGTACTATTATTTTTTTATATTGGCAGTTTAACACTTTGTTGTGCCCATAATGACCAACCGTCCTGATTCCATTAGCGTGGTCCTCACACCGCATCCTGTAGCCTTCTGACACGGTCTCCAAAACGAATCTTCTGTTTTACGCAATATGCATGGTGCGTATCTACCTGATAGCATCTGTGTAGGACCAAATGGCAGGTAACGGCATGCCACCGGTCTTGCTGGCCATGATCGTAAACCATGAACCTATAAAGCTTCCACAAGGACAGGTACGAGATTGCTACTCTACTGATGCTACCGGGTGCCGGACAAAATCCCTACAGCCAGCTTACCTAATGCCAACATCCCCACAGCCAACTTCCAGACAGGACAACTGCCGGACATCCCAACTTCCCTACAAGGCCAACTTCCAGACATTCAAAATCTCAGTGGCTAACCCTAATACTAACACCTTAACCCTAGGTTTAGGGGGGTTAGGGCTAGGTTTAGGGGGGTTAGGGTTAGGGCTACGTTTAGGGGGGTTAGGATTAGGTTATGGGGGGTTAGGGTTAGTGCTAGATTTAGGGGGGTTAGGGTTAGGGCCAGGTTTAGGGGGTTAGGGTTAGAGCTAGGTTCAGGGGGTTAGGGTTAGGGCTAGGTTTAGGGGGTTAGGGCTAGGTTTAGGGAGTTAGGGTTAGGGCTAGATATAGGGGGGTTAGGGCTAGGGGGTTAGGGTTAGATTTTGGGAGGTTAGGGCTAGATTTAGGGGGTTAGGTTTAGGGGGTTAGGGCTAGATTTAGGGGGGTTTAGTTTAGGGGGTTAGGGATAGATTTAGGGAGTTAGGGTTAGGGCTAGATTTAGGGGGTTAGGGTTAGGACTAGGTTTAGGGGGTAGGGCTAGGTTTAGAGGGGTTAGGGTTAGGGCTAGGTTTAGGGGGATAGGGTTAGGGCTAGGTTTAGGGGGGGTTAAGGAGTAGGGTTCGGGTTTGCCACTGGGATTTTGGATGTCTGAAAGGTGGCCGTCAGGGAGTTCTCTGTGTAGGGAAGTTGGCTGTCGGGATTTTGGCATTAGGGAACCTGGCTGTAGGAATTTCGACCTAAACCCGATGCTACCACTGGTGGAATGGATAGATGGATAAAGGCCATCTGTTCATCACTGACCTGAGAAAAGGACGTGACAATCAATTTGCAAAGCCCCTAACCAATAACTGGACACGTGTATGAGGGGCTTATTTTAGTACGGATGCCATTTTTATCAAAACGGTTCATATTCAAATGCAGTTTGATATGGGTCGCAAAGGTTCTCTTCTACATACCTCATGGCATGGGGTCATATCGGAGTTTGCATCAGAAGATCGTCGGTATTGGGTGTACCGTATTATCAATTTGAAGGTCTTCTCAGAGTTTTTGGGGTGAAATAATTAAATTTTGCAGGCGTACGTAACGTGCCGGTCATGACCTGTGATAAGGCGATTGCACTGTACAAACCCATCCATGCCTAGCTTAATGAACTGTCATGTCACCCAACAGGGACCACCAGGTCGGGGAGGACTTCCAGGTGCCGACGGATTACCAGGACCACCAGGGACCATGCTCATGCTGCCTGTAAGTAGATGTAATATCTCTAAGACTACAAACCTTTTGTCACTTTCACATCAGAACATCACGATTTAGGAGCAATGCTGGGGCAAGCTTCTAAAAGTGGAGCAGTCGCCATGGAAACTAATGGAGTGTTCCAGGATCTTTGTACAGAACGCAAAGTGCATATATTTTCAATATTTCAGCTTTTTGTAGAATTTTGTGCACCCCGGCCGTATTACAAAGATGCGCGGTGAATATTTAGGTCAGGGAAAAAGTTGAACAATAAATGCCGTCAACGCGCTTCGCCTGAAAAGGCAACAGTGGGCGACGTACACCACTAAACGGTTACGGAAAGTGCATTAAATATGGGTTTTGTTCAAATGCATGGAACTGATCACCAACCGCATGCGGGCTTGCGTCGTTTATCCAGGGAACCCACAGATTTCTGTACTTTTGCTGGAAATTTCCAATTAATTAAAATGAAATTGTTGTTGTCTCCAATGTCTTATCACAGCGTGGAATGCACTTCAAAGGGCCCCGGCGACTGCCAAACCCGGAGTGATATTTGTAACGATATTAGATTTGTTACTTGATTAAAAAAACATAAAAAAAGCAATAGGTTTCGTAATGAACACTTCCAAGTAAGGAACAAATTAAATTACTCCATTTTGGTCTACAGCTCCAGCAATCATTACATTATTAAGGCATATCGGAATATTGGCGCTCGCCCTCCATCTTCCAGCCACCGCTCGTCAAACCGAGGAACTTTATTATCCTAATTACGGACTGTGGCACGAGCACACTAGAGTTTATATGAAAAACATTTTACCACCTTCTTTAAAGGGATACTGTATCGAAAATAGTGTTTTTCCCTTTTTTGCCCTTAAATAATTGAGCAGATCCTGCTGACAGCCTCTGCTCAATTATTTTATAATTTTATTTCTATTTTTGGCCCATTTTATTTCCCTTTTAACCATCGCCGCATTCAATTTCTGCTCTTCGGCTCAGGGACTCCTGAACCCAGAAGTCCCTGAAGCTTTTCTGCGCAATTTGCTTAATAGGAAATGCAAATTGCACAGGACTACGGGACTCGTGCTCTCCATGTGCGCAAGTTCCGTAGCGTCCGCACAGAATGATGGATCGGAGCTGTACGCACAATGATCCAATCCATCGACTTCCTTTCAGAGACCAATGGGTCCCAAAGGGTGATGCCATCATGATCTCTGTAACTTTAATGGTGTTGACCCAATGGCCACAAGAAATGTACTAATGGTGACAGCAACATTCAAACCACAGCATGGTATTTAGCAAGAGTCAAATTTTGCGTTTATTATCTTGGAATCTCTCACCCAGGTCTGTTTCTCTTACTCCCTGCAAGATAACCCTCGTAGTTTTCAGAGAAATTGTATCGACCACCACATGGAGTCCATATTATGGCATCTGCCATGGTAGCCTGTCCATATGACAGCAGCCTCCTCGCACAAAGAAGTATTGGAAGGACTCTCGTCTTATGAAATAGACGCCTTGCAGGTTCCATGCAACAATGAGCAGACACCAACCCCTCAAAGATTTGAGAAAGAAGGGCGAAAGCCACTCACATCGCCAGGGTCATTAAAACTGGATTATTTAGAGAAGCAGATACACCGTTAAGGCTTAAAAGTTGTTTCTGTTTGTCCTAAAAACTCAGATTTTTTGACCCTGGATGTGTGACCACCTTTCTTCCTTACACTAAGCATCAAATGGAGGTAGATACCACCAATGCATCAGTAACCACTCCACATCCATATAATGACATTTGCCACCACTGTAGGTTCATATCATGGCATCTGCCATTATTTTTTACCCATATGATGGTATCTGTCATCACACCAGATCCATATGATGTAATCTGCTGCTATATTTGGTCTATTTGATGGTATCTACTACCACAGTGTGTCTATATGATGACAGATGACAACACACTAGACATTTGCAGCCACACCAGGTCCATAGGATGACATATGCCACATATGATGGCATTTGTGTCCACATTATTTACATATCATGAGATCTGCCACCATTCTAAGTCTGTATGGTGACATTTGCCACCATACTAGGTACATAATATGACGTCTGCCACCACACTGAGTCATATGATAGACTATGCCATTTCAGTAGATCCATATGATGAAATTTGCCACCACACTAGGTCTTCGACTGGTATCGCCAACTTACAAAGACTGTATAAGATGGCTGATTTATCACAATAAGACCTTCCAATATGGTTACTGCCATCACACAAACACCATTCACGATGCCAGTTACTAACAACAAAATATTAAGCAAAGGGCAGGTTCTGCACTCAAGCCTTTTTCATGGCAGCTTCTAGTACATCTCGGTTAAAGAAATCAGCCTCTTGATTATTAGAACGGGGTGCAATAACAGTTTTGATAATCATGTGATTTATACTTTATTCATCAACCACCAATTCCGTGGAGTCTTGATAGGCCCACTTACAAAAAAGAGGACCAGGCACTCAGGATGGACCATGAAGGAGCTTTATTAAGTGGATGCCATCACAACGTTCGGCTATTTTAAAATGGCTTTTGTCTGAGCCGAAACATTATGATGGCATCCATGTAATAATGCACCTTTATGGTCCATCCTGAGTGGCCGTCCTCTCTGTTTCCTCTACATAATATGGGGTTTGAGCCAGCTTGGCCTGTGCGACACCAGTGACTTGGACCCTTTGGTAGGCGAGTGCCATTCATCCTTTTTGCTTTTGAAGAACATGAACATTTGGGTAAATGGAACATAAAGGGTAAAACCCTTCAACTTTTTAAAATTAAATTGTCCAAGTCCGTTTGTTATTCTTATATATTAATTAGTTTTCGGTTAAATGTTTTGAATTTCCGCGTAGCCTAATGAGCCTGGTTCCAATGCGCCAAAAAGGAGGCTCGTACAGTTACCAAGGAGATGATTATGATGGATACTCTAGTCTTCGTTCTTTAAATCCATCAATCTGTTGGGTGTTTGTACGTGACGGCATCTTTAGAAGCAACAAATAAAAGAAAGTGGGTGACACCAGGTATCTGAGTGATAAATTAGGCTGTGTTTGCGATGAAGGACACAGGAAGACGCTGGGTACAGTTGTGCTGCCATAAAACAGTCTACGAACAAAAAGTCTATCAGCAAAATTTATTTGTCACCTCTAAAACTAAAAACAAATAGTATAATATAGCCTTAAAGGTGACTATATAAACTCCCAGGGTGGCACGTTCTCCACTTCATAGCTTCGTTCTTCATGGTAAACACTCCGAACATTCCCCTGGCTCTACAAATAATGCAAAACCAGTACAACTATGAATAAATGGGATTTCCTGATCACCCTATTTGAGCCGCCGATCTGATTCGAGTCGTGTGGTGTTTGGGATTGGCCAATGCCGAGTCCCGATCGGATACTACACGACGTATGGATGGACAGGCTTCTCAAAATAATGCTAGGGCCTTGGCGTTCGCCGGAGTACCTTCCGTGTCTGCTTGCAGTGAAGATGCTGCAGGTGAGAACAGAGGTGCCCAGTGTTGTATTGGAGCTGTGCAGTGTGAAATCTGCACATCACTTTCGGCAATCTCCGTAACGTCGCCCTTACTCCTCACAGAGCGTGAAGTACAACCTGTGAGCAGGCAGGGAAGACAACTTGGTTAATGTTAAGGTTGTGGGAATCTGGCCCGGGAATCTTGAAGCCTGGCATGTCATGTACTCGGTGAGTGGATCACCTTGAAAAAAACGATCTTCGGAAAATGGTGTGTTGGCATCCCGATCCCGATCCTGAGGATCAGACTGGGACTTCACTAAAAATGAATAATATAGAAAAATGACTTCTAGTTCGGTCGTACCTCTGCCATACTTCTCAATTCCAGGGTGATACTCATGTGTCTCTTTCTCTCTTTTAGTTCCGTTTCTCTGGAGGAGGAGATGGTAACTCCAAAGGACCCCAAGTATCTGCTCAGGAATCACAAGCCCAGGCCATCCTTCAACAAGCAAGAGTAAGCTCCCTTTAGATTGAAGTTTTATGCTGTCCTTGTTGTATGTGTTTAGTGGGATATTAAAGCCAGTTTAACCGTTGTATTAGAGGAAGTCCAGTATTGGCTGGAGGATCCCATTCAAATATCCCCTTGACCACAGCCATACAGAATCTCCAAGGATCCTTATTCAGACTTTTTTTTCTGTTGAGGGCTTTGGGTTTGAGATCCACTGAGATATCCCATCAACAACTCATGCCCTACAGTGCCCCTATGCATTGCAAAGCTGTGTTTTCCCATCAGGATACACACTGGCCACCCTGGCTTACACTATTTGTATGTGCTTTATTTCTGTTGTTGGTTACGCCAGATGGAATTTCCAGCTCTCTTCTTGGATGGTTACAGTGGATTCTACCATCATAACATGTTCATAACATGTTCTATTTGATTTAACGTCTGCATTTGGGTGACATGAGGGTCACACACGACACATTAGGGGCTTATAGTTAGGGTGAGGTGAGGGGGTACCTTGGGCCATCATGGGTTGGTTCCTGCACTTAGCTGAAATGAGGAGCACAGACAGCATATATAGTGGGTGTGGAGTGAGGTGTGAGGGACACTTGTGCTCTCATAGTGATTAACTATTGCACTTGCTTGACATGTGAGTCGGAGACAGCATATTAGGGACACAAAACAAGTGTGAAGTGAGGGACACTTTGTCTCACAGAGGGGATAGCTACTGCATTTGGCTGCCATGAGGAGCACAGACAGTGTATTAGGCGACACAGTGGGTGGGAGTGTGGCGCGAAGGACGTTTTGGATCTGAGGGGATAACCCCTGCACTTATTATTATTATTATTACAGGCATTTGTACAGCGCCAACATATTCCGCAGCGTTTTACAATAGGGGAGCACAAACAGGAGACGTACATGATACATAATGAAAATATGACCCTGCCCGTAGGATAACTGTCCAAGTAGTGCAGCACTTAACCAAGTGCTCAGTCAGACATCCTGTGAGCTTACAATCTAAGGGACTGGGGTAGGTGAAACAGATAGGAGCAGAGGGAATGTAAAGATGGTTAGCAGGGCGGCATAGGAAGAACCAGAAGCCTGGGCTTAGTGAAAGTAATTAGAGAGAGAAGTGGAGACAGCTGGAAGAGAGACCTTAAGTTATGGACCTGCCCTGGGTGGGAGGCTGGATGGGGAGGGTTGGGTGGGACAGCAGAGGAGAAGGAGCCATGCAGTCTGTTTTGTGTGTATGCTGTGAATAGAGTGAATAAGGTTATGAGAGAAGCACACTGTGTGATCATGCATGGGGAGGAGAGGAGGAGGGGAGGAGGAGCAGAGGTTTTTTTTCTAATAGAAATGAAGGGAGATTTTAAAATAAAGGCAAACATAAAATACAATTGCATAAATATGTCGGTCAGGAAAATAGGGTTGAAAACAGGGGACATCGTGATGGATCTGGATACCTTGATGCAGGTAGTTACCAATATGGGGACACAGGGTGAGTGTGAGCTTGGGGTGAGACATTTTGGCTCTCAGAGGGTTTAACTCCTGGACTTCCCTGACATGAAAGTCACACACAGCATATTGGTGACACACAGTGAGTGTGGAGTGAGGGACACGTTGAGGAATGAAGAACTACCTATATTAACAATATATTCCTGGAAAAATCTAAGTTATAGTGTATTTCCCAATGAGAGGCTTAACACCTCTTTAGTTTTTCACTTTTGATGAATAATGGACCTTCTCCAGTGTAATGCGGAGTAACACAACTTCCTCTCTCATAATTATGGGTGGGAGGAGGAAGAGGAGGAGGGAATACTCGACCTATAGGAGGACTCTTAAGGAGGGACTGGGCCTGTGCAGGAGGTCAGACACAATGTATCTAGAACAGCTTGAACGGAGCTGTGACATCATTCATTAACACTTTAAAAATTAGAGAAATCCCAAAATCTCAAATCCTGGAGAAATATTTTTTTATCTAAAATGAATAAATTCTTGAACTAAATTTTTTTTTTAATCGAAAAAAGGTCAGTACGAGTTTTAGAAGTTTTTTTATTTTTATGCATGATGCTATTGTATGATTTCTGGGGATGTGACGGTTCCTATTTAAGATTGAGGGTGATTTAAGAGAGGTTTACAGCTGTCGGCAACGATTCCATTGATACCGGTACATGGATTCGGGGGCTTTGTGTAGGAGAAGCTGACGGAAAACAGATTGGCTCTGACATTTGTCTCTGACGATAGCACGGTTTTTTTGTATTTTTCTTGAAATAGAGCATGTTCAGATGCACAGTGACCTGCCATGGAGATACAGGTCCCGTTCCCTCAATAAAGAGGTCAACCCGCTTGACCTCCACACCAGTTAAACAAAGGCTCCCCAGTGGTTGAGGGATATTTTCGGATTATCACTTGCTTGTAATTAGTAATCCCATTTAGCAAAAGCTTTGTTTCCACCCCTAGGAGAGGTTTTAAGACCAACCGTTCCTAGATTCTATCTCCAAGTGACTTGTACAGGAATGCATCTTTTGAAAGGTCACATCGTTGACCGATAACCCTATGGGCAGTGTAGTCACCGAGGAATTTGGATGAAGCACAGTTAATGTTAGGGATGTGCGTTTCGGGTTTCGGAATTTCGGAATTTTCACAAAATTTCCCGATTCGTGTTTTCGGATGCGGCCGAATTTCCGAAAATTTTTAGATCCGAAAATGGCAGATCCGAAAAGTTTTCCGAGCCGAAACGAAATATTTTCGGAATTTTCGAATGGACTTGAAATGTGTCAAATCGAAATTTATTGCTTTGAAACGAGGAGAACAGACTTTCCGAAAAAACGAGCTAAGTGACACGAAAATCCGAAAAATGGTCGATATTCCGAAAAAAAAGTACACGAAAAACGAATCGAGCCAAACCGAATCGAAACAGAAATCGGTCGAAACGAGCCGAATCGAAAAGTTTAAAAATCCGAAAAATCGAACCGAATCGAACCGAAAAAAAAATCGGTGCACAAGCCTAGTTAATGTGATAACCAAGGGATCTTGTCAAGTGGAATTCCATTTTAGGTCAAAACTGACCATATTTCTTAAAAGGATACACTATTACAATATTAGAGTTCGCTTTTTCTCCCCTTCAATAATTGGTCAGATTCTGCTGACAGCGTCTGCCAAATTATGGGCACTATTCCCTAGTGAACGCTAACGGTAGCGTTTGGATGAGTAAGCGTTACCGCTAGGATAAGTGACTGTAACGCATGCCCCCCCCATTACATCCCTCACGCTGCACCCATCAAAAATCACTTAGCGCATCGGGGATTGCACTAGCTACCGCGAGTTTATTGTACTTTGCGCATCCTATACTTAACTTGGGGAGCACGATCATTAATTAGCGTTTCGATAAGTAAGGTATTACAAAGTCCTGTCGCTGATTACCACAGCGGTGCACAAGCCAAAATTTTAGCTACACCTGAAAGCTACTGCTAAATGATTCTGCATTTGCAAAATCGGGTGCCGGACAAAATCCCTACAGCCAGGTTCCCTAATGCCAACATCCCGGCGGCCAACTTCCAGACAGAACAAGTGCCGGACATCCCAACATCCCTACATGGGCAATTTCCAGACATCCATAATCCCAGCGGCTAACCCTAATACTAACACCCTAACCCTAGGTTTAAGGGGGTTAGGGCTAGGTTTAGGGGGGTTAGGGCTAGGTTTACGGGGTTAGGGCTAGGTTTAGGGGGTTAGGGCTAGTATTAGGGGGGTTAGGGCTAGGTTTAGGGGGTTAGGGTTAGGTTTAGGGGGTTAGGGCTAGATTTAGGGGGTTATGGTTAGGGCTAGGTTTGGGGGTCAGGGTTAGGTTTGGGTGCTAGGGCTAGGTTTGTGGGGTTAGGGTTAGGTTTGGGATGGTTAGGGTTAGGGCTAGGTTTAGGGGGTTAGGGTTAGGGCTAGATTTAGGGGTTAGGGCTAGATTTAGGGGTTTAGGGCTAGGTTTGGGGGTTGGGGCTAGGTTTAGGGGGTTAGGGCTAGGTTTAGGGGGGTTAAGGTTAGGGCTAGGTTTGGGGGTTAGGGCTAGGTTTGGGGGTTAGGGCTAGATTTAGGGGGGTTAGGGCTAGGTTTGGGGGGTTAGGGTTAGGACTAGGTTTGGGGGGTTAGGGCTAGGTTTAGGGGGTTAGAGCTAGGTTTAGGGGGGTTAGGGTTAGGTTTATGGGGTTAGGGCTAGGGCTAGGTTTAGGGGGTTAGGGAGTAAGGTTAGTGCTAGCCGCTGGGATTTTGGATGTCTGGAAGTGGGCCGTCAGGGAGTTGTCTGTGTAGGGAAGTTGGCCGTGTAGGGAAGTTGGCCGTCGGGATTTTGGGATCAGGGAACCTGGTTGTAGGGATTTCGACCCAAACCCTGCAAAATCATTTAGCACCCCCTAACCCTCCTCCCCCCCAATAAATCCCATACTCACCTCTCATCCCGCAGCGAGCCCGATCCACCGCTATTTCCGGGAGCAGAGTGAGACTGGGGACAAACAGTTCCCAGTCTCTCTCTGTGACAACTCCGCGGTGCTGCACGATATCACGAGAGTGAGATCGTGCAGGGCTCGGAGCCCAGAAACGCAAACTTCTATGAAGTCCCACAGACTCCAGGTTTGTGATACTCACGGCGTTGCGGAAGCTCTACAGCGAGTATTCTAGTGGTTAGCGCTGCGTTCCAAGGCAAGGTGCCGAGGTAGTTCCTGCCCTGGAATATCGCGTTAAAATGGGGATGCTACAGGGAAAACTGCAATCGCAGGTCTGCCCCGTTAGCGCTCCTATTTTAGCGCTAAGATGGGAATAGCGCCCTATGGGCCATATTACATTCTCTGCGCAAATGCAATTCACCTTAATTAACTCACTAATGTTTTTGCGCCTGTCAAAATAAATCTGAGTATACATGCTGCAGCAATAAAAAAAATATGCACCAATTCACAATTTTTTGGTTTGGGTATGTGTAGAATGTGTAACTATACTGTCCTGTATTTTTTTTTTTCGTGCTGGTGTATTTTGTTTCGGCCAGAACATTCAGAATTGCTGTTAACACCAAGTTGTCAAAGACGTTAAAATTATGCGCGCAAACGTCGTTCGTAGGAAGTTGCGAATCTATTCAAATACCATCCACTTAACGCATTTGCGCTCACAATGTTAAGTATAGGATGCGCACAGTTCATCACGCTCGCGCAAGTCCATCCACCTTAAACGATAATGCATCGTTTGCGCGAACGTTCTGCGCAAATTGTTTTGTCCTCACACAAATGCGCATTTGCGTGCGCGCAAAACCGATGCGCGAGGAATGCAATATGGCCCTATATGTTTAAGGTTTTATTTTAGGTGAAGTCCCCTTTGCTCCCTCGCCGTGCGCTGCTCCTCCTCTTCGGCTCAGGGTCTCCCGAACCCGGAAGTCTCTGAAGCTTTCTAATGCAATCTGTGTTCCCATACAACTTGCGTAGCTTAGGAATCGCAAATTGCACAGCGCTATGGGACTTGTGTACGTAAAGTGTGTGAGTTCCGTAGCGCCTGCACAGAGTGACAGATCGGAGCTGCACGCGCATGCACAGATCTGATCCGTCGCTTACTCTCTGAGAACGCTCGCTACAGCGATTGGTCTCAGAGGGTGACGTAGGCCAGTCTCTGTGTTTGACATCAATAGTGACCGATCTGGTGACCGGCAGCCGGGAAATTAAGAAATGCCATCTGGTGGTGACACTGGGTGGGGCGGATGATACTCTTCCACTTCACCCAGCTTTTGTGCCAGATTGAGGGAGCCGGGAGGGGCGCAGGAGGTCACTCCTCACATCCTGACCAAAAAACACTAAAGTGTTCAAGATGAGTAGAGTGTCCCTTAAATACATCTTGCAATTCAATATGGACTCATCCCACCTCCTTCTTGGGCAACAAAAGCCTCTGTAATGGATGGTTGTTTGCTATAAATCGTGGACGGTTGTAAAAAGCGCTTTTTAAAAGAAAATACAAAAATTAATTAAGAATTCAATTCAGCTCTTTTTTTCCCCCCTTTATCCTTCATTCCTAAACATTGCAATTCCCGTAACACTGATCTGTATCTCCTGACCTTGTGCATAAACAATGGTGTGATTAAACAGAGGGATGGCAGGAATACAGAATACCATGCCGATACGTATCAGTTCCAACAGCCTCCGAGATGAAAAGCCTTATCGTGCCTCGTTTGTGGTAATGGCGTGTTTGTGCGTCTCGATGCAGAAATCCTCCCATTTTTCTCAAAATCAATTCAGGTTTTTAGGAGTTTAACTTGTTATGGACTTGCTGAACCAAACAGCTTCCATTTCCTTCATATTTTGTTTTCTTAATCTCTTCCAGTTGGCGTTGAGAGGACCATCAGGTCCGATGGGTCTTACAGGACGACCAGGCCCGATGGTATGAAGCCAACCTTTCAAACCGTCCAATTTTCCCTCTTTCTTTTGTAATACTAAATGTTAAGTTATGTAGCATCTAACAGCGCCATATCATTGCAGGGTTCACCTGGTCCCTCAGGATTAAAGGGAGAGTCTGGAGATCTGGGACCCCAGGTAATCGATTTTATTATATGATCCCATGATTTCCCACAATACCTATATGTGCCCCATCGCACTACCTGCTCACTGATGGAAACGTGTTGCCTTGACCAATTATAAAATCATTTAATTATGTGCTTTTTCTGGTTAGGGTCCACGTGGTGTTCAAGGTCCACCAGGACCAACAGGAAAGCCGGGAAGAAGGGTAAGTAGTGCTCATGAGCCTTTGAATGGTTCTTTGCTTTGATTTTTTTTGGCTCCTTTTCGGGGTAATCATAATTGGTTTTCTACGACCAACACCCCAATCTAAAGATTATTTTGAAGCTCCATTCTTACGCCAACTTTGTCTTGCTTGAATGGGCCATGGTGGCCTGGCCACCACCTAGGAATTTGAAGCCCACATGCATTCCACCTACTAGCATGTTCTTCAATATTCAAACTTCTGGACAGCAGGGTTACCAGGCCGGACTGTCTAAACTCTGGCCTCTCAGATGTTGATGCCTACAATTCCCAGAATTCTTTTAATGCAATAAATGGCAAGGGAATCATGGGAAGTGTCGTTCAGGAACATCTGTGGGGGGTTTCACAACCAAGCTTTATGGGAATTTGATTCTATTCTAGATTCAAAATATTAGCCTGATTCATTCTCTATTGAAAATGTATCTTTACCCTTCATCAGGTTTGGGCTTTTAATCCACTTCTCTTCTTGACCCTTGGTATATTGGGCTTTATGGTGTTACCTTTGGATTTCTTTTGAGTGTGACACATTTAATTTAACGTCCTTGTTTAACCTTTCAGGGCCGTGCAGGCAGTGATGGTGCTCGTGGCATGCCAGGTCAAACTGGACCCAAGGTACGGATATCATGCATTGTCGATGGCCTCTAGAGAAATGCACCTCATGAAGATGAAGCACAAAACTAACGTACTTACTATCTCCTTTTACCTTGTAGGGTGACCGAGGATTCGATGGTCTGGCTGGTTTACCTGGTGAAAAGGGTCATCGTGTAATGTTTCATTTATTCTTCTAAACCCACATATTTAATATATATTTAAGCGTTTTTTAAGATTTTTTTTTCCAGAATTCTTCTCACTATTTTTCATGTGTTTTTTTTAACAGGGAGAATCCGGTCCATCCGGACCTCCAGGACCACCAGGAGAAGACGGTGAAAGGGTATGTAGTTAGAAAAAAATAACAAGAACTTTCGAATCTCAAGAGGAAGTAACTTTGATTGAGCAAAAACTCTAAAAATAGTAAAGATAGAAATCTAGATGTGTCTTGGTGTAGAGCAGTGGTTCCCAAACATTTTTGGGCTGCTGTCCCCGTGGCTTCAAGGCAACATCTGTAGCACCTACATACACACACACAACTCTTTTTTGGTAATAGGTATTCAAAAATTCAAACGAAAAACTAATCGATGCCCTCCCATATCTTTCCAATACCTCTGGGGGTCCAGTATCGCCCACCTTGGAGTATCGCCCACTTTGGGAATGATTGCAATAGATTCTAGGCCAATGGCCAGCAACTTTGGCCCTCCAGATGTTTTGGATCTACATTTTCCCTAAGGCTCTGTCAAACTAATGAATGGTGGAGCATCATGGTCATGTAGTACAAATCCATCTGGAGGGTCAAGGTTCAGCATCCCTGATCTAGTTGATCGTCCTGTGGTTTCCACATGATAATTTTTGTGACCTTAACCTACAAAAATTCCGTAAAAGGGATTTAATGATAGTGGAAGTGCACAATGCTTGGTCAAGAAGAGTTGAGAAATTTGGACAAGGGAAACCAATTTCATAGGACCTCTTACTCCCTGCCATAAAAAATGTGCTCTTGAAGACCTTATGGAACCATCTTCTAAAAAAATTCCAATTTTATTGTCGTGAGCAGATCTTAAACCAGATTCCAGTCCCCTGATTTGCTTCTTGCTTTTCTCTCTTTGTGTGTGTTTTAGGGCGATGATGGAGACGTAGGACCAAGAGGGTTGCCCGGTGAGCCTGTAAGTACTGCCAACTATCATCTCTACCTTAAGAGTGTCACATTCTGACCTACATTGTCACATTGTTAGTGTTTAGGTTGCACAATCAGCAGCTACCAACTTTTATCCCTCAAATTATACCTTCTTAACTTACCGTTTTTGCATAGTCTTATCAATGGTAGACTTTAAACATCATGTACAGTAGATGCATATCGGCCAAGAGATGACACATGTAATAGAACCATAGGGATCCTCAAATGATTTCTGACTGTGTGTCCACCTTCATATTCCCTTCAGGGACCACGTGGGTTGCTCGGACCAAAAGGACCTCCTGGGCCTCCTGGACCACACGTAAGTGCTCGTATTTTTCAGTAGGTGTTGTGCTGCACTCTAGTGAAGCCATATCTGTCACAATGAACCTCCAGGCAGTGGAGAGTCTGACGGAAAGTCTCCTAGTCACCGGTACATTAGGAAGCAGCGATCGTATCTACGGTAATCTGTCTTTCGCGTCATTACGAGAGACACTCGCAGAAGTGTGTGTTCCGGCCACGCTTTATCGAGCCGGGGCGAGGAAATTGCTGTAGAATAATTTTCTAGGGCAATTCTTTACTTAGAATGTGGATGATTAGATAAAGCGCAGCTCCTCGCAAGCAGAGACCTGCAAAACAGAGGACTCGATATACCCCCCCTGTCCATACCCAAAGTACACAAAGTATCTAGCGTTTATGATGCAGCTCATAGCACGTCATCCAACATATCTCTCGAAGGAATCACAATGTTTACACAACAATGTGATCCGTTACAGGAATTGGTGCCATTATTAGCTGCAATCTGATGATGCAAGCTCCAAGCGAGGCACTTGAACGCCTTGATAAGCGACTTTAATCTGTACCGACAGCAACAGCGACTGCGTTCTCCATGTTACTGGCTTTTATCAGAAGAGTGTGGGGTGCGTCACTATTGCCTATCCTGTAATGCTGTATCTTTAGTGCTACGGGGACAACACGTAACATAAAAACTTATCTCCATCCTGCATCCGGAAAGAGGAAATGTAAACCAGAGCTGACCAAAAAGGTGCTTTCCCAACCATAAGACATTGGAGTGGTAGTTCTACAGCTGGTGGGGGACACACCTTTTGGTAGTCTACATCTAGTGACCATAATGGGAGCTGTATTCCATGACGTGCCGGGTGCGACCACCCTCAATAGAGTGTTCAGAACCTTATGGACTGCAAACTGTACATCCTCTCCTGTAGTGATTATTCTTAACCATATTTCGCCCATCATCAACGTAGGAACCCCAAGACGATGAAGGGAGACTATTAAGGACTTTATCATTCATGATATGTTTTTTGGGGGTGACATAACTTTAGGGAGGTTAACTCAAGTATAACCTCAATCCATGCGACCAATTCTTGATTCCAAGGATTGTGCACATGTCTACAAGGAAAACTGGGGGGATCTGTCCCCCTTGTCCGTACACCCATGACACGCATATTCCCAACCACTACATTAAAGACAGTACTGTTAGGACAAGCATTGCAATGGTAACCTCCATTAATGTGGCCAAATCATCTACAGGTCGGACACCCCTTATCTGGAATTCTAAAATCTGGTAGACTCAGAAAACGAGAATTTTCCGATCCTTCTAGATTTTACTTATTCCGAACTAGAGGCACGTCGTACGGTCGCTGCTGTTTGGGAACAAAGCTCCCAAGCATTGCAGCAGGCCACGGCATGCTGGGTGGCCACTGACTCAACATGGAGCAGGGTCAGTGTGTGGGAGCTGCAGCAGGAAGAAGATCACGACTCTCCTTCCTCTGAAACATTGGATTCTCCCCGTTTCTGAAATCTGCAAAAGTTTGAAATCTGAAATTTTTGGAGTCCCATGAAAGGTGTGCAACCTGTAACACCAAGTAGCTGGAGCCTTGTAAGGACTACATAAATGAGGCTGCAGGCTTAAGACGGCCATATATATAAATTGGTTTATTTACCAAAGCCAAGATTTTTAATGGCCGCCAACATGCAGTTGAATAGAAGTTGCTGTTGGAGAGGTTATCATCATTATCCTATGTATGTCTAGCATGCCTCTGCTTGCGGGGGAGCGGGTGAGGCTGAGCGTGCAGTGCTGGTATGTGTCCGGACAACAGTCTGTAAGGCTGATAATTAAGCAATCAATGACAAACGAGAAGCAAAAGGCATGCGATCGACAAAGGCTTTCAGGACACCTGCGATCCACTTAATGTGATATTATTCAACCGGGGAGATGCCGATTGTAGATACCGAGATATTTAATCTGTTTCTCTTCCTCCTGACAGGGAGTTTCTGGAATGGACGGTCCAGTTGGCCCCAAGGGGAATGTGGTAAGTGTTTGCTTAGCACAATTACCCAGACACTCAGAAACAATTTGATTCAAATCCGTAAGAGACATTACCGCATGCCAGCGTCACCATTTGCCACCGATTGAGCATCGGAAATCCAGGTATTATTGGCCTGAACCAAGACAGAGTGCTATTACTCGTCTCTGTGGAACAGTTGGGTCACCCAAAAACATTAGCAGCCATCTGGTTCTTTCATAAATTAAACATATTTTATTTACGGGTAATTGTGTAGCACCCGTGGTGAGGTGGGACAGAGGGTTGTAGTAGCAATGCACCGGTAAAGTGTTCGTATACCTATAATGGCCGAAGAATATTCTTGATGTTCGTTCTAGTCCCCTTAGGCATACATAGCATTATCAGAAGTCTGGCCCTTTGTGATTACATTCATGATGACCTTTACATTTTCTTTCTTAAGGGACCTCAAGGAGAACCCGGCCCACCAGGTCAGCAAGGAAACCCAGGCGCTCAGGTAAGCCTTCCTGTAGTCAATGACGGGTAACATCTGGACGAACAGTTAAAACCTATATTTTGATATCTGCAATAAGGTGTAGTGTGATAGTGAATTAGTGTGGCGTCATCCCTTTATCCAAGGGAACGTACAAGTAAGCCGCCATCTTGAAACACGCAGGGCGACAGAAAACAACAGTACACAGGCAACATGCTCCATGCGCACGCCATCTAGAAACGAATGTAAACATGACACAGGGCAGCTATGTAGAAATATCTAAGACCTGTTCCACTAGGCAGCCATCTTGGGCAGCCATTTTCAAACATTCTGAACCTGTGACACCAGGCAAATTACTCAAAACACGTGCAATCATGAATGTGAGGTATCAGCTTCCACATGCAACCGTGATGCTTGGCAGCCATTTTGAAGTATTCAAAAACAGGCATCTAGGTATCAATCGTGAACCTCACGGGACAGAAGCAAACAACAATTATCTTGTAACACATTACCAGGGGACAGTGGGCAGCCATATTGACATAAACAGTGTCAAGCAGCCATCTTGGAACTAAAGTAGGAAGGGATTTTCAAAGTCTACAAGAATCATTGAACCACTGGTAGCATTTCTGGAAAATACAGACCTATGCTACTAATGTTACTATATTATCTATCTATCCTTCCATCTACATATCTCTGTCCATGTCTATCTGTTTATCTATTAGCTGTCAATTGATATATCTATGTATGCTTCTATCTCTCTAGTATAATTCTGAATTAGAGACCTATCACTTGATAGATACAGAGAGATACATAGATACCGATAGATAAATACACATTGACGGATGGATAGATAGATGCAGATTAGATAGAGATTTAGATAAATACAAAACAATATATATATATATATATAGAGAGAGAGAGAGATGGCTTGATGGCTAGACAGATGTAGATCAGATAGAGATTTAGATGGATGGAAAAATAGATATAGCTAGATACAGATACACAGAGGGGCAGATAGATGGATATAGATAGATATGGATAGAAAGACAGAGGGATAGACTGAGATAGAAAAAGATTGATAGCGGCAGACAAATATATGGATTGATAGATAAATAGATACAGATAAAGACAAATAGATGATTGATAGATAAAAGCTTGATGGACAGATATAGATGAGGTAGAGAGTAAGCTAGATGGAAAGGTAGATATGGATAGATAAATAGATATTGATAGATACAAATGGATTAGAGGGTAGATACTGTATATTGATAGATTCATATATATATTCTGAAATAGTGAGATTGATAGGGCTAAAGATTCAGAGAGATAGATATTTATAGGTAGAGAGGGCTGGATAGATAGCTATGGATAGAGAGATTGAGGGATATGGTCAGATAGATATAGACAGATACATGTAGATAGATAAATATAGATAGATGGATAGAGAGATAGCTGGATAGATAGATGGAGAGACACATAGATGGATAGAGAGATAGCTGGATAGACAGATAAATATAGATTTAGATAGATGGATAGAGAGATAGCTGGATGGATAGATAAATATAGATTTAGATGGGTAGAGAGATACATAAATGGATAGAGAGATAGCTGGATAGATAGATGGATAGATACATAGATGGATAGAGAGATAGCTGGATAGATAGATAAATATAGATTTAGATGGGTAGAGAGATACATAAATGGATAGAGAGATAGCTGGATAGATAAATATAGATTTAGATGGATATAGAGATAGCTGGATAGATATAGATTTAGATGGATCGAGAGATAGCTGGATAGATAGATAAATATAGATTTAGATGGATAGATAGCTGGATAGATAGATAAATATAGATTTAGATGGATAGATAGCTGGATAGATAGATAAATATAGATTTAGATAGAGGGATAGATACATAGAGGGATAGAGAGCTGGATAGATAGATAAATATAGATTTAGATAGAGGGATAGAGAGCTGGATAGATACATAGATGATAGATAGATAAATATAGATTTAGAGAGATGGACAGATACATAGATAGTTGGATGGAGAGATAGATACATGGATAAATATAGATTTAGATAGTGGATCTTCTGTAACCATTGTCCTAATAGGTTTCCATCGCCATCAAATCTCCCCTGAATGTTGTGATATAAATATTATATAATTGCAGATATCCTGTTTTTATCCTAACAGCTTCTTTTCTTTTCCTCCTGACAGGGTCTCCCAGGCCCGCAGGGAGCCATCGGACCGCCGGGAGAGAAGGTGGGATAACGTAACCCAGCTGTTGTGTCCTTGTCCAAGGTTCTTTGGGATAATCCCCACCCTCGCCCCCCCCCCCATCAGTACGATCTCTAAATCCGGGCCGACCGCATGTAACATCTGTTCCCGGCGCAGCAGCGCAACGCCATCCATCTTCCTCTGTTTTATGTTAATAGAGGGGGATCCTGTGGGATGTTCACAGGACAATTAGGAGAAAACATTGTTTAGGCGAATCTAATACAACTGTAACCTTTGGAGAACAGCGGCGCTTTCATGTTTGCTCTAAATACGCTGTAAATCACTTCATTTCTAATAGAATCTGCCAATCCGACGCGTGTATTGCTGTTCAAATGTCCGACGGCGGTGTAGCGGTGTACGCGGGGATGTATTCTGGGAAAAAAATACACACTTTTGTTTATAAAAGCTGCGTTTGGCCGCAAAACGTTATTTAATCGACCAGTAAAGCTGAGACCGTTGCGGATTAGAGGACTATTTTATCATCCATTCATAATCACTACTATATAACCAGGGAGATGATCAGAATGAATTATGTGTTAGCATTTTCCCTCAGCCTTCGTGCAGGCTTATTCCACAGCTGCATCAAGTAAAGCTAGACATAGTGTTTATGCCACCCCTAGGCGCGCACAGTGAGCAGGGCCGGCTCCGTGAGTTGCTCGCGCTGTCGTCATTTTACTTTCCCATCCACAATATGTTTTTTCTTTATATCTTCAATAGTTGTTTCAATAATTTGGAATATCCTGTCGTCAGCCTCTGCCCAATAATTCTTTTAATATTTTCTATTTTTGGAGGATTTTCTTTACTTTTTGTCCCTCTCCGTGCGCTGCGCCTCCTCTTCAGCCCGGAAGTCCCTTAACCTTTTCTGGGCAATTCGCGGTCCTATACATCTTGCGTAGGATATGAAGTGCAGATTGCACAGCACTACAGGACTCGCCCACTTTACGTACACAAGTTCCGTAGCGCCTGCACAGAGCGATCGATCGGAGTTGCATGAGCATTCACAGATCCGATCCATTGGCTGCCTCTCTGACAACGTTCGCTACAGCGATTGGTCTCAGAGGGTGACCGCTCTCTGCGTGTGACATCCCTAGTTACTGATCTGGTGACCGACGGCCAGGAAATTAAAAAATCCCTGCTGCTGGTGATGCTGGGTGGAGGAAACTCCTCCACTTCACCCTGTGATTTCATTAGATCAGGGGAGCTGGGAGGGGGCACTCCTCACACCCTGACCACTTTATAAATATAACTGTCCCTTTAAGACTATGAGATTATTTACAATGTATAAATAATATGTGTAGCATGCGTGAACACCCAATCACAAAGGCTGCACCCGCCTATGGTCCCACCACTGGTTTTTATGGGCTCTAATAAGCCTGTGTATTGTGTTTTAGCTACATGACGTGTGCTATAGGGTCAAACATTCTCACTCTTGTCCTTCAATGCTTTCTTTATTTGTTTTTTTAGGGTCCCTTTGGCAAACCTGGTCTTCCTGGCATGCCTGGAGCCGATGGACCACCCGTAAGTACCTCTGTGTTATGCAATGAGAGCATTATATCCTGCATCAGGGTCCAAAATTTTAATTCCTAAAGCCTAGTTACTAGCCAGGTTTAAAAGCTATCCGCCACTTCTGATCTCAAGTGTTCAAGGACAAATTCCACAGTTGCAAAGCTCCAAATTCTCACTCGCCTTAGTCAAATTATCCCTAGGCGAGAAGGCGAATGGAAATTTTGAGCCCTGCCCTATATACAGAGCGCAGATCATGGTGGTCCTTAGAGGGCAAAATTGCTAAAATGTACATTCTGTATCTGCACTGAGTCCGGACTAAGCAGAATTAAAGAGGTGGTAGTACGGTAGCTCGGTAGGTTAATACACCAACCGTAGAACCAGTCATTCCACAGGATTGCTCTATAGTCCTTTTGATGTTCAGATAAAATCTCTTTCTACTGGGGAAGATACAGTGGTTAATTGTGTTAAGTAATAATAGCATCTATACCCCCAGGATATACATAATCCCAAGAAAAATATCAATGTTTCCTCCCCAGTGAAACACGTTAATGTTATTATCACAGTTATATATAGGTTTATGCTGTTAGATGTGGAGGAGATCTATATATCAGTTTCCCGGCACGTCGCCCTCCCACTCACTAAACGTTGGCCTTTCTATACGCGAAACAAGATGACTGACAGTTAAATATAGTATTTTTATTTATTATTATTATTAGTGTTTAAAACCGTGCTACAAAAATCACACAAATTCCGTCTTGACTCCAAAGTTGGGTTTGGATTTGAAAACCAATACGTTGATATGTCTGATATTTTACCATTATATTAATGAATATCTTGTTTGCCCCATAAATTGTCCTGATTTTACCGTATTAATAATCCGAATTAATATTTCATCTTTATTATAACGTCCTTATGTTTTTTTTTTTTTTTTACTGTAAAGAACCATTTCCTCTCCTGAAAACTCTCCCTCCTTCTAGACTTTGCGGACCAGCTCTTGAATGGTCGTGTTAATAAAGAGACCACCAGAGACGTGTTTGTACTGGTTCAGTAAATATTTGCACAGTGAGGAAAAACGGCCTAAATAATGGCCTTCTATACACTCGCCATATCTCGTCTTCCTCTTATTAAATCTGTTCTGTTTCTGTTACGTAACATTCTCTAAATTCCCTTTGTGATTTAAGGTGGGGGTCTTTTACACTTTCATTGTGTGACTTGGTACCTCCCTCTTAATATATACAAGCCTTTGCCATTGCTGACTTGTAATAAACATTACTTCCTGTTTCTTTATCAGCTTATACGTTTAGGTTTTATTCTTCCTTCCAAAACGGGCATCTTGCCGTTACATTTTCCATCTTGACTTACAGATTTTTTCAGCATTCTTATAATTTATTCATGATGCTGCTGATCAACCTGACTTAAATGTAGACTTGTGCACCGATTTTTTTTTTTTCGGTTCGATTCGGTTCGATTTTTCAGATTTTTAAACTTTTTGATTCGGCTCGTTTCGACCGATTTCGGATTCGATTCGGTTCGGCTCGTTTTTCGGGTACATTTTTTTTTCGGAATATCGACCATTTTTCGTATTTTTGTGTCGCTGTGCTCGGTTTTTGTATCGACTTTTCGTGATTTCGGAAATTTTCGTTTTTCGGAATTGTACATTTCTCGGAAGATCGACCATTTTTCGTATTTTTCGTGTCACTTTGCTCGTTTTTTGTATCGACTTTTCGTTTGTTCGGAAAATTTTCGTTTTCCGAAAATTTTCGTTTTCCGAAAATTTTCGTTTTTCGGGAAATTTTTGTTTTTCGGAAAATTTTCGTTTTTTCGGAACGTCTGTTCTCCTTGTTTGACACATTTTAAGTCCATTCGAAAAATCCAAAAATATTTCGTTTCGGCTCAGAAAACGTTTCGGATCTGACATTTTCGGATCTAAAAATTTTCGGAAATTCGGCGCATCCGAAAACACGAATCGGGAAATTTCGTGAAAATTCCAAAATTCCGAAACCCGAAACGCACATCCCTACTTAAATGTGATAAACATAGAAACATAGAAAAATGTCGGCAGATAAGAACCTTTCGGCCCATCTAGTCTGCCCAATTACATGGATACTTTACCTGGATTTATCTTTTGTTTAGGATAGCCTTATGCCTATCCCATGCCTGCTTAAATTCAATTACTGTTTTGGCCTCTACCACTTCTACTGGAAGACTGTTCCATGTATCCACCACCTCTCAGTAAAATAATGCTTCCTGATGTTACTTTTAAACCTTTGCCCCTCTAATCTAAGACTATGTCCTCTTGTTTTGCTATTTTGTTTCCTTTTAAATATACTCCCTTCCTCTACCTCGTGGATTCCCTTTACGTATTTAAATGTTTCTATCATATCTCCTCTGTCTCGTCTTTTTTCCAAGCTGTACAAAATTTTTTTTTTTACAAATAGCAAATTACAAATAACAAATAATTTTTTTTTATTCTTATAAATCTTATTTTATCCTTCAGCTAAAGACCCAATATTTTTATACTATTGTATAAAATGTATGAAATGCCAAATTCACACACTTTTATTGTGTGAACCTATACCGCTTTTTAACATATCCAAGCCTTTTGCTGTTGCAGCCTGACAGTAAACATTATTTTCATTTTTTTTTTTGCAAATTAGCTTATAAATTTATTTTTTATTTCCCCTTCCAACATGTGCAAATTGCCATTAGATTTTCCAGCTTGACTTATAGGGTCTTGCAGCATATTTTTTATTTTATTTTTGATGCTGCTAATCAACCCGACTTAAATGTGTTAAATATAATTTTTTTGTATTTTTTATAAATCTTAATTTATTCTTCAGGCAATGACCTAATATTTTTTTAAATTTCCAAAAATGCCAAATTCACACGCTTTCATTGTGTGAATTCATAGCCTTTATAAGATTTCCAAATGTTTGCTATTGCTGACGCAGGCCTCAAAATTTCAAGTCCTGAGCTACTAGCCAGGCCTTAAGAGTTACTCGCAACTAGTTGCCCCACCTAACCCTTTTCCAGCATTGCCTCTGCATTCCCACTCGCCCTCATGTAATTTCCACTCGCCAAATGCGAGCAGGCGAGTGGAAATTTTGAGGCCTGGCTGACGGACAGTAAACAGTATTTCATTTTTTGTTGTAAATTACCTTTATAAGTTAAATTTGTATTCCTTCTTCCAACGTGCAACTTGCCGTTACATTTTCCAGCTCGGTTTACAGATTTTTTTCAGCGTCTTTTAATTTTCATCATGTTGCTGCTGATCAACCTGACTTAAATATTATAAATATTATTTTCTTACATTTTTTTAAATTCTTTATTTTCAATAGGTGTAAACAGACCATATTACTCATATCGTTGTAACACCAGAACGTTTCAAATATTATCATCTCAAAACAATCCCTTTAGTACACCCTAGTTTAACAACACAACTCTCGCCATCTCACATAAAACCTAATACTAAAAAAAAAGAAAAGAAAATACCAGAAAAATAAGAAAAAGAGAACCAACTAATAGAAAAAAACACAAAAAACAGGAGAAAGAAGAAAATTTTTTTTTTTATAATTCTCATTTTATCCTTCAGCTAAGGACCCAATATTTCTTGTATAACATTTATGAAATGCCAACAAATTCACACACTTTCAATGTGTGAACACATA
The DNA here is from genome assembly GCA_009667805.1 of Leptobrachium leishanense. Classification (NCBI taxonomy): domain Eukaryota; kingdom Metazoa; phylum Chordata; class Amphibia; order Anura; family Megophryidae; genus Leptobrachium; species Leptobrachium leishanense. The sequence continues at coordinate 141,373,365 of CM019071.1, forward strand.
CCCTTTTTAGCATATATATACGGATGCTTTATACCTCCCCATTTTTTTTTTACTCCCCATTGCAAAATTTGCCACTTGCCATTCCATTTTCCAACTTGGATTATAGTGTCTCTTGAGCATAATTTTATTCATGATGCTGCTGATCAACCTGACTTAAATGTTTTCAGTTGTTAATAGTCATAAAGCCCTAACCCTATCCCTAAAAGTAACCCTGACCCTAACCCTAAAACTAACATGTCTGGGTGACAAAAATAACCTTAGAAATTGAAAGGGTTTTCAATTTTGGCCGAAAGTTTTAGCTCGCTTTATAATCAGGCGACTTTATTATCGAGTCGTTTTTTAACACTTCCAAAAGTGAGTCACGTACTTTTAGTGAACCCTAAAAGCCCCTCTTTATACGAACTTTGTCAGACGAGCAGTCGTCTTCAGCTTTTAGCCGTCTGCCTCCAACAGGAGTCCCTAAGGCTAGGGTCAGACTAACGCATTTTTCACGTTGTCTGTGAAAAAGTGCGTTCGAACGAATGGACGCATTTTTTCACGGAGTACGCGATAGCGGTCATACGATGCGCATTTGCGTCCGTGATTTTGTACGGATCATCAATAAAACACTTTGTGCATCTGGACGTTATGTGGCCGGACATTAGCAGTGTCTGACATCTCCAATTCACGCACACACCCTCTAGCGGACGCAGCGCACTCTGTACAACCGTACTAGAGGTTTTACGTTCTCGACAAAATGCGTTCGTTTTCCACTTGCGTTGCGCAGCCGGACTTTTGTGCGGCCGTACTTCGTATATTGGCCGTCATTGCCTGGCACTTGCTGCTAGTGCGGCCGTGATTAAGTGCGCCTGCACGCGCGTTCGCACTGCCTCAGTCTGACCCTAGCCTTAGTCTCCATAAATTTCAATTACGGAAGCCTACAGATTACGCTGAGAATTACGGCGCCGGCGCCGCCGCGTGAATTTTAAGCAAGGACCTTTGAGAGTAAAATCTCCGTAATTACTTTAAGGTGAAGAACGCAGAAAGACAAACTGTAAACGAATATGGTAATGCGGTCATGTATTCCAATCTCCAGCTCATCGCCCGCGCCAACTGTACGGAGCGGCCTTCTCAAAACGGCAACCTGGCCCATTAGTATGCAAATATTGTGTCTCCATTTACACGAGATATAGGATCGCAGCCGGCGGATGGGAGGTTTCAATGGCCCCGATGTATTGTTAACTGCATTCCAATCTTTTTTTTTCTCTTTTTAATAAACGACACATAAGAACGGCGAAACCGATATTCTTTATGTCCTCGGATAACTTCTTGTGTCTCCTCTTCCTTGTTTGCAGGGTCACCCCGGTAAAGAAGGCCCATCGGGAGAGAAAGGAACACAGGTATGAAACTATTCTATTTCGGCTGCCGGTTTGCCTCGGAGCAGGGACCTCTAACTCCGCCCACCCCCCACAGCCCAGATGTTGATGGCCTACAACAATTCCCATAATGCTTTGATTGTAATAGCTGGCCACAGAATCATGGGTGGTGTAGTTTGAAAACTTCTGGGGTGCAAAGTTCCCTGCCTTAGAGCATGGATGCCAAGTTCAATGAGCAGGTGTCATGGCCGCTCGTCCTCCTTTGGATGTTTTCCCCTGACGGCTAGAGCCTGGCGTTTCCTCCATTGGGAGAGAAAAGATCACAGGTATGAAACTATTCTATTTCGGCGACCAGTTTGCCTTGGAGCAGGGACCTCCAACTCCACCCGCACCCCCTCCACCGGGATGTTGATGGCCTACAATTCCCAAATTGCTTTGATTGTAATAGCTGGCCACAGAATCATGGGTGGTTTAGTTTGGAAACTTCTGGGGTGCAAAATTTCAGTTCCCTGCCTTAGAGCATGGAGGCCAAGTTCAATGAGCAGGTGTCATGGCCGCTTGCCATGATCTGGGTGTTCTCCCGTGACGGCTAGAGCCTGGTCTTTCCTCTAGACGAAGTGAGGCCTAGCCCCCGTCCTCCAGCATTTTTACCTGGCGTTCCCACGCTGGTGTCCCTCCAGCAGGCCATGGATCCAGTCCAGTCGTGACACCAGACCCAGGGACTTCCCTTGCGTCCGCAGCTTGGAGCTGGGGGGGCTGACTAAGCCGCACAATGGGCGCGTGCATCCTAGCTGCACCTTAATGGCAACCAGTCTGCGGCGCCCATTGATGACATCACCGCTGTACTGTAGCAGGAGGGTGTGGGGCCCATCACACCCAGGGCAATAAAAGCCAAACATGTGACCTTGTTCCTGGATCCAGTATGGTGGCAGTTTCGCCCTCAGCAGTTTTACAGTGTACCGACCACGAGAGACTGCCACCAGCCCGACCCACGATGAGTTTACCGACCTCGATTACCTCCTTTGGATACCTCGCTGCTGTTACCTTCTATCTGCCATTTATTCCAACAATTCCTGTGGCCTTTCCTACATCCGATACCAGACCCTGACAGTAAGGAATGCTCGAGGTGGGCAAGTAAGAACCTCCATTAACCAACCGGTAACAAACAGGAAGGAGGGAGAAGTCCACGGACTTCTCTTTTAAAGAGGAATAACTGGCTACATGTAGGAAATAAATAATGGATGTGAATTAGGAAAAGGCTTGTTTTACCACCAAGAATTGATTTATCTGGAGTTAGAAAAAAAAACGAACAGACTGTCCCTTTAAGGTACTTGGAGGGACCTTCAATGCTCCACAAGCTAGAAGTGACCGTTCCACCAGCGCCTTCAGAATACAATGAGCGACACGCGCTACTTTCCTAAAGAAAGTTTAGAGAAACTGGGTTGGTAGACGAACGGCGGAATTATTTAAATATAAATCACCTTAATTGCAGAGATATTTAGAATTCCGCTCACAAGCTGCCATAATGCGCGTTATTTACTCTTCTGTGAGAGCAATATAATAACCCGCTTCTCTCAACCATGCAGTGGAAGATTGCCTCAGGACATGATTCCCTTGCTTGAAGCTATCAATCACCTAGATTTTTCTCAAAAGAAGAAAAAAAAAAAAGTATAGAAAAAAATATATAATAAAACGCAAATGAGAAAAGTGAGCGTAACACACTGCGGCCACCAGGTGGCAGCGATGCTCTGCAGCTGACATTTCTGACAGCGTCTTCACCTGTAGTGGGGTGAGTGGGGTACCGAGACCTCCAGCCTTAGGGCAGAACTCTTAGGGGTTTATTCGCTAAGCCGTAAATTGAGATACAGGGGTAAAGGTGTAACAAGTAAATAAACAGAAAAAAAATCCCGCAGCTCTACATTTTCCTGGATTTCTTTCTAAAATTAGTAATTTTTTTATCATTATTTTATTATTATTATCCTAATTTTCCACTATTTATAGTAAATTGAGATACAGGGGTAAAGGTGTAACAAGTAAATAAACAGAAAAAAATCCTTCAGCTCTACATTTTCCTGGATTTTTATTTAAAATGAGTAATTGTTTTATTATTATTATTATTTTATTATTATCCTAATTTTCCGCTATTTGTAGTAAATTGAGGTACAGGGGTAAAGGTATGACAAGTAAATAAACAGAAAAAAATCCCGCAGCTCTACATTTTCCTGGATTTTTTTCTAAAATTAGTAATTTTTTTATTATTATTTTATTATTATTATCCTAATTTTCCACTATTTGTAGTAAATTGAGATACAGGGGTAAAGGTGTAACAAGTAAATAAACAGAAAAAAATCCTTCAGCTCTACATTTTTCTGGATTTTTATTTAAAATGAGTAATTGTTTTATTATTATTATTATTTTATTATTATTATTATTATTATCTTAATTTTCCGCTATTTGTAGTAAATTGAGGTACAGGGGTAAAGGTACGACAAGTAAATAAACAGAAAAAAATCCCGCAGCTCTACATTTTCCTGGATTTTTATCTAAAATTAGTAATTGTTTTATTATTATTATTATTATTATTTTATTATTATCCTAATTTTCCGCTATTTGTAGTAAATTGAGATACAGGGGTAAAGGTGTAACAAGTAAATAAACAGAAAAAAATCCCGCAGCTCTACATTTTCCTGGATTTTTTTCTAAAATTAGTAATTTTTTTATTATTATTTTATTATTATTATCCTAATTTTCCACTATTTATAGTAAATTGAGATACAGGGGTAAAGGTGTAACAAGTAAATAAACAGAAAAAAATCCTTCAGCTCTACATTTTTCTGGATTTTTATTTAAAATGAGTAATTGTTTTATTATTATTATTATTTTATTATTATTATTATTATTATCTTAATTTTCCGCTATTTGTAGTAAATTGAGGTACAGGGGTAAAGGTATGACAAGTAAATAAACAGAAAAAAATCCCGCAGCTCTACATTTTCCTGGATTTTTATCTAAAATTAGTAATTGTTTTATTATTATTATTATTATTATTATTATTATTTTATTATTATCCTAATTTTCCGCTATTTGTAGTAAATTGAGGTACAGGGGTAAAGGTATGACAAGTAAATAAACAGAAAAAAAACCCGCAGCTCTACATTTTCCTGGATTTTATTTAAAATAAGTAATTGTTTTATTATTATTATATTATTATTATGTTATTATTTTATTATTATTATTATTTTATTATTATCTTAATTTTCCGCTATTTATAGTTGAGCAAATGGGCCCAAAAGGTTTTTTTTTTATTTATTTTTGAAATATATATATTATTTTAATTCTGGACATGTAATTGTTCCAGTTCTGTATGAATCACAATGTAGTTAATAAAGAAAAGAAATTTTTTACAGCTATTGTGTAATATTTTTTTTAGTAAAAAAACAAACAAAAAAGCCCTCTAAGGCCCAGCAGATATTCACTTACCTCATTTACTGAAAAATGTGAAATGACCCAATTTAAAGCCCATTTCCAATTATGCAGCATAAAAAAACATTTTTGTTTCTGTTCTTTATTATTTTCTTTAAAAAAATCCACTTTGAAGGTTTATTTACAAAACTCCGGCGTTTGCCGGTGTTGCAATCACTGGAAAAAAAAATCAGCACCGGCAAGCGCAAACCCTGAATGCAAAAAGCGACAGGCGAAGTGTTAATATGCGGCTTCTCCTGTCGCTCTGTGCATTTAAGTTTTGGGAAATGCCGGTGTTTGCTGGTGCTGCAATACCGGTGATTGCGATACCTGCAAACACCGTCACTTTGTGAATAACCCCTTCTTTATCTCTTGTGCAGCATTTTATAGAAAGGATTCAGGCCGTAATACGCTCTTTTTTCTATGCGAATGTAAGGCTAGGGTCAGACGAACGCATTTTTCACGTTGTCTGTGAAAAAGTGCGTTCGAACGAATGGACGCATTTTTTCACGGAATACGCGATAGCGGTCATACTATGCGCATTTTCGTCCGTGATTTTGTACGGATCATCAATAAAACACTTTGTGCATCTGGACGTTATGTTGGCTGGACATTAGCAGCGTCTGACGTCTCCAATTCACGCACACACGCCGCTAGCGGACGCAGTGCACTCTGTACAACCGTACTAGCGGTTTTACGTTCTCGACAAAATGCGTTCGTTTTCCACTTGCGTTGCGCAGCCGGACTTTTGTGCGGCCGTACTTCGTATATTGGCCGTCATTGCCTGGCACTTGCTGCTAGCACGGCCGTGATTAAGTGCGCCTGCACGCGCGTTCGCACTGCCTCAGTCTGACCCTAGCCTAAATCGGGTATTTTTGGTGGAGGTCACGTGACCGGGAATGTGGATTGTTAGTGCCGTGGGTCCGCTTGCATACGCCGCCGCATTCCTCGCGCGCTCCCTGAAACGGCTCACCTTTTTTTGGCAGGGGCTTCATCCTCCTGTACGTTTGACAGACCCACCGGCTAATTAATGTATGCGGTGGATATCTCTGCTGGGACTTCGTTTCGCTTCGGGCACCGAGCAGAGAAAACGCATTTTAAAAATAGTCCGCCCGGCCGCCCACCCCTTCCTGCAGGCAAACCCTGACGGTATGAGTGTCACGGGAACGGCCTGGACTTCATCTGTGATTATGTGATTGATAAGGCGGTGACTGCTACTGTTTTCCCATCTGCATGTCCCCATTAACCCCTTCACTACCAGTGGCTTTCCATAAAAACACTGACGGGAAGCA